>CM019069.1:119240965-120440965 GCA_009667805.1 Leptobrachium leishanense
CCATGAGAGCTGCGGGCAAATCCATGAGAGCTGCGGGGCCAATCCAGGAGACCTGCGGGGCCAATCCATGAGACCTGCGGGGCCAATCCATGAGACCTGCGGGGCCAATCCATGAGACCTGGGGGCAAATCCATGAGACCTGGGGGCAAATCCATGAGACCTGGGGGCAAATCCATGAGAGCTGGGGGCCAATCCATGAGAGCTGGGGGCCAATCCATGAGAGCTGGGGGCCAATCCATGAGCCCTGGGGGCAAATCCATGAGACCTGGGGGCAAATCCATGAGACCTGGAGGCCAATCCATGAGACCTGGGGGCCAATCCATGAGACCTGGGGGCAAATCCATGAGACTTGGGGGTAAATCCATGAGACCTGGGGGCAAACCCATGTGACCTGGGGGCAAACCCATGTGACCTGGGGGCAAACCCATGTGAGCTGGGGGCAAACCCATGTGAGCTGGGGGCAAATCCATGTGAGCTGCGGTCAATCTCATATAAATTTTTATGAGGTCTGTTCCTATTGGAAAGCGTCACATGACATTAAATAAAAGTATCGGTACTCGGTATCGGTGAGTACTTTTAAAAAGTATCGGTACTCGTACTCGGTCTTAAAAAAGTGGTATCGGTGCATCCCTAATTTAAACCAAATAGCGATAATAACGGTATTAAATAATAGAATATCATTTAATACTGGACAAATCTGCATCTTTAAAAAGGTAAAAGTCAAGTCACACTACCTCCCACCGTGTGAGCATGAGTAATATTATCACCCAGTTAGAAACATTAGAACTTTTTCTGGTGGAACCTCTAGCTTTAGCAACGAATCCGGTTGAAACAAGAATTGCCAGGTTGCACCTAGAGCTTCTGGGTTTAGAGAGATATAACACTTCTCCAGGTAAAGAACGGAGATGTTCATATGACTACTTCCCACCCAGGTCTTAAACCAGAAACTTTACTTATTTTAAAGCTCAAACCTCTCTGACAACCATCCATGGGCAGTTCTTAAGGACACCACCCCTCATGTGCCTTGGAGCTTCCTACACCATTTGTGCAGATGTCTTCTGAAAGAGTTGAAGAGTTCAAAGCTACCTCTAGCTACTTTTATCCAACTGGAATACAAACAAAATTACTGTGACTACCAAAGTATCCAAGATAAGGGTAAAGATATCAAACGCAGGGATTACAAGTACCCATCTGTCTTTTATAGGAGAGTATTGAGAACTTTTCCTACTTCAAATAGAAAGGTATTTACATTTAGAATCCAATTAAAATATAGCACGCCAGCATGACATTTGTCTAATACAACATGACATTTGTCTAATACAAAGAAGCTGGAAGGCAAAAAACTTAACCCTTTCGCTGCTGAGGCCTTTCACGCCTCTGTGCTGAGCTCATTTTTACCTGTTTCGCTCATCTTGTTTAACCGCGTTTCGAAGGCTTATTTTAGTATATGACCCAGACATATTATATATCGTTCTTTCCGTCAGACTCGGCAGATTCATAATATGTCATTTTTATATGTGGACGTCATGTCCTGTCTGTATATTATAACAAAAAATGCAATAAAATATACATTTTTAATAATTTACAATGTGTAGTGTTTTTTTTCACATTTTAACATGCGAGCAATTGCGGTTATATTTTGTACGGAGTGTGCTTGTTATAAAAATTAGAAATGGGGTCTCGTTACATTTTTTTGGGGGGAAAATTACGTGATTTTTAACAAACGCACCGCATACAAAAATCGTTAGTGCAGCATCATTGTTCACATTATAATTGAAATGGGAACAATATTGCTGCATTAACAAACCAAATAAAAGAAAAAAAACTTGTTTATTTTTTTTATAATTTTTTTTAAAATACTTTATTTTTATTTTTAATTTTTATTTTTTTAAAAAAACTTTTTTCAAGGTGATGTTTGGTATCGTTGGAACGGCCATGCTCTGGCCGATCCAACAGTACCAAACATTAACCCCTAGCTGCCACGGATCGGGAGATAGGGGGTTCATTGGAACCCCCTATCTCCACCATTGGTGGCAGTTAGGGGTTGACTCCAGGACTGGCGTCATCGTGCTATGCACGATGACGCCAGTCCTCAGGGGGCATTCCTGGAAGCTTGGCCGCCATCCAAGATGTCGGCCAGCTCCGGGAAAGGATCACGAACTGGCGCTTTTCGGCGCCGATTCGTGATCCGGCCCCCATGGGGTTAATGCCAGGTACCGTTAGGAAGGGCAGGCTGTGCCCTTCCAAACGGTGCCTGGATTAACCCTCTGCACCCCGGCGATCGGGAGGGAGAGAGGTCCGAAGGACCTCCCCCCCTCCCTTTCAGGCGCCTCCTCCGCACACGTGGGGGGGCGCCTGAATTAGATGTCACCGCACCGCCGCGATGACATCTAATTGTGCCGGCGGCGGTTCCGGGTGCTGGGCTGACATCGAGGATGTCAGCCCGCACTGGGGGGCACAGCGATCGGCCGGAATCCGGCCGATTGCTGGCCCCAAAGGGAGGACGCGCTCAGCGCGTACTCCGCATGGAACCCTACCTGCGGGTGGACGTGCTGAGCGCGTCCTCCGCAGCGAAAGGGTTAAACCCTTCACTACCAAGTTGTTTTCAATAAACCCACTGCCAGAACCCAGCAGATTTATGGAAAGCCACATTCCATTACAGACAGTGCAAAAATATATGTACCCTTTATACATACACTTTAGAGACAGTAAGCTTACTTGACAGGCCTCCCCTACTGGCCAAAAAATGCTACTACATGTATGGCGTTTCTGTGAAAGGAAAATGAAACTCCAAACTGTTCAAACAGCTTTATCACCTTGGCTGACATGTCCGAAGTGCTGAAACTTTGGGGCACATTCTGGAGCCCGTTTGCAAATTAATTTTGTTTATAATGTATTGCTCAAGATTATGACCTAATTAAGTTTATTTAATACTGAGCGCCTGTAGGAGCATTGGAAGATCAAGTAAACTCTATTATGATAATGGAGTGGTTAACAAGCTGCTTTTTAATTTAAAAAAATATTTATTTTCTACAAACAAATTAGACATGTGCACAGCACAAAATTTCGTTTTGAAGTAATGGATTAGTCCTAAAATGCAATTATTTAGTTGCTAAAGAAATTTGTTTTCAGTTCTTTAGTATGAAAACTAATTTCATTCATCCGAAAACCAGTGGATACAATTACTATTGTAGTGACTCCTCAGATCGCTGGGATCGTTGCTTGTTACAGTATCTCTCACTCTCAGCACAATGTGGGCAATATTACATAGTTGGTGCTAACTTAACCAGAGCTGTTGTAAACTTCCCAAAGCCATTGTAGCCTATGGAGGTTTTCAGTTTACAACAGCTCTGGTTAAGTTAGCACCAACATTGTAATACTGCCCCGTGTCAGGCAAAGCTGTTACAGTAACTGACTGCTGCTCATCACAGCGCTCAGAGTTTCAGTAAAACTAGTAAATAATATTTTTATATATAAGAGGTTATAACAATATTATTTCCTTGTTTTACTGAAACTCTGAGCGCTGTTACAGTCAGTTACTGTAACAGCTGAGCCTGATACATTGTACTGAGAGATAATATAAGAAGCAGCTGATCTCAGCGCTCACAGCCACTGGATTTAAAGGGCTTAAAAAAAAAAGGCTCCCACATTCCGCTGGTCAGAAAGGTATAACTTTTGAAATCCTAGCAGTTCATCATGATCTGGTTCCGGTTCCGTAGATGTTCCAAAAGCGATTGAGCCTAACAGCATTCTTTTACCATAACACAAACCTAGTGAATTGCAATGCAGCGTTGAATTTAGGAATAGGGGAAAAAATATGTATGGAATTTAGGAATAAGAGGCATGTATTGCTTTTGGCAAAGCCTAGGGTTGGTTTCAGATTTTGGAAGTGGATAGCCCATTTCTGAACACTAACTAAACAATTGTTTAAGCATTAATTAGAACCAGCATGTTTATTCAATTTAGCCCAAACCGGTTTTACCATTAAAACCAAGAAGCTGGTCTTGGTGTAACAGATAACAAAGCTGAAAAGAAAAAAATAACAATTTTGGAAAGTTACAAAAACTTATAAAATTATGAGGCAAGTTCTAAAAGTGGAAAATCACCATGAAAACCAATGACAATAGTAAACGTATCATACTGTACGTTTTCCCAGCAATTGACCCTGTATTTAAAATTTTAGTGAAGCATTTCATGGTAGATTTATACATTTATTTAAAAGGGTACTCTACACACCCTGACCAATTTAGCTTATAAACCCTTTTTCTCCACGGGGCGAGCTATGCCATCCTAGTGACGGGTGAGTCTAAACGTCACAGGCTGGCATAGCACGCCCCCCTGGCTCCTCATACACGCCTTTGCCCCACACACTTGCCGATTGCGCCATTGACTGCCATGGGAGTTATTTCTTCATAGTTTAGTATATCCACTGTGCTTCATATAACTGTTAAACCTGGCCTGTTAGCGGGTCCTGAGGACAGGTTTGGAAAACATGTAGTTACATAGGCTGAAAAAAAGATGTGAGTCCATCAGGATCAGCCTTTCACACATCACCTACTGCTGTTGATCCAAAAGAAGGCAAAAAACCCAGTCTGAAGCGCTCGCCAATATGCAACACACTGGGAAAAATTCCTTCTTCACCCCAGAATGACAGTCAGATTTCGCCCTGGATCAAGAAGCTTACCCACATATTAAATATTATAACCCTTAATATTATGTTTTTGCAGGAAGTCATCCAGTCGTTGTTTAATCCCTTAGTGACCGGGCGGTTTACACAAATCCGTCCTTTAGTGACCGCTGCTGTTTTTACGTTTCTGCGCTGTTAGTGTTTAGGTCAAATTTTCCTTTCACTCGTTTATTCAACTCACACATATTATACACCGTTTTTCCCGCCATTAAATGGACTTTCTAGAAATACTATTATTTCCATCATATCGAATAATTTACTATATAAAAAAAAAAATATGAAATATGATGATAAAATGGTAAAAACACACTTTTTTCGTAATTTAATCCCCAAAATCTACAACCACCAAAAAAGACCCCGGCCAAATAGTTTCAAAATTTTGTCCCGAGACTAGAGATACACAATTTTTACATGTTTTTCCTTTTTAACCCCTTCACTGCTGAGCCAGTTCACCTATGTGCGCTGTGCTCATTCTGACCATTTTGTGCTAATTATTTTGAGATGACAGCCTAGGTCCTATTTAACTAAACCTCCCCCCCCCAAGACAAAAAAAACATTTTTTTATTTTATTATAATTTTATTATTTTATTTTTTAAATTTTATTTTTAAACCAAACCTGGTCATCTTTGGTATCATTGGAAAGGCCATGATCAGGCCTTTCCAATGATGTCAAACATGACCATCTAGTTGCCACGGATCGGAAGATAGGAGGATCCTTAGGATCCCCTTATCTCTACATGGCAGCTAGAGGGTTAACTGGCCCATTGACATCCTCACACATATGGTGAGGTTCTCAGTGGGTGGGGGGGGACCTGGAGGCTTGGCTGACATCCAAGATGTCAGCCCCCCTCCAGGTTCCAATCGCGTTTTGGCGCCAATTGATCCGGCAGTGAAATGGTTAATGCTATACACCGCTGAAAAGGGGAGACTCTCCCCTTTCCAGCGGTGCAAAAAACATCTCCCTAGCTTCAATGGTTGGGGAGATAGAGGGCTCCGAGGGAGCCCCCCTCCCCTCCATTGATTTCAATGGGGGCGCCTGCTGATGACGTCACCACGCAGCATGGTGACGTCATCGAGCTCGCCGACCCATGCAAATCAGGAGGGAAGGCTTCCTCCCTGCCAGATCTGCGAGGGAGGTAAGTATCGGGCGGGAGGGGGTTAGGCGCCGCTGACGTACCCTGTACGTCCGCGGGTCTAAGGGAGACCCGTGGGCAGGACGTACAGGGTACGTCAGCGGTCCTTAAGGGGTTAAAAGTCTGTACAGACTCTGACCCAACCACCTCAACAGGCAGAGAATTCCACAGCTTTATTGTTCTCACTATAAAATAACGCTCCCTATGCTTTAGGCTGAATTTCCTTCCATCCAGTCTAAATGGGTGACTTCGTGTCCTGTGTATAGTCCTGTTAATGAAGAGGTTTCCAGACAATGATTTATAATGGCCCCGTATATATTTATATAAAGTTATCAGATCCCCTCTAAGGCGCTGTTTCTCTAAACTAAACAGGTTTAAGCTTGTTAGCCTTTCCTCATAATTTAATTCACTGCTGAGGACGTGTGGGGAACGTCCTTATTGACTCCTAAGGAAAGATAGGGGTGGAGATAGGGGTTTGTTTGAACCCAGATATCTCCCGACTGTTTCCAGCTAGCAGGGTCATGTTTGGTGTCATTAGAAAGGTCAGAGCATGGCCTTTCCAATGATACCAAACATGACCATGTTTAAGGTAAAGAAACAAAATAACAACAATAATAAACAAAAGAAAAATTAGTTTTTTTAAAACGTGAAATGGCTCAGCAGTGAAGGGGTTAAATCTTCTATTCCCCATATTAATTTAGTCGCCCATCTCTGCTATTTTTCCCGCCATAATATAATTTCTTAAGACAGGCGCACACTGATAAGCAGCTTACCTTTCTCACATATAGAAAACAGCTACTGAAGGACAAGCCTTCGTGGTAGAGGTGACACCTCCACCTAGATGAGGTGTTGTAGCAGCCAGGGATAGCTGAAGTGTAGAGGATGGGTAGCCTCTTAAATTAGCTTACAGTGTCGCCTTAATGAATATTTTAACCTCTTCAAACACTTCAGAGTAATACAAAAGATATGTAATGGTTTGTTTTCGATTCCACATTAAATTTTCTCTTAACCTTTTTTGATCGGTTAGAAAACTAAAAAAAAGAAAGGTATCTATGTTTTCACGGGTAAAAAGACTTTCTCGAAAAAGACCCATTATAGGAAACAATTCCGCCATATAAATTAAACAAATAACAGGTAATGAGCTTATTTTATACTGTAAACGCTGCCATCTGCAATGCGAGATGACAAGTAAATGGGATTTCTATATGCCTTTTTTTCACAGCTGGCTCTCAGGCTAAAACAAGTAAATGAATAGGCATTCATCTCGCGCAGAACATCTGCAATAAGCTCTCACAAAAAATACAAAACAAATTGTCCACGCCATAATACTCTCAATTAATTAAAAGCCGGTTTGCGAGCGTCTATTCCCTGCTGAAATGAGTGAAACCTGAGCTTTTACGGTCCTCATGTCTGACTGGCTTCTTTCACTGCGCCATTCAAATAGTTGATTCACAAGATGGCATTAGCAATAAAAGAGTGATGATGGACGTAATGACAGGTACATCAACTCCTCCACTGTCCGAGGTTCCAACAATACACTGCTCTGAATTCCCTAGTGTTACTTAACGGGTTATTAAACATCTCATGAGGCCTGGATAACAAGAGACAAACAGAACAGATGAAATGTTTCCATGATGCAATGACTTAGACGTTGTCTACTGAAAAATAAGAATCAAAGTATTGAGTTCTCAAATAGAGGACCAAACACTATCAGATTGAGGGAAGTAATCAGATTATTTATATGACATAATATATTATGATTTAGTCCAAAAAAATAATAATATGGAAACAATATCTGTTCTTGTTCCACGCTGTGCATTTGTGTCATTTTGCACTCTTGTCACAAAAACTGGAAGCTAACAGGACTCTTTTACAACTCGGCACCTTCACAGAGATGCCAGTCCACCAGACACCCACAACACCTAAACTCTAATCACTGAAAAGGCCATGTGGCTACGTAAAGGTCTAGACCAGGGGTCAGCAACCTTGGCTAACTGATGTTTTGGGAACTACATTTCCCATGTGGCTCAGTCAGCCTAATGGGTGACTGAGCCACATGGGAAATGTAGATCCCAAAACATCAGGAAGCCAAGGTTGCTGACCTCTGGTCTAGACTGAGACCATATAATTGGCCTAACAACAGGTGTAGATCAAGTTGTGGTCTTGTTGGCTATTGGCTAAAACAAGTAGACCATACCCCAGGCAGCGATGCTGATCAATGTATAAAATCCTTGTTGGGTTTCTCAAGTAACGCTCGGATACCATGAAAAGCGGCCAGATCCCAAGAGATTCAGTAAAAATAATGGCACATGAGTTACATCAATTTGGTAAGAGTGATATGTTGACCTTCCCAATAAGCCCTTTAGGGTGCAGCCGGCACCCTCCCTACCTCATGTCTCTGTCCTTTGATGTCTTGTCCCTATATATTAGCAGTTTCACAATGTAGAGCAGGACTCATATCATGCAAGGCAAAGCAGGTGCCAGCACAACTCATGGAGTGACCACCTCTAAGATATCCATGGAGTGAAAGAACTGGTACGGGCACTCAACCTACTTTTCAGACAACACACCCACAGTCCAATAAACCTGGCTGAAAAAGGAGATTGATTGCCCAGTCCAGCTCTTCTTTTGTTTCTTTTCTAAACCTGTAACCTATGGTCCTCATAACCAGGTCAAACAGGCATTTGCCCAATTTATCCTGAAGGATAGTCTGGCACATTACCAAGCTGTAGCGAATCTAAATTAATAAGACCAGTTCAAATGAACACAATTTGCTATTATTTTGTCCCTCATATCACATCACCGATAATATACAATGAACTACATTTAAAAGAATAAAAATTAAACCAATAATTTATTTTCATTTGTTATGATCGAAAACATGAATAAACATGTTCTCGATCGTGCTGGTTCATTCTCTTGTCATTTGAAGACTTGATTACTGCAACTCGCTCCTCATTGGTCTCTCCAACTCCCATATTACCCCTTTGCAATCTGTAATGAATGCAGGGGCCAGGCTTATTTTTCTCACCAGACGCACCTCTCGTACCTCCCCACATCTGCTAGTCCCTCCATTTGCTCCCTGTACGTTCCAGGATACAGTTTAAAATACTGACGCTCCCGTTCAAATCACTCAATAGCTCAACTCCTCCCTACAGGTCTTCGTTACTCCGCAAGCACATCCCATCTAGACAACTCCGGTCAGCAGACGATCACCTCCTGTTATCTGTCTACACGCGCACGGCCAACTCTCGCCTCCAAAACTTCTCACAGCCAGCACTAGTCTTGTGGAATGACTTGCCTCGCCCTATCAAACTCTCCCCAAATATTCAGGCCTTCAAGACATCCCTCAAAACCCATCTCTTCAGATTAGCGTACCACATTACTGATGCAACTCCTCCCTCTGATCATCGACTCACACATGATTGAAGCTGCTTCCATGGCCCCAACATTCCCAAACCACTGGCACTAATGATCCTGCTATCTAGTAAAATTCCTCTTGTCTTTCTCAACCCCAATCCCTCTAGATTGTAAACTCCTATGAGCTAGGCTTGTGCACCGATTTTTTTTTCGGTTCGATTCGATTCTATTTTTCGGATTTTCAAACTTTTCGATTTGGCTCGTTTCGACCGATTTCTGTTTCGATTCGGTTCGGCTCGACTCGTTTTTTGCGTACATTTTTTTTTCGGAATATCGACCTTTTTCGTATTTTCGTGTCACTTAGCTCATTTTTTGTATCGACTTTTCGTGATTTCGGAAATTTTCGTTTTTCAGAATTGTACATGTTTTCGGAATATCGACCATTTTTCGTATTTTCGTGTCACTTTGCTCGTTTTTTGTATCGACTTTTCGTGATTTTGGAAATTTTCCTTTTTTCGGAACGTCTGTTTCCACTCGTTTCAAAGCAATAAATTTCGATTTGACACATTTCAAGTCCATTCGAAAATTCCAAAAATATTTCGTTTCGGCTCGGAAAACTTTTCGGATCTGCCATTTTCGGATCTAAAAATTTTCGGAAAATCGGCCGCATCCGAAAACACGAATCGTGAAATTTCGTGAAAATTCCGAAATTCCGAAACCCGAAACGCACATCCCTACTATGAGCCCCTTGTTTCCATCCTATGTCCGTTTTTACTCGTTCCCTTAGGCTATTGTAAAGCGCTGTGGAAACTGTTGGCGCTATATAAATGATGACAATAATAATAACTCTTCTAATACAAATGCAATTAGTGACCCTAAGTGCAGCCAGCATAGCAAATTTCTGAATCGTGCGACAAATGTTTCTGTAACCTCGAGAAAAAGAAAGAAAAAAAAAGAGAGAGAAAAAAACAAAACAGAAGTGGTTTGCATAAAAGAAAAAAACAAAACACAGTACCTTATTTAAACCCACCACCAGGCACGAGCTACATTTCACTGAACAGACATATTAACAAATGTGCTGGCATTTGTGCGCTGACTTTTTACGGTGAATGCTTTAAACCTATGGTACTGGGTGACATGCGACATTAATAAAAAGTCAGATTACGAAGCGCTGGTTAATTCATTGAGAGAGGGCAACAAATGGGCTCTTTTGGTGCCATGTGAAAAAAAGGTGTAGGTCTCTGCATTAGAATTCACCTCAATGACTCGTACCCAGAAGCAGATTAAAACAAAGATTTCAAGCAAGATGGTGCAAAATGGCTGTCTACGCGATTATCGTGACTGCTTATCTCACGCTTTCCTCCTGGTTGGAAGTGGTGAAAAGGTGATAGCCTGGCATTAATGATTTACAGATTGTTTTACGTGAACTGTGGAATCTTTGGGGAACTAAAAGATATAATAGAACGCTAGAGGTTGCCTGGGGAAAGCAAGTTAAACCACACGAACACGTACGCCACTTGGTTTTGACATACACTATATAAAGATCTGCAGTTAGAACAAGACTGAAAATAATGAAAAATTAAAGGAATTATGTTATAAACTAATAATGCCAAATTTAAAGCATGAATGCTGCCTGTCTCAAATTTGTTTTAAAAAACATATATAATTTATTTATAAGCCACCACCTGTGTACAAGCCTGTTATGATCCGGGGTTGCTTCAGTTTGTCAGGTTCAGCAATGTTATGTGCTTAAAAAATGAGGTCATGTTACTACCTGAATATACTGAATGAGCAGGTTTTCCCAGCAGTGTTTGGTTTTTTTTCTTCCCTGATGGCACAGCGGGCATATTCCAAGATGGCAATGCCAGGATTCATCTGGCTCAAATCGTGCAAGAGTGGTTCATGGAGCATGAGACATCATTTTCACACATGGATTGGCCACCACACAGTCCAGACCTTAGCCCCATTAGCAATCTCTGGGATAATGTGCTGGAGAAGACTTTATGTAGAGCGCCGACTCTCCCAACATCAATACAAGATCTTGATGGCAAATTAATGCAACTCTGGATGGAAATAAATGTTGTAACAATGCGCAAGCTTATAGAAAGGATGCCACGGTGATGCATGCCAAAGCGCAAGCAAAAGATGGTCCGATGAAATATTAGTGTGTGTGACTTTATTTGGCCAACCCATGTACTTCCAGCAGATATATACACAGGTATGGGACCACAATAAGTACAAAATTACAGCAATAGTCTGGATACTAATTGGCATTTATCTTCCACAACAATCCGTACCTTGACCTTTCTTCCGTAACTGTAGAGGTTTTTTGTTACATATACCAAACATTGTATTTATAAATCACATTGAAATCTGCAGCAGGGATCGAACGGAATTACGTATGACTCACAATGTCCGGAGCACTTCCAAGAGCAATCCCCTCACCCACAACACCATATGTTTCACGCTATTAGCACTTATTCATAGGCTACCAGTGCCCACTTTACTTTTGAAGTATTTGCCACAGATGTCAGGGTATGTAGATCCCTTATATTTTCCTAATCAATAATGGGCTTATTCATTAATCACCGTTCTTTCATTGAAAGAAGGTTTGTTTTAGGTCGGAAAACTTCAGCAAACGATGGTGGATCATTTATGGTGAACTCCCCATTTAGGGGACTGCCACTGCATTTCAACGTACTTGCCATCGTTGCTTCCACCAGTTTCTTTGAAATTGCCTAACACAGTTCTTCACGTAGATCTCAATGGCGTTTCCACCATAGTTTGCTCCGCTTTGTTTTCAGTGTCGTGTTATTGGATGGTCTATGTAGATCGCCACTTTGGAATCGCCAAAGTATATTCACAGGTATTGCAGGCAGCGGAGAAACAATGGTAAATGGAAAATAGCCACAGTTTATACTTTTATGGAAGCAGAACAACAGTACTGTTGTTCACTGTAGTTCAGCAATGTCTGCAGGAACTTCGGCTGCCAGTGTTAGATTTTCTTACTTTGGATAGCTGAAGTTCACTGTAGTTTCAACAATGTTGAATATCTACATTTTATGAAATACCCCTCGTGTCGTTGTGTTCTTGAAGTAAAGTGATATCCTGCACATTTTTATAATATATGTTGTAGAAGGTAGGACACTGAATCGAGAAGTGTGAAGATAAACCACATTGACTAAAGGATACTCTAGCCACCATTAACATCTAATGTCATTTACATGGTCATGGTGGCTGAATGTGCCCTTTACCCCAGCACGTGTCCTGGACACAGTTTTCTAATGAGGAGCTTGATTGGCTGATCCGCCACTTCTGCCTGCCGGGAGCAGAGTGAGACTGAGGAAAAACAGTCCCAGTCCCGTACGTGATCACTCTGCGGACCTGCAGGATCTCGCAAGAGGCGAGATCCTGACAGTCATGTGACCCAGCATCACGAGCCTCCATGGAGCCCTATGGACTCCATGAAGGGGATGCGCGTGACGGCACATTAGCGATGCCCTGTGCATCCTGGAGAATAACGCCCGCTACGGGGCAGGCTGCTGGACTCAGCGCCTGCCTCGTAAAGTGCTTGTAAAACGGGCATGCTAAGGGAGGATTTGCAACTGCAACTTTTTCCCTTTAATGTCCCCGTTTTAGCTTAGGGAAAGTGATAATGCCCTTGGAGGGCCAAGGTTGTTGATCCCTGCCTTAGAGTATGACCCTTATTATTTTTACATACTTTTCATTAAAAAGCGATAAACGTGGTGAATCTTGCAAACCCTACATACTATGTGTAGGAGGAAGTGACAGTAGGATCTCATGTAATGTTAAATCCAGTACAGAAAACTGTTAGCAGGTGACATGCTAATATATGCATACTCTGTATGGTTAAATATCAAAAGTCCTAAAAATAAATTAGCGGAGGGTTTCTTGCTCATGTTCACAAAGCACTATAAAATTTCTTCTCTTCTGATTTTTTTTACATCCTGCGTTTAGAAACCAAACGTATATAATCTGCTGACTGTATCTCTTTCTCTATACCTTCCGTTTAGTTATCTTGGTAAGGGGAAGAGGAACAAGTCAGACTGTTTCTACAAAATGTATCTGACTTTTTTTAACCCTTTCGCTGCTGAGGCTTTTCCCGCCCCTGTGCTGAGGTCATTTTTACCGGTTTTGCTCATCATGTTTAAACGTGTTTTGAAGGCTTATTTTAGTATATGACCCAGACCTATTATATATCGTTCTTTCCGTCAGACTCGGTAGATTCATAATATGTCATTATTATATGTATACGTTATGTCATGTCTGTATATTATAACAAAAAATGCAATAAAATATGTATTTTCAATAATTTACAATGTGTAAAGTGTTTTTTTTCACATTTTAACATGCGACCAATTGCGGTTATATTTTGTATGGGGTGCGCTTGTTAAAAAAATTAGAGATGGGGTCTCGTTACATTTTTTTTGGGGAAAATTACACTATTTTTAACAAACGCACCGCATACAAAAATCGTTAGTGCAGCATCATTGTTCACATTATAATTGAAATGGGAACAATATTGCTGCATTAACAAACAAAAAAAAAGAAAAAAAAGGTGTTTTTTTTTTTATAATTTTTTTATTTTATTTTTTTTTATTTTTATTTTTCTTTTTTTTTTTTTTGACAAACTTTTTCACTTTCATGTTTGGTATCGTTGAAACGGCCATGCTCTGGCCGATCCAACCATACCAAACATTAACCCCTAACTGCCACGGATCGGGAGATAGGGAGTTCATTGGAACTCCCTATCTCCACAGTTGGTGGCAGTTAGGGGTTAAGTCCAGGACTGGCGTCATCGTGCTACGCACGATGACGCCAGTCCTCAGGGGGAGTTCCCGGAGGCTTGGCCGACATCCAAGATGTCGGCCAGCTCCGGGAAAGGATCGCGAACAGGCGCTTTTCAGCACCGATTCGCGATCCAGCTCCCCAGGGCTTAATGCCAGGCACCATTTGGAAGGGCAGGCTGTGCCCTTCCAAATGATGCCTGGGTTAACCCCCGCAGAGCCGCCGATCGGGAGGGAGAGAGGTCCGAAGGACCTCCCCCCTCCCTTTCAGGCGCCTCCTCCGCACATGCGGGGGGGGGCCTGAATTAGGTGTCATCGCGCTGCCGCGATGACACCTAATTCCGGCGGCTGCGGTCCCGGATGCCGGGCTGACATCGAGGATGTCAACCCGCACCGGGGGGCCAGCGATCGGCCGGAACCGGCCGAACGCTGACCCCAATGGGAGGACGCGCTCAGCGCGTCCTCCGCATACCAGCGGTAATGCTGAGGACGCGCTGAGCGCGTCCTCAGCATTGAAGTGGTTAAGAACTAAAATATCAAATTTATAGGCACACCTAACATTTTAATCTGATGGAAAACTATAATCTCACTGACATCATGATTAAGCATCCATTGTGTATCTGTGTATTTAAATACCAAGGACATACTTGAAAATGAGAGAGCAAAACAAGAGGACATAGTCTTAGATTAGAGGGGCAAAGGTTTAAAAGTAACATCAGGAAGCATTATTTTACCGAGAGGGTGGTGGATACATGGAACAGTCTTCCAGTTGAAGTGGTAGAGGCCAAAACAGTGATTGAATTTAAGCAGGCATGGGATAGGCATAAGGCTATCCTAAACAAAAGATAAATCCAGGTAAAGTATCCATGTAATTGGGCAGACTAGATGGGCCGAAAGGTTCTTATCTGCCGACATTTTTCTATGTTTCTATCTCAATGTATCCTTCCTGGTAAAATACTTTACAAATAAATAAATATGGATGATAACTTGATAAACATTTGCCAACCTATTCATGGTATATGTCCCCTATTTCCTCCTTCCCTTCCCTTTTACCAACTGTATTTTTCGTTTTCGGTTTTTTTTTTTCACGTGTTTTGATTATGTCTTCATTATACTATAACGGTTTGCTTTTTCCATGTTTCCGGCTATTCTCCTTTTATGTACAGTTGGACCCCTTAAGGACGCGTGGGTGGTGCCCTTAAGGGGTGGCTTTCGCCGGTGAGGCATGCAGGGACCCCTCGCCGACAGGTGCCGCCACGCTGCACTAATTGCGGCCCGCCCCACAGCCGTCGCGCGCGTCATTGGCTGCAGGGGGACGGCTTGAGTTCAGGCCTCAGCGTGAGGACGGCATGGAACGTAATGCGGCAGGATGGTTTTAAAGACCATTGTTTATTCTCGATATATATGCGGCATTGTCGATATCATTGTACCATGGCATCTGATCTCATAGTAATGTATAATGCTTTTTTGTATTTTTTTTTCCTTTTGAAACCTTCAATAAATCCCTTATATTAAAATAAAAAAAAACATTTGCCAACCTAAATATAAAAAGAGGAACAAAATAAAAATTTCCTATCACATACGTAATTTATTATTTCTAATGCAAACATGTTTTTCCAATGCAGATCAATGTTTGCTTCTATCTTCATTTGTATAGAGGAAATTGGAAGGAAAAAGAACTATAATAAAAACATAAAGATGTCATTCACTGGAATACATATTTTTTATTATTTTTTTAATTGAGGGAAAAACTTTGTAAATATTTAAAAGAATTGTCCCTTTTAAGCATTCTGTTCATCATTATAAAACTGTATATTCTAAAAGTAAAACAGCACAGAAATGAAATGCAACTTAACAAGCCTTAGTGAATAAACATCTTCAAGGCACCCATAAGGACCAAAATAATCATGTTAACGTCATGCTCTGTGTATAAGAGCCCAGCATAAACAGGATTGCAAACAACAGATTAACATGAGACATTTCTCAGATCAGACTAAAACGATAGCGGAGAAACTGTATCACAAAATATACATCACTCACAAATAATTCAGGAAGTAGTGTTTTTTTTTTTTGTTTTTTACATATTTCGGAAAAACACAGATGATGATTATCACAGCTGTTCAGGACCGGCATCAGGGGGGATTACAGCCCATGATATGTTTAGAAGCCCAGTGGCTACAGGGGGGGCCCTGGCACTTGCCAAATCATGTGCAACTTATCCAATTGCACCTCGAGTTGCAGATCAAATACTCTGCCACCAAGGAACACTTTTTATCCCTTTGCCGAATAACCACGAATGTAGCCCATTCCCTATAAAATAAGGTAAGCAAAAGAGGCAAAAAGGTTTTTATTTTTTAATTATTGTACTTAAATGAACAGCAGAGGGAAGTGGGCCCCAAGAACTTTAATGACAGCCTTGCAGTGTCTGTTGGAATTCACAATTTAGTAGACACAGCATATTTTGTTCAATTTCCCTTTTTAAATATTTTTATGACTGCATTTTGCAGTTTGATATGATGCTTTATATGCACTATTTAATACAGATCTGTCTAATTTATTTAATTTATTTATTTATAAAGGATTTTACCAGGAAGGATACATTGAGATTTCTCTCGTTTTCAAGTATGTCCTGGGTTCAAGAACATTGAGTTGTTACAGAAATCCAAAGTAGTAAAATGCAAGATATTAACACAAGACCAAATATACAGATTAACAGATTATGTTTTGCAGTACCTGTTGGCTTGCACCGTTTAGTACGTTTTGGTACATTTAACCCCCCAAGCTTCTAATTGGAAATTAGACCTTATAAAAATAATAAACAACCTAGTAGACTTTCAACCTCAGAAGAGAAACATATTTTAATAGAATTATATAGACGTTTGAAATTAGTTTTTTATTGTAGTTAAATATTTTTTTGATGCCTTAGTGAAACTATTGCATCGAATGAATTGAATTAATTGAAAATTATTTTTATTTTATTCTTTGTGTAAGTTTTTAATTGCCATTGTATTAAAGTTTGTTTCAAATACCGTGTCTCATTACTTTTTTCTCTCTTAGTATTTGCACTTGTACTGTATTGGATTGCTACACAATATTATAATGTGATTAACTGATCAATCATAACTATTAAAGTCATGAGTAATGTATGTATTTCCACATCTTAACTCCTTCACGACGGGCAGGCGTCAACCGTCGGGTGGGGGTTAACGACGGCGTGGCCTACAGGTACCCCTCGCCACCAAGTGCCGCTGCAGGCCTCTAATTTGGCCTGCCCATGCAGCCGACATGTGGCGCTCGTCATTGGCTGCAGGGGAACGGCCTGAGTTCAGGCCCTCTCTTTGCAGCCAATGACGCGCGACACGTGCCAGCTGCAGGGTGGGGTCGAGGCGGCTTATTGAAGACAGCGGGGCATACCTGCACACCCTGCGTCTTCAAGGCCCACCCGCCTCATGGACGGTATTGAACGTCCAGCAGGAAGGAGTTAAGACACTAATGTTTATTTTTCCCCGAGACATCAAGGGTAGGATTGACCAAAGCATCACCATTTTTTGATGGCGCAACACAGTATTACATTAACACCAGAACATGCTTGATATTGACATATTTTAATAGAAATATTGCAATACCTGAAATGAATGCAAAAGGTAAAAAACAAAAAATAAATGTGTGAAATCAATCACCAAGCTGAGATATCTCGAAAAACCCCACTGGATTAATTTATCCATTTCCTGGCAGCCTTTCCCTCCTCTGAGGTAAAAAGGGCCATAAAGTAGATTCAGTAGTTGTTGTGGAACTACAACTCCCTTTTGAGCTTTATCAATTTAAAGTTTGGCTAGGTATCATGGGTGTTGTAGTACAATGGCTGTGCATCTCATGAACCTATCTAATGGTCAGCCCTGCACCAAGAACACACTTTAAACTATCTTAAAAAATATAAGAAAAAGTTAAGATAAAACAAACAAACCAGCCAGTTACCCCCTTCCCCCGCGCGCGCAGGACAGTGAAACTGAGGCTGTACCTGGGCATATGTTAACCGTTAAAATAATAGACTACTGACATGGTTCCATGAAGAAAAAAACAAGAAAAAAAAAAGACAGCAATAATGTTTAATGGAGCGTCGTACTTGAATGTGACTAAGAGGACTCTGTGTGTTATACATTTATTTTAGGGTGACGTCAGCGACTAAAGAGAGACATTATTTCGGTTTCAGACTATAAAGGGGCACTTTATGTTTCCCTGGTCCAGCAATGACTCTCGTGCCGAGTATAATTTGGATTTCTCCGTAATTGCTGCAACTTGACAGCCACGCTAGTATAATAACAATAATTATTCTTATTTTAAAGAAAATGAATACTGATAATGTATCTACAGATTTATAAAACAAATAACTCACAATAGCATGGAAAAAAAAAAAAGACACATTAACACAGTGATGGCTAACCTTGACTCCTCTAATTATTCATATACATGTCAATAACAAATTGTCACCTGATTACGGTTAAACTAGGCACCTCAAATGTTTGGGAACTACAGGATTCATATTAATTTGATAATCTTATAGCTGCCTGTGCATCATGGGGGTTACAAAGGCCAACCAGCTGAACATAAAAAAAAAATACATCCATTCTTTTGCGCCATGGCAAGCCACTGTGCCCCAATAACTAGAAGATGGAGTGGAAAGACTTCACAAATATTTTTGTCGTTACGTTGGATGGGTAGGGAAGCAGCCAGGCCACTAGTTTCAATAGAAACACTGCAATCTTAAATCCTATCAGAGGAAACAGAATTACTGTAATATAAAGCCACTCACAAGACAACATCTGTCAGATGCTATTGGAAAATTGCACTCCAAGAAAAGTGCCCTGTGGTTAATGGGATAGACTGGAGCAGCTACAGGCACAAAAAATGGTTTTTATTTTTATTTACTTTTTTTTCACCACTGTAATGTCCTTTTTGGTTAGTGTGCAAATGGAAGCCCAAATATTAGCAATCGGGGTACATGCTAATGGCTGAAGCTTTGTTTTGGTTTTGGGGAAGATTACCAGACAAATATGTCTCAGACTTAAGGGGTTATTGAGAGAGAGATTGTCTAGCCCCAAAATGTCACCGAACAGGGAATTTCCCCGTACAGTGACATTTTGGGGCCATTTGGCTATTCAGAGAACAGGCAGTTTGCCAAATTTTGGTGAATTGCCAGCAAGTACGGTGCCTGTTTGAAGGCACTGAAATCCCCTATAGAGAAGCAATGGTTAATCTATTCAGAGACACCGAACAGCAGTGAAAAGTTGCCAAAGTGCCCTGTTGTTCGGTGTTTTCATTCGTCAGGTTTATTCAGGCGAACCCCATAGGTTTCGATGTTAAAAATATACCCGTTTTTATTCAATATCTAATAAATTGTTTATTATTTTAATCTGCAGTGAAAAGTCTCTCTATTTTTTTAGGATCTTTTAGGCATTTTTCGGCAAACAAAAAAAATTCAGTTTTTTTAAGAGGTTTTTCTTTTTTCTGTAACCGACCTTATTATTATCATTCATAGGGCCTTATATGTTAATTCCACGCATTGCCGTTCAGTAGTTTTTTTGCAAACAACGTATTCATTTTTTAATTTAAAACAACGTATTAATTTTGAAACTTTCAAGCTTATTGTTTTTTATTTTTTACCCTGTTCGTCAGCTTGTTGGCTTTTTCCGGCGGCTGCTCTGCACAGTGATCAGCGGCTCAGCGGCTTTTTCTGGCGTGTTTTTTGCGACAGTTCCGGGGTGGCTTTCCCTGCACTCTGGGGACCCTGCAGTGAATGCTGAGTTCACCTCAGGGTGGGGAACTTTGATTCCCCAAAGTACAAGGAAGTGCAGGGAATGAGAGTGCACCAAAACCTTCATTATGTCTAGTCAACAACAGTTCTCATCTAAGGTATTATTTTGGCATGGTGATATAGCACTAAACATGTTTCTACAGCAGTTATATCTCATATAAAGCCTTTATTTAGGAGACATCTGTTTTGGGGTTTCCTTTAAAAACCTGGAGATTAGAGCAGGAAAAAAAATACATTAGAAATAAAAGTATTAAGGAAAAAAAATAACAATTATATTCATTTCAATTAGCCCCCATCAATAAAGCACATTTCATCCGTCATAGCCAATTTCTATACTTAAAGTAGTATTTATATGAATGTTTATTACACTTAATGATATACAAGGTTATTCAGAGAGGTCCGAAATGTCACTGAAATGTAACCTGACACTGAAAATCAGCGAGTTTCCCTGCACTCCGGGACCCTGCGGTTGTACTTGAATACACCGCAGAGTCGGCGAACTAGGATTTGCCGAATCGCCCCGACGTGCGGGGAAAGAAAGGGCACCGAAATGTGCTCTCTGAATAACCCTATAGTTTCAATATAAGACCATCATCGCATATATAACAGAAAAAGAAGCCCATTGTACAGCGCTACGGAACTTGTTAGTGCTTTATAAATACTTGTAACTGTAAGAACAAAATGTATACAGAGCTTACGGAAAATAAATGTTGTTGATCAATTCACAATGTTACACATCTAAGGACGGAGCAGACCTCGACATTCCCAAAAATGAGAAAAGTGGTGAGGAAGCCTGGGTCGAACAAAACTGCAGAGACAAGATAACTTATAAGGTGGTAGAACAATCCTCATGTAGGTCCTGCCCATCGGTGTCCTCCCTAGGACCTCCACCTGCCGTTCTTCAGCTTTTCCCGTGACCATCGTATTGCTCACTATTGAGCTGCATACAGTCCAAATTGACAGATCATAAATGGACAAATCTAAGAGAAACCAAAAGAACCTAAAGCAAGGTCCTTAACACTACTAGACTCTACTGTTCTACATCCAGGATCCCAGAAATATGTGCTCAGCTATACATCTATCCTCACCCTGCTGGAACCAGGTCTATATAATGAAGTCATTGTTCTCCTGCTATAACTGTCTGTCTTTAAGAGAGCCACCTTGTTCTACTCAATTTACTTTTACCATAGCCAGGGTCATGAAGCATGAAGACCTGTCTCCCCGTAACACAGCTCTCTACCCACTATAAATTAACATATACACGAAAAGCTCCTGTTAAACGAAGACTCCTATAAAGAGATCCTTGCCTTTAACAACAGAAGCTGTGGCCATAACCAGCCTCCATATACACGAAACCAGCAGCAGCTGTAACCAGACTTGGATAACGAAGCAGCGGGCAATCGTCAGAGCCTCATGTAAGCGAGTAATGAGACTACTATAATAAAACACCCGACTAAAACAGTCTCCCGTCACCACTTTATAAACAGTCCAACCAGGCAAGCTTCCAACAAAGCCAAGATCTCCAATTTTAGATCACACCTCACAGAAACAGAGTCTCAGACTGTAAATACTAAACATACACAGCTATATACAGAGGCCAAGACAGCAAATGTTCCCTGGCGTAAATAAGAGGGAAAAAAAGGGGAACCTCCTTGCCAGGAAACCCATGTTTGTGGCCAAGCCTGTATTGTGAGAAGTTAGAGCCCGATTATACAATTACTCCCATCTGTTGACACGTTGTACCCCCTCCCGCATGGCCTGACTTCCCCAAATTAAATATGGGATCCTCTTTCTGTAATTATTTCCACGCACAAAAAAAGCACAAACCACTTTCCAAGCGCTACACTTTAGTGAGAAAACAAACAATAACCAAAACCTACAGGGTTAATCGAAGAGTTGAAATTGTGGCCGAAAGGTAACCGAACGCTGAAATTCAGCGTACGCTTACCTTTCCTGGCCATTCAGCTATTTAGAGAGCAGGCAGTTCGCCAAATGTTGGCGAATTGCCTGCACATACAGTGCCTATTCGAGGGCAGTGAAATCCCCATAGAGAAGCAATGCTTCGTCTATTCAGAGAACACAAAACAGCTGAGAAAGGGTGCCGAAATGCCCTGCCATTCAGTGGTTTCATTCGACAGGTTTATTCATAGGCTTCAATGTTAAAAATGTTCCCGTTTTAATTCAATATCTAATAAACCATTGATTATAATATTCTGCAGTTAAAAGTCTCTTTATTAATAGATTTATTAGGATCTTTTAGGCATTTTTCGGGATTTTTTTCCAAAAATATTTTTTTCTTTGTTTTTATCGTCTTTTTCTTTTTTCTGTAATAGTCCTTTTTATTAAGATTCATTGGATCTCATATGTAAATTTCAGACATTTTCGTTCTGTAGTTTCTTTGCAAACAGCGTTTCACTTTTTAAACATTCAAGCGTACTGTTTTTTTTTCACTCCATTCGTCTGCGGTGTCGGGTTTTCCCGGCGGCTGCTCTGCGCTGTGATCGGCGGCTGCTCGGGTTTCTCCGGCAGGGTTAATCCAGATGTTTTTGCGGGTTTCGGTGTGCGTTCGCCGGGTTTTGCGGTGAGTGTTCGGCAGCTTTTCCCTGCATTACGACGGCCCTGTGGTGCTTGCTTAATACACTGCAGGGTCGCCGAAATGGGATTGCCAAATCGCACCGAATTGAAGAGAACGAAAAGTCACCGAACGTACAGTGACTTTCGATTCTCTTTGAATAACCCTGCAAGTATTATGTAGACTATACATGATGAAAAATTCAGGAAGCATCACGTACAAAAACGTTGTTTACACAATAAAAAAAATACCATGGGGTTTCCCTGGGACATGACCGATACAGAAATCCCAAATTTAAGAGGATGCCCTCCTTTTTTTTTTTTTTTGTTTAAACTTTGTTTTATTGGTTTCAGATCCAAAATGTCACAAATGCAGTTAAATCACGAACACGCGCTAGGCACAGCGCATCATAGAGTGGTATCGCAGTTGACAGTAAAACACATAAAAAGAAACATCACTGAAAATAAATATTCCTATGAATCTCATAGGTTAGGCATGTAGATCTATATTATAAAACAACCAAAAGAAAGGAAACAACAGGGGAGACGCATTATGAAGTATATTGAAACTTGTGAAAACCAGGTTAGGTACCAAAACCACAGCAATTAGCACCAGAAAGTCACAAATTATGCCAGTGAATCTCCAAGGGGAGGGGGGGGCAACCCCGGCACGGGGTCCACGCCGGACGCAACCCGCCGCCCCATAGGGGGAGGAGGGGAACGTTTAAGGAGAAACTCGGACCACCATGCCCTCCTTTTTTAGTATTGTTTACATAGTGACAAAGTCTGAAAAAAGACATGTGTCCATGGGGTTCAGCCTTTCACACATCACCTACTGCTGTTGATCCAAAAGAAGGCAAAAAACCCAGTCTGAAGCGCTCGCCAATATGCAACACACTGGGAAAAAATTCCTTCTTGACCCCAGAATGGCGTTACATTTCTCCTTGGATCAATCAGCTTTTACCCACATACTAAATATTATAACCCTTAATATTCTGTGTTTGCAGGAAGTCATCCAGCCTATGTTCAAAAGTCTGTACAGACTCTGACCCAACCACCTCAACAGGCAGAGAAGTTTAAGACTCCAATTCATAAACAGGTGTACTATATGAAACATGGATGAACTTACTGATATTTCTGATACCTGGAGTCAGGAATTACACTTTTTCCACACCTTCCAAGCGGCATTACGACCGATCGGGGGCTTTTACGTCAATAAAAGATCAATAGAGCGAGAGCAAAGAAATGTATTTTAGTTTAAAGACTCATTCCTTTGAGTTTTATCACTTTGCTGCTGTGTTATAAAACAGCACACCCCGAATATGCAGAGGAGCCCCTAAAAAGAGGGAGATAACAGAAAAGAGGGACAGAGGGATTCGGGCCTGCATGTAAGGACTTTGGTGGTGTGCAGCACGGTCATGTCTTCCATGCAAAAAAGGTTGGTCATCACTGTCTAACCCGGAAAATGCAGATCATGTATAAAGAAGAATGCAGTGATCCACCGCTTCACACGGCGTGTATTTTGTTGGAAAAAAAGCTGATGGAAGATATTTATCAAATCAGAAGGTTGCTCATTTTATCGGAATTACTACTAATAATAATATGGCCTTCAAGGAAAACGCATTAAGCACACCATTTTTTTCTACGTCTCCCCAAATACAAAATAAGGTCCAATCCCCAAGGATCGTATCATATAGAATAACTGAAGAGTGGAAACACCTTTAACTCCACATAAAACACAATCGCACACAAACACAACACAACTGCCTCTTGGACCCCCGGCTGTGTGGAGTATCTCGGGGAGAAGTAAAGATGGCTGAGAAGCCCCATTGCTCTCTCAGATTGTTTCTCTTGTCACTTTCTCATGCTAGAAGGAGCACACCAGACGTGAGTGACAAATGTATGAGGTCTGCTCTTCACACGGCCAAATCCCCCTCTGCTGGATCACGTCTGATCTCCCGTCCCCGAGCCAGCAGATCACAGACAACGAACCGCTTGAGAAATATATAGACCACACATGATTGCTGCATAAGGCATCCAGCAGACTAATCCCCCTTAATAAAAAGGAGGCCCACGTTCTCCAAGCGGAATGACGGACCTTATTATTTAGATTCAGTCAAGTGGCAGTGATGCCTTCTTTAGCATCACTATTATGCGAGGTCCAAGGCACTGGATGCCATGGGATGCTCACGACAAAACCCACAGTAGACACAACAAGTTCATTAGCTTTGACGATTCATCTGCCCCATCCCAAAAATAAATCATGCCATCCGTGGAAAGTTTCAACTTGTGTAGGAATTTCTGATTAGATGGCCGTGGAATAAATACTGTATACACAAGCCAAGCCTATTACTGTGTGTATCTCCTCTGTGTCCAGCAACAGAAGATCCCACGGCATTTCCCTGGTCAGGGATCTTGATATATTGTGTATCTTGGACAGATTAAAGACCATGTTCCCCCCAAGTGATGATAGAGCAGGTTTACGTCTACATACAGTATTCAGGATATGTTTTTTTTTGTGGCAAATTTGTAAAAGTGGGGTGGGGGGAGGGGGTTATTACACCCATCCTAAAAGGCCAGTCCAGCACATTGTATCTGCAGGTCTGGGTAGAGGGGCGCAGATAAAGCAGCCGTGTCTGGATGGGCAATGCCATACAGGAGCATAATGTTTAGGTGATGCCAGCATTGAATTTACTATAGGTGGACCGGGCAATGCCATTCAACCACACGCTATGCCACAAAAGTATTTTCCATAGACAGACTCTCAACCCCATCAGTACGCTTGCCCTAGGTTGCCTATACGGGGTTAATCCTTGGGAAGGCTGTGCAGTGCCATCCATATATTATAGGTAAACTCCGCATTGCCATCTATAAGGATTTACCATTTCTCTGCTGTGCAATGTATGCAACCACTTGCCACATCCTGGCACAGCAAGGCTGTATAACTATTCACTTTGGGCACTTAACACGGCATGGTTCTAGAAAGCCAGGGGTGGACATACCATAGGATGCCCGTTCAATCATCTACCATAGCATGAAAATTCAGTGCCAGGTCTGTACATATCTTAGGATGGCTGTAGTGTGCCAGAGAATCATATACCACAGGGTGGCTATGGTGCCATGGTTGTGCAAACCATATGGCAGCTATAGTGCCAGTGATGAACATACCATATGGTGTCTGTATTGTGGCAGAGAATTAAATACCATAGGCTTTCTATACAGTGCCAGGAGTGGACATATAACAGGGTGCCCAAACAGTGCCAGAGATGCACATACCATGGGGTGGCTACACAGTGCTAAGGATTGACATCACATACCATATACAGTGCAAGCGATGCACATACTATATAATGTCTATATAGTGCCAGGGTTGCACACACCATACAGTGCCGAGGATGCACATACCATATAGTGCCTATATAGTGCCACGGGTGCACATACCATAGGATGCCCATACAGTGCCATGGATATACACACTATAGAATGCTTATACAGTGCCATGGATGCACATACCATACAGTGCCAGGGATGCACATACCATAGGATGCCCATACAGTGCCAGGGATGCACATACCATACAGTGCCAGGGATGCACGTACCATAGGATGCCCATATAGTGCCAGGGAAGAACACACCATACAGTGCCAGGGATGCACACACCATACAGTGCCAGGGATGCACGTACCACAGCAGGATGGCCAACCAGTCATTGCCGTGAATGCTATATCACAGGGTGCCTGTACACCCCCCCCCCCCCCCCCCCTTTGCCCATACAATGCCATCGGGCGCTCACCATGGGCTGTCTGTGCAGCGCTGCGGGTCCTCCGTGCGGCTGCCGAGCTCCGAGCCGGGGATCACCCGTATCGCTGGCCAGGTTCCTCTTCTCCCGGCTGCTGCCCGCACCGGCTCCCCCTCCCCGCTGCTCGTCCCCCGAATCCAGGCTGCTGAAATTCCACACGATGAGGGTCTGGATGAGCAGCAAGGTCAGAGCCGCCACGATCGCCGAACGAGAGCGCCTGGCCATCCTGCGAGGACACGGGAGAGCCACCATGACGAGCAGGCGCCCGGACACAGAGCCCCAGCAGATCCTGAGCCGCTCTGCCTCTCATAGACTCTCACACAGACAGGAGGCCGACGTCACCGCCGAGAGGAGGGAGCGCGCTCAGGGAAGGCCGTGATGGCTGTGGCAATGTGGCAGGCGGACTGCGAGCCCCCTCCTCCCCCTCTGCACAGGGCTGGAGGGATGGGACTAGCCACAGGATAAAAAGGAAATTCACACAATGAGAGGAGACCCCCTCCTCCTCCTCCTCCTGCACAGCCCAGGGTGATGGGAAATGGGGGTTACCTGGTCATTGCAGCTGGTGGGGGTTTTGGGCAGGAGAAGGTGTGTTGGGCATTAACCAGCACATCACCAGGGTCACAGTGCCCACAAACCTCTCCAGAGTCACAGTACCCACTCACACACCTCACCAGCGTCTCAGTACCCACACACACCTCACCAGGGTTACAATGCCCACACACAGACACCACCTGGGTCACAGTGCCCACTCACACATAACCAGGATTACAGTGCCCACACACGCCTCACCAGGGTAACAGCACCCACACACAACACCATGGTCACAGTACCCACACATAACCAGGGTCACAGTGCCACTCACACACCTCAACAGGGTCACAGTGCCCCCCCCCACACACACACACATCACCATGGTCACAGTACCCACTCACACACCTCACCAGCGTCTCAGTACCCACACACACCTCACCAGGGTTACAATGCCCACACACAGACACCACCTGGGTCACAGTGCCCACTCACACATAACCAGGATTACAGTGCCCACACACGCCTCACCAGGGTAACAGCACCCACACACAACACCATGGTCACAGTACCCACACATAACCAGGGTCACAGTGCCACTCACACACCTCAACAGGGTCACAGTGCCCCCCCACACACACACACATCACCATGGTCACAGTACCCACACACACCTCACCAGGGTCACAGTGCCCACACACAGACGCCACCTGGGTCACAGTGCCCACTCACACATAACCAGGATTACAGTGCCCACACTCACGTCTCACCAGAGTCACAGCACCCACACACAACACCATGGTCACAGTGCCCACACATCACCGAGGTCACAGTGCCCACTCACACACCTCACCAGGGTCATAATGCCCCCATGTGCATCACCTGGGTCACAGTGTCCACACACACGCATCGCCAGGGTCACAGTGCCCCCCCACACACATACACACCTCACCAGGGTCACAGTGCCCCCCCCCACACACATACACACCTCACCAGGGTCACAGTGCCCCCCACAACACATACACACCTCACCAGGGTCACAGTGCCCCCCCCCACACACATACACACCTCACCAGGGTCACAGTGCCCCCCCACACACATACACACCTCACCAGGGTCACAGTGCCCACACGCACACATTACCAGGGTCACGGTGCCCACACACAGCTCACCTTGAGAGCCAGTCATGGAATACATACCTCACATATTTTTAAAAATAAAATATTCAAATTAATTTACTTAGATTTTTTTTCTTGTAAGGCTGGGGTCAGACCAGCGCACTTTTAACGTGCGTTCTGGCGCACATAATTACGGCCGCACTAGCAGTAGATGACGGGCAATGACGGCCAATATACGATGTACGGCCGCACAAAAGTCCGGCCGTGCAACGCAAGTGGAATTTGAACGCATTTTTCTGAGAACGCTGAACCGCTAGTACTGACGTACTGAGTGCGCAGCTGCGGCATAGCGGCGTGTGTGCGTGATTAGGAGATGTCAGACGCTGCTAATGTCCCGCCTACATAACGTCCAGACGCAAAAAGAGTTTTATTGACGATCCGTACAAAATCACGCCCGAAAATGCGCGTCGTCTGACCGTTTTTGCGCATTCCGTGAAAAAATACGTCAATGCGTTCGGACGCACTTTTTCACGTTCGCGGGGAAAAATGCTTTCGTCTGACCCTAGCCTAAATCTGCAAATAAATCACTTTTCCAGAACATTTCATCCGATGCAATTTCTAAGCTACAGCATCTGCTGGGATCCTTGGTCGCTGTCTGGTAGAGACCGGGCACACTCGGAACTAGTAAGGCCTTCAGCCAGATGCCACGCAGTCGGGTGCCATGCAGACCAAGTGCCATGCAGACCAGGTGCCACGCAGACCAGATGCCACGTAGACCAGGCCCCATGCAGACCGGTGCCAAACAGACCAGATGCCACACAGACCAGGCACCATGCAGAACGGTGCCACACAGACCAGATGCCACGCAGACCACGCTCCATGCAGAACAGTGCCACAAAGACCAGATGCCATGCAGGCCAGGTGCCACTCAGACCAGGCGCCACGTAGACTATGCTGGCACCAGTCCTTATTCACATAAAGGGAACAGAAAAAAAACTGGACTGGAAACTCAGATGATGGCACGACACTGAGGCCTATTCATAACGGGCACTACATTGCACGCAAGGGATGTTGTGTCCGTCATAAAATAACCATAATGCTGGCCTGAGTGCCCGGTCCATTTTTCTTAGTTTTATCCAAGGTGCATCATCCCTTCCATAAAGTGTTACATTTCGCCCCATATGGGGCTGTTTCAGATATTGTTTACGTGTTTACAGTTTTTCTGTGGCACTCTGATTTGAAGCCCGGTGTGGCAGGTGAGCACCAGGCCGGTGTGCCATCGTTTTCAGTGAGAGTATGTTATAGTATCACTTTTTTGTGTGTCATTAATACACCTTTTGTAAATCACCTATGTCACATGGTCACATTCTCCTTGTCTTCAATTTTCATGTGAATGCTCGACAGAAAAATATGGTTCGAATCCCGGCAAGAGCAGAAAAATGACCAGGAAAATATTGCCGATCTGGCAACCCTATTTTGGGACCACTGGCAGTGGCACTGGCATCAGGGTCAGGTATAGCAATCTCAGGAGAGGCAGCAGTAACTTTTTGTACCGCTTGCCTTGTTTTCCATAGTCATCATGGTATGAAAAAACAGCTATGAGCAGCAATATAGACAGGAAGAAGTTTATTGCAAACCACAGGAATAAAGAGTGACAATCTTAGGGTGTTCAGATACAGCATCTAGATTACAGAGGCGGGAGAGTGCAGCACAGTCCAGCAAGCAACAAAATCTGGTAACAAATGTATAATGGCATGCAGGACAGCCATCAGAAATGATGGGGCCCCTTACTAAACCTCACGATGGGGCGGGCCCCCCAGGGCCCCCCCTGGCACTCCCTCAACCTCTAACAGCTTTTCTCCCCCTTCAAAAAAAAAAGGACATAACATAGCACCACAGCAATAAAACTCCCAGTAATGTGCAGTGTGTATTAGCGTATCACAGTATCCACAGCAATAAAACTCCCAGTAATGTGCAGTGTGTATGAGCGTATCACAGAATCCACAGCAATAAAACTCACAGTAATGAGCGGTATGTCTGAACGTATCACAGAATCCACAGCAATAAATCTCACAGAAACAGGCTGTGTATGATGGCCTTTGGGTCTGGGTCTGGGCCTGGGCCTTGGGGTCTGGTCTGGTCCCTGGGACTGGGCCTTGGGGTCTGGTCCCTGAGGCCTGGGCCCTGAGTCTGGCCTAGGGTCTGGTCCCTGGGTTTGGGCTCTGGTCCCTGGGGTCTGGCCTGGGCCCTGGTCTCTGGGTCTGGTCCATGGGCCTTGGCCCTTGGGGTCTGGGCCCTGGGTCTGGGCCTTGGTCTGGGCCCTGGGGTCTGGGTTTGGGCCTAGGGGGTCTGGGCCCTGGGTTTGGGGTCTGGGCCTTAGGGTCTGGGTCCTGGGCCTTGGGGTCTGGGCCCTGGGCCCTGAGTTTGGGCCTAGGGGTCTGGGCCCTGGGTCTGGGCCTTAGGGTCTGGGCCCTGGGTCTGGGCCTAGGGGTCTGGGCCCTAGGGTCTGGGCCCTGGGTCTGGGCCTTGGGGTCCGGGCTTTGGGGTCTGGGCCCTGGGGTTTGGGCCTTGGGGTCTGGGCCTAGGGGTCTGGGCCCTGGGTTTGGGCTTTGGGGTCTGGGCCTTGGGTCTGGGCCCTGGGTCTTAGGGTCTGGGCCTTGGGGTCTGGGCCCTGGGTTTGGGCCTTGGGGTCTGGGCCCTAGGTCTGGGCCTAGGGGTCTGGGTCTGGGGTCTGGGCCCTAGGGTCTGGGCCCTGCGTTTGGGGTCTGGGCCTTGGGTCTGGGCCCTGGGTCTGGGCCTTGGGGTCTGGGCCCTGAGTCTGGGCCCTGGGGTCTGGGCCTTAGGTTTGGGCCTAGGGGTCTGGGCCCTGGGTCTTAGGGTCTGGGCCCTGGGGTCTGGGCCTTGGCTTTGGGCCTAGGGGTCTGGGTCCTGGGGTCTGGGCCCTGGCTTTGGGCATAGGGGTCTGGGTCCTGGGGTCTGGGCCCTGGCTCACCACTCTGCTGTCTTCTTTTCTTCTATCTTCTTTTCTTCTGCTCTTCAGCTCTTCTTTTCTTCACCTTTTCTTTAATCTTCTTCTCTTCTTTTCTTCTGATCTTCTTCCCAGCCCCTCCAGCTCTGGCGCGCAGCTTCACTGAGTGGAGGGGCGGAGCCAAAGCCCTCACACGCTGCTTGGCCCCGCCCTGCCAACCAGTGAAGCTGCCAGGAGCCGGAGGAGACACAGTGTCTCCTCCGGCTCCTGCAGCAGCAGCAGCAGGGACACAGCTCCGGATTCGGACTCATCGAGTCCGATACCGGAGCTGTTAAAGGGCGACGCCGCTGCCGTTGGGGGCCCGGACCCCCCCCGCCCTGGGCCCCGGCGGCCTGGGCCCCCACCGGGCCCGGGCCCCTTATGGCAGCATGGGGCATAATGCCCTGATGGCGGCCCTGATGGCATGTATAAAAACCAAAATAAGTCAGAGCATTGGGGCTTGGGAACAGCTGCCTTAAATACCTAGCTAATGATCATGGGGTACACCTGGTCAGTTAGGTGTGTATAACCCCTAGACCTAGGGTCTAATACAGTGTTTCCCAAACCTGTCCTCGGGACCCTCAGCCTCGCCAGGTTTGCCAGATATCTGAGCACAGCACAGGTGATATGATTTGCTGCTCAGTAATTGCAGGATTCGGTCTGCATTTTCCCAAAGTGATCTGCAAAATCTGGCCTGGTTGAGGGTCCCGAGGACAGGTTTGGGAAACACTGGTCTAATACAATAGGCTGAAAGGTCTTTTCAAAGAATTGTGAAAATCAGGAGAATTGGCAGGAGAAGAGAACAATCTAGACCAGGGGTCAAAATTTCCACTCGCCTGCTCGCAATTGGCGAGTGGAAATTAAGCGTGGGCGAGTGGAACTGCACACGCAGGCAGCATGATAAATTATATCGTGCTGCCTGCGCTGCGTATTCCAGTGGCAGACGTTTTTTTAAAAAAAAAAAATCGGCCGCCCGAAGTCACTTCCGGCACGCTAACAGCTCCGCATGCCATTTTCCTGCTGTAGCTGGGCGTGCCTTATGTCTCTCGATGCTGCACTCACTGACGCTGCTTCGGGGAGACGCCGGGTTGAACTTCTTACTGATTCGGGATGTTTGCTCGGCGCAGTTTCCCGTGTTCCATTCAAATGGTGCTGCAAACGGATCACAGGGGAGTGTGCGCAGCAAAACTCCGAGATCAGAAAGAGGATCAACCCGTCTCCCCGAAGCGGCATCAGTGAATGCAGCATCAAGAGACCTCAGAGTGCCACATTAGGGGGGTGCAAATACCTTCTCCCACCCCCCTTTTACCGGACCTCGCTGCTGCACGCTGGATCTCCCTTCACGCTGCACCTCTCATCTTCCGGGCACAGTGTGAAGGAGGAACCGGTGAGCCTCAACGAGTGAGGGAAGCAGGGATTATCCCCGCCCCCTCATTCTACTACTCTCGAGGACAGGTAAAGGGAGGGGGATGAATTTAGAGAGGGGGGGAGAAATTTATTGCAGGGGAGGGGGAGAAATTTATTGCAGGGGAGGGGGAGAATTTTATTGCAGGGGAGGGGGAAATAAATTGCAGGGGAGGTGGATGAATTACAGGGGAGGGATGAATTACAGGGGAGGGGATGAATTGCAGAGGAGGGAGAGAAATTAATTGCACTGGAGGGGAGAAATAAATTGCAGGGGAGGAGGGGAAATAAATTGCAGGGGAGGGATGAATTGCAGGGGAGGGGAGAAATAAATTGCAGGGGAGGGGAGAAATAGATTGCAGGGGAGGGGGAGAAATAAAGTGCAGGGGAGGAGGGGAAATAAATTGCACTGGAGGGGAGAAATAAATTGCAGGGGAGGGGGAGAAATAAAGTGCAGGGGAGGAGGGGAATAAATTGCAGGGGAGGGGGAGAAATGAATTGCAGGGGAGAGGGAGGAATGAATTGCAGGGGGGAGAGGAATGAATTGCAGGGGGGAGAGGAATGAATTACGGGGGGGAGAAATTAATTAAAGGGGGCCCTTGGCAGAACTAACGTCTCCCGTGAGGGGTCATAATTGGTGTAATGGTGGCGTAGGCATTTGAGGTTCAGCAAAATAGATCTATTTTTTAAAGAAAGCTGAGTGATACGGAAAGAGCAAAAAAAAGAAAAACAATGGGGATGGAAGTATCTCACACAAATATTAATGGTTTCGTCTGTATAAGCATCCAAGGGGGAAAACTGACTCTGGGGTCTTCTAACATCTATTGATAACCTGGCATACGAACAAATAAAAGAGAGTATTCGGTTCCCCTTGATATATCGGGTGAATAAACCCCAAATTAATTTTGTCCTAAAAACTGTTGGAGAGGAGTGTGTACTTGGAAGATATTACTTGGGTCTGATGTCTGGATATACATGTATCTGGGGTCTCGGTCCGGTTATTAAAGTTATTTATTTTTGTAACTTTATTCTGAATAAAACCTTTAACAGTGTAATTTCATAAGATAATTTAAGAGGGTGTGTTTAGGGGCGGAGTTCAGGGCAGGGTAGGTGGGGCAACTGGTGGGAGTAACTCTTAAGGTCTGGCTAGTAGCTTGGGACTTGAAATTTTTAGCCCTGATCTAGACCAAATAGCCGATTTGGAAAGTGAGATAAATGGGAGAATTTTTCTGGTTTGGCTACTTTGACCTAGAATTTTCACTTCTCCAGTCATTCTCCAGGGTTTCACCTTTCTTTGAATAGACCTGCTTGTATTATGCTAAAAAAACATGAATAAAACACCGAATCTGCTCTCACACACATCTTCAACCTATCTCTCTCCACCGACTCCTTCCCACCCGCCTTCAAACATGCACAGGTTACCCCTATGCTAAAGAAAACCTCCCTCGATCCCAACTCTCCATCCAATTACCATACTGTATCCCTGCTTCTGTTCACCTCTAAGCTCTTGGAAAAACTAGTTTTCAACCGTCTCTCCCTCTTCCTGTCCTCTAATTCCCTACTCGACCCCCTGCAATCAGGCTTCCGTCCCCTACACTCAACTGAAACTGCCCTCACCAAAGTCACCAACGACCTCCTAACTGCTATAAAAACACAGCCACTATTCTATTCTTATCCTACTTGACCTCTCAGCTGCTTTCGACACTGTCGATCACCCCCTCCTTCAACAGACTCTCGGCTCTCTTGGGCTCTGTGACACTGCACTCTCTTGGATTCACTCTTATCTGTCTAACAGGTCTTTTTCTGTATCATTTGCTAGTAACTCTTCCTCTTCAATGCCTTTATCAGTTGGTGTACCCCAAGGCTCTGTCCTAGGTCCTCTGCTCTTCTATATCTACAGCTCCTCCCTGGGAAAAATCATTAACAGCTTTGGCTTTAGCTACCACCTCTAAACTGATGATACTCAGATCTACCGCTCTACCCCTCATCTCTCTCCTCCTGTCCTTTCCAAAGTCAGCGACTGTTTATCTGGCATCTCATTCTGGATGGCCTCTCACCACCTAAAAATTAACATGTCTAAGACTGAGCTCCTACTAATTCCTCCTTCTAATGCCTCCCCACCTCCTGACTTCTCCATCATGATTGATGGTATCACTATCTCCCCATCTAACTGGGTTCGCTGTCTCAGAGTTACACTTGACTCTGGTCTTTCCTTCGGGTTTGGGTCGAAATCCCTACAACCAGGTTCCCTAATGCCAAAATCCTGACGGCCAACTTCCCTACACAGACAACTCCCTGACAGACAACTTCCAGACATCCAAAATCCCAGCGGCTAACACTATCCCTACTCCCTAACCCCCTAAACCTAGCCCTAACCCTATCCCCCCTAAACCTAGCCCTAACCCCCTAAACCTAGCCCTAACTCTAACCCCCCTAAACCTAGCCTTAAACCCCAAAACCTAGCCCTAACCCCCCTAAACCAAGCCCTAACACTATCCCCCTAAACCTAGTCCTAACCCCCTAAACCTAGCCCTAAACCCCCAAACCTAGCCCTAGCCCTAACCCCCCAAACCTAGCCATAACCCCCAAACCTAGCCCTAGCCCTAACCCACCTAAATCTAGCCCTAACCCTCACCCCCTAAATCTAGCCCTAACCCTCACCCCCCTAAATCTAGCCCTAACCCTGACCCCTGAACCTAGCCCTAGCCCCCCAAACCTGCCCTATCCCCTAAATCTAGCCCTAACCCCCCTAAATCTAGCCCTAACCCCCCTAAACTTAGCCCTAAACCTAACTCCCCTAAATCTAGCCCTAACCCCCTAAACCTAGCCCTAACCCCAACCCCCCTAAACCTAGTCCTAACCCCAACCCCCCTAAACCTAGCCCTAACCCCCCCTAATCCTAGCCGCTGGCATTATGGATGTCTGGAAGTTGGCCGTGTAGGGAAGTTGGGATGTCCGGCACTTGTTCTGTCTGGAAGTTGGCCGTCAGGATGTTGTCATTAGGGAACATGGCTGTAGGGATTTTGTCCGGCACCCCTTTCCTTCATCCCCCACATCCAGTCTCTTTCCTCCTCCTGCTGCTACCAATTACGTAATATTTCCAGAATTCGGCCATTTCTTACCTCTGACACCAGAAAGCAACTCATCCACGCCCTTGTAATCTCCCGACTTGACTATTGTAATAATCTTTTAGCTGGCCTCCCTCTCTCCTGCCTCTCCCCCCTACAATTCATTCTGAATGCCTCTGCCAGGCTCATCCACCTCACCTGCCGCTCTGTCTGTGCCGCTCCTCTCTGCGAGTCCCTTCACTGGCTCCCCATCCACTGCAGAATTCAATTCAAAATCCTTACGGTGACCTACAAAGCTCTCAGTAACTCGGCTACACACTACCTGTCCTCATAATCACCAAATACACGCCAGCCCGCTCCCTAAGATCAAACAGTGACCTGCGTCTAGCTTCTCCCCGCATCACCTCTTCCCATGATAGACTTCAGGATTTCTCACACATAGCACCCATCCTCTGGAACGCTCTCCCTCGTACTGTCAGACTTCCCCCTAGATTCCCTTCCTTCAAACGTTCCCTTAAGACATTCCTGTTTAGGGAAGCCTACCACCCGACTCACTGTTCATCACTCTCTCACCTTGCAGTCCTCTCCTGTTTCCACTCCCAACCCTTCTATATTGAGAGTTCCCACATGAATAGGGCCCTCGTTTCCTATGGTACCGGTTTGTCAATTGTTGTTCAATGTATTGTAACCCTGTCTTTATTGTGCCCATTGTACATCGCTGAAGAATATGCTGGCGCTATATAGATAAAGAATAATAATAATTTAAAATAAGTTTTAAAAAAAAAAGAAGTGTGGGAACTCTCCAAGGTTTCTGCTGCCCAAATGTCTATTGACATGTTGCACATGTTTAAATATAAAGTGAATTTTCGCTATGGGTATAATTGTCATAAATATTTGTGGAGATTTAATAACAAAATGTAGGATTGAAACCTAATGAAAACTTTACAGTATGTGGTAAAAGGAAATTTGGTTCTCCCTTCAAAAACTATGTTCCCAAAGTTCCTGCCCAGGTACACTCCTGACAATGGTCTTCGTTAAGAAGGTTAAGAGTAGTGATGAGCCGAATACCCCCGTGTTCGGTTCACATTCGAAATCAAACAATTTCAAAAGTTCGAGTTTGAGACTCAATGCAAGTCAAGGGGACTCGAAAGTTCGATTTTTAGAGTGCCCTCCAAGAGGGCATATATGGAAGATATTTGCCATAAAAGGTGTATGGGGGTCCGGGTAGTGCCCTGGGGACAGGAAACAAGGACAACATTTTTAAAAAAAACTTTTTAAAGTTTTCCATGAAATAAAGGTTAAGAATAAAAATGAAAAATTCCTTCAAATATCGTGCCTAGGAGGTCCCCATAACCTGCCCGTGAAGAGGCAGATTTTTAGGATGTATAGAAACATTTAAAAACAAAAAAATGACATTTCAAATGACGGTAAATGGTTTTCCTTTAATCTATTCATAAACAACTGCTTGGGGCGGCAGCCTGTATGAAAAGAGGAGACGTTTTAGGACACGCAGAACAAGTTTAGTGATTTTTTGGCTAAATTATGGTGAAACTTATGCAGGCTTTGGATTAAAGTTACAATAGGTGCTTTAAAATTGGGCTTTTAGTGTCAGCAACAGTGCCGTCACACCGTAACCCCTCTGTGGTATTGTGGAAGAGTGCAGGGTTGGACCCTGCGGTCAAATATTAAAATGATATGAATCTGGCACAGGAGTCAGTGCACCCAAATATTGTGCCTTTGGTGGCAGTAAGTGCCTTCACACCGTAACCCCTCTGTGGTATTGTGGAAGAGTGCAGCGGTGGACCCTGTGGTCCAATATTAAAATGATATGAATCTGGTATAGGCGTCAGTGTCAGTGTACCCAAATATTGTGCCTTTGGTGGCAGCAAGTGCCTTCACACCGTAACCCCTCTGAGGTATTGTGGAAGATTGCAGTGGTGGAGGTTTTGGTAATGCAGAAGAGATCCCCGATCTATTCAGTTACATCACCAGCTATAACAAAACCGGGTCAGCAATGTTTAGGCACTTGTACTGCGCTACTGTATATGGTGAGAATCGGTGCACACCAGTAGCAACAGGAAGCAAACAGAACAGGGAGGGAATACACAGAGAGAATAGTCAAATGGCAGGCAAAGTCGGCAACAGATCGGGTCCTCAGAACAAGCAGGGTCAGTAACAAGTATACAAACTGATTCGGTAAGCTAGCGATCCGGGAATAAAGGCTGAGACACACTGAGCGTGTAGCGACGCACAGCGTAGCGAAGCGAAGAGAAGCAAACATTTTGCAGGCTTGACTTCACTCCGCTCCGCCTCGCAGCGTGCCTACACTGCATTACGTTTGCTTCTCACCGCACTGGACAGGAATCCACTAACTAAATTAAAATGTACACACAAAACCGTTTTATTTTCACAAAGCCCATGTTATATAGGCAAAAAAAGTTTCTACTAAATAAAATACATAAAAAATTACTGTTAATTTAATAGGAATAGTATAAAAATATAAAAAAGGATACCCCTGATCATATATACTATAGGGACACAGAGCGCTGTGTATAGAGTAGGGATGCATTGATAGCACACACAGACATATATACGTATATATCAACACGCAGACCTATATATACGTATATATCAACACGCAGATATATATATATATACACCCACCCACAGACCTCAGACCATATATACACATACGCACATGGGGGTGGCATGTGGACAATCTCAACTAAATGCGCCCCCCCCATTTGGCTGATCCCTCCAGAAGAAATGTTGAACCCGACAGAGCAGAGGATATATATATTATTCTCTGCTCTATCAGGTTCAACATTTCTTCTGGAGGGATCAGCCAAATGGGGGGGGGCAATTAGTTGCCAAAATGTGTGTGTAATACAAGTCTGGATATATATATTTATAAGAATATCATACCTGCCCTTACCTTCCCCTATAAATTTGCTGAATAGATCAGGGATCTCTTCTGCATTCCCAAAACCTCCACCACTGCACTCTTCCACAATACCACAGAGGGGTTACTTACGGTGTGACGGCACTTGCTGCCACCAAAGGCACAATATTTGGGTGCACTGCCACTGATGCCTAAACCAGATTCATATCATTTTAATATTGGACCGCAGGGTCCACCACTGCACTCTTCCACAATACCACAGAGGGGTTACGGTGTGAAGGCACTTGCTGCCACCAAAGGCACAATATTTGTCTGCACTTACGCCTGTACCAGATTCATATCATTTTAATATTTGACCGCAGGGTCCAACCCTGCACTCTTCCACAATACCACAGAGGGATTACGGTGTGACTCCACTGTTGCCGACACTAAAGGCCCAATTTCAAAGCACCTATTGTTACTTTCATCCAAAGCCTTCATAAGTTTCACCATAATTTAGCCAAAAAAAATCACTAAACTTGTTCTTCGTGTCCTAAAACGTCTCCTCTTTTCATACAGGCTGCCGGCCCAAGCAGTTGTTTAGGAATAGATTAAAGGAAAACCATTTACCGTCATTTGAAATGTCATTTTTTTGTTTTAAATGTTTCTATACATCCTACAAATCCGCCACTTCACGGGCAGGTTATGGGGATCTCCTAGGCACGATATTTGAAGGAATTTTTCATTTTTATTCTTAACCTTTATTTCATGGAAAACTCACTGTTCCTTTAAAAACTTTTTTTTACTTTTTGTCCTTGTTTCCTGTCCCCCAGGGCACTACCTGGACCCCCATACACCTTTTATGGCAAATATCTTGCATATATGCCCTCTTGGAGGGCACTCTAAAAATCGAACGTTCGGGTCCCATTGACTTAGATTGAGTTAGGATCGTGTTCGAGTTCGAAGTCGAACTTTTGAAATTGTTCGAGTTCGAAGTCGAACCGAACACGGGAGCTCATCCCTAGTCGAGACTTGTCCACAGTTGTATGGAGGGATGTGATAAATGGTATTTTGACTTGCTTCTTCACGGTTGAAGGTTAGAGACGTTACAACTGGACTCCACACCCGATATTGGGCCATATTACATAGTTGGTGCTAACTTAACCAGAGCTGTTGTAAACTTCCCTGAGCCATTATAGTCTATGGAGGTTTTCAGTTTACAACAGCTCTGGTTAAGTTAGCACCAACATTGTAATATAACCCATTGTGTGGTAGGCAAGTATCTACCTTTACTGGAGAGGTGCTCTGACCACGGTCCGTGTGCGTCCACGTGACTGTGTTAGTGTCTATGTCTGTTTGTGTGTCCGTGTCTGTGTGTATTAGTTCCCTCATTTGTTTGGACTTTTGTCTGTGGCTCCTCTGACAACAGCATTCAATTGTGCATTTTGTCTGTGAGACTATGTGTATCTGGACCTTGAATTGCTCTTCTAGACTCCAACGCCACTTGATTACTTGATATTGAACCTATTCTGTCAGTCCTCATCATTAGAGCTAGAAAACACAGAAATAACAGTGCATATGACAGCAGTCAAATATTGAGGTGAAAACTCCCAGGGCAGCCAGTCCAAGACAAGGTGCATAAATATGATTGAAGCCAGGCAGTCCAACAGTTTCTTCAATCTGGATACAGTTTAATTAGACGTCACGTCAGCAATGTATCAGTCACTCCAGCAACCTTTGTCAAGCTTGAGCTACAGAAACGTTGCCTAAGTCACATTACACTGCTTCCAACTTGCTGAAATTATTTAAGCGCCCGGCTTCATTTTTTTTTGTACCGGATCACTGGAACTCCGACCTCATTCCTGAATCACTCCTTTTTGTACCGTGTACTTGTATTTTACCGTGTACCTGAAATGTTTGGAGGTGTGCATGTACATTTTTTGATTGTTATCAATTTAATATTAAATATGTATTGTATGTAATAAGTTAAAGATAAGTGCCATCGGGTTCAGAGAAGCACTTCACTTAAACTCTCTTAAATGTCATGTGTAAGTGTAAGAAAAGATTTGCTTTTAATATTAAAACTTAATAATAATGATAATTTATCTGAGACACTCTATTAAAAATACATTAAGACATTAAGACACCTTCTGACATAGTCACTTGAAAAATGTGACATCTATATATCCACCACGAAATGTCACACTTCATAGAGGTAATGCCACAAAGTTAAGTGGTATCACTATGGCACCTAATATATTGAGGAACTTTATTAATAATTACAGTGACAGAGTCAATGTTGCACTCGATTTGAGACGCTGTACCTTTAAGTATCCGTTTAGTAAGTTCAGGGGGAACTTAGGGCTTTGGGATCCAAGAGAGAATCTCATATGGTGTGACTACCAGTGGCAAACCAAAGCGGTGGGGGGGGGGGGGTAGTCAGGAGGCCGATTGCCCCGATCAGCATGTCAGGAATGAAGACAGTGGACACTTCATGCTCATGTGCGCCGCTTGTTATTCTGTCTGTTATTCTTGCCTGTTATGCCGGCAACCATAACAAATATGGCCGCCGAGAATGACTGGTCATCATTGAGCAACGATGTGCTGCACAAGTGCGGTGACAGCATGTCATTGTCAATGGTCATTTTTGCTATGGTTATTACAGGCAAAGTGCTCGCCTTTTCGCTATTACCTGCAAAAAGTTGCAGTGCGCCCCTGGTGATTACCACTTTACGGTATTTGGCAAAAAATCATTGGAGTTACATTCAACAACAGTGATGCTGTAACCCAATGGTTCCCAACCGCAGTCCTCAAGTACCCCCAACAGGCCAGGTTTTAAGAATTGCCTTGGGGAAATGCAGACTAAATCCTGCAATCACTGAGCAGCAAATCATATCACCTGTACTGTGCTCGGATATCTGTCAAACCTGACCTGTTGGATGGACTTGCGGACTGTGGTTGGAAACCACTGCTGTAACCGATACAGTAAGCCTATAATTCTAAATCCCCAATGAAAAAACATTCTAACCTAGAGGATAATGAACTTGACCAACAGTAAACAAAGTCATCCTTTCAAAACAAGTGTCTTCCTATTTTAAATCCAATTTTTTCTTTCTTAGTCTGTTTCTATTTAAAAAAATCTGTAGACTATTCCCTGATAGCCTCAAAGCATGCACACTACTTATTGCTAGGGATGGGCTAGTGGTTCGATCCGAACAAGAGTTCGATTAGAACATTGCCCGTTCGGCCGTTCGGCCGTTCAGCGAACATCGAACATTTCCGCATGTTCGCCGCGTGTTCGCCCACAATGCACCACAATGGACCACAATGCACTTTTCCACTGGCCTGAAGCTTGTAATTGGCTACAGCCTTGCACCTGACCACAGGTCAGGTGCAAGACTATGCCAATCACGGCTCAGAGTTTGTCATGGGCTCACAGGGCCAAGTCCAGCAGCACACTGTATAAGGCTTCCCCGCAGCCCCTGCGTGTGTTTGTTGCAGGAGTGAATCAGAGAGGAGAGGAGATTGTTTGTTGCATAACAGGCTGTATCACTGAGTTATATCTGCTTTCTGGAAATATGAATCTGTGTCTTGGCACTGCCAACTACAAGGGTGTATGACTGAGACATAGCATACTTCTGGAAATTTTAATCTCTGCCTTGGCACTGCCAGCTATCAGGGACAGGCGGTATCACTGAGTTATATCTGCTTTCTGGAAATTTTGAATCTGTGTCTTGGCACTGCAAAGGCTATCAGGGACAGGCTGTATCACTGAGTTATATCTAATTTCTGGAAATTGGAATCTGTGTGTTGGCACTTGTAGCTATCAGGGACAGGCTGTATCACTGAGTTATATCTGATATCTGGAAATTGGAATCTGTGTGTTGGCACTTGTAGCTATCAGGGACAGGCTGTATCACTGAGTTATATCTGCTTTCTGGAAAATGGAATCTGTGTTGGCACTGCAAAGGCTATCAGGGACAGACTGTATCACTGAACCAGAGTTCTGTGAATTTGAATCTGTGTGTTGGCACTGCCAGCTATCAAGGACAGGGTGTATCACTGAGTTATAGCATAGTTCTGAATATCTTTAATCTAGATAACACAGTTGATTCAGAGTTCTGCATATCTCCAATCTTTAAACCAGAGTTGAATCAGAGTTCTGTATATCTTTAATCTATATGTATATCACTCACCATGTCAGAAAGACCAAAAAGGACAGGCAGACGCTCCCAGACACAGATAAGATGGCAAGCAGCCTCTGTGTCGGGATGCTGTGCCCCTGGTCGTCGTGGACGTGGTGCATCCTCTGCAGGGGCACGCTTGTCCTTGTTTCTAATTGGTGCTGGCCGTCTTAAGCAGCAGCAACATACAGAGGATTTGCAGGATTGGCTAACCAGGCCATCCTCACCCTCCGAGTCCTCTACCAGCCAGGCTTGTAGTGGTTTACAGTCAACCTCAGCTGACAAAACATCTAATTCAGCCTCCATGTCCACAGCTACTCCAGCCGTAGCCTCACTATCATACACGGAGGAGTCAGCTGAATTGTTTGACTACAGTGACAGTGACGTGATGCTTAAGGATGCGCAGCAACTCCAGTGCTCTGATTCAAACTCTGAGGTTGAAGAAGGGAGTATAATCAGCCTAGAGGGAGGGGGTGCCAGTGACACACAAAGAACTGGCACTCATGTTCCCTTAGCAGCTGCAGCACACTGCCAAGTTGGCTCCAGTGACGAGGAGATAGGGGGTGATGACGATGATGAGGTCACTGACTCCACCTGGGTGACTGATCGAACAGAGGAGTCAAGGGAGGAGGAGGCCCAACAAAAACGAGGCAGAACGTCCTCTATAAGCAACCGTAGCCAGTCCAAGGCATCAGATGTCAGAGCTGCTCAGGTGCAGAGCACTGTTGTCTCGCAGCACATGTCCAGGATCTCTTCTGTATGGGAGTTCTTCACGACATGTGCAGCAGACTGCAGTATTGCTATTTGTAAGCTATGTCGGAAGAGGATCAGGTGTGGGAAAGACAGACACTTGGGTATCACATGCTTGAGGCGACATATGACCACTTGCCACGCATCTCGTTGGCACAACACTTTGCATAGGTCCTCCTCCTCATCTGTCTCTACCCCCACTATATGTCCTGCCATGTCATTGCATACAACCTCCACTGACAGGGATGATGCTACAGTAATGGGTGTACCATGTCCTTCCTCTGAATCTGCCAGCATCCCATCAGCTGCAGATTTATGCAGTCAGATTTCGTTGCCCCAGCTGCTGCAGCGGAAGAAAAAATATTGTCCCAACCATCCACATGCACAACGTCTAAATGCCAGCATGGCAAAATTACTCGCATTACAGCTGCTGCCTTTCCAGCTGGTAGACTCTGCTTCCTTCCGTGAATTTGCCGAATGTGCTGTACCACAGTGGCAGGTTCCAAAACGCCATTTCTTTTAACGGAAAACCATTCCAGCGCTATACCAGCACGTGGAAGACAATGTTATGGAGTCATTGGGAAAGGCAGTCAGCAGCAAGGTACACATTACTTTAGACACATGGTCCAGCCAGCATGGACAGGGCCATTACATTTCCTTCACGGCACACTGGGTAACTCTGCTTGCAGCTGGGAGGGATCCAGGATGGGGCTCTGTGCTGGAGCTTGCTCATCCACCACGCCTCCAGAAAGCTGCTTATATGAGGTCTGTCAGCTCCACCACCTCTTCCTCTTCCTTCTCCTCCTTCAATGTCTCTGGCAAAGTGGCAGTTAAACTGACGCGTGGCAGGGGCTACGCAATGGCTCAAGCAAAAAGATGCCATACTGTGCTTGAGCTGATTTGTTTAGGGGACAGAAGCCACACCGGGCCAGAAATTATGTCAGCTCTGTCAATTCTGTCAGGCGCAGAGATGGTTAACACCACACCAGCTTGAGCTGGGAATGGTCATCTGTGATAATGGCAGCAACCTTCTCTCCGCCCTATGCCTGGGTAAGTTGATGCAATTACCATGCCTAGCACACGTCCTAAATCTGGTGGTACAGCATTTCCTAACCTGGTACCCAGGGCTGGCAGAGCTTCTCAGCCAGACCAGAAAATTCTGCAGCCACTTCAGACAGTCATTCCCAGCAAGTGTTCGCCTGGCAGAAATTCAAAGAGAATTCCACCTTCCCACAAACCGTCTGATCTGTGACATGCCCACCAGGTGGAACTCGACATTGGCAATGCTGCAGCGTCTGCACAAGCAGCAGAGGACCATCAACGAGTACCTGTGTGAGTATGGCACAAGGACAGGTTCAGGTCAACTTGTTCCCCCCCCCGTGTCTGATGATCAAGGATGTACTGTACTGTCACGATTTGAGGAGGCAACGAGGATGGTGAGCAGGGACAGTGCATGCATCAGTGACACAATTCCTTTAGTTTTCCTGCTGGAGCGCACTCTGCGGGGAATTATAGATGTGGCACTAGAGGCACAGTAGCGGGAGGAAGAGGAGGCCTTCCCTAGCTCTCAAGGCCCCAGTCTTTATGCAGACAGCATTCCTGTGGGTCCTCAGATCAGACAGGAGGAGGATGCGGAGGATGAGGAGGAATATTTAAGTTGTGGGGGCATTGAAGGTGGAGATTCCTCAAGGGAGGGTTTTGTGTCCCCAGAAACCCAAGGACTAGTACGTGGCTGGGAGGAGGTAGTGCACGATACGGTCATCCTCAGAGACCAGGAACACTCTGAAGCTAATGCCACCTCTAACCTATGCTGCATGGGCTCCCTTATCCTGCAAAGCCTGCTGAAGGACCCCAGGATTCGTGCTATCAAAGAGAGGGATCATTACTGGTTAGCAACCCTTCTTGATCCATGATACAAGGTAAAGGTTGCAGAGCTCATCCTGCCCTCACAGAGGGAGCACAGGATGAAAACACTTGAAGACGCTCTAAAGCGACACTTGTGTAACACCTTTCCAGACACTGGTAGGTTACCAACTGATGACACAGGTGCTTCTGAGGCTGCTATTTATCAGAGGAAGAGCGCTTGACTGATAACTTTTCAAATTTTTTTAGTCCACGACACCCAGGGACGTCAAATGTAGGCACCCATTGCCAGCGTCTTCACCATATGGTGCAGGACTATCTAGGGGCAAGGGCAGACCTGAATACTTTTACAGCAGATGATCCACTGGCTTACTGGGTGTTGAGATTGGATCACTGGCCAGAACGTAGCCAATATGCTATGGAGCTACTAAATTGCCCTTCATCCAGCGTGCTTTCTGAAAGCACATTTAGTGCCGCTGGAGGTTTTGTCACAGACAAAAGAGTGCGTCTGTCCACCGACTCTGTAGACCGGCTGACATTTATAAAAATTAATCAGTCCTGGATCAGCAGCTATCACTCCCCTGATGTTGATGTAACTGAATAGATCAGGGATCTCTTCTGCATTCCCAAAACCTCCACCACTGCACTCTTCCACAATACCTCAGAGGGGTTACGGTGTGAAGGCACTAGCTGCCACCAAAGGTCCAATTTTAATGCACCTGTTGTTACTTTCATCCAAAGCCTGCATAAGTTTCACCATAATTTAGCCAAAAAATCACTAAACTTGTTCTGCGTGTTCTAAAACGTCTCCTCTTTTCATACAGGCTGCCGCCTCAAGCAGTTGTATATGAATAGATTAAAGGAAAAACATTTACCGTCATTTGAAATGTCATTTTTTCTTTTTAAATGTTTCTATACATCCGACAAATCCGCCACTTCACGGGCAGGTTATGGGGACCTCCTAGGCATGATATTTGAAGGCATATTTCGTTTTTATTCTTAACCTTTATTACATGGAAAAATCACTGTTCCTTTAAAAACGTCTTTTTTTTACTTTTTTTCCTTCTTTCCTGTCCCCCAGGGCACTACCCGGACCCCCATACACCTTTTATGGCAAATATCTTGCACATATGCCTTCTTGCAGGACACTCTAAAAATTGAACGTTCGAGTCCCATTGACTTGCATTGAGTTCGGATCGTGTTCGTGTCCGAACTCGAACTTTTGAAATTGTTCGAGTTCGACTGCGAACCGAACACTGGGTATTCAGCTCATCCCTACTTATTGCACAAATCCCTGCTCCGCTGACCAATCTGACATGATTCATGTGCTAATCTAATGGTCTAGCAGTGTGCAACAGAATCAGAAACTGGTGCAGGGTATTTGGTACGTAAAAGAGCAAGCAGATATGTATTTATACTCACCTTCTGCAAAAAGAAGTGGCCCTATTCCAGAAGAGCCATCAAGTACAACTCAGCAATCACACCATTCCAACCAAGGATAAATTCCTTTTGCAGCTTGGCTTTTTTGGCCGCCTATGGTAAATTAAAACTTCCTGTACTTTGTATAGTTTGAACAGGAAATGTTAATGTGGAGGCAGACCTGCAGAAAGTATTGGAAAAAAGCACCAGCTGAAAGACACTGATGTTCATCAATTTTGCTTTAGCAAAAAAAAAACAACATAAAAACATCCCTATCTCTGGTTCCATGATGCAGAGGACAGGGGGATACACTGCCTCCTCTTCACATCACAAAAGGATAGACAATGAGACCAAATAGTTCTTAGTGCCCTTCCGATGACCCTGGTTTATCTAGAGCAGTTTTTCCCAAACCTGTCCTCGGGACCCTCAACCAGGCCAGATTTTGCAGATCACCTTGGGGAAATGCAGACTGAATCCTGCCATCACTGAGCAACAAATCATATCACCTGTGCTGTGCTTCAGCTATTTGGCAAACCTGGCGAGGCAGAGGGTCCCGAGGACAGGTTTGGGAAACACTGATCTAGAGAGATAACCTACATGCAATCTCATGTAAGTCTCCAAGGAGTCCTAAAGCCTCCAGGAGAGTATACAAATGGCGGCATGAGGCCAGGCTGCCGGTATCGTTTAAAGGCTGTGGATTTGTGGCATGCATACATTTTCTACCATTCTTGCATTGTGTTATAACGTTTTCGTTGTAGTAAAAATAATGTCTAGTTTTCCACGCCAGCATTCCATACGGGATATTTATGCTAGTGCAATCTCTCTCTGCATCTTAGCTCAGTTATCGAAAGAAAAGACTACGCGAGCAACCTCTCGTTATCTAAATTCAACAGATACAGATTCTGTAATACTTTGGTTGTAAACAGATGCATAACCTGAGAGATGATTGCCAACGTTCCAATTAATGTTTACACTTGACAAGTAACTTTATCACAAAATAGACGTAAAAGGACACTTAGAGGATATCCGTGTTAACACATGAAAGTAAATTATGCCTTTGAATGAATGAAAAAAAAAAACTTATCTCTGAGTTTCTATCATTTGCTGCAATTAGATGCTTTACTAGGGAGTTGCTACACATTCTCAACCAGATTTTACTTTCCCAAACTGGGACAAAACACTCAAATACATCAAACCCAATTCCATACTTTTCACTAAAATGGAGATGTTAACCCTTTCGCTGCTGAGCCATTTCACACCTCTGTGCTGAGGTCATTTTTACCGGTTTCGCTCATCATGTTTAACCGCGTTTTGAAGCCTTATTTTAATATATGATCCAGACATATTATTTATCGTTCTTTCCGGCAGACTCGGCAGATTCATAATATGTCATTATTATATGTATACGTCATGTCCTGTCTGTATATTATAACAAAAAATGCAATGAAATTAGAATTTTCAATAATTTACAATGTGTAAAGTGTTAATTTTTCACATTTTAACATGCGATCATTTGCGGTTATATTTTCTATGGGGTGCGCTTGTAAAAAAAATAAAAAAATAAATGGGGTCTCGTTATATTTTTTTTTGGGGAAAATTTTGCTATTTTTAACAAACGCACCGCATACAAAAATCGTTAATGCAGCTTCATTGTTCACATTATAATTGAAATGGGAACAATATTACTGCATTAACAAAACAAAAAAAAAACTTGTGCATTTTTTTTTAGAATTTCTTTTAAAATATTTTTTTATTTTTATTTTTAATTTTTTTTAAAAAACTTTTTACATGGGCAAGTTTGATATCGTTGGAAAGGCCATGCTCTGGCCGATCCGACGATATCAAACATTAACCCCTAGCTGCCACGGATCAGGAGATAGGGGGTTCATTGGAACCCCCTATCTCCACCATTGCTGGCAGCTAGGGGTTAACTCCAGGACTGGCGTCATCGTGCTATGCACGATGACACCAGTCCTCAGGGGGAGTTCCTGGAGGCTTGGCCGACATCCAAGATGTTGGCCAGCTCCAGGAGAGGATCACGATTTGGCGCATTTCAGCTCCGAATCGTGATCAGGCTCCCCAGGGGTTAATTACAGCCACCGTTTGGAAACCCTTCCAAACGGTGCCTGGATTAATCCTGTGCCTGAATTAGATGTCATCACGCCGCCGCGATGACATCTAATTGCTCCGCCGGGGTCCCGGAGTGCTGGGCTGACATCCAAGATGTCAGCCCGCACCAGGAGGGGGCGCAGTAATCCACCAGAATACAGCGGATTGCTGCCTTCTGTGCATGGACTCGCTCAGCGCGTCCATAGCACAGAACAACCACTTGGCTGAACGCGCTGAGCGCGTCCATAGCAGCCAAGTGGTTAAGTAAAAAAATCTATTAGGGAACAGACATAGTGGTATAAAAGTGCACAAAAATACTCTATATGAGTTAAATGAGTAAAGTGTTTTAAACTAATTCAGGGTTATTCAAAGAGAATCAAAAAGTCACCGCACGTTCGGTGACTTTTTGTTCTCTTCAATTCGGTGCGATTTGGCGTTCCTATTTCAGCGACCCTGCGGTGTATTCAGCAAGCACCACAGGGCCGTTGTAGTGCAGGGAAAAGCCGTCGCAAACCCGATGAACACTCACCAGCGAACGCTCACCGAAACTCGCAAAAACATCTGGATTAACCTCAACGAACACACCGGAGAAACCTGAGCAGCCGTTGATCACAGCGCAGAGCAGCTCCTGGAAAAACCCGACACCGCAGACGAATGGAGTGAAAAAATAAAAAACAGTACGCTTGTATGTTTGAAAAGTGAAACGCTGTTTGCAAAGAAACTACTGAACGAAAATGTCTGAAATTTACATATAAGATCCAATGAATGATAATGAAAAGGGCTCTTACAGAAAAAAGAAAAAACTATTTAAAAAAAACAACAGAAAAAAATGTTTCACAAAAAAACTCGAAAAATGACTAAAAGATCATAAAAAATCTAAAAATAAAGAGACTTTCTACTGCAGAATATTATAAATCAATGGTCTATTAGATATTGCATTAAAATGGGATGATTTTTAACATTGAAGCCTATGGGTTTCACCTGAATAAACCTGTCGAATGAAACCACCGAACAGCAGGGCATTTCGGCAACTTTTTACTGCTGTTTGGTGTCTCTGAATAGACGAACCATTGCTTCTCTATGGGGGATATCACTGCCCTCGAACTGGCAACGAACAGGCACCGTATGTGCAGGCAATTCGCCAACATTTGGCGAACTGCCTGCTCTCTGAATAGCCAAATGGCCAGGAAAGGTAACTGTACGCTGAATTTCACTGTTCGGTTACCTTTCGGCCCCAATTCGGATCTCTTTGAATAACCCTGATTGTAATGACAATTACATAATAAATGCTGCTGGCGACTAGAGGAGTCAAGCAATATTCATATCCAATATTGCATTACAGAGAACAATTTACTCCTTCCAGAACAAAAAATATATACGGTATTACTTAACAATAACTACAGTAAAAACATAATTATGTAGTGCAAAAGTGAAATTAAATGCTGAAGTGCTTAAAAAATATCCAATAGAAAAGAGATACTTATATTTCACATATAATTCACATTTGTCATGGTCAATCTCAGTCTCTTTGAAATAAACAGAGAAAATAAAAAATTCATAGTGCAGATTTGTGTATGTCCATAATTAAAATGCAAAAAGAAGAATTCTTGAGAATTTCCACTCACATTTATTTATTTATTTAAAAAGGATTTTACCAGGAAGGATACATTGAGATTTCTCTCGTTTTCAAGTATGTCCTGGGTTCAAGGACATTGAATTGTTACAGATGTTACAAAAATACAACGTAATAAATGCAAGATATAAAAAAAAAAAAAATAGCATAAATATGCAGATTAACAGAAAATAAATATATTCATTATGTTACGTGTTTACAGGTGCATTCTGTATTGAAGTATGTTAATAGGGAGCTCTTAAGTGACTTTAGACTGGGGGAAGATTTGATGGTGTCTGGGAGGTTATTCCATAATTGTGGTGCTCTGTAGGAAAATGAGGATTGAGCCACTGTCTTTTTGTATTGTGGTATTGCAAGTAAGGTGCAGGTCCTGGATCGGAGGTTATAGGATGAGCGAACTGCTGGGGGAAGCAGTCTATTCAGGTAGGGTGGCAGCTTCCCAGAAAAGCTCTTAAACACCTGGGGCCAAATTACAATCTAGGTGCTAACGTTAACGCTCACCTGCGAGAGCGTTAACATTAGCCACAGTGGCTACCGCATATTACAATCCAAACACTAACGGGTTAAGTAACCCGTTTGCATTTGGTACTAGACATGTGCATTCGTTTTAGTACTAAAACGATTTAGTCCGAATTTTGGGATAATTTAGTTTTAGTATGACTCAAGAGAAACGAAACTGCTCAGTACAAAAAACGAAAGAAACTAAAATAAAATGCACTACATTTTAGTTTCAGTCCTTTTTGTGATATTACATTGATGAGTGAAGGAGACCAGCAATGAAGATCGCAACATCGCAACATCCGAAGTTCTGCACCCTCCACATGCCAATGCAGTAGGATGTTCTATACAGAGAGTGGCATTAATTAATGCAGGAGTATGTTCTATACATTATACAGAGAGGGGTATTAATGCAGGAGGATGTTATATACATTATACAGAGAAAGGTATAAATTGAGGAGAATGTTCTATACAGAGAGGGACATTAATGCAGGAGGATGTTATCTACATTATACAAAGAGGGGTATTAATTAATGCAGGAGGATGTTCTAAACATTATACAGAGAGGAGCCTTTTTTTTTTAGCCCTTTAAATCCAGTGGCTGTGAGCGCTGAGATCGGCTGCTTGTTACATTATATCTCAGTACAATGTATCAGGCTCAGTTGTTACAGTAACTGACTGTAACAGCGCTCAGAGTTTCAGTAAAACAAGGAAATAATATTGTTCTAACCTCTTACATATAAAAATATTATTTACTAGTTTTACAGAAACTCTGAGCGCTGTGATGAGCAGCAGTCAGTTACTGTAACAGCTTTGCCTGACACGGGGCAGTATTACAATGTTGGTGCTAACTTAACCAGAGCTGTTGTAAACTGAAAACCTCCATAGGCTATAATGGCTCTGGGAAGGTTACAACAGCTCTGGTTAAGTTAGCACCAACTATGTAATATGGCCCACATTGTGCTGAGAGTGAGAGATACTGTAACAAGCAGCGATCTCAGCCCTCTGAGGAGCCACCACAACAATAGTAATTGTATCCACTGGTTTTCGGATGAACGAAATTAGTTTTCATACTAAAGAACTGAAAACGAATTTCTTTAGCAACTAAATAAATTGCATTTTAGTACTAATCCATTAGTTCAAAACGAAATTTTGTGCTGTGCACATGTCTATTTGGTACCTTGCGCTTTTCAGCACGAGGTTACTGTACTTTGCGCTCCCCATACTTAACATTGGGAGTGCAAGTGTTAATCAGCGTTAGGATTACAATCTACTAGCGCTGATTAACGTCTGGCCGCAGTTAACTTAAAGTTAACCACAGCCAGGACTTTGTGTTAACGGATTCCGCTTCGGCAGAATCCGTTAGCACCCGCCAAAAAAACCAATATACAAATCAGATACTCACCTCCTGTCCCGCGGCGAGGACCGCGGCTCTGTCTGCCTCCTCCGTCTGGCAGGAACAGGGAGAGACTGGGGGAAAAAGTTCCTCAGTCTCCCCCTGCGTATCACTTCGCCGACCGGCCGGATCTCGTGAGGCGAGGCAGGTCATGTGACCACCGGCATCTGGCTCAATGGAGTCCTATGGACTCCATCGAGTGGATGCTCGTGGCGGCACTCGGCGCAGCCGCGAGCATCCAGGGGCGTAGCGCAGTATCAATGCAGGCAGCTTTTTAAGTGCCTGCATTGTAATCCCATGTTAAAAAGGGGGCGGTAGGGAGAAAACTGCGGGTGCAGTTTTATCTCCCTCCCTACAGCTCCCGTTTTAACGTCAGAAATGTAATGTGGCCCCAAGTTGGAAAGGTGAAGGGTGCGTCTAGATTCCAGCGACGGCCAGTTTAGTTCTTTTAACATGTCATAATGGTGGGTCATGTAGTTACATTGTAGCACAAAGCGTCAGAATGAGTTACACAATGTTGTAAGTTTCTGAAGGTGCGTTTGCAGGGCAGCAGCATACACTACATTTCCGTATTCAATAGCTGGCATAAGCATTTGTTGTATAATTTGCTTTCTTACCGCAGGGCTCATGCAAGATTTGTTTCTGTACAGGGCACCTAGTTTGGGGTAAAGTTTAGATGAGAGTTTTGTCGATGTGGGGGCCAAAGGATAGATTTGGGTCTAACCACATACCTAGATATTTGAGAGAAGTGACTGTGGTCAGCGTTTCATTTGATCTTGTACTGACACATAGATGTGGCGTTTGCAATTTAACCCCTTAGAGACCAGGCGGTTTTACACAAATCCGTCTTTTAGTGACCGCTGCTGTTTTTACGTTTCTGCGCTGTTAGTGTTTAGGTCAAATTTTCCTCTTACTCGTTTATTCGACCCACACATATTATACACCCTTTTTCCCGCCATTAAATGGACTTTATAAAAATACCATTATTTCCATCATATCAAATAATTTACTATAAAAAAAAATATGAAATATGAGGAAAAAAAATGGTAAAAACACACTTTTTCGTAATTTAATCCCCAAAATGTACAACCACCCAAAACGACCCCGGCTAAATAGGTTCAAAATTTTGTCCCGAGACTAGAAATATCCAATTTTTCCATGCGTTTGCTTTTTAACCCCTTCACTGCTAAGACAGTCCACCTATGTGCGCTGCGCTCATTCTGACCATTTTGTGCTAATTATTTTTAGATGACAGCCTAGGTCCTATTTAATTAAACCCCCCCAGACAAAAAAAACTTTTAAAAAAAAAACTTTTTTATTTTATTTAATTTTTTTTATTTAATTTTTATTTTTTATTTTCTTTTAAAACCAAACCTGGTCATGTTTGGTATCATTTGAAAGGCCTTTCGAATGATGGCAAATATGACCATCTAGCTGCCATGGATCGGGAGATAAAGGGATCATTAGGATCCACCTTATCTCTACATGGCAGCTAGATGGTTAACTGGCCCACTGACATCCTCACACATATGGTGAGGTTGTCAGTGGGTGGGGGGGACCTGGAGGCTTGGCTGACATCCAAGATGTCAGCCCCCCTCCAGGTTTGAATCGCGTTTTGGCGCCAATTGGCGCCGCAACGTGATCCGGCGGCGAAACGGTTAATGCCATACACCGCTGGAAAGGGGAGGCTCTCCCCTCTCCAGCGGTGCAAACGGCATCTCCCTAGCTTCAACAGTTGTGGAGATAGAGGGCTACGAAGGAGCCCCCCCTCCCCTCCATTGAAATGCATGGGGACGCCTGCTGATGACGTCACTACGCAGCGTGGCGACGTCATCAGCCTCGCCTGCCCATGTAAATCACATGGGCAGGCTTCCTCCCTGCCAGATCGCCGTGAGATCCGGCGAGGGAGGTGAGTATCGGGCGGGAGGGGGATTAGGCGCCGCTGACGTACCCTGTACGTCCGCGGGTCTAAGGGAGACCCGAGGACAGGACGTACAGGGTACGTCAGCGGCCCTTAAGGGGTTAAGTAGTTTAGGTGCTGTTCCAAAGAGCATTGTAACAGTTTTGTCAGTATTTAGAAAAAAAGTTTGTTATCTTTGATCCACTTTTCTACCTCTGTGAATTGTTCTTGCAGTTCTGCCTCCAGCTGCGGGAGATTTGGTTTGCTGGTATAGATTACAGAAGGTGTGGGCGACTACGGCCCTCCAGATGTTTTGAAACTACATTTCCCGTGATGCTCAGCTGCTCATTAGGTTTTCAGAGCCTCAAGGGAAATATAGTTCCAAAACATTTGGAGGGCCAGGGTTGCTGACCCCTGATTTATAGGACTATTTAATATTACAATATGTAATTTTGCCGCCCTGTCCTGGGATGCTTGTAATTAAAAGAAATCCTGGTGTAATTTGTTTCTGATAGATATTTATAAAATGTTTATCAGAAACAAATTACACCAGGATTTCTATTAATTACAGGACAGCAAAATGACACATTGTAATATTAAATATTCCTATAAATCAGGGGTCAGCAACCCTGGCCCTCCAAACATTTTGGAACTATATTTCCCTTGAGGCTCTGCAAACCTAATGAGCAGCCGAGTGTCAAGGGAAATGCAGTTTCAAAACATCTGGAGGGCCATAGTTGCCCACACCTGGATTACAGTGTCGTCTGCGTACATGTGTACAATTGAGGCTTTGCAGACGTTGGGCAGATCATTTATGAATATCGTGAATAGGAGCCTTGGGGTACAGCGCAAGTGACTGGGAGGGGGAGGGAAGGAAGCACTGTCAGAAATGGACGCATATTGCGAACGGTTGGATACATACGATTGATACCAGGTTAGCGTGCGATCACCAATACCAGAGTTTTTATGTTTTTGTAATAGGATGCCATGGTCTACTGTGTCAAAGGCCTTGGCAAAATCAAGGAAGATGGCTCCAGTTAGGTTTCCTTGTTTCATGCCAGCTTGGATATTATTACAAACTTTTAAAAGGGCAGTTGTAGTTAAGCACATATTCCATAGCCTAAGGAAACCATCTCTATTTTGTTTATATGGTTTCAACTTGGTGATAACACTGCCCTATTCTGTGGTATGATTGCCTTGATTCCTCCTAATAGAAAATCTCATAGGCTAGTCTATCCTCGATCACAAAGTAAATCGTAACTCAAGACGGATTAAGGATACTCACCTATGTTGGAGACTCTCCTCTTGCCCGGCTTGCGCCTTAGACACGTGTTAAGGGAGGTGTCTGACCCTTTATTATTATTTTATTTTTTTTTGAGAAAGTATTTTACCAGGAAGGATACATTGAGATTTCTCTCGTTTTCAAGTATGTCCTGGGTGGCGAGTATGTACCATTAGGTGTCTTGCCCAAGGACACTTACTGGAGAGGTTGCTCGCTGGGATCGAACCCATGTCTCCACAGGCTCTCTCCACGCAGAGCAGTGATGTTACCTCTACTCCACTTATTCTGGAGATAAATCCTGGAGAAAATCTATGCCTGCACAATTTCCTTACTAAGTTTTAGTGCAGTTAGGGAATAGCGCCTAGTCGCAGAATAAACCACAGGGCACTCTGATACCAGCAGCAGTGTTGCGCACCTCCACGAGTATCAGCTTTCCAAGTCCGTAGGACTCCATGGGGCCCTGTGCATCCCAACCTTGAGCTCTCGCAAGATCACGGAGAGAACTCTTTGTTCCCAGTCTCTGCTCTGGCAGTGAGCAGAAGTGGCGGATCACACTGTCCTCTCCACTGCATGATGAGAAATGGTTATGATACTGGATACATTCACTTACAATAAGCCCGTGTAGGGAATCGCAAAAACTCAAACTGCAAGTCCAGTTTGCAGTGAGTGGAATAGAAATACCCATTGCTAGATAACTACAGGAGATGTTATGTGCACCGTCTCCTGTAGTTATCTTATCCACAAGTGTGGAATAGGGCCCATCGCTCTCAGGCATTCTCTGAGGAGCAGTGGGTAGAACAAGTTTTCAACCTGTCGCTTCTCGTAATGCTTCTCTGTGTTTCTACGTTTCTATGTGAACATGTATTACATGCTAGTAGTCCTCGGTTATCCAGCTACTTCCTGTAGATGGATACCTTGCACAGGAAGCTGAGGGAGACGAGAATGATGTGGGATGAAAAGGTCAGTAATTCAAGAGCAGGTATTAATAGTTAACCCTTAATGTTTTTTTGTTTTAATTTTTCAGCTTGTTTCCTTTTAGCTATTCTGGCATTAAATGTACAAGTAGATGGTATAGCAAACGAAAAGCTAAAACTACTAAAAGCAAAAACTACTATAATCATTATTCAATCTAAATGACTAATTCTTAAACTGGTGTAAATATTTCACATTATCACTGATGCAGTAGAAAATACACCATAAAGTGATACATAGACAATTAATAAATCATGGTACCTAATTAGAACAAGTTACGTTTTAATGAAGATCTGAAGCCCTGGATAATCCCAACATTTTGGGTTTGGCAGCCCCCCCCCAAACCATGCTGGTTTGATCTTTCAAATCACCATAATGAGTGTATACATACATACTGTATGCTTGGGGCCTGTACTCCGGACTCATGTAGAATGGGCATCCGTGGCCATCATTTGTTGTACAGAGGGGCAGTCTTCAGGTATTAGTGTCCCAAGGGGTGACAATCTGCATCCTCGGTGAGGGTACGGGCAGCCACCATTATCATCCTTGACTGCTGTGCTATGTGTGGGAAGGAGATGGACGGGGCCTCGGTATTTTTTAGATTGAAGACCAGGACTGAGATCCCTGATTGGCAGGGTAGGGGGTTTGGAGCTCGGAGGGGGTTCAAGCACCACATGGCGCCCTGTTTAAACCATCCAACTGACAGCTGAGTTGCTCTGCAATTCTGTGATTCTACCTGTGCTCGCTATTGCTACCTACTCATATTGATCTTTTGTGTACCATCCATTGACCTGATTACCTGGATTTGCTACCTGCCTCCTGCCCTCAACTCTGAACTGTCTCTCTCTATGTTACCAGATTATCCCTTTGTACTTTTGCCCTGAGGTGCCTGCTAACAGAATCCTCTCTGTGCATTATTCTCAAATTGAGCATCTGTCCCGTTCTCTTCACCTCTCATTGAGCCTCTGTTGTGTTCTCCTCACCTCTCGTTGAGCCTCTGTTCCATTCTCCTCACCTCCCATTGAGCCTCTGTCCTGTTCCCTTCACCTCTCATTGAGCCTCTGTTCCGGCCTCCTCACCCCTCGTTGAGTCTCTAGTCCATTCTCCTCACCTCTCATTGAACCTCTGTTCAGTTCTACTCCACTCCCATTGAGCCTTTGCCCCATTCTTTTTACCTCTCATGGAGTCTATGTCCCTTTCTTTTCATCTCTCATTGAGCCCATGTCCCATTTTTCATACCCCTTATTCAACAATGCTACCATCACTCTCAACCTCATTGTGCTACTGATAGTTGGTGCCGGCATAGTTCATTTTTCAGTGACTTATATTGGAGCATTGCCCAGGAGCTGCAGCTCCAATAGCCTCTATACTAATGTGGCTAAACTAAGACTAATAAAAAATTTCAAATAAATATCTTGTGAAGTCCTGTGAGACTCAACAGGAAAAATTATAGAGTAGAAATTTTTATTTGGTTGTTTTGATTGAAAATGTACAAACTTAATTTAAGTTTTCTTCACTATCTCAATAGTGAATAGGAAATAGTAGGAAATTGTCAGCACAATTCAACTGAATAACTACATGTACATCAAGAATTGGAATACTTGAAAATTAATAATTCGAAACAGCAACAACTTAAATTCTGTTAACAGATGAAGGGCCCACCGCTAACGTTAGTACTCAGCTGTGTGAGTGTTAACGTTAGGTTAAGAGGCCCTAGCGCGGGCCGACCAGGACTCAAGAGCTCCTTACTAACATACCTCAATACAGAATGCACCTGTAAACATGTAACCTAGTGACTATATTTCCTACATATTTATTTTCTGTCAATCTGTATATTTGTGTTGTTTTTCAATATATTGCATTGTATTACTTTGTATTTCTGTAACTGTAACACTTCAATGTTCTTGAACCCAGGACATACTTGAAAACGAGAGAAATCTCAATGTATCCTTCCTGGTAAAATCCTTTATAAATAAATAAATATTACATTCCAAATGCTAACGGGTTAAAAAACCCACCAGCATTTTGGAGATTGCATGTTTTTACTGTACTTTGCACTCCCTATGCTTAAAATGGGTAGAGCAAAGAGTTTGTTAGCGTTAGGATTATAAAGTCCTAACACTAATTACGTCCCGCTGTGGTTGACTCTAAAGTTGACCAGAGCTTGGAGCTGGTGCTTCTGCAAAATCGATTATCACCAGCTTCAAATCCCCCCAAAAATCAGATACTCACCTCTCCCACGGCGAGAACGACTTCCCGATCCACCTCTTCTGGCCGCTGGGAACAGAGTGAGACTTCATTCTCCCTCCGCGATCACTCAGCTGACTTGCAGAATCTTGCAAGAGGCAAGATCCTGCAGGTCATGTGACCGGCAGTCAAAGTCTCAATAGAGTCCTATGGACTCCATAGAGGGGATGCTTGCAGCGGCACATAAAGCTGCCTCGAAGTATCCTCAGGCTTAACGATGCATTATGGGGCAGGCTGCTGGATAAGTGTCTGCCCTGTAATATAGAGCTAAAATGGGGATGTTAACGAGAAACCTGCAGGCGCAGGTTTTCCTCCTTAGGAGCTCTGTTTTAGCGTGGGCTATGCAGTGGTGTATTTAGGTTTTGTGCTGCCCTAGGCCTGACTAAACTTGTGCACCCCCTAATTTAAGTTTGAAACACCCCTTCCTGTCAAGGTCACACCTCTTCCTGTTTATACCCCACCCCTTCCTCTCCAGCACTGATTGTATACTCAGCTTCCTCCACGATGACTGGGTCTGCTGGAACCGATCCTGATGGGGGATGGGAACCACAGGACTGCCGTGGGTAGACAGAATAGACTGTAAACTTGGGATAGTAAAATAACCATCAATTTAATCAGTATGAATTAAAACCATATGTGGACATGTAAATCCGACGCGTTTCGTCGAATAGCTGCGACATTCTCAAGGATAATACCCTTTCAAAATATATACATTCTATATATATATATATATATATAGATAGATATGTATATATATATATATATATACCCCCCTTAGAACAGTTAATTGAACACTGGTGCTTAGGGTTGCCACCTTTTCTTCAAGCCAAACCCAAACACTCTAGTGCTAGGCTTGGGCGGCAAATTATTATTTTTTGTAGTGTGTCCATTACGCCATTATGCGTATATATTATGGCACCTGGTATGCATGGCATGTCAGACTGGTATTATGGCGCACTGGTATTACAGTACGCTGGTATTATGGCATGTCAGACTGGTATTACAGCACACTGGTATGCATGGCAGACTGGTATGTATGTCAGACTGATATGCACGCTGGTATTAGGACACACTGGTATGTATTGCACACTGACTGGTATGTATGGCACACTGGCTGGTATTATGGCAGACTGGTATTATGGCAGACTGGTATTAGAGCACACTGGCTGGTATGCATGGCAGACTGGTATTAGAGCACACTGGCTGGTATGCATGGCAGACTGGTATTATGGCACACTGGCTGGTATGCATGGCAGACTGGTATTATGGTACAGTGGCTGGTATGTATGGTAGACTGGTATTATGGCACACTGGGTGTTATGTATGGCAGACTGGTATTATGGCACACTGGGTGGTATGTATGGCAGACTGGTATTGAGAGGTGGGAGGGATTTACTTATCATCAAGATCAGATTCATTTATTGTCACCATGATTCTTGGAGCCTGAGCAAGTGGCTGATGGGAGGAGGAGGAGGACCTGGCACAGTGGGGAAGAAGAGATGCCACCGCATCTCACTCGCACGCAGCCCTCCCTACGGAAGAATGAAGATTCAAGGAGCAGTCAGCACAAACGGTCTGCTCTCCTCTGAAGCTGCCCCTGTAATAGCCGATCGGCAAAGGTGCCGCATTGTTAAGAGGGATGCAGATCCTCTACCGGTGCTTCTTGTTTCCCTGCCACCACCATCTTGGAATGCCCCTCCGAGTGACGTGTTTCCAGTCCATGTGACTAGGCGGACGATCCTTGCTCAGGTCACTTGGGTCTGCTCTCCTCTGAAGCTGCCCCTGTAATAGCCGATCGGCAAAGGTGCCGCATTGTTAAGAGGGATGCAGATCCTCTACCGGTGCTTCTTGTTTCCCTGCCACCACCATCTTGGAATGCCCCTCCGAGTGACGTGTTTCCAGTCCATGTGACTAGGCAGACGATCCTTGCTCAGGTCACTTCCGATGGCCATCTTTGTAGTTCAAATATGTTTTTTTTGTAGTTTTGGTGATTATAACTTCCAATTGCCATGTTATACAGTCTCCATGTGAGCCCAAGGCTTTTTTTTGCTGCCCCCCTAGAAAGTGCCGCTCTAGGCCAAGATACTGCACTGGGGCTATGTAATACTGACCAAAAGGTTTTATGGACTTTTCTGTAGTATTAACTGGGATAAATACAGTATAGAAACATAAAAATGACAGCTTCCCTTTAACAGTATAAAATAGAAAGTAATACATTTAGTTGAGGTTTCAGCACTGCTGAGCATCATGGGAAAGTAGTGTCTAATTGTCTAAACAAGGTAAGCCAGCAGCACTAGCATAGAGAGAAATTTTGTTTAACTGTTTGAATAACTATTGAGTAAGATTTCTTTCACAATACACATTTTGCCTTATTTATTTTATTTATACAAATTATGCATAGAAGAACAACTTTACAATGATCAGTGGCACAAAAATAGTTTACAGGCTGTTAGCTTTTTTTGTTGTGAGATTTACAAGGTATTTTTTAACAATTACCATCAATCAATCTGCTTTGGTACATGTTGTGCTCGCAGCAGAGATTGCGCACCTGCTAATTATAATCTCCAGTGTAAGTAACACCCATAAAATTACAAAATGAATTATAATATTAAAAAATCATTAGACAAATAAGTTTTTTCCTGATTATTGTGATCTCACAAGAGACCATATGTGGGCTTGATTTTTTTTTCAAAAAAGGCAAAAAACACTGATGTAGACATATTTTTTGTATTTAATGTTATACCAAGGGGGCACATGCTAACCAAGGAGGCCCTATAATTAGAAAAAAACATCAATAAATAAAGAGACTTTTTACAGCAGAATAAAATAATAAACGGTTTATGAGATACTGAGTTAAAACGGGAATATTTTTAACATTGAAGCCTATGGGATTCACCTGAATAAACCTGCCGAATGAAACCACCGAACGGCAGGGCAATTCGGCAACTTTTCACTGATGTTTGGTGTCTCTGAATAGACGAACCATTGCTTCTCTATGGGGGATTTCACTGCCCTCGAACAGGCACCGTATGTGCAGGCAACATTTGGCGAATTGCCTACTCTCTGAATAGCCGAATATCCACGAAATGTCCCCGTTCGCTGAAATTCAGTGTCCAGTTACTTTTTGGTGACATTTAGGATCTCTGAATAACCCCATAGAATTTTAGTTTCTCCAAAAGTTCTCCAGAGTTTCACCTTTCTCTGAATAACCCTGAAAGTGTCCCATAAGATGGAAACATTCTTCCACTTGTTAAGTGATGCCTTCAGAGTTCACAAGTTAATTTCTCTTATTTGGGGTTCCGTGCTTCTGATGATAAAGTCATATGTAAAACTAAAACATTTAAACAGATTAGACAGCACTCACAGGGGCGTAACTACCATGGGTGCAGAGAGTGACACTGCAATCGGCCCCTTAGATCGGGGGGCCCACACACAGCCGGCCGCGGCCTCACCTGAACAGCTTGGCAAGGGCCAGGGCCTCACCTATGATTTGCTCATACACAGCACACATAAGTCGCCGACTGATGACTGAGTCGTACGCAGGGAGACAATAAATACACGACACATAACTGTGGAATAATATATATGTTTATTATATATACCAGCCACAGCTAAAAACTCCACACAATATACCCACCACCATGACATAAAAATTCCCATACCAAAATAATACAATAACCCAGTGCTGAAAGAGGACTCCACACAACCACCACACACCTCCAAACCAACCAACCACAAAAACCTCCCAACTCCCAACCATCTGAACCAAAATTAGCCTGAATAAAAGGAACCCCTACCCAGCACTGCCTACAAGCCCCCGCCAAGAGATCCTCACATAACCCCCTTATGAAAGAGCTCCCCCACCAAGGAAAAACAGGGCTTGTTCAAACCCCTCCTTAATTCCCAGGATGAACAGATCCTTGCCCACATCAGTCAGGTGAACGCCATCCTCCATAAAATAACACGCCACATCCTCCTCTTCAAAGGGTAGATGCCGCACCACCACACCATCCATCCGCTTCACAAACCTTCCCATACAGCGATTCAGCTTGATCTGGCAAAGCCGCACCGCCTCCTCATTCTCCGCCTGCCTCCACACCATGCTTGGCAACATCTCCGACCACACCACCACCATCCATGGCGACCACTCCCTCAGCTGCCGCAGATCCGCTCTCATCTGCTCCAGCAGCTTTCCATGAGGGACCACTCCCAAATCCCTCAGCTGCCGCAGATCTGCCTTCATCTGCTCCAGCAGTTTTCCATGAGGGACCACTCCCATATCCCTCAGCTACCGCAGATCCGCCTTCATCTGCTCCAGCAACTTTCCATGAGGGACCACTCCCAAATCCCTCGGCTGCCACAGATCTGCCTTCATCTGCTCCAGCAGCATTTCATGAGGGACCACTCCTAAATCATTCCTCCCCACGTGCACTACCAACACATGGGGGACCTCACTGTGCCCAAGGGCACCCAACACCTCCTGCCTCCACACCATCCTTGGCAACATCTCCCACCACACCACCACCGTTCATGGTAACCACTCCCTCAGCTGCCGCAGATCCGCCTTCATCTGCTCCAGCAGCCTTCCATGAGGGACCACTCCCAAATCATTCCCCCCACCCCCCCACATGCACTACCAACACATGGGGGACCTCACCGTGCCCAAGGGCACCCAACACTTCCTGCCTCCACGCCATCCTCGGCAACACCTCCGACCACACCACCACCGTCCATGATGACCACTCCCTCAGCTGCCGCAGATCCGCCTGCATCTGCTCCAGCAGCATACCAAGAGGGACCACACCCAAATCATTCCCCCATGTGCACCACCAACACATGGGGGACTTCACCGTACCTAAGGGCACCCAAAACCATCAGCTTAAACTACTCCCACAGGAGCCCATGGATTCCGAACCCCCGTACCCGTGTTGCCGACCCATGCAGACGCATCTGCACTCCAGATGCTCGCACCAACTCCCTTCTCTGAGCTCAGAACACCAGCGAATCTCCAACGAACCACACCACTCTCGTAGGACCTACAAAATAAAACAAATTACCACCATCTCCACCACACAAAACAACTCCAAAAGAAAAAACTCCACACCACCCCTCCACACACCCACCAAAATAAACAATGTCCATACCTGTACATTCCAATTGCACAGAAATACGCCAACCCCCACATTCCTCCAACATACAAACATATATACAAAGTACAAAAAGAAGAATAAATATATATATTCCATATAAAAGAATAATTCGTATTCCATTTTATAATTTTCCATATTTCTCTTTTTTTTTTTAATATTGAAAATGTAAACATAAACAATGCCAACAATATAATAATACAACATAATACCACCACATATCCTCCCAGCATTATACAAAAGTTTTAAAAAATTTATACCACCACACCAGGCCGAATGTAAGCCCAAAAAGCCCAAGAGATCCACCTTCCCAATTCTTGAATCTCCGTTCCAGACAAACCAAGCCGAGAAGCTTCGGTTGCAGCACCAATCTGGAAGGAGTGCGATCCAAATTCATCTGGATTCCTCCCCAAACCCTTCTTAAAAATAGCTACAAACTGATACCTAGATAATGCCGAGCCGTCTGCGTGACATAAAAAGGCTACTCCAGACTCAGCCAGCACCTCCAAAAATTCCTTAACGTTCCTGACCGGACAAATAACGCAGATATCCATTCTGAATAAACCAACCCTACGCCCCTTACTCAATTGATCCGTCTAGGACGTAGAAACCCAAACAATGACGTCCTCATCTCCTAACCACACTGCATCAGCTCCCAAACCACCACCACCTTCTTAGAATTACAAACCGAAATGCTCCAAAAATCCCAAACAGAAAGCTGCCCTCATGAGCAAAACCTCATAAGTTGAGGCACAATATCCCTCCCAAAATCCCATAAACCTTCCAATAATTAGAAATCTGAAAAAGAAAAACCAAGGCGGCCAGTGACTGCTGCACCCCCCAGGAGAACAACTGAATGAGGTATGCTCTGAGCAGGCTCTCCTCATCCCAGCCACCAACCGCAATGTACCTAAAGCAACCGCCACTGAGTTAAGGCGACCCAGAACATGCCGCGCCCTGCAGAAAATATGAAATTTCAAACAAAGCAGCACAACCTAATGACTGGCAACGATGAAGCTAACAGGGAATTGACTACCGACACCACCGCCATGTTGTCCAGCGATAGAAGCTCTCGCAACCGCAACCTCCTGACCGACAAGGCCTCTTCCACCTGCCTGCCCCTTCCACTTGCCTTAAAGCTTCCAAGACTTACACCAAAGGTAAATGACACTCACCCTTAACCGAATCAATCTCAATCCCCAGGAAAGTGATGACTGACGCCGAACCTTCCGTTATATCAGAAGCCAAAGGAACACCAAATCGGTGCGCCACCCATTGAAAAGACCGAAGAATGTGAAGGCATCTTCCTGTCCCTTCCCTACTCACGCAAAGAAAATCATCCAAATAATGTGTCAATTTATCCGACCCTGCCACCACATGACCCAACCATTCCAAAAATGTGCTAAAGGAACAGGAAATGGAACAGGAAACAAGGAACAGGAAATGGAACAACCCATAGGCAAACATAGATCATAGGCACACATAAAATTTGCCTTCAAACCAAAACCCCAGAAGGTGATGACTTGAAGGATAAATAGGTAGGAGTCGAAACACCGACTCAAAATCCACCTTAGCCATCAAAGCCCCCTTTCCTGCATCCCGAACCAAACCAACCGTTGAATCAAATGACACGTACGACACCGAGGCCAACTCCTCACCAATATCATCATTCACCGATCCTTCCCGCGGATAGGATAAATGATGAATTAACCAAAAATCCCCAGCCTTCCACTTAGGCACCACCCCCAAAGGGGATATCCTCAAATCCCGCACCGGCGGTGACGAGAATGGACCAGCCATCCTACCGGCCCTGAACTCCTTAAACCTTCTCCAGAACTACCTCCAGATATTCCCTAGCCGACTTCAAATTCCTCAACTTGCCACCCCCTGGCCTTGCCACTAAAGGAATCCGGAAACCATCTCCAAAACCGTCCCGCAGAAACTCCGTCATCCCTACGTTTTCCGTAAAGCCTTAACCATGGTAACATCGCGTCAAGTTTCACTGGGGAAGCCCCCATCTCCAGACCCACCAAAAGGCAAACCGCCCTGTCTCGCCCTCTTAAAACATCTGGACAACGAATGTAATCCTCCACCATTTGAACATTCGTGCTTAAACTTGCACCCATTACCAAACTTGCACTGACCCTTGTTAAACTGCCAATTAAGACCCCTTCCTAACACCTGCCGGTGGAGAACTGGCCCCTCCCCCACCGGCAACCCCCGGAAAGGGCAAAACCTTCTGAGCCCCCATCAAACGTAACCGCAACGTTATATCCATCTGGTCCCACCCCATACCTGGGTGAGCCGCCAAACGTTGCTTAAACTGCTCATCGTATTTCCACCACGCCCAGCCACCATAAATCCAATAAGCCTCCCAAATCCCATCCACATAGCAAAAAGAGCTGAACAGTGCTGAGGGTTCTTCTGCCCTACCACACTGGCCAAAATACAAAAAGCCCGGAGCCAATTCCCAAATGACTTAGGAATCCTACGATACCTCTTTTTCCTTTTTTCTTCCTCTTTTAACCCTTCCTTAGACAACTCGTCCTTAACCCCTGCAACCTCTTCCAACGGAAGCAAGGAAAAGAGCCTCACCACGCCAGATACATTCCTTAACCTCCTGCTTCAAATGTAACCCCAAAAGACCAGCAAATGACACGTATGTATTCCTCCTGCCACATCTGCCACCCCTGAGGACTCACCGCGTGAACCCGACACACCACTCGGCCCCCTGAAGAACTGCTTCACCACCAAGAGCTCCACCAGCTCCCCCAACTGACTTTCCTGCACCCCTCCAAGCCTGGGCCAAATCAACTCCCTGGCTCACACCCTCTTTAGAACCCAACCAAGCTTCAAACGCACCCTGTAAAAAAGACATGAAGGAACTCGATACTCCAACTCCACCAGCCAGGAACCCACCAACCGGCTGCGGACTCCGCTCCCGAACCATAGGAACTGTGGACGAAAAAACATTTGTGCGATGAACCTCAGAACCCGAAGCACCATAACCATTATCCCGCTCCACCACACCAAAATTCAGAGCCACTTCATCTTCACCATCTGAACCCCAATCTCCTTCGGGCTCCTGAGTAACCTCATCCCGCACAACACCACCCTGTGCCACACCACCGTCCACACCCCCATCCACCAAATGCCTTACCGCCGAAATATCCGTCCCCGAGACAGACCTCGCTCCACCTCTGGGACCCCTGGCGGACAACCAAACTTTTCTTCTACCCGAGGAAGTCCTCGACCTCCGCACTCCTTCTCTCCTGGTAGCGCTCACCACATCACCCCTCCGACCAGAAATCGAAGAATCCTTAGTGCCCGATACCGGCCTCGAGCTCCTACCTTCCACCCTTCTGGAAATGCTCCCGAAAGTCTCAGTCCCAACTGCGTCACCTCCAGCCAACATCCGCCGGACTAACCGTCCTCAGCCTCTCAGTGCCTCCAACCTCAACCTCTCAGACGCTGATCCACTGCTGGCTTCTTCTCCCTGACTGAACCGCTCCGGAGACCTAGAAACCCTGACAGGCCGAGCTCCCACTTCCGACTCCGCTGTCAGCACCTCCGTCAAACTTTTTCTCGCCCACTCCACACCACGATGCCGAGCCACCTCCCGCACTTCCTCCAACAGCGACTCCAGTTCTCCACCTTCCACCATACTTAAAGACAAATAAATGCAGAATAGCCGAAAACACCGCTCTCTGACGCAGCTCAAGATTTTTCCAGCTCTACTCAGGAGAAAAAGGAGCGCAGAGCCTCCCTACACGCGGCTTAAGTACCCTCCTGGTAACTCCACCCCCACCTCTCCTGCTCAAACCTCCACACGCGCTGTAACAGTTCTGGAAAAGTCCTCCCTGCGTCCTGGCACCAGAGTCAACTTAAGGACCCTACGCCTTAGGTGCTTCAGGCCTTCATTATTGTGAGTTTTATTCCTGTGGAGCTCTGAGATATACATGGTGCACATTAAATCAAAAATGGGATGGACTGAAGTGGTTGAAGAGGACCTGGAAAAAAATGGGACACGGATTGTCTGGAGTCAACACTGTGGCAATGGAACTGAAGGAGTCCAGTGCATGGGGATGACGGGGGAATTATGTTTTTGCCAAGGGTTGGGGGCCCTTCATGGATTCCCGCACCTGGGCCCTGAGGTTTCTAGTTACGTCTCTGCTCAGTCTTATATGGACACATCTGCTTCGCAGTGCAATCAGGAACTTAGGTCTGCCACTCCACAAGAAGTTCCACAGAGGAATAAAGTACCAACACACGTGGTATCCTTGTAGTGTCTTTATTATGCTGTCAGCGGCATTTCAGCCTGTCGGCTTTTTTACAGATGAGGCGAACTTTTATAGTGCGAAACCATAAAAAACATTTTATTCAATATTGATTAAGTGAGACCCTTACATTTGAAACAAAGGGGGCATGCACTGATCAGTATGCTCACAAACAAGGCATTACATTCAGCAATACGCACAGGTGGGTACCCTCCACAAGTGTGCGGACGGTGGTCTATGCCTCCAAGATTCAATTATCATGTTGGTTCAAGCATGGATGTCTTTATGCCATCAAGCTCAACCAGCTCTGAGACACTTGTGAACATAAAAGGAGGGGATCAGAAGAAAGGATGAAATCAGTAGGGAATGCTACCAGCTGTGTACAATGTAGATACGGTGCACGCCAACAGATGGGGTGGAGACTGTGATGCTGACGTGTTTCACCAATTGCTATTTGCTCTCTTAAGACAAATAACATATACATTCATATGCCCCATTTTCAAAACAGCATTGTTGCCATTGCCCTAAATTTATTAGATCAACATCTGCACTTTTTAGTATAACATGAGGCGCCTCATATCAGAGAGAGGCTTACAGGGAACTAGAAACTGCTCATTTCTCAGTGATCCCGTGATGAAGGAGGCAGGTAGCATGTTTGTGGGATTTTGACAACCAAATACAGACACATTTTAATTATCGTAACTCTATGGAAATGTGTTACAGGATAGTCATCAAAATAATACTTTACAGATTTTCTAACCTTTTTGTGTATTTTTGAATGCTTATTTACAAGTTACAAGTGAATATTTTCTTTGCTTCTCCTGACTTACCATTTGGCATTTTAACACTTTTGGTTTGGTCATTTATCTTTCAAAAGACCACGTTGAATTCAAACATCTTACATCAGCTCAGACCATATTTTTAGGTTCCTTTTGTGAGCTTGTGATGTCAGGATTCACACAGGGTTATTCAGAGAGCGTGAAAAGCAGGAGAATGACTGGAAAGTGAGATGAAAGGGAGAATTTTTCTGGTTTGGCTATTTTGACTTAATTTTTTCATTCTCCAGTCATTCTCCTGCTTTTCACGCTCTCTGAATAACCCTGTATGTCTCCTGAAGACCTGAATGTTGGTCACGTCCTGACGAGTGCAGAGGAAGGTCGTTAAAACGGAAGGGGTGGTGCAGAGGGGTCAGGTTGAGTTAAAGTAAAATCCTTCCGATTCCCCTTCCTGTTTTAATCCTAAAGTAATCCTTTATTGACGTGTCTATGCATTACAAAATAAAACATAAAGAATGGCACGTGCATATGAGTGTGATATAAATAATCAATCACAAATTAAATGTGACTTGCAGTGTGATCAAAAGAATGCTAGACCTTTAAAGTTTCTGAATTTAAGAATAGTTAATGCCATTTCCCCTTTTATACTGCTTCATTCATGTAGTGATTGAGAACCTACTAGCAGGTGGCAGGCTTCATGTGCTCGCTGGCCTCCTTCCCTCATAGAAACATAGAAAAATGTCGGCAGATAAGAACCTTTTCGGCCCATCTAGTCTGCCCAATTACATGGATACTTTACCTGGATTTATCTATTGTTTAGGATAGCCTTATGCCTATCCCATGCTTGCTTAAATTCAATTACTGTTTTGGCCTCTACCACTTCTACTGGAAGACTGTTCCATGTATCCACCACCCTCTCAGTAAAATAATGCTTTCTGATGTTACTTTTAAACCTTTGCCATCCCTTGCCAAATGGGATGGAGGCCACATATAAGTGATGGACTGTCCCTACTGTACAAGAGTTGAATATATCACAGGTGAGCAGACATGGCTAAAAACACTGGCATTAGCTGTGGTGTTGAAGCCATTAAACTAATAGGTTTTCTTTATATAACCCTCATACATGGGAGATGAATAAATGGGTTAATTACTATGGTGTGAGTAACAATCATGGCTGCCTGTCTGAATAATACCCTACCTCGGTCCTCATAGGTGTTGAGTGCTTCAGTTTCATGTATAAAAGACCTGCATGAAGTAAGTTTATCTGTGCAAGGCATGACTTCTTTACACACTGACACAACTCAGGAGAAGTGCCTCCTTCAGGAAAAGAACTTCTCATCTTCCACAGTGGCTGACCCACAAAAAGTTGGGGCAGGGGCGTAACTAGAAATCACAGGGCCCCATAGCAAAATGTTGTTTGGGCCCCCCCGCCTGCAACCTAACACCCCTCCACCGCAGCCTACCCCCCACACACAAAAAAATAACACACTACACTCATGTGGCACAGTACCCAGGCAACAGCTTCTAATAATTAGTTTCTCCCCAGCATACTAATTAATTTCTCCCCAATATCAATTAATTCCCCCCAATATCAATTACCCCAATATCAATTTATTCCCCCAATAATCAATTTATTCCCCATATCAATTTATTCCCCAATATCAATTCCCCCAATACCAATTTATTTCTCCCCAATAATCAATTTATTCCCCAATATCAATTTATTTCTCCCCAATATCAATTCCCCCACCCAATATCAATTTATTCCCCCAATAATCAATTTAGTCCCCCCCAATATCAATTAATTCCCCCAATATCAATTCCCCCAATATCAATTAATTTCCCCAATATCAATTTATTTCTCCCCAATATCAATTCCCCCAATATCAATTAATTCCCCCAATATCAAATCAATTTATCCCCAATATCAATTCCCAATATCAATTTATTTCTCCTTAATATAATATTCCCCCACCCGATATCAATTCATTCCCCCAATATCAATTTATTTCTCCCCAATATCAATTCCCCCAATATCAATTAATTTCCCCCCTAATCAATGTATTCCCCCAATAATCAATTTATCCTTCAATATCCATCCCCCAATATCAATTTATCCCCATATCAATTTATCCCCAATAATCAATTAATCCATTAGCAATAAATCCCCCATATCAATTTATCCCCATATCAATTAATCCTCCAATATAAATTTATCCCCCATAATCAATTTATTGGGGGGATGAATTGATATTGGGGGAAATAAATTGATTATGGGGGGATAAATTGATATTGGGGGATTAATTGATATGGGGATAAATTGATATGGGGATTTATTGATATTGGGGGATTAAATGATTATTGGGGAAATAAATTGATATTGGGGGAAATAATCAATTAATCCCCCAATATCAATTAATCCCCCTAATCAATTTATTTTCCCCAGCATCAATTAACCCCCCCAGCATACCTTATGGGTTGCGGGAGACGGGAGAGAGACGTCCGGTCACAAGAGAGGGAGGCTGGAGACAGAACACCGTCCGTCGACCCCCGCTGCGCCACGTGACCTAATCAGCGGGGGGCCAACACTTTGCAGGCCTTGGGGGCGGTGCCAGAGGGGGAAGAGCGCGGTGCTGCCAGGCTCATACTCCGCCGTCTTCGCGAGTTGCTGGCTGGGCATGGGGCACCTCTGACAGCCAGGGAGCAGTGGCGACTACCTGGTTGTTGTCAGTCATCCTCACCGGGCCCCACTCGGCTGCGGGCCCCATAGCGCCAGCATGGGTCGCTATGGCAGTAGTTCCGCCACTGAGTTGGGGGTATATTATGCAGCTCACTCGCCTCCTGTGAGACATGTGTGTATTTGGGAAAGCACTCTCCCACCTTTTGTAGGTCAGCAGCTGCCTGGACTACCACGGACATAAAACATACTAGACAAAACAAGTGAGTATGTAGTGACATGACGCTCATGTTTACCACTATGAGCCCTTATTCAACAGAGCAGGACTAAATAAATGGTAAAATTGTAGGCAAACATCTTCTTAGAGGGGAAAACTACATCGGCAGATACTAATAATATGAACACGGAGAACATCTCATAGCATAAAACAAAATAATAGTACACATGGTCTGAGAAAGCGGCTCCGTCGTAATACTGGTGATAAATTATTATTATCCTTTATTTATATAGCGCCACAAATTCCGCAGCGCTTTACAAGATCAGTGTACATGAAGTTGATACATTAGAATACCACACATGGATGATGACCTGATTCAGGGGGAACCTGCTCCCAAGGGAACTTACAATCTTTGAGTATTTTGTGAGGTAGGCGCATCCATATCGTTAGGTGTCTTGCCCAAGGACACTCGCTGGTGGCATCTTCTGAGTGGAATCGAGTCATCTTTCCATGTTTGTCGAGCAGCGACCTGGTGGTTAGGTTGAACCCGCTTCTCGTAAAGTCGAGACTTGTCCACAGTTGTATTGGAGGGATGTGCTGAATGGTATTTTGACTTGCTTCTCTGTGATCGAATGGTAGAGATATTACCACTGGACTCCACAGTTGATATTGTGTGGTAGGCAAGTATGTACAATTATGTGTCTGTAGCGCTGCTTTAAAGACTGTGTTTTGCTGCATTTAATTATTATTACCATCAGAGGGAGATAGAGACATAATGGACTATGCTGGACAAACACTGAACTACAATTTCGATCATGCTTTGCGTGAGTACAGGAAGTGGGTGGTGTAGGAAGAGGAAAGACATCAGCAGCCTCGTGCAGGGGAGAGGCAGAGTGAGCTGAGCGGTGAAAGGTGGAGGACGCACGTGAAAACTGTCAAGGATCATGACCAGGCCAGAGTACAGGCGCTGCCTCACTGGTGCTGGAGATTGGGACAGTGACCCTGCTGAGACCTACCTACGCAGCGCTGAGAGGTCTGGATGGAAATCTGGTTCCGGCTGGACCCCGTGTGAGGAGACCGCGCTGATCGATCGGGAGTGCAGGCGGTGGATCGTTGTTCCTGTTGCGGAGATTCGACAAGCAGGGAGCGGATCCAGTGGCACAGAGTCCCAGTGCACGGTGGGAGAAGATCCTTGATTGGGTGCTGGACAGTTTGTCTATCGGATGGGTGAGAGGCCTCCCAGGCCGCAGTTCCAAAAATAAGAAACGCACGCTGCAGTATTGTTTAAATCCACAGGGCCCCAACGTGACTAGTCAAAGATTGTTTGTTTCATTCACTGACCAGTTGAATACAGTACCCGGGTACCAGAGACAATACACATACACATTTTTGAGCTATTATTCAAGGGACTTACACTCCAGAACTGAGGGGGTTAATCTTTTTCTTTTGTCACCGTGTGTTTTTCCCGCGTTACAAAATCCTGTCGTTTAAATACCGTATCTACGTTATATATGCTGCTTTATTGGGATCAGTAAAGAATATAATCTATAAAAATCCACAACAGTGCTGGTGTATAGTTATTCCCTAGTGCGGTGAGACTAACCCGAGGTTAATTCAGCGGCTCCTCCGGGAGTGAGCCCTACATGTCTTTCCCAAGTACACTTACTGGAGAGGTGCTCTGACCAAGATTTGAACCTGGGTCTCCATGGTTACAGTGCAGTGATGTACTTTTACTCCATCCAGGCACTATTGGAAAACGGCAGACACTCAGGTTTCCCATTAGCATCTGCCATTTACAACCAAAATTGGAATAGGGTCCAATAATTACTAAATTAATTTCGATAAATTTGTTCAAGGAAATTAGATGGAGCAGAAATATGATAGTCAAATATTTTAAATATTCCTGAAAGTATATACTTTAAAATAGTCATTTGGACTTTTATACAGTTTTCAGAATCTAAAGTCATAGTTTCAGAATTTGCATTCAAGCAAATATACGTATATAACTGCCTCTTAACCCCTTCACTACCAAGTGATTTTCTGAAAAAAAAATTGTCAGAAACCAGTGTTTTTTTGAAAAATCATTTTAAATTATACATTAAGAAATATTTGAGCATGTACTCATTGTATTTCTTACTTTAATTAACCTATTTTGGCCAGTAGATGGCGCCATCTACTGCCAAATTGAGTTACAGCAGTTTGAGCTGCTGTTCTATTTTCTTCCTGCATCAGCTGCTGAAAGCCCGATGTAAGAGCATCTTCAGACGATTTTACACAGTTATAGCTGCTTGAGCCCTGTAGGAATAATGCCCAAACTTTGCTTTTGGGCTGCAGAAACTGCCCCCAAAGTTTTACCCCTCTGGGCATAATGCCCAAAGAGCTAAAAATATAAAGTCAGCTGCTCAAAGCTCTGAAATATCGGGCTTTCAGCAGCCGATGCAGGGAGAGATAGAAGAAAATAGACCAGCCGCTCAAACCTCTAACTCAATTTGGCAGTAGATGGTGTGATTTACTGGCCACAAATAGGTATAAGCTCAAATATTGCTTTCTTTATAATTAATTAAAAATGATTTTACAAAAAAACATTCGTTTCTGACAATGTTTTTTGGAAAATCACTTGGTAGTGAAGGGGTTAATTAAGAATTAATTTGCAATAAATTTTTAAAAAAAATAGATATTTTTAAATAATTTACTTATGATCCGCTTTTACAGTAAACATTCGACTTCCACAATGTGACTTTAATTGTCGCAAGTCTAGACATTATCATGTATTCAAGTGGAGTCATAACATGCAAGTTGGTAAATTATTTATTTTACTGTCCAAACGTTAATATTTTATACTCTTATTTTGAATCCACACGTTTGAGATAAGGGACATCATCTAGAGTTTAGAAGCTTTCATTCCATCAATATTTCTGTGAAGAATAAATGAATACATGAGAAAATAATAAAAAAATTATGTAAATTTTTTCATTTAATGATCTCAGAACAAGAATTTCTGATCAAATTTTAAATTTCACTATTTAATTTAGTGTTAGCTTTGCATCCCATATTTCAACTAAATGTTATGATAAAAAAGTTTTATTAAAAGTGCTTGGTAGTGAACGGGTTAAAAAGTGTGGAAAATGCCTAGTTCTTGCCCTGATTCCAGCTACAAACCCTAAAATGCAATTTTTCTTTCGTCTTTCCAAATCTTGGCAGGTATGTCATGCATACAAAACGTTTGATGACTCATATGGTTAAAAAGATTAATGTGCTCTTTGCAATATTTGACTCAACTTCCAGAAAATTATAGAAAGAAACACATTTCTGAGATTATTCTGGACTCCACATACATAAATTAATCTATTCTGAGATGGTTTTTTCCCTGCTAAAAACTAGAAAATTATATATTTTAATGTATGTTCTATTTGTCTTTCAACCCCTTCAGAATAATTTCTGTCCATGCGTAGCTGGATAAAACATAACATATATGTATGTATATTATGCTTGTAACACCATTTCGTCGTTTTGCTGCTGTTCCTCTTTCCATGTTTTTGTTTTTAACCCCAAATGGGAAGTGTTTGGTGCGTGTATAAATAAAACCCACCATATCTCTGCCTCTCCTTAGCTGAAAAGCAGCAGGAGGGGCTTGGAGCTGCTCAGTAGAGCAGCTTTTGGTTACATTGGTTAGGTACTCCATAAAGAGGTGCCTTGAAGTGGCGAGTGAGCTTACGTTGCAATGGCCATTGAAACAAACAAAAACCTCATAGTGTTTTGTTGTACATGGAATACATAGAAACGAGCGCAGATGACAACTTTTTTTCTCTGATTTACAATAATGTTTAGCTGTGAACAGCAACTAATCGTAAACGGTTACAATTTAAAGTTTCATTGTCCTCAAATAACCCATGGATATGTCCTTAGGCCAACTAAGAGACAACTGCTAAGACTGCTAGAGTAACTTGAGTCAAGCTGGGGCTTCTCATGTTGAAATAGCATGGATGTTTCATGCCAATCCATCTTGTGAAGCTTCAGTTTGAGCAAAGTCTTTGATGGCCACCTAATTTGCCTATGTATTGAATGAAGGTCCTGTCCATTTAACCCCTTCACACTCAAAATCATGTTCTCGATTATGCATTGTAACACATTAAAAAGCATTCATTAGCATATCAAAAACTATTTTCACACCCTTTTAAAGCGGGATTAGTGTGCCCCCTGAGGAGAAATGAAATTCTTTGTTTTATGGCCCTCCAAGCACCATGGAGAGACATAAAACTAGCTGCAAATAGCAGCCCTTAACCACAATGTAACAAAAAGTTCAAATACAGTTGTGTTCAAAATTATTCAACCCCCACTGAAATTGAGTGTTTTGGCCAGTTTGACATTGATTTTGATCATTCAGTCATCTTGCTTACAATTAAATCAAAGAGGCACGTGTAGGTCAGACAAATATAACATAACAATTATAATGAAATAACCACAAATGTCTTTTCTGTGCTCACATCATTATCAGTTTTATTCAACCCCCAAGTGACATTCAATCTTAGTACTTAGTACAACATCCTTTTACAGTTATAACAGCTTTTAAACGTGAAGCATAGCTTGACACAAGTGTCTTGCAGCGATCTACGGGTATCTTCGCCCATTCGTCATGGGCAAAAGCCTCCAGTTCAGTCACATTCTTAGGCTTGCGCACTGCAACTGCTTTCTTTAAGTCCCACCAGAGGTTCTCAATCAGATTTAAGTCAGGTGACTGCGATGGCCACTCCAAAATGTTCCAGCCTTTAATCTGCAACCATGCTCTAGTGGACTTGGAGGTATGCTTGGGATCATTGTCCTGTTGAAAGGTCCAAAGTCTACCAAGCCTCAGGTTTGTGACGGACTGCATCACATTGTCATCCAATATCTCCTGGTACTGAAGAGAATTCATGGTACCTTGCACACGCTGAAGCTTCCCTGTACCTGCAGAAGCAAAACAGCCCCAAAGCATGATTGACCCCCTGCCATGCTTCACAGTAGGCAAGGTGGTCTTTTCTTCATAGGCCTTGTTCTTCCTCCTCCAAACATAGCGTTGATCCATGGGCCCAAACAGTTCTAATTTTGTTTCATCAGTCCACAGAACACTATCCCAAAACTTCTGTGATTTGTCCACATGACTTTTGGCATACTGCAGTCGACTCTTCTTATTCTTTGGAGACAGCAAGGGGGTGCGCCTGGGAGTTCTGGCATGGAGGCCTTCATTACGCAGTGTGCGTCGTATTGTCTGAGCTGAAACTTCAGTACCCACATCTGACAAATCTTTTCTCAGTTCCTCAGCAGTCACACGGGGACTTTTCTCCACTCTACGCTTCAGGTAGCGCACAGCAGTCGAAGTCAGCATCTTTTTTCTGCCACGACCAGGTAGCGTTTCAACAGTGCCCTTTGCCTTGAATTTGCGAATGATGCTTCCTATGGTCTCTCTTGGTATGTTTAACATCTTTGCAATCTTCTTATAGCCATTGCCCTTCCTGTGAAGAGTAATCACCTCTTCTCTTGTCTTCCTGGACCATTCTCTTGACTTCACCATGTTTGTAACCACACCAGTAAATGTCTAGAAGGAGCTGAGTATCACAGTCATTTTAAAGCTGCCTAATTGGTGCTTATTATGCTTTATTGCTGCTCCGTGACATCCACAGGTGTTTTCAATACCTGATTGAAAACACTTGAATGAACCTCTGTTCCTCAGAGTGGTAGTCTTTAAGGGGTTGAATAATTGTGTCAATGAAGAATTCACAAAAGAAACATTTACTACTGTATTACAAAACCAATTGATGTCATTTTAGTTGCATATGGTTCTTTAAAAAGTCCTTGTAGGATTTCATTCTGAATACAATAACAAATGTACACTAAATTCCCTAAAACCCTTTACAGCATTGGGGGTTGAATAATTTTGAACACAACTGTAGATTACTGTTGCTTTACAGCTGCCAGGGAGAGGGCAGAATACAAGGAGAGCTGTGGGGTCATTCACTGCTGTACACGGGTAAGATTCAGGGGGTTATAATGGCTGAAAATCCCTGTACAGTACAGATACAAGGTGTTACTGTAATTCACATAGAATTTTTATATTCTATTGGTATTTCTTTAGAAGCTGCATTGCTAATGATCTCATTATGATATGAAAATAGTCCCCAGTGTCCTTTCCGCGATCACTCCGTGGCGCTGCACGATCTTGCCAGAGCTAGAGACCTATGGATTACAGTAGGGGATACTCGAGGTGGCGTGGAAGCGCTACCGCGAATTTCACATAGAGTATCCCTTCGTTCTGGGACAAGGTGCTGAAGTCGCGTCTGCCCCAGAATCTCACGCTAAAATGGGGAAACTACGAGGAAACCTAAGGCTCAGGTTTTCCCTGTTAGCCTTCTCATTTTAGCGTGAGGATTGTAATCTGGCCCTGACTTTTTAAAACCATAATGTTTGTTTGTTTTACTAAATTCAAGCTATAGACATACTATACCATAATGAAATTACAAAAATTAACCAGTATACCACATTATACATTATGAATCATTAGCTGTGGATTTGCATTGCTTCACATAAAATTCCTAGTAAAACTGCACTGATTAATAAAGCTGAAAGTAGAACAGTTACCTAAATGTGTGTAGATGTCAAGGCCATTGCCAAGTAAGGATTATTAAATATACTATTCAGAATGCCACTGTTGAGGTCAGTCACACAATTATCTTTACAATGATTGCCTGTTGTTTTTCTGCACTTTTCGTCAAGAAAAAGAAGGTGTAAAGGACCTCCCTTCTTCTATTCATATGCAATGTTACAGGTAATGTCAAAGCCCTCCATTGTGTCAGTCTCCGAATCTTTCCACTGGGGAGGGAAATATTGATTGTTGTAGGAACCAAAATATAAAACTTAATTATATTAGGGGTCAAAGATACTATTGTATCAAAGATACTATGTTTTCCGCACTCCACAGGATGGATAAAATGCATTATGCAGCACTATTTATGGTGCCTGTAGAAGAAACAAATGTGTTTCAACTGAAAAACACTACACAAGAATTCCAAACATGTCCTTATCCCCTTCACTACCTAATAATTGAACAAGAAAACATTGTCAGAAACCAATGTTTTTTTGTAAAATAATTTTTAATACAGTTTTAAAGTAAGAAATATTTGAGCTGATCTGTATGTCTTACTGTAAATAACCTATTTTTGGCCAGTAGATGGTGCCATCTACTGCCAAATTGCGTTAGAGGTTTGAGCAGCTGGTCTATTTTCTTCTATTTCTCTCTGCATTGGCTGCTGTCAGCTGCTGAAAGCCCGATATTTCAGAGTGTTAAGCAGCTGATTTTACAGGTTTCAGGGCTATGGGAATTATGCCCACAGGGCTAAAAGTTTGGGGGCACATTCTGCAGCCCAAAAGCAAACAAATTTCATTTGCTTTTGTTCTGCAGATCAGCATACCGAGATATCTTGATATTGAGGCAACAGATGCTGCCTTTGAAGCCCGAGATATCTCGATATCGGCAGTGAAGGGGTTAAAGGAATACTCTATTTAAAAAGAGTTTCCTTATTTTGCCCTTAAATAATTGGGAAGAGGCTGCTGACAGCTTCTGTTCAATTAGTTTTTATAATTTTTTTGCTGTAGAAGATTTTACTCGCCTTTTGTCCCTCAGCACGCGCTGTTCCTCCTCTTCAGTTCATGGATTTCCGAACCTGGAAGTCCCCTAAACTTTACCTAACTTTACAATTTCTGCTCCATATGCAACTTCTGTAGCTTAGGAACTGCAAATTGTGCACCGCTACAGACTTGTGCACATTATATACACAAGTTCCTGTAGTGCATACACAGATTGTCCATCGGCTGTCTCTCTGAGGCTGTTTGCTACAAAGGGTGGTCTAAGAGAGGGTGACGTCGGCATGTTCTCTGCTTCACTAGTGACCAATCTGGAGACTGGAAGCAGGGAAATTAAAAAAATCCAGCTGCTGGTGATGCTGGGTGGGGTGGAGGAAAATCCTCCTCCACTTCACCCGGTGAATTTCCCAGATAAGTGCAGTGGGGTGGTATTGGGGTGAGTGAACGAGGATAACTCCTAACTAGGGATGAGCTGTTCGGTTCGAACCGAACTTATGTCGTTCGAAAGTTCGCGAACTTCAAACTTTTTGGGTGTGTTCGGTTCGAGTTCGCAAAAAAAGACATTTTGAAAAAAGTATAGAAAATGCTTAAAAAATACTAAAAAATCTAGAAATAAAGAGACTCTTTACTGCAAAATATTATAAGCAACGGTTTATTAGATATTGAATTAAAAACTAATGTGTATGTGCAAAGATTCTCAACTCTAAATGCCCTGTCTTTTTCAAACAGCATAACAGGTGTTTTTAGTCTGGTCTAATCAATTTGATACATTGTAGACTATACTGAGGGGTGGGGTGGTGTCTGCTTCTGATTGAGATTTGAGAAGTGTTAATTTCCCTCCTAAAACTTCTAATATGCTCTATTTCACCGCTGTGTGCTCAGCTCATTTTTACCGCTTTCGCTCATCATGTTTAAACGCGATTTTGAAGCCACATTTTGTTAAATGACCGACATGTTAGATATCGTTCTTTCCGGCAGACTCCGCAGATTCATAATATATCATTTGTATATGTATACATCCTGTCCTGGCTGTATATTATGAAAAAAATGCAATAAAAATCGAATTTTTAATCATCTGTAGTGTGTAAAGTGTTGTTTTTTTTCACATTTTAGCACATGAGCGTTTGCGGTTATGTTTTCTATGGGGTGCCCTTGTATAAAAATTAGAAATGGGGACTTGTTACATTTTGTGGGGGGAATTACGTGATTTATAGCAAACACACCCCATAGAAAAAAATCATTAGTGCATCATCGTTCACATTATAATTGCAATGTGAACAATATTGCTGCATTAATAAAAATAACACACAAAAAAAATACATGTTTTTTTTTTTTTTTTTTTTTTTACTGTATACCTGGTCATGTTGGGTATCATTCGAAAGGCCATGCTCAGGCCTTTCGATTGACACCCTCCATGACCCACTAGATGCCTGGAGATATCGGGGTTCAAATGAACCCCCTATCTCTACCAGGGGATTGGCCTGGGCAATATATATATGCATAATGTGAGCTGGCCTGGGCAATATATATATATACGCATGATGAAAATTTGCAAAGGATAAGGCACGCAAAGTAAAATTTTGATGTGTCTGAAATTGAAACTTACATGATAACTCTGATTTTTTTTTCGTTAATTTATATTTGTTCAATACAGTTAATTTTAATTTGTTTAATAGAGTTAATTTAAAATGGTTTAATACAGTTTATTTATATTTATTTTACCTTTACTATTGGTGCTTTTCAAACTTTATTCTTAAGTAAAAAGAAATTTAGCAGTTTCATGTTGTGTCGTTTTTTTTTTTTTGGGGGGTGCAAGTAGCTGGTCTTGCCTAGGGCGCAAAATAGTCTAGCACCGGCCCTGACCGCATGGTCCACCCCTGCACTCTTCCACAATACCACAGAGGGGTTACTGTATGATGGCACTTGCTGGCCTGGCACCAAAGGCACAATATTTGGCTGCACTGCCACTGACGCCTGTATCAGATTCATATCCTCAGAGGGGTGAGACTGTTTGACGGCACTGTTGCCGACGCTAAAGGCCCAATTTTAGGCTAGGGTCAAACAAACGCATTTTTTCGCAGCGAACGTCAAAAAGTGCGTCCGAACACATTGAGGTGTTTTTTCACGGAAAGCGCTTAAACGTTCATACGATGCGCATTTTTGTGCGTGATTTTTTACGGATCCAAACCAGGAAACTTTGGGTGTCTGGACGTTATGTTGGCCGGACATGAGCAGCGGCCGACGTCTCCTAATCATGCACACACGCCGCTATGCTGACGCAGTGCACTCTGTACGTCAGTACTAGCGGTTCAGCGTTCTCGAAAAACTGCGTTCATTTTCCACTTGCGTTGCGCGGCCGGACTTTCGTGCGGCCGTACTTCATATATTGGCCGTCATTGCGTGTCATTTGCTGCTAGTGCGGCCAAGATTAAGTGCGTCTAAACGCACATTAAAAGTGCGCTAGTCTGACCCCAGCCTTAAAGCACCTATTGTTACTTTCATCCAAAGCCTGCATAAGTTTCACAATAATTTAGCCAAAAAAAATCACTAAACTTTTTCTGCGTGTCCGAAAATGTCTCCTGTTTTCATACAGACTGCCGCCCCAAGCAGTTGTTTATGGATAGATTAAAGGAAAAGCATTTACCGTCATTTGAAACGTAATTTTTTTGTTTTTAAGTGTTTCTATACATCCTAGAAATCCGCCACTTCACGGGCAGGTTATGGGGACCTCCTAGGCACGATATTTGAAGGAATTTTTCGTTTTTATTCTTAACCTTTATTACATGGAAAAATCACTGTTCCTTTAAAAATGATTTTTTTTTACTTTTTGTCCTGGTTTCCTGTCCCCCAGGACACTACCCGGACCCCCATACACCTTTTATGGCAAATATCTAGCATATATGCCCTCTTGGAGGGCACTCTAAAAACCGAATTTCCAGCCCCATTGACTTGTATTGAGTTCGAGTTCGGATTCGAACTTTTGGAAAGTTCGGGTTCGAATACGAACCGAACTCGGGCGTGTTCGGCTCATCCCTACTCTTAACATCCTGATCACAAAGCTAATGTTGTCAGCATGAGTTAAAAAAGAAGACAATGCGTAATAAAAAGAAAGGAGTGTTCCTTTAGGAACATCGGCAACACAAAACATTTCAAATATACAGTAGTGACAATTCTCTGTATCTCAAAAACTTTTCAGCAGTAGGTAAAAAATAAATGGATGAATATATAATATATTTATATTAAACAGTTTTTTAATTATATTGCTATTTTGTCCTTATTTTGCTTTCTAATTTCTGATCTAAAAAAATAACATGACACAAGGCAGTCAATTTGAAAAAGTAGATCACAACTTATCTTCTTTCCTTTTTTTCCAACATTCACAAGTACATATACATTTTTAAACTGACAGACTCACAGACTATGTACATAGGTCTTTGCCACTTTGACATTCCTGGATTTCTAATTAAATGGCAAGTAATGTCAGTTTTCTCTTTAGTGAAAGCTGGAATAACATGCATGCTAGACAGGCACTGCATTCAGAGAGAATATAATGTATGCATCATGTAGCTCAAGCTGCTACTCAGCACGTAGGTTTAATGAGCTTACATTACAGCGCCACCTTCTGAGGGGAAAAGAAAGTGCCTTTTAGATTTTATTCAGTGAAACATAGAGTTAAACGTTTTACAGATTTTTTTAGTGTACAGTTACTTTAAATTGTGTTAAATATATTTGATACAATTTGTTTTTAAAAAAAGATATATATTCTCTTTTTTTCAAACTTGGAATCGATTAGTAATTCTAGGGCAGGTATAGGCCTGCAGGTGCGAGGTTACTGTACTTTGTGCTCCCTATACTTAACATGGGGAGCGCAAAGTGTTAATCAGCATTAGTATTACAATGTACTAACGCTAATTAACGTCCGGCTGCAGTTAGCAAAAAGTTAACCACAGCCAGGACTTGGTGCTAATGGATTCCGCTGCTGCAGAATCCGTTAGTACCAGTCAAAAACCCCCCCAAAATGAAACAGATACTCACCTTCTCTCCCACAGAGAGGACCGCGGCTGTATCCGCCTCCTCTTTCTGGCAGGAGCAGGGAGCGACTGGGGGAAAACGTCCCCCAGTCTCTCCCTGCGCTTCACTACGCCGACCTGCTGGAGCTCTCAAGACAAGATCCGGCAGGTCACGTGACCGGCGCTGTCTGCTTCAATGGAGTCCTATGGACTCCATGGAAAAGATGCGTGCGGTGGTGCTTAGTGCTGCCGCTCGCATCCCGGGGCTTCGTGTCCGTTAATAATGCAGGCAGCTTTTTAAGCACCTGCATTGTAATATCACGCTAAAACGGGGGCGCAAAGGAGAAACCTGCAGGCTCAAGTTTAACCCCTTTGCATCCCCGTTTTAGCGCGATATATGTAATGTAGCCCTATGTGTTTTAAATTGTTCCTCTGTGCTGCAAGGTTTCCCCCACCTGCTAATTAAAAGCACTTAAATGTTTCCTGGGTGTGAGGAAACAGTGAGAGAAAGTAAGGAGGTTGAGAGAGAAACAGACACAAACACACCGAGAACGGTGGAGCTCTGGGTTGGCAGCTTGCAACGAGGACTTTAGAAAGCTGGTATTTACTTTTGGTTATTTTCCCAAGGTAGTGAGGGATGCTTTATTGTTTAGTCAACACTCAGGTTTTGTTTTTTGTTATATTTTATTTGTTTGCTGGAATGCAGAAATAAAACAGCTATATAAAAGAGACCGTGTTTCAGTGCCATAATTGCCCTAGAGGACCGCGATATAGTGCCCCGCTGTGACAGCATATATCAATAAACATATTGGCTTTACCTAATAATTAATGGATCCTGACGATATTAAAACCAAATCACAAACTCGGATGTTTTGGCAGCTTAATGCAAATTAATGGCTCCTATACTTTATATTGGAGCCATTAATTTGGAACTAGAAGGAGAAAACACGCTATTCCAACTTCTCCTTTAGAGCCTGTATTTAAGTTAAAACTTTTGAAAGCTGGTATTATAAGTGTTTTTTCTGCAAAATCACTTAACACTTGAATCAAAGGGATAAAAAAAATCCATTATTCACCTAAGATCCCAAGGTGCAGAGGAAAGCGTGATCCTCCACTTTCTTTTGGTCATAAGCAGCAGAAGACTAGGACCAATAATTACCAGTGTTCTTCCCAGGCTCCTTTTGCAGCTCTTGCGCATCCCTGCTCAAGCAGGCTCTCACAGAGCTCATGCAGCATTACGCTGGGCTTCAAGGAGTCCTATCGATTCCAGATGCCAATGCCCATGGCATTGTGCAGCACCGCTGCCGGTCTAATCAGCTGAAAATATTCTGCCTTGAGCTGCTGATACAGCAACTCTGGTGGAATAGGGATGTTAATGGCAAGTCGCAAATGGTAAAAGTCTGCAGTTTTATCCTTCTTGTAGCTCACCATTAATGGGCCAGTTGAGATCCAGCCCAAAATCTTTGATAATTATTGCTCTGTATATAACCCAAAAGAATCAGAGGACCAGATCATTTCAGCAGTAGGTTTTGTGACCACATTTGAATATGTTATATATTTAAAATTGGTGGGAAAAAAAATCATTTACTGATCAGATCTGACAGCTGTGAAAATTTTTGACATGAAAGTATGTTCTGTGAAAAGCCATCTGTGCAATAAGATGGTAGTTTGTTAGACAATTATAAAAATTGATGGATAGTCTATATTTTGAAAAGCATGTCACCTCACTACTGATACATTCTGCACAATTTCTATATTTATATATATGTTATCCGACGCCTTCCAAAACCTGTAATGTTTCCTAGGTGCAACCCATTCAAATCTCTACAAAACCATGTTAATTATCTCAAAGATATTTCACCTCTCTCAATGTTTCACTCAAAAATGTTCTACAGACAATAAATTGTATCACCTACACTCGAAATTCTATAAATCTGCAAATAAAAATATATTTTTGGTATATTTAACCCCTTCACTACAGAGATCGAGATATCTCAGGTGTCAAAGGTACCATCTGGTCCCCTGATATCGAAATATCTCGATCCGGTGATCTGCAGCCCTAAAGCAAATTTCAAATTCCTTTTGGGCTGCAGAAGGTGCCCCCAAAGAGATAAAACTGTGTAAAATCGTCTGATGATGCCCTTATAGTGGTCTTTCAGCAGATGGTGCAGGGGAAAAAAAGAAGAAAATAGACCAGCCACTCAAACAGCTGTACCTCAATTTGGCAGTAGATGGCGCCATCTACTGGCCAAAATAGGTTATTTACAGTAAGAAATACAAAGGGTACTCAAATTTGCATTACTGTATAATTAATTTAAAATGATTTTACAAAAAAACACTGTTTTCTGACAATGTTTTTTTGGAAAATCATTTGGTAAAGAAGGGGTTAGATGGCATTCGAAGTATTAAGACCACTGGCACTTCACAGCAAATCTTTTGGGTAGGTACTGACCTAATAAAATACACAGTGGAAAACAAAAAACAAAAATAATATGTGAGAAAATAAATACAACAAAGTGCCCGTAAGTAGATGCATCCCCAACCTTGGCCTGGTTGGGCCTGTGTCAGATGGACGCAGTGATCACGTCCATTTTGCCGCACAGTTTAATGTCCGTCGAAGCATAAAATCATGAGCAATAGAGACCCACACACTAAGTGCGTCCGCACTGGACATATTTTTATCATTTTTCATATTAATTTATTTCCCATAGTTCTTTTTTTCCTACGTCCGTCAAGAAAAACGGATTGTGTGATGTCTACAGTATCTTCCATCAGTACGTCTGTCCGTTATGCACGCACGCAGAGTGCGCTCAGACTGCGTTCGTCTGACTCTAGCCTTACAGGGTTATCCAAAGAGATTCGAAAAGTCACCGCACGTTCGGTGACTTTTCGTTCTCTTCAATTCGGTTCCTTTTGCCGATCCCATTTCGGTGACCCTGCGGTGTATTCAGCAAGCACCACAAGGCCCCCGAATTGCAGGGAAAAGCTGCCGAAAAGCTGACGAAAACTAACCGAATGCACGCTGAAAACAAGCAAAAACATCTGGATTAACCTTCGAAGAAGCCGAACAGGAGCCGAACAGGAGCCGAATCACACAGAGCCGAAGCAGCTGTGACGTAGATGAGGCAGTGAATAAATTAGAAAAAACATTTGTATGAATCTGGGAAAAAGAAACGCTGTTTGCAAAGAAACTACTGAGCGAAAATGTCTGAAATTTTCACAGGAGGTCCAGGGAATGATAATAAAGAGGGCTGTTACAAAAAAAATAAGTAAACTGAAAAAAAAATCAAAACAAATCGGACTTTTAACCCCTTCCCGACCGCGGACGTACCATGTACGTCATTGCAGCGGGTCTCTCTTAGACCCGCTGACGTACATGGTACGTCCTGCCGTTTTTGAGCTGCTGGAAGCGATCGGATCGCTTCCAGCAGCTCAAACGCCATTGCAGGATGCCTGGGAGTCCAGGCATCCGTGCAATGGCCGTTAGAAGTGCCGGGGCACCATGTGATCGCTCCCCGGGAGCGATCTACATCCGGTTGCACCGGAGAGGTGCCCGGCACTTCTACAGAGCGCTGGAAGCGATCGGTATCGCTTCCAGCTGCTCTGAGCATATTACAAGGATGCCTCGACATCGAGGCATCCTTGTAATATACTTACCTGCCGCCGGTCCGTCCGTGATCGCTCCCCCGAGCGATCACTTCCGGTAGCGGCAGGAAGTACTGAGTGCCACGAGGTATCGTGGCACTCAGTACAAAATCGATCACTTCAGTGATCAGGTGCTTTGCTGGGTGCCTCGAGGGATCAAGGCACCCAGCAGAGAAAAAAAAAGTGTAAAAAAAAGTAAAAAAAAAGGAAAAAAAAGTGTGTAAAAAAAGTGTAAAAAAAGAAAAATAAATAAAATAAACTGACAGTTAGGGTTAGGGTTAGGGTTAGGGTTAGGGTTAGGGGTAGGGTTAGGGGTAGGGTTAGGGGTAGGGTTAGGGGTAGGGGTAGGGGTAGGGGTAGGGTTAGGGGTAGGGTTAGGGGTAGGGGTAGGGTTAGGGGTAGGGGTAGGGTTAGGGGTAGGGGTAGGGTTAGGGGTAGGGGTAGGGGTAGGGTTAGGGTTAGGGTTAGGGGTAGGGTTAGGGTTAGGGTTAGGGGTAGGGTTAGGGTTAGTGGTTTAGGGTTTAGGGTTAGGGGTAGGGTTAGGTGTAGGGTTAGGGGTAGGGGTAGGGGTAGGTTAAGGGGTAGGGGTAGGGGTAGGGTTAGGGGTGGGGTAGGGGTAGGGGTAGGGGTAGGGTTAGGGTAGGGTTAGGGGTAGGGGTAGGGTTAGGGTTAGGGGTAGGGTTAGGGGTAGGGTTAGGGGTAGGGTTAGGGGTAGGGGTAGGGTTAGGGTTAGGGGTAGGGTTAGGGTTGGGGTAGGGTTAGGGTTAGGGTTCTAAGGGCAGGGTCAGGGGTAGGGTTAGGGTTCTAAGGGCAGGGTCATCTTGGGGCTGAGTGGGATGTTCCTAGCCTGCCTCATCAGAGAGGCAGGCTAGCAACATCCAATCAGAAGTTAGAAAAAATCAAAATAAAATTTCTAATTTGTCAGGTCAGGCCAATATTTTGTAAATATTGGCTCTGACCTCTGTGATTTCCCTCCCTCTCCTCACTTGTGTTTTGGTGAGCGAGAGAGAGAGATCAGATTTGACAGGTTAGAGATTTTAGTGAGATTTAGTGAGATTAGAAAAATTGAGGCAGATTTAGAGAGATTTTAGGGAGATTTAGAAGAATTGAGGCAGGTTTAGAGGGATTTAGAGAGATTTAGGTGTTTATTTGTATTTTCTTGTGAAACCCAACGGTTCTTCTAAGAACCAACAATCCGCTTATATATATATAATAATTATAAAATTTTATAATCTATTATATATAATGTCTGAGAGGGTGTACAGCGCCGAGGAGGCATATGCCATCCTGGCGTCAGAATCTGAGGCATCTGCGTCAGACTCAGACCCTCATTTCGACCCCGCTAACTGCTAACTGCTAACGGCGTCGCTAGATACATTATCTATGCTGGCTGATGTATCTAGTGATGTTTCTGATGCAGATCCTGGGTCACCACCTGCCAGCAGGAGACGCACAGCTCCAGCTGAGGAGTGGGTAGTGCCTCATCGCCAGAGGCCAGATATCCCTCCTTTCACGGCAAATCCTGGCATCAATATTGATGTTGCAGGATTTACCGCCACACAGTTTTTGCAGGTGTTTATGGGGGATGATTTGTTGGGCCACATCGTGGCCCAATCAAATCTGTATGCCCATCAGCATTGTGCTGCGAAGCCAGACTCCTACTTGGCAAGGCAGCAATGGACCCCGCTAGATGTGCCAGAATTTCTGAAATTCTGGGCACTTACTATGCTGAGGGCATCATAAAGAAGCCCTCAATTCGCTCCTGCTGCTGGAGCAGTAGCCCCCATCTGCTCTACCCCCATTTACCTCCAATCAATGTCACGTAGAAGGTATGAAAACATTTTGCGTTTCATGCACTTCAGTGACAACAGCCTGTGCTCCCCTAGAGAGCATCCCCAGTTTGACAGGCACCAGACTTTTACATTTTATTCGTACATTTTTATGTTCTACAATTGGTGCTGTATTTTGCCAAAATCTTTGCACACCTATGCATGGGGGGCATGGGTGTACTCAGGAGATCTTGCAGAAAACAACCTGGAGAGTTTTCATGCAGTAACAAACAACAGTGTCTGCTAAGGCTCGGGTCAGACGAGCGTGATTTCTACGGACTGTACGTCCGTGCAGTACGGACATCGTCAGTACGGAAGACGCAGTAGTGGTCACACAGTCCGTTTTTTCACTGACATTTATTTTTTGACAGATGTAGGAGGGACAATAAATTCAATTGCAAAACCATTTTGTCCGTGAAAAATGCAGGACGTATAAATGCAGTCCGTCTGACCACGTTCCATCACTCACACACAAAGCTATGCAGACGTTGCGGACGCAGCGCACTTTGTGCGGCCGTTCTAGCGGTTCTACGTTCTTGCCTGCCTTGCGTCCGTGGGCCGCGGCCGTTGTGCGTCCGCAGTTCAGTGCGGACGTACTTCGTGTGTCGGGCTCCATTGGACTTTATGTCATGCTATCACGGACGTACTTTTAGGCGCGATCACGGACGTGAACACTACGCTCGTCTGACCCTAGCCTAAATCACAGTCCAAAACTACTGTGGGCGTAAAAATCTGAAATTTGAAAAATTACCGCCACACACCTTGTTGCCAAATGTTTTGGGCTAAAACCGTTGCATCCATGGCATCAAAGCACTCCATATGCAATACCTTGGGGTGTCAACATAACAATATAAACAATTTTCTGGCAATAATTCAAACTGGGGTATGCGGTAGACCCAAAACCAAAGATAGGCCTAGCTGAAGAAATAATCTCAATTTCAACTCTAATGACAAAGTCATAAAAATTGTATTTGAACCTTCCCAAAATCCTGGCAAACCTATGCATGGGGGGCATGGGTGTACTCAGGAGACCTTGCAGAAAACAACCTGGAGAGTTTTCATGCAGTAAAAAACAACAGTGTCTCCTAAATCACAGTCCAAAACTGATGTGGGTGTGAAAATGAAAAATGACCACCAAACAGTATCTAATTTGTTTGGAGCAAACGGATGCATCCATAGCATAAAAACACTCCATTTACAATACTTTGGGGTGTTAGCTTACCAAATATATGCACGTTCATAAAACTGGGGTATGTAAAAAGGCCCCTAAAAAGAAGATAAGCAAAGAAGATACTGTATGTCAAATTAGAAAATTGACAAGCACATGTCAAAGATTGGCGTAGCACCCCAAAAACAACAGAACAAATCTATATATGGGTGGTATCAATTTACTCAGAAGATGTTGCTGAACATATTTTGGGGTGTTTTTTGGCAGTAACCCATAACTGGATTTGACAATTCATGCCTAAAGTACAATGTGTGTGAAAAATAACACAAAAAGTGACTACCTGAAAGTTTGACAAAGAGCTAGTGCATGGAAAGTGTTAAAATACAACTCTTTGAAGCACCCTAGGGTGTGCCCTTTCTAAAAATATATGGTTTGATGGGGGTAAATTACTTTGGCCGGCTTCAAAAATGTCCCAAATAGGACATGGGTGCATGATGACGAAATGTGAAAATTCCAAGTTGGAAAACTGAAATGCGCACCCCCCAAATAAGGCTTTTAGCCCCCAAATGACCCGACATACCTATACATGGGTGGTATCAATTTACTCAGAAGATGTTGCTGAACATATTTTGGGGTGTTTTTTGGCAGTAACCCATAACTGGATTTGACAATTCATGCCTAAAGTACAATGTGTGTGAAAAAATAACACAAAAAGTGACTACCTGAAAGATTGACAAAGAGCTAGTGCATGGAAAGTGTTAAAATACAACTCTTTGAAGCACCCTAGGGTGTGCCCTTTCTAAAAATATATGGTTTGATGGGGGTAAATTACTTTGGCCGGCTTCAAAAATGTCCCAAATAGGACATGGGTGCATGATGACGAAATGTGAAAATTCCAAGTTGGAAAACTGAAATGCGCACCCCCCAATAAGGCCTTTAAGCCCCCAAATGACCCGACATACCTATACATGGGTGGTATCAATTTACTCAGAAGATGTTGCTGAACATATTTTGGGGTGTTTTTTGGCAGTAACCCATAACTGGATTTGACAATTCATGCCTAAAGTACAATGTGTGTGAAAAAATAACACAAAAAGTGACTACCTGAAAGATTGACAAAGAGCTAGTGCATGGAAAGTGTTAAAATACAACTCTTTGAAGCACCCTAGGGTGTGCCCTTTCTAAAAATATATGGTTTGATGGGGGTAAATTACTTTGGCCGGCTTCAAAAATGTCCCAAATAGGACATGGGTGCATGATGACGAAATGTGAAAATTCCAAGTTGGAAAACTGAAATGCGCACCCCCCAAATAAGGCCTTTTAGCCCCCAAATGACCCGACATACCTATACATGGTGTGTATCAATTTACTCAGAAGATGTTGCTGAACATATTTTGGGGTGTTTTTTGGCAGTAACCCATAACTGGATTTGACAATTCATGCCTAAAGTACAATGTGTGTGAAAAAATAACACAAAAAGTGACTACCTGAAAGATTGACAAAGAGCTAGTGCATGGAAAGTGTTAAAATACAACTCTTTGAAGCACCCTAGGGTGTGCCCTTTCTAAAAATATATGGTTTGATGGGGGTAAATTACTTTGGCCGGCTTCAAAAATGTCCCAAATAGGACATGGGTGCATGATGACGAAATGTGAAAATTCCAAGTTGGAAAACTGAAATGCGCACCCCCCAAATAAGGCCTTTTAGCCCCCAAATGACCCGACATACCTATACTTGGGTGGTATCAATTTACTCAGAAGATGTTGCTGAACATATTTTGGGGTGCTTTTTGGCAGTAAACCTTAAAGTTCACAGTACATGTATTCTTAAATTGCGTTCAAAAAAAAAAATCACCAAAATTTTTTTTTTTTTCAAACTTTGGCATAGATTTGTGGTAAAATGGTTTGCATGGAAGAGTCAAAATACCCCAAGTTTAATACCTTGATTTGTGTACTTTAAAAAAATATGTATATGTGGAGGGTTATTCAGGAATTAGTGACAGATATCAGTGTTACAATGTCACTATCACTAGTTTTGAAAATAAACTCTTTGGAAATGGCAAAGTGCTACTTGCACTTATTGTTGCATAAAATAAGGAAAAAAGCGAGGAATATGTAAACATTGGGTATTGCTAAACTCAGTACTAAATTTAGAAACTACTAAGGAATAAAAAAATTTTGACGGTTGTTGATACATAAGAAATTGTGGGGGTCAAAGTTCGAAAAAGTGGTGTTTTTTCAATTTTTGTGTCATATTTCACAATATTTTTTATAGTAAATTATATGAAATGATGAAAAAAATGGTATCTTTATAAAGTCCATTTAGTGACGAGAAAAACAGTGTAAAATATGTGTGGGTTACATAAACGAGTAAGAGGAAAATTTGACGTAAACACTAAGAGCGCAGAAACATAAAAACAGCTGCGGTCACGAACGGACGGATTTGTGTAAAACCGCCCGGTCACTAAGGGGTTAAAAAAAAAAATATGAAAAATGCTTAAAGTATCCTAAAAAATCTATAAATAAAGAGACTTTTTGCTGCAGAATTTTATAATGAACGGTTTATTAGATATTGAATTAAAACGGGAATATTTTTAACATTGAAGCCTATGGGATTCTCCTGAATAAATTTGCCGAATTAAACCACCGAATGGCAGGACATTAGGGGAACCTTTCACTGCTGGTTTGTGTTCTCTGAATAGACGAAGCAGTGCTTTTTCATGGGGATTTCACTGCCCTCGAACAGGCACCGAACAGGCACCGTATGTGCAGGCAATTCGCCAGGATTTGGCGAATTGCCTGCTCTCTGGATAGCCGAATGGCCAGGAAAGGTAACCGAACGCTGATTTTCAGCATTCGGTTACCTTTCTCAAGCAATTCGGATCTCTTTGGATAACCCTGTTAGAGTATCTGTTGTATATGCTATAGTCTAGAACAGGTGGTGGAGCACTGAGTGTAGTACACAGGTATGAAACAATAATGTGGTCAAGGGATAGCCGAGGCCAGGAGCAGGCAGCGAGGTGACGTGGTCATATATCACTAGCCAAAGGTCAAAACCATGGAGGTAACCAGTATATTATATAGTATAGGATGCTAAAATTAACTATCTGTATAGTCTGTTCTAGGTTTAAATAGGGCGTGTATGGAGACTCCACCCAAACGAGGCAACTGAGCCGCTGACATCAAAGTGGACCAAAACTTCTGGATCCATAAAGGATTGTGGTGCCTCGCACACCTATGGACCACAAGAGGTAGGATGGCAGCTAAGGAGTTGCTAAGCACACAAGTCAGCACAACATGAGCAGGGGCACCGTGACAGCGCCGCACCATCCCTGCGTCATGGAATGCGTGACACTACGGCCAGCAGATTGAGTCCCAAGACCTGACAGATTCAGTGCAGCACCAAGGGAGCCTGGCACTGGAAGTAAGGGGAGTAATCTTCTCATACTAGGGTTAAAATAAGAGGAGGACGGTGCGAGTTAGATCAAGAGGAGTTATTGCTTATTCCATCGTTTCCCCTCCTGTTTTAGCCCTATAGTCAGGGCCGGATTAAGATCTCTATGGGCCTGGAGCTTAATATTGTGGTGGCTTATTTTGGAATTTAGTGAAATGAAAACATATTTTTGGTTATTTATTAGTGCAGATTTGGCTATATTTAACCAGGCACATACTGTGTGATTAATTATTCATTCAGATTTCAATCATTAAAGCGTGTAAAATAATTTTTTCCCATTTTATCATCCAAACCTTTGTGGTTATATATTCTATAGGGAATTCTTGTAAAAAAAATAAAAAGTGAAATGGGAAGCTGTTACTGCCTTTTTCTGAAAAAAATATACAATTTGAATAAAAAAATGTTATATTTACCTTCTGTTTATGGCGTTTTATGAACAATATGACTATATAAACCACTGACCTTGCTCCCAGCGTAGGAAATTAAAAGGGGAGTAATGGCAGTGGTATTGCTCATTTTATACGTGACAAATGGACAATGCCATCGCTTTGCAACTAAAAAGTTTTTTTCTGTTTTCATTTAGATTTTACATAGTCATGATTGGTATCAATGCAAAGACCAGACTCTGACCTGTCCAATGACAACTCACTTGACATTGTGAGGTGTAAATATTAGGGATGCAGGGGTCTAAAGTCCCCCTCAGGGCCCTTCACTGCAGTGCAGTGGTTTAGGTTTTTGATGTAACGATTCATAACAATGGATTGTGCCATCACCTCCACGCTTGTTGGCGACATGAGAAATGTGATGGAGAGTTAGTGCAGCATCATTGTTCACTTTATAATTGAAAAGTGAAAAATGTTACCGTGTTAGAAAGAGAATTTTTTTTTTTTTTTTACTGTACCAGTAGGCCCCCTATAGGGTGATGGGGAGCCTTTAGGCTGTGTAGATTGAAGCCTTTAGGGCAGGTATATGGTTTGTTTGCAGACTTCAGCGCACACTTGCAGCACTTGGAAAACAAGGAAGACAGTGCAGGATACAGACACACGAGGAAGCCCTGCACTGGGTATAATTTCTCAGCTACAGACAGATCACGGGACTTGGGGTAGACAATGAATGCAGCAAACTGTAAGGCAAAACTCGGTACTTGAAAACACAATGACTGCAGCAGACTGCAAAGTAGAACTTGGTACTTGAAAACATAATGAATGCAGCACAGTGCAAGGCAGAACTTGATACTTGAAAACACGATGAATGCAGCAGACTGCAAAGTTCTAACACTCCCAGCCAGGGAGTTCAAAACAATGACCTGAGTATCACTCACACCAAATGGCTTAGTGGCCAAATGCCTGTAGAGTGAAAACAAACTCACATTAACAAAATGCAGAGAACTTCAGGGGACAGACAAGAGAATAATACGGAAACCAGAGCAAGAAGTCATACACAGAATATCCAGAATAAGAACTTGAACTCGAACTTGAAGTGACACAAGGAACAGGAACTCAGTGGATCTTAGTCTTAGTCTATCCTGATCCAAGGACCAAATGCATGGTAGACCCTATATATAGGGCTGAGCAGATCATGTGACTGCAGACCATTAACCTAGTAGAAACGGTCTGCAGAGTCTGAGCTTGAAAGACAGCAATTAGCAAATCCCTGCTCCCACCACCAGGGGACAGGGCCGAGACGTAACATAACCCCCCTCCTTACGGGTGACCCTCTGGGCACCCAAGACAAAAACATGATTGGGGAAAGCAAGGAACATGACATGAACACCAGTCATAACAGATCTTCGTCAGAATTGTACATTCGCTCATCATCAGACTCCACCAGGAACGTTCGCAATATGTGAGGGTACTTCTGGAGCACTGCCCAGTATGTCTCGCATAACAACAAGCCAGAAGGCGTTCGCATATACCCCTTGGGAACTCACCTAGTCTCGGAACCACGTACCAGTCAAGCCACCATCTTGCTGGATTTCAGCGAGACAAGTGCGGAGTAAGGCATCCTCGGAACTAGAACAGAGCTGGCCTCCTCGGACACAGAGCGAATCGTAGCATCCTCTGAGCTGGAATGGTTAGAGTTGGTCTTCTTTCGTCGTCTCCTAGATCGAGACCTGGACCTGGTGACCACCTCACATGACATGGCAAGGGTGGGGACAGCACAGTCCCCACCCTTGCACAACTACACTGTCCCCACCCTTACAAAACTGTGTATTGTCACAAGACTTGACCTTCACAAACTCACAACTGGGTTTGGCCTCAATGGACTTACTGTGAGACATGGGCACAGTGGTCTTGAGACTAGAGACTGTGGGTACAGCTGCCTTGCAGCTCAACATGGAAGGCAACTTGACAGGATCAGGTCTAACTGACCTCTCATTACTAGAACCAGACAACACTAGCATCTTGCCAGTAGAACACCTGACTGGCATCCAACCAGGAACGGACATGACGACTGGCATCCTGCCAGGAACGGATATGACACTGGCACCATGCCAGGTTCGGACATCACGCCAGGATTGAACATCGTGTAGCGCTCACTCCCGGAGGAGCCGCTGAATAAACCTCCGGTTAGTCTCACCGCACTAGGAAGTAACTATACACCAGCATTGTTGTGGATTTTTATGTATTATATTCTTTACTGATCTCAATAAAAGCAGCATATATTACGTATATACGGTATTTAAATGACAAGAATTCGTAACGCGGGAAAAACACGCGGCGGCAAAAGAAACGGTTAACCCCCTCAGTTCTGGAGTGTAAGTCCCGTGAATAATAGCTCAAAATTGTGTATGTGTATTGTCTTGGGTACCCGGGTACTGTATTCAACTGGCCAGTGAATGAAACAAACCAATCTTCGACTAGTCACCGTTGGGGCCCTGTGGATTTAAACAATACTGCAGCATGCGGTTTTTATTTGGGAACTGCAGCCTGGGAGGCCTCTCACCCATCCGGTAGACGAAACTGTCCAGCACCCGATCTGAGACCTTCTCCGCTGTGTACTGGGACTCTGTGCCACTGGATCCACTCCCTGCTTGTCGAATCTCCGCAACTGGAACAACAATCCACCGCCTGCACTCCCAATCGATCAGCGTGGTCTCCTAACTCAGGGTCCAGCTGGAACCAGCTTGTCATCCAGACCTCTCAGCGCTGCATAGGTAGGTCTCAGCTCGGTCACTGTCCCGATCTCCAGCACCAGTGAGGCAGCGTCTGTACTCCGGCCTGGTCGCGATCCTTGACAGCTCTCACGTGCGTCCTCCACCTTTCAACGCTCCGCTCACTCTGACCTTTCCTTCCACGAGGCCGCTGATCTCCTTCCTCCTCCTATCCCACCCCCTTCCTGTCCTCCCGCAAAGGATGATGGTAGGTGTAGTTCAGTTTTTGTCCAGCATAGTCCACTATGTCTCTGTCTCCCTCTGGTGGCCATAATAATTAAATGCAGCAGAACACAGTCTTTAAAGCAGCGCTACACTTGCTAACACATAGCTTGACTCGGTTACCGCTGACACACAGCTTGACTCGGTTATCACTGGCAGCTCACCAGCATCGGGCATGACTGGCAGCTCACCAGCAGAAACAGACATGAAGGGCTCTGTGTCCAAGTGCATGGCGCGATGACATCATTTACGTCGGGAGGAGCTTGACTTCAGCATCTGAGGACGCTGAAGTCAGAACGCCGCGGGACCCCGGACAGAGAGGGGAGTATCTCTGCCGGAGGTCCCGCAAAGCTGATGATGTGTGGGACACGTCCTCCTCAGCATACAGCGGGAGTAACTGAGGACGTGTCCCACACGTCGTCAGCAGTGAAGGGGTTAAAAATGTATTTTTTTAAACTTTTTGTCCTTGTTTCCTGTCCCCCAGGTCACTACCCGGACATTGTTTTTAAATGTTTCTATACATCCTACAAATCCACCACTTCATGGGCAGGTTATGGGGACCTCCTAGGCACAATATTTGAAGGAATTTTTCATTTTTATTTTTAACCCTTATTTCGTGGAAAACTCACTGTCCCTTTAAAAACTTTTTTTTTTTTTACTTTTTGTCCGAGTTTCCTGTCCCCCAGGGCACTACCCGGACCCCCATACACCTTTTATGGCAAATATCTAGCATATATGCCCTCTTGGAGGGCACTCTAAAAATCGAATTTTGAGTCCCATTGACTTGTATTGAGTTCAAGCTAGAGTTCGAATTCGAACTTTTGAAAAGTTCAAGTTCGAATGCGAACCGAACTCAGGGATGTTCGGCTCATCTCTAGACATGGGCACTAGGGATGGGCTGGCGGTTCAATCTGAACAGGAGTTCGATTCAAACATTGCCCGTTCAGCCGTTCGACGAACAGCGAACATTTCCACGAGTTTGCCGCGTGTTCGCCCACAATGGACCACAATGCACTTTTCCACTGGCCTGAAGCTTGTAATTGGCTACAGCCTTGCACCTGACCACAGGTCAGGTGCAAGACTATGCCAATCAGGGCTCAGAGTCCTGCTTGGGCAAATTTTGCCCAATCATGGGCTCACAGAGCTAAGTCCCGCAGCACACTATATAAGGCTTCCCTGCAGCCCCAGCACGTGTTTTTTGCATGAGTGAGAGGAGATTGTTCTTTCAGTGTGTCTCACAGACATCTAGCAGATTTCTGTGAATTGTAATCTGTGTCTTCTCACTGCCAGCTATTGGGGTCTCACAGACTTCTAGCACAGTGGTTCTCAACCTGTGGACCCGCTGGACCCACAATTGTCCTTGGTCATTAAGGCTGGGGTCAGACCAGCGCATTTTTAACGTGCGTTCTGGCGCACTTAATCACGGCCGCACTAGCAGCAAATGACGGGCAATGACAGCCAATATACGAAGTACGGTCGAACGAAAGTCCGGCCGCGCAACGCAAGTGGAAAATGAACGCATTTTTTCGAGAACGCAGAACCGCTAGTACTGACGTACAGAGTGCACTGCGCCCGCTAGCGGTGTGTGTGTGTGATTTGGAGACGTCAGACCCTGCTCGTGTCCGGCCAACATAACGTCCAGACGCAAAAAGTTTCCTGGTTTGGATTCGTAAAACATCACGCACGAAAATGCGCATCGTATGACCGTTTTCGCATATTCCGTGAAAAAATACATCAATGCGTTCGGACGCACTTTTTTACGTTCGCGTGTAAAAATGCTTTCGTTTGACCCTAGCCTAAGTCGAGACCCAAAAATAATTGAATTTCTGAAACATTATAATTTATTCCACAAAACAATGTGTGCAATATGCTACAATATATGCACTTTTAAACAATTTTGTAAGCAAACAGGGATTCTTTCCAAAAAGGATAGCGCAGTAATCACAGCACTAGTGAAAACTAAGGTGTTTGCTCTAAAATAAACTAATTGAAACATATGAAATTAATTAGAACTTATTGGAAAACTGGAGATGCTTCTTGCTCTTAATGAAAATCTCAAAGTCTGGGGTGATGGCAGACAAAGCAACTCTAATTGAAATCACTACTGAATGAATAAAATATTATTAAAAAAACCTTAAACTCACCTGTTCCATGCTCCCCCACCATCTGTCTCTGCCGCTGGGCACATTTTTTTGCAGCAGCGTGCCCTCCCTGCGCCTACGCAATTTGTGTAGTTGACCGCTACGCTAGTCACATAAGTTCAAGCTGGCCAAGAGATTGAGGTCTGCAGTGCATGTCTGGCGCTGCCTACTTCCTGAAGCTACGCTATGCAGTGCCTCAGAGAGGGACAGAAGAACAATTGAATAGTTTGGACCAATGGGAAAGCACCATTGGTACAAGCCATGCAAACAATGCCTCCATGGGAAGCTGGCCTCCCATGAATTGATTGACGCAGGACAGTCATGAGACTGTCCTCGTCTTGCACAGTCAGTGTGTGCAGGGCTGTGCCTGTTCTGTGTTGGCACCTCCTCCCTGCAGGTGGAGGGAGCAGTGCGTGGCTGCCTGGAGTGGGCGACGCAGATCCTGGATAGCCCTGAGAGCAGCCAGTTTCTGGGGAGCCCTGAGAGCAGCCAGTTCCTGGGGAGCCCCGAAAGCAGCCAGTTCCTGGGGAGCCCTGAGAGCAGCCAGTTCCTGAGGAGCCCTGAGAGCAGCCAGTTCCTGGGGAGCCCTGAGAGCAGCCAGTTTCTGGGGAGCCCTGAGAGCAGCCAGTTTCTGGGGAGCCCTGAGAGCAGCCAGTTTCTGGGGAGCCCTGAGAGCAGCCAGATCCTGGGGACCCCTGAGAACAGACAGATCATGCAGAGCACTGACAGCAGCCAGATCCTGGGGAGCACTGACAGCAGCCAGATCCTAGGGAGCACTGAACCTGAACCAATGTAACCTGTGTATATCTGACTCTGATACTAGCCAGTGCCTCACCAGCCACTGGCCTCACCGTCCGTCCCTGGTATGCAGGGAGGCTGGGATCAGGAAGCAGTGTGTGATTCTGCTGATATATCTCAGTGTACAGTCTAGTTTTCTACAGAGATTATCACATCAGGAGGAAGACAGGAAAGGAAGAGGAGTGACAGATTTATAGAGTAAAAGGGAGAGAGTGATAGAGGGCGAAAGGAGAAAGCTGAGGAGAAAAAGAGAAACGGAGAGGAAAACATCGATACAAAGACAGATGGAAAAATACACAGGAGGACACACAGATATAAATGGACAGACAGAATAACAGATATTCAGAAATTAGAAGGATGCATAAATAGATAAAATGACAGATTAACAAAATGACAGAGAAAAACACAATCAAATATACATAGGGAGCTCCCTCCCCTTACCCAACAGTCTTTTGCTTCACTGAGACATGCATTGTGCACAGTGTCTATTGGTGTTGGGAGTACAGAGCTGCTGCCAGTCACTGAGTCCCACCCCTACTCCTTCCCATTACAGATTCCCACCCTCCTTGCAATTACAGAGTATGTTACCTGATGAAGCAGGCCCCAGGTGGCACCTGGGAACATTCAGATGTAACTTCGCTGCCTGGGACCCGCTGCTGCAGGTAAGATGCATCAGCAGGTCCCAAGCATTAGAGAGGCTTGGGGGCACTTGCCCCGAGACCCAGTCTGGCTCTGGTCACGATACACTTTTGGGTCACGACCCACCACTTGAGAAACACTGTTCTAGCAGATATCTGGGAACTGTAATCTGTGTCTTCTCACTACCAGCTATTGGGGTCTCACAGACGTCTAGCAGATATCTGGGAATTGTAATCTGTGTCTTCTCACTGCCAGCTATCAGGGGGTCCCACATACTTCTAGAAGATATCTGGGAATTCTAATCTGTGTGTTGGCACTGTCAGCTGCTGCCAGGCTATCAGGCTGTATCACTGATTTATAGCATTGTTCTGGAAAATCTGTATATCTTTAATCTAATTCTAGATACCATACAATAAACAGATGAACTCTGATTAAACTGTGTTATCTATTCAGAGTAGAATCTGGGTGTTGCCAGCTATCAGGCTGTATCACTGATTTATAGCATTGTTCTGGAAAATCTGTTCATCTTTAATCTATATACACTATTTTGCCAAAAGTATTCGCTATCACTCACCATGTCAGAAAGACCAAAAAGGACAGGCAGACGCTCCCAGACACCGATAAGAGGCAGAGGCGTAACTAGAAACTTCAGGGCCCCGGTGCAAGAATCCATGAAGGGCCCCCCCCCCTCAAAAAAAGTTAACAACAGCTAACTGATTCCGCTTCTGTAGAATCTGTTATCACCAGCTGTTTGCCCCCAAAATACAGATACTCACCTCTCATCCTGCAGCGAGAACTTTGTCCTGATCCGCCACTTCTGGCCACCAAGAGCAGAGTGAGAGTGGGAGGAAAAAGTCCCCAGTCTCCCTCTGGGATCACTCCATGGCCCTGCAGGATCTCACAAAAGCGAGATCACATGGCCTGGAAGCACAAGCATCCATGGAGTCCTATGGACAGGGCCGGATTAACGTAGGGGTGGATGGAGCGGCAGCTCCAGGCCCCTACTGAAAATAGGCCCACAGCAGCCCAGCAGAGACAAGCCTGCTGGCCTGCCTGCCATACACACATACAGTGGCAGCCGCTGGATCCGGATGATACGGCCCAGCCAGCTGTATAGTGGGGAGGTAAATTTGACAGGCCCTGCGTGGAACACGTGTTACATCACGTGCCCTCCGTGCACAACTTGCCGCTGCTCATTTAAATACAAGCAGGGGAAGGAAGGCTAAGAGTTCGCCGGCATGCAGATTAATCTGTTGCCTGCCTCCCCCTCAGAGGGAAATCGCAGACCTGCCCAGCCCACACAGCATGAAGAGGACTGCTTATCAATGGGTAATGGTTAATTACTAAGGGAGGGGGGGGGTGTGATGAGCAGAGAGAGGTGTTGGGGGCTGGGTGTCAGACTCTGTGCTGATCCAGGCAGCCAGCATCTCATGCTGCTCTCCTTGATCGCACGAGGGACACAGCAGGCTTCCTGGCATCAAGACCTTCCTAACATCCGGCTGTCATGGGGGAGGGGTGGTCTGTGTGATGATTTCTCTCCTCCACCTCAGGATCATCCACAGCTGACTTGCAATGGATATGCAGGCTGCTGCTGCTGCAGGACAGGTGAGACACATTAGCACACATCAGTTGCAGAGTTGCTTCAGGTTGATCCAGTGCCATCCCTGCACACCTAAGCCACACACACCCCGGTTCTATATTGCAAATTGATCTGCCATTCCTCTGATTTGCAGGAGCGCAGGCATGTTTTCACACTGTTGGCTATTTTGGCACTGAAACCTGCAAACAGGTGCACTTCCAGCAGCTGCATTCACTGAAACAGCTTCTTCTCTGCTCCCCTGTCTCTTTATCATACTGGTCAGACTCCTTTTTTTTTGGTATCCCCTGTGCCCCCCAATCCCCTGTGTCCCCCAATCCTCTGTGTCCCAGTGTGTCCGTCCGTTCAGTGTCTCATTCACACTGCTCACAGTCTCACACACAACGTTTCGCTGCAGCAGTCACAGACTCCCAGTTCAGCTCTTCCTCGCTTATTTTCATGCTGGTGTGTCTGCCCCCTCTCTTATTTTCATGCTGGCGTGTCTGCACCCTCGCTTATTTTCATGCTGGTGTGTCTGCCCCCTCTCTTATTTTCATGCTGGCGTGTCTGCCCCCTCTCTTATTTTCATGCTGGCGTGTCTGCCCCCTCTCTTATTTTCATGCTGGCGTGTCTGCCCCCTCTCTTATTTTCATGCTGGAGTGTCTGCCCCCTCTCTTATTTTCATGCTGGCGTGTCTGCCCCCTCTTATTTTCATGCTGGCGTGTCTGCCCCCTCTCTTATTTTCATGCTGGCGTGTCTGCCCCCTCTTTATTTTCATGCTGGAGTGTCTGCCCCTCTCGCTTATTTTCATGCTGGCGTGTCTGCCCCCTCGCTTATTTTCATGCTGGCGTGTCTGTCCCTCGCTTATTTTCATGCTGGCGTGTCTGCCCCCTCGCTTATTTTCATGCTGGCGTGTCTGCCCCTCGCTTATTTTCATGCTGGCGTGTCTGCCCCCTCGCTTATTTTCATGCTGGCGTGTCTGCACCCTCGCTTATTTTCATGCTGGCGTGTCTGCCCCCTCGCTTATTTTCATGCTGGCGTGTCTGCACCCTCGCTTATTTTCATGCTGGCGTGTCTGCCCCTCGCTTATTTTCATGCTGGCGTGTCTGCCCCCTCTCTTATTTTCATGCTGGCGTGTCTGACCCCTCTCTTATTTTCATGCTGGCGTGTCTGACCCCTCTCTTATTTTCATGCTGGCGTGTCTGACCCTCGCTTATTTTCATGCTGGCGTGTCTGCCCCCCGCTTATTTTCATGCTGGCGTGTCTGCCCCCTCTCTTATTTTCATGCTGGCGTGTCTGCACCCTCTCTTATTTTCATGCTGGCGTGTCTGCCCCTCTCTTATTTTCATGCTGGCGTGTCTGCCCCCTCGCTTATTTTCATGCTGGCGTGTCTGCACCCTCGCTTATTTTCATGCTGGCGTGTCTGCCCCCTCTCTTATTTTCATGCTGGCGTGTCTGACCCCTCTCTTATTTTCATGCTGGCGTGTCTGCCCCCTCGCTTATTTTCATGCTGGCGTGTCTGCACCCTCGCTTATTTTCATGCTGGCGTGTCTGCCCCCTCTCTTATTTTCATGCTGGCGTGTCTGACCCCTCTCTTATTTTCATGCTGGCGTGTCTGACCCCTCTCTTATTTTCATGCTGGCGTGTCTGACCCTCTCTATTTTCATGCTGGCTTGTCTGACCCCTCTCTTATTTTCCGTGTCTGCCCCCTCCATTTCTGAAGCTACCTCACTTTCAATCTTGGTTGCTGAAACACTGCCCATGTCTTCAGATTTCCAGATCTTTTGTTTTCTCTTATCACCTTGTTGATACTGGTTAAATAGTAGTTATATAGTCATGTCCATTAGAGTGGTTTCATCCCTACAATAACCCCTTCAATGCCAGGCTATTTGAACCCCATGTGTGCAACTCATTCTTACAATGTTTTTTAGTCATCAGGCTGAACCATGTGGATTGTTATTGCAGAACCCAAAACTCTGATTTTTCCCAGAATAGATATATTATTGACATATAGCCTGTCACCATTGTGTCATAGGCAGCCAGATCAGTGCAAGACACAAGGTTACGCGCGAGACACGAGAAGGGAACCCAGAAACAGGACGCTGCGATCAGCTGGACTGCGGGAGGTCAGCTAGGGAGCACAGGTACAGGTATGTATGAGCCACACTCGGGAAAACCACGAGGAAGGTTAACCCTTTCACTGCTGAGCAATTTCACCTGTGTGCTGAGCTTATTTTAACAGTTGCGTGTTCATCATGTTTAAACACGAGTTGAGGGCATCATTTATTGTAGGATTTATTGTTAATTCCATAACTGATGTCATTGCGCCCATGCTCAATAATGTCAGTGGGTGGGGGGATACCAGATGTCAGCCACCTCTGGGTGAAGTGCGCGATCTGTCGCGGACTGGCACTTAAGGTGTTAAATAGAGGTTTGGCTGGAAAGGTCAGACACTGACCTTTCCAGTGATGCCTCTCTTTTTTTTCTCTCACCGAAGGACCCCTCCTTTCAGGCTCTCTCTCCTCTCCTCTGCCGGGGGGGGGCATCTGAAATGGACGTCATCGTGCGCCAGTGCAATGACGTCAGTGCGCCAGGAGGAGTTTAAAAGCGGGGTCTGACTTTTTAATTTTTCTATAAAAAAGGCCCACCAAAATCCTCAGCACCAGGCCCATGATACTCTTAATCCGGCCCTGCCTATGGACTCCAGGAGGTGATACTTGCGGTGGCGTGTTAGCGCTGCCACGAGTATCTAGGAGGCTAGTGGCCGTTACGGGGCAAGCTGCTGGATTCAGCGCCTCACCTGTAACCTGCTTGTAAACGGGGACGCCAAGGGGAAATTTTCAAGTGTAAATTTTTCCACTTAGTGCGCTCGCCTGACACCGGCCTAAGTGCACTCGTACTAACTGGCGCCCAGCGCAGAGTTCTGATGCTGCAATGGGCCGGTCACACGCTTGTGCATGCGCATGAAATGTGCGTACAACAAGCGTCCACCCACATAGCCTCCCCGTCGATGCGCTAAAACGCGCGTCGACGGGGCTGTAAAGTGCGATTCTCCATAGGAGGATTGCGCTTTGCAGCACTGAGCGCACTGAGTGCACTCAGCGAGGTGGCTGGCGATACAGCCGTTGAGTGGAAGGGATGACCACTCTCACGGAGGTTCCTTGCACGCTTGTCTGCCCCTGGCCTTAATGCCCCATGTCGGTAGCTGTAGGCAGTGACAATGAGCAGCGCAAGCATGTTGCTCTCTGTACAATGCATGATTATGGATTGAGTGCAGGATATTTTTTGTGTAATATAAAAAAAATATAGGTACAACACTACAATGTTACCCAGATTTTTTTTTTTTGGATCAACTTAAATGGGTGTTCAGAAATCATTATTTGGGTACCTTTTTATATGAAGATTTTTTTTTTATCTGGGGGACACAGCCGCTATATCCATTAAGTGATATATATATATATACAAAGAAGATGGGCAACTAGCAGCTGTACACACCAGAACAGATAACATGGTCTGCAGTATGACTTAAGCTGGGAGTGAGGGCTGAACGTGTGTATATATATATATATTCTACTACACTTACGGAAAACATACAAAATTATTGTTCAGGACAACAAGGGGATGGTTAAAACAGTTGTACATTTGTGCTGCTTAGATCCCTGACGTTGCAGGGGCTAAAAATCACAGCACATGAAGAATGTCCTTTCCAGTAGAGGTTGTAATATGTGAGGGGCCGCCTGTGTCCAGGAATGTCTGCTTCTGAACAGGAGGAGACCCCCCCCTCACATATTACAGCTTACAATGGGGAGGGTGTGTGTAAGCAGGGGGGTGTCTCTGCAGCTGCAGGGGGGGGGTTGCCAAGATCGATGTGAGAGATTACAGTGCAGACTGAGGGCAGATCGTTTCTCACCTGGCAGCCTGGTCGGGTGGGATCTCTGATCCTCACTCAGCTACACGTGGGACAGGATGCCATGTTCCTGCTGCTCTGATTTAGTTTCCGGGGCCCAGTAGCAGCCCTGAAGCTGAGAGTCTCTGGGGACTGTGCAGTGTGGCTCCTGTGTGTGCGCTGCCAAGCAGCAGGGCCCCAGGGACATGAAGCCTGGAGGGAGGTGGAATAACTCTGACGGCACTGCCCGAAGCTGCTGCCCCTCCCTCCCAGTCACAAGTTCTGTTACACTGCTCTCCTGTAGCACACAGCCCCTCCTCCAGACCTCTGCACTGGGAGGCAGCTTTGAACTTACAGCAAGCAGGGAGCTCCGATCTGTTTGCTGTCTCCCTCCGTGGTCACGTTGCCGGTTGTGACATCACACGCGACGGCGCGCTGTCACTGACTCACGTGACACATCAGCATCAGGGAGGAGTCAGGAGGAACTGATTTCTCCTGCTCCTCCGTCCCGGCCTAAATATAACCACCAGTGCCAGGGCCCCCTCCAGTGGCGGATTGCCAGGGCCCGGTCGCAAGTGCGACCGCTGCAAAACTAGTAGTTCCGCCACTGATAAGAGGGCAAGCAGCCTCTGTGTCGGAAGGCTGTGCCCCTGGTCGTCGTGGACGTGGTGCATCCTCTGCAGGGGCATGCTTGTCCTTGTTTCTAACTGGTGCTGGCCGTCTTAAGCAGCAGCAACATACAGAGGATTTGGTGGATTGGCTAACCAGGCCATCCTCATCCTCCGAGTCCTCTGCCAGCCAGGCTTGTATTGCTTTACAGTCCACCTCAGCCGCCAAAACATCTAATTCAGCCTCCATGTCCCCAGCTACTCCTGCCGTAGCCTCACCATCATACACGGAGGAGTCAACTGAATTGTTTGACTACAATGACAGTGACATGCTGCTTGAGGATGCGCAGCAACTCCAGTGCTCTGATTCAAACTCTGAGGTTTAGGAAGGGAGTATAATCAGCCTAGAGGGAGGGGGTACCAGTGACACACAAATAACTGGCACTCATGTTCCCCCAGCAGCTACAGCACACTGCCAGGTTGGCTCCAGTGATGAGGAGATAGGGGGTGATGACGATGATGAGGTCACTGACTCCACCTGGGTGCATGATCGAACAGAGTAGTCAAGGGAGGAGGAGGAGGCACAACAAAAATGAGGCAGAACGTCCTCTATGAGCAACCGTAGCCAATCCAAGGCATCAGATGTCAGAGCTGCTCAGGTGCAGAGCGCTGTTGTCTCGCAGCACACGTCCAGGATCTCTGCTGTCTGGGAGTTCTTCACGACATGTGCAGCAGACTGCAGCGTTGCTATTTGTAAGCTATGTCAGAAGAGGATCAAGCGTGGGTAAGACATCAGACACTTGGGTACCACGTGCTTGAGGCGACATATGACCACCTGCCACTCATCCCGTTGGCACAACACTTTGCATAGGTCCTCCTCCTCATCTGTCTCTACCCCCACTATATGTCCTGCCATGTCATTGCCTACAACCTCCACTGACAGGAATGATGCTACAGTAATGGGTGTACCACGTCCTTCCTCTGAATCTGCCAGCATCCCATCAGCTGCAGATTTATGCAGTCAGATTCTGTTGCCCCAGCTACTGCAGCGGAAAAAAAAAAATATTGTCCCAACCATCCACATGCACAACGTCTAAATGGCAGCTTGGCAAAATTACTCGCATTACAGCTGATGCCTTTCCAGCTGGTGGACTCTGCTTTCTTCCGTGAGTTTGCCGAATGTGCTGTACCACAGTGGCAGGTTCCAAAACGCCATTTCTTTTCACGGGAGGCCATTCCAGCACTATGCCAGCACGTAGAAGACAATATTATGGAGTAATTGGGAAAGGCAGTCAGCAGCAATGTGCACATTACTTTAGACACGTGGTCCAGCAAGCATGGACAGGGACGTTCACGGCACACTGGGTACTCTGCTTGCAGCTGGGAGGGATCCAGGACGAGGCCCTGTGCTGGAGCTTGCTCATCCACCACACCTCCAGAAAGCTGCTTATATGAGGTCTGTCTGCTCCACCACCTCTTCCTTCTCTGTCTCTGGCGAAGTGGCAGATAAACCGACGCATGGCAGGGGCTACGCAATGGCTCAAGCAAAAAGATGCCATACTGTGCTTGAGCTGGTTTAGGGTACAGGAGCCACACCGGGCCAGAAATTCTGTCAGCTCTGCAGGGGCAGGCGCAGAGATGGTTAACACCACGCCAGCTTGAGCTGGGAATGGTCGTCTGTGATAATGGCAGCAACCTTCTCTCCACCCTACGCCTGGGTAAGTTGACGTATGTACCATGCCTAGCACACGTCCTAAATCTGGTGGTACAGTGTTTCCTAACCAGGTACCCAGGGCTGGCAGAGCTTCTCAGCCAGGCCAGAAAAGTCTACAGCCACTTCAGACGGTCATTCCCAGCAAGTGTTCGCCTGGCAGAAATTCAAAAAGAATTCCAGCTTCCCACAAACCGCCTGATCTATGACATGCCCACCAGGTGGAACTTGACATTGGCAATGCTTCAGCGCCTGCACAAGCAGCAGAGGGCCATCAACGAGTACCTGTGTGAGTATGGCACAAGGACAGGTTAAGGTCAACTTGTTTCCCCCCCCCCCGCAGTGGCTGATGATCAAGGATGCATGCACTGTACTGTCACCATTTGAGGAGGCAACGAGGATGGTGAGCAGGGACAGTGCATGCATCAGTGACACAATTCGTTCAGTGTTCCTGCTGCAGAACACTCTGCGGGAAATTATAGATGTGGCTCTAGAGGAAGAGCAGCGGGAGGAAGAGGAGGCCTTCCCTAGCTCTGAAGGCCCCAGTCTTTCCACAGACAGCATTCCAGCGGGTCCTCCTCAGATCAGACAGGTGGAGGATGATTAATATTTAAGTAGTGGGGACATTGAAAGTGGGGATTCCTCAAGGGAGGGTTTTGTGTGCCCAGAAACACAAGGACTAGTACGTGGCTGGGAGGTGGAAGTGCACCTTATTGACCAGGAAGACTCGGAAGCTAATGCCACCTCCAACCTACGCTGCATGGGCTCCCTTTTCCTGCAAAGCCTGCTAAAGGACCCCAGGATTCGTGCTATCAAGGAGAGGGATCATTACTGGTTGGCAAGCCTTCTTGATCCACGATACAAGGGTAAAGTTGCAGAGCTCATCCTGCCCGCACAGAGGGAGCACAGGATGAAAAAAACTTGAGGACGCTCTAAAGCGACACTTGTGTAACACCTTTCCAGACACTGGTAGGTTACCAAGTGATGACACACGTGCTTCTGAGGCTGCGAATGATCAGAGGAATAGTGGTGAAGGCCGGGGCCGCTTGACTGATGCCTTTTTAAATTTTTCTAGTCCACAACACCCAGGGACGTCAAATGTAGGCACCCATTGCCAGCGTCTTCACCGTATGGTGCAGGACTACCTAGGGGCAAGGGCAGACCTGGATACCTTTCCAGCAGATGATCCACTGGCTTACAGGGTGTTGAGATTGGATCACTGGCCAGAATTTAGCCAATATGCTATGCAGCTACTAGGTTGCCCTTCATCCAGCGTGCTTTCTGAAAGGACATTCAGTGCCGCTGGAGGTTTTGTCACGGACAAAAGAGTGCGTCTGTCCACCGACTCTGCACACCGGCTGACATTTATAAAATTTAATCAGTCCTGGATCAGCAGCTATCAATCTCCTGATGCTGACATAACTGAATAGATCGGGGATCTCTTCTGCATTCACAAAACCTCCAGCACTGAACTCTTCCACAATACCACAAAAGGGTTATGGTGTGAAGGCACTTGCTGACATGAGAGGCACAATATTTGGCTGCACTGACGCCTGTGCCAGATTTATATCATTTTAATTTTTTGAACCGCAGGGTCCAAGCCTTGACTCTTCCACAATACCACAAAAGGGTTACGGTGTGAAGGCACTTGCTGCCATGAAAGGCACATTATTTGGGTGCACTGCCACTGACGCCTATATTACTAGATGTCACGGAACGGACATGAGAGCTCTTTTCAGCGAGCCACAGGACTAAAGACTGAACCCTTTTTAAAGACCATTTTTCCTGTTTTCGTTTTGCTTGTGAGCCTATGGACCTCTTATTTTTATTGCTAGATGTGGTTTTATTGGTGTAATGTAATAAAAATGTACCCTGTATGATGTGACTGTAAAAGTATGAAAGAAACCGTTTGTATGTGTTTTTCCTGTCGCCATTTTGCTCATCCCAGCATGGTTTCACAGAACAAAGGATCTCATGCCCCAAGATGGAGGATGCAGCGGGCCAGAGGATTGGAGGCTTTTCCAAGACCTCATCTGCCTAATCCCTGGACAATGGGAAGGCTGAAAGGGACCTGATAGGGAACAGGAGGCTGGGAAAGTAGCCAATCAGTGCTGGTTGTGTGGGTGCGGGAGTTGGTAATCTGTTTGTGTGAAGTTGTATAAATGACCCTGTTGAAACCCATAAAATTCAGTTCACTGTTTTAAAGCATACAGCCACGTCTGGTGTCTTCATTTCAGAGCTACAATCACTATTGCAGTAGACACTCAGCGGTCTCCTGCATCACCACTCAACCCAGGAACGGGATCCCCAAGGCAACACCGCACCATCTCTCCAGACGCCGGACCAACGCCATTTCATCCTCCAGGCCGCTCGAGACGCCGAGTGCCGTGCCACTCGGTAGTCGGTCCGGACGCCATCAAAGGGGGGGGGGTCAGATAGAGCAGGACCGCAGGCGGACTTCCATCCAGTCACACCAGATTTATATCATTTTAATATTTGACCGCAGAGTCCAACCCTGCACTCTTCCATAATACCACAGAGGGGTTACTGTTGCCGATACTAAAGGCCCAATTTTAAAGCACCTATTGTTACTTTCATCCAAAGCCTGCATAAGTTTCACCACAATTTAGCCAAGAATCATTAAACTTGTTCTGCGTGTCCTAAAAGGTCTTTGTCAATACAGACTGCCGCCCCAAGCAGTTGTTTATGAATAGATTAAAGGAAAAGCATTACCGTCATTTGAAACGTCATTTTTTTTTTTTTTTAAATGTTTCTATACATCCTACAAATCCGCCACTTCACGGGCAGGTTATGGGGACCTCCAAGGCACGATATTTGAAGGAATTTTTTGCTTTTATTTTTAACCCTTATTATTTCATGGAAAACTCACTGTCCCTTTAAAAACATTTTTTTTTTACTTTTTGTCCTTGTTTCCTGTCCCCAGGGCACTACCCGGACCCCCATACACCTTTTATGGCAAATATCTTGCATATATGCCCTCTTGCAGTGCACTCTAAAAACCGAACTTTCGCGTCCCATTGACCTGCAATGAGTTTGGTTTGTGTTCGAGTTCGAACTCTAACTTTCAAAATTGTTCGAGTTCGAATGCGAACCGAACACGGTGGTGTTTGGCTCATCCTTAGCCTTGACGAGTGCCGTTAGTGATTGGAAAAGTAGGGGATGAAAATCCCATACTCAACACCTGTTACGTCTCGACCCTGCCCCCTAGTGGTGAAGGGTCTCATGTCTGTTTATTCCCTGTGGTCTGTTTGGCCGTGCTGTTTGGGGCTGTTCTGGGGTTCTGCTGTGATCTCCTGGTCTGTTGTCACATGGCCCAATCACACAGACCCACTCTATAAATATCCCAGAAGCACAACAGAGCCTCAATGACGGTTTGTGGAGTTTGATGGTGGTTGTGTCCTGTTAGTTCCCTGTGTTGCTGCAAAGCATTCTTGTTCTAGTGCATTCTGGTTTTGACCTCGGCTGTGTTTCCTGACGATCCTTTTCTGCTGACTCCTGGTACTCTGTATGCTGATCTGTTGCCAACCTTGCCTGAACGACCATTCTTATGTTTCATGTATTTTGTTTGTCCTTGTTTAGTATAGTCTCCGAGGCCATTAAAAGGACCTCCTCAGTGCAGGTTGTTTTTTCTGTCTTGTTTATCCCTTGCCCTCCTTTTATATTTATATTTATCTGTTAATTCTTTGTGAGGGTTTTTCTTAGAAGTATTCCCAGCATAGGGATTCCTTTAGTTTTCTCCTGGTCCTCCTGTTCCATGTGTCACTGTCCGGTATCTGTATCATCCTGAAGTGGTGTTCAGTTCAGGTCCTGTTTCGCCAAGTCTGTCAGTTTATTGACTGCCCTGCAGCCTGCATAATTCATCTACTGTCATTCATTGTTTGTGTTTCTGAGCGTGTCCTGGGTTATCTGTCGGTCTTGAAACCTTCGGAGCTTAGTGGCAATTCAGTCCTACTTTTGTGCTCCTTGCTTTTGGAGAAACAAGTCTGTTTTATTGATCTGTCCAGTCAGTAGCTCACCTGCCTTAAGGGCTACACTCCATGTTCCAAGCCACCATGTTCCAAGTTGATGGCCTAAGAGAGGGCCAACCGTTACAACACCTTTGCTAAGGGGGTAGAATACGGAGCATAACAGTTTGGATAAACAAGGCGGGAAATTGAAAGGCCTCCAACGTTTGACACATAAAACCCCAGTGCATGCGATCAAACGCTTTTTCTGCATCTAAAGACAATAGGAGCCCTGGGGTCCCAGAACGATTAGCTAGGTCTTTCATATTAAACAAGCGACATGTATTATCACATGTCTGCCTCCCTGTCACATTCAGTCACAATGGCGGTACCCGGCATGCGCCAAGTAGGGCCCTGGTACGAGTAAATGCCCCTATATGCAGAGATGCAGGACACAATAACCTTAGATACGTGAATATAACCACAGGAGACACTGGGGACCTCTGCACGGCTATACCGAAGGAGCCCTATACTGTTAGATCAGTCCTTAGAGTGGCCGAATCTGCACTAATAGAAAAAGGTTACCTAGTAGCTGTACAGAGTCACAGGGTGTACACAGAATACCTGAAGGAGTATATACATTCCACAACCTGCAGGGAAGGACTTCAATCACAAAAGTCGTCGTCAGCAGGGACACACAGCAAAACAAATCAATATGCACAGTACAGCTAGGGATGTCCAGAAGAGTCGTCAGTGAATAAGCCAGGAGTCAAAACCAAAACATTTACAAAGCGGGGATACAGCACCAGAGAAAATCCGTCAGCCAGGCCAGAGGGTCAATACCAGGAAATCAATCAGAACATGAAACTCAGACAAAGGAGAAACACTGAAACTGATAACATGAAAAACACTGGACATGAACTGGAACCTAGGCTAACTAAAGAAACAATAGACAGAGAAACCAAAGAAATAAGGTAAACATAAAACATGAACTAGAACTTATACAGAATAGCAGGGAGCTCTCAGGAACAGAACTAGTAGCTGAAGTGAACCAGATGCAAGAGCATGGTGATATGGGCCCATGGCTTTATATAGAGGAGTAATCAGCCCATATCACCAGCAGAAGCTCAACGAGCAACTGAAACTAGCAGACACATTAACCCCTGAGCCGCATCTCAGGGAAAGCAGCACAGGGAAACACATAGGAACCAAAACATAAGGAATACAGAGGGCAGGGAGACATGGTTGGAACGTGACAGCAGCCCCCTCCAAAAAAGGTGACCTCAGGGCACCTACAAAAACCCAAAAACAAGCCCCCCTCCCTCAGAATCGCCACACGATCACATGGAGTCAGAATCCCCTTTGAACCATTTACATAGACTGGGGTGTTTCCGGAGTATAGCCAAATGAACCTGACGAAGGAAAACCCCAGAAGATGTCCGGACATAACCTTTGGGCACAGGGCTCCCTATGGGGATTCTGGTAACGGTCAGACTACCGGAGAACTAGAATTCCTCAAAACAGGAACGTAGTATGGCCTCATCAGACCCAGAATCGAGCGTGGCATCATCGGACGCTGGGCGGAGAGTGGCATCCTCGGACCCAACTGGACTGGGGTTTCTCACCCTCTTTCGTCTCCTCTTAGAGCGGAACTTGAGAAGGGTAACCCTATCACAGGTCAAGACACTGGTGGAACCACTGTGGGACATGGGCACAGTGGGAGTGCAATGAGGCTCTGTTACCGCTGACACATAGCATGACTGGGTTTCTGGAACCACCGACACACAGCTTGACTGGGTTTCTGGAACCGCCAACACACAGCTTGACTGGGTTTCTGGAACCGCTGACACACAGCTTGACTGGGTTTCTGGAACCGCTGTCACACAGCTTGGGAGCGATTTAAATGGAAGCTTGCCAGCCACGGGCATGACAACTTCACTGTCAGACAAAGGCAACATGATTTCGCCGCTACTCTCCATGATTGTGGCTTCCCCGCTGGACATGATTGTGGCATCACGGCTAGACATGATTGCGGCTTCCCCGCCAGAACCCAGGATTGCGGCTTCATCGCCTGGCACTAGGAGTGTGGTGGGTGATGCAGAGAGGCGGATAGCACCACAAGTAATACAGCCAGTAACTATATGACTCCCTGGACCACCATTTGGGTGTCTGGCTGTTTGGCGAGGCCACATACGAGAGGCATTAATGGGAACAACCTCCATGGCTTCATCCTCTGACTCCCTGGCCGAGAAGGAGTCAAACTCCATTTGTTCCTCGGGATCAGAAGGGGAAAACTCAGCTGAGTCTGAGATGTCAGTTGCCCCCTCCACAGACCTGGTTACCCTTGGAAGGGCTCTCCTAGGCCTGGACGGTAAAGGGGGTCTGACCTTGGATACATGGTGGGGTCTGATGCCATCTGACCCAGTACGGGGCCTGGCACCATCTGACCCACAGTCAGAATATTCAACAAGGTCATTAACATCAGTTGCCCCTCCACAGGTCTGGTTACCCTAGGAAGGACTCTCCTAAACCTGGATGGTACAGGGGGTCTGATTACCTTGGATACTTGATGGGACCTGGCCTTGGTGACCTGATTGTCGGACGTAGGCACAGCGGGCACCCTGCCAGTCTCGGCATGCACTGGTTGCTTGCCAGACTTGGCGCGCACTGGTGACCTGCCAGTCTCGGCGCGCACTGGCATCTTGCCAGTCTCGGCAAGCACTGGCGTCTTGCCAGTCTCGGCACGCACTGGCATCTTGCCAGTCTCGGCACGCACTGGCGTCTTGCCAGTCTCGGCACGCACTGGCGTCTTGCCAGTCTCGGCACGCACTGGCGTCTTGCCAGTCTCGGCACGCACTGGCGTCTTGCCAGTCTCGGCACGCACTGGCGTCTTGCCAGTCTCGGCACGCACTGGCGTCTTGCCAGTCTCGGCACGCACTGGCGTCTTGCCAGTCTCGGCACGCACTGGCATCTTGCCAGTCTCGGCACGCACTGGCATCTTGCCAGTCTCGGCACGCACTGGCGTCTTGCCAGTCTCGGCATGCACTGGCATCTTGCCAATCCCAGCACGCACTGGCGTCTTGCCAGTCCTGGCGCGCACTGGCGTCTTGCCAGTCTCGGCATGCACTGGCTTAAGCGGGCACCATGAAATGAAACGTGACAAACTGGCACAATAAAAACAGAGCTTGTCAGTTCGCCTTCTATTCATCTCCTCAGGGGAAAGCGGACCACGTACCCTGCTTTCTAGAACAGCTTGAACATCAGAAGGGAGAAAAACTGTGTCCATTAACCCCTTCCACTTAGACATGAAATCACTTAACAGGTGCAGCATGGATTCAAACACCTTATGCAACTCTGCGGGCTTTATGGTTGGTTCTTGCATTATGTCACATTCAGTCACAATGGCGGTACCTGGCATGCGCAAAGTAGGGCCCTGGTATGAGTAAAAGCCCCTATATGCAGAGATGCAGGACACAATAACCTTAGATACGTGAATATAACCACAGGAGACACTGGGGACCTTTGCACGGCAATACCGAAGGAGCCCTATACTGATAGAGTAGCCAAATCTGCACTAATAGAAAAAGGTTACCTAGTAGCCGTACAGAGTCACAGGGTGTACACAGAATACCTAATGGAGTATATACACTCCACAACCTGCAGGGAAGGACATCACAAAAGTCGTGGTCAGCAGGGACACACAACAGAACAATAAATCAATATGCACAGTACAGCTAGGGATGTCCAGAAGAGTCGTCAGTGAATAAGCCAGGAGTCAAAACCAAAACATTTACCCTAAGCCAAAGCGGGGATACAGCACCAGAGAAAATCCGTCAGCCAGGCCAGAGGGTCAATACCAGGAAATCAATCAGAACATGAAACTCAGACAGACAAAGGAGAAACACTGAAACTGATAACATGAAAAACACTGGACATGAACTGGAACCTAGGCTAACTAAAGAAACAATAGACAGAGAAACCAAAGAAAAAAGGTAAACATTAAACATGAACTAGAACTTATACAGAATAGCAGGGAGCTCTCAGGAACAGAACTAGTAGCTGAAGTGAACCAGATGCAAGAGCATGGTGATATGGGCCAATGGCTTTATATAGGGGAGTAATCAGCCCATATCACCAGCAGAAGCTCAACGAGCAACTGAAACTAGCAGACACATTAACCCCTGAGCCGCATCTCAGGGAAAGCAGCACAGGGAAACACATAGGAACCAAAACATAAGGAATACAGAGGGCAGGGAGACAAGGTTGGAACGTGGGAACGTGACACTCCCCTGCACAAATCCTGTCTGATCTGGGTGAATCAATTTAGAGAGCAAGGGCGCGACGCGCAAGGCCAGTCATTTTGCATAAAGTTTAATATCAACATTTAGTAGGGAGATGGGATGAAAATTTGCGCAGTGAGTGGGAGGCTAGCCAGATTAAGAGAGTGTGACTACAGTAGCCATGAGCATCTCTGGGGGAACTTGGCCAGTGGTTTTGATGTTATCAAATAAGGTAGTCAGGGTAGGGACCAGAAGTGAGGCGAAGCTTTTTAATAAAGGTTAGATAATCCATCAGGGCCCGGCACTTTACCTTTCGGGAGAGCTCGAATCGCTTTATAGATGTCCTCCTCAGAGAAGGGGGCCAGCAAGTCAGCTTTCTCATGAGGCAATAATGTCGGTAAATGCGCTTCTGCTAAGAAGGTGGATATTTCTGCCGAGCAGGGTGGTGGAATGGCCGAGCCAAGTTTGAGATTGCAAAGGGAGCTATAATAGTTGGCAAATTCCGAGACAATCAGCGCTGGATTACGCACCGTTTGTCCCCCCGAACTTTCAATATGGGTGATTTTAGTTTGAACGCGTCGAGTCCTAAGTTTAGAGGCCAGTAACTTTCCCGCCTTATTACCCTGAGTATAAGAAGTGTAATTTAGTTTGCGCATGGATCGTTCCATAGCCTGCAGGCTTAAGTACTCCAACTCTCTCCAAAAGGAAAGCAATTGAGACGTAATCGATGGAGTCGGCTTAGTCTTATTTTGGGACTCTAAGGAGGAAATTTGTTGTAAGAGATTCGATGCCTTAAGAAAACACTGTTTCTTTCTATAAGCCCCCTGTTTAATGAAGTGACCCCCGACAACTGCTTTGTGAGCCAACCACACAGAGGAGATTGCCACCTCCTCCGAAGTGTTCAATCTGAAGTAATCCTCATGAACCGACGCGGCCCCATCCCTCCCAGCCGGGTCCACAATTAACAAATCATTTAAATGCCACGAGCCCATACCTCAAGCAGGAAAATGAGCACGAAAGGAGAGTATCAAAGGTGCATGGTCAGACCATGTCATGGGTCCTATTTGAGCATCCAGGAGATGGGGGACCATGGTTCGGTGTATAAGGCATAAAGCAATTCTGGTATAGGAGGAGTGCACCTGGGAAATAAAAGTGTAATCCCTAGCTTGGGGGTGGGAGATGCGCCAGACATCATACAGATCAACAGAATGCAAAAAGTCAGTGAAACGTCGGCCAAGAGATTTTGCTTTTTGAGAAGGGAGGCGACCCCCAGAAGACTGGCTATCAACCATGGGGCAAGGAGTCATATTAAAGTCGCCACAAATATACACAGTGCCTTGACTAAGAGACTGAATTTTTTTATGGGCCTTCCTCAGGAACTGCAACTGGTTAACATTCGGGAAATACAAATTAACAATAGTCACTGAAACATCATTAAGAGAGCCAGTCAATATCAACATTCTCCCCTCCTTGTCCTGGTATTGAGACCAATCTCTATGAAAAAGGATGGAGACTCCACTAGATTTCATTGGGGACATAGAGTGATCAGCACAGGAAGAAAAAAGTAATACAATACCAGCGCTGCTTCAAAAAGGTGCACTAGTGACACCCAATTTAATTTCCAATGAGGACCAAAAGATACAGACGTTTCGGGGTCGCAGCCCCTTCCTCGGTGTGTAGTGCCCTAACCCTAAACAGACAAAAAATATACATAATGCAATAACAGGTTGGACAGCCAGACTTCCCCGCAGCAGATGAAAAAAATCCCTACAAGCAATCAGTTAAATTGGTTCAACAGACGTTCTTACCAAGTTTCCATATATCCAAAGCATTCAAACTGGTGATAACAGACGCCAATGCGCATGCGCGGGACAGCCAGGTTTTCACACAGGACCGGAAGAGCCTGCGGTGTGCTAGCTTGAGAGTCGATGGGGAAAAAAGAAGGAGGGGTGGCAACACCATGTTTGTAGTTTTTTCGTGATCAAAGGGCGGAATACGCTGCAACAATCCATCCTTGCCACTCTATTTGCGCTGACGAGGTCACAAAGGCTGAAACTAACAGCCAGGTCTGGAAAATACAAAGGAAAGCCACACCAAAATACAGCAACCCTAACCAATGTGTAGAATAACGAACAAATATAATAAATATAAAAAAGCATAAAGAGGGGGCGTGGCTTCGACGCGATCCGTGATGGCCGCCTGATTGCTGCGCTCTTCACCCAGGCACACTAAAAGCGCTACTAAGCAGGCAACCACCAGATACATGGGGCCAAAAAAGAAAGATCAAGCCTTGGTGAGTGGACCGAGCACCCCGGCGCTGACCTCCATGTCCCCGATGCGGCTGTACCTGAGCAGGGCGGCGGTTCCACCTCGTGTAGGCCCCAAATCCAAGATGGCAGCGACAGAGGAAGTGAGCGGCCCTGACAGCCCATCGCCAGCGCACGATGGCGGGGAGGATCTGGAGCTGAGGGAGACCATGAGGGAGACCCTGAAGCTCTTACCCAGGAGGAGCGCCCACTGCAACTCCACGAGACGTCATTTGCAGAGTGCACCTTTTCTCTCTGAAAGAAGAAGTTATGAAGGCAGCGAGAAACAGTTCCGAGATAATTTTTGATGACCATACCCTGGAGATATATCCGGACGTTTCCCGTGCTACTCTCATGGCTCGGAGGGAGCTGAAACCTGTGACGGACCAACTTCGAGCACACTCCATAAGGTACCGTTGGAACTACCCGTTCGCCCTTCATGTCCGCCACGATAACCGTCTGAGCATTATGGTATCTGAAGATGTTCCTGATTTTATGCAAGCCTTGGACCTCCCGCCAGTCACGGTTAAGGGATGGCTGGGTGGCGAACCACCTGGACCCCCCCCCTCTCGTTGCCTCAACGCCAACCCTGGCAGACGGCACGGCGTGGACGTCGCCGCACCCGAGTGCGCTCTCAGGAGGATGCTCTGGATCGTGGTGAACCTCCATGACAGTAACGTATCTTGGGGCTTACTCTTTTGTCCTCCCATTCACTCGCCACTTTCTTCCATGGAATGCGGCTATCTCCGCGTACTGGATCTGGCTGTGAGTACGTGTCCCTACCGCTCTCCCACTGGACTCTCGTAAGCGAGAAGCGGCCCCAATTGCTACAGCTACTTGCTGTTATTCGCCACATTACTTCTTTGCATAGAATTCCGAAGCAAGTTATTCACTTTAACCTTTGATTTCTCACGGGCTGCCTTCTCCCTGACTTCCATGAGGAGGGAGAGTGCCGGGACACTTGTTTACATTGTTTACGTTGTTTTATGTAGGTCCGGCACCTTACCGTTTGCCACGTGTCGGATGTTATGCTTGTTGCTTGTTTGCTTTCTGCTACTTTACGTAACACTAATTCGCCCTGCCTGGGTGACCCGCTATGTGCAATCTTGGTCTGAATCGGAGACCATAGTTACTGTTTCTATTACTAATTTACAGTCTTGTTTTTCATTGTATGATATCGCTGGCCCTGATCTCGGCCGCTCGCCACCCCTTTTCGCGGTGCATTATCTACGCTACTTAGGCTGGATGGTTTGTCCGTCCGTTTCTTCGACCTGTTTTGAACCCGTCTGGGTCAATAATAATAATTTCCTTTTTTTCTCCCCCCCTTTTTGTTTTTTTGTTTGTTTTTATACCACCGAGATCTCCACACCATTAGTCTTTATTTTTCCGCGCTCCCTCGAGCAGGACTCACTACCCTGGCTGTATGATGCGTGCTCTGCTCCAACCCTGCTCATGTCTCGCTCTCCCTGCAGTGTGAGCCATGACTAGCCTGCAACTACTATCTCTCAATGTGAGAGGCTTAAATCACCCGGCTAAAAGACGCATGGCACTTCATGACCTACAGCACATGGGGGGAGAGATAGTGTTTCTCCAGGAAACGCATTTCCGTTCTGGAACGGTTCCCCGCTTACAATCACGCTTTTTTATACTCAATGTTACCAGAGTACCTTTCCAAAATCCAAATCTAAAGGAGTGGCTATCTTACTCGTGTAGCGCTCACTCCCGGAGGAGCTGCTGAAAATGAACCACGGGTCAGTCTCCCTGCACTAGGGAATAAATATACTCCAGCACCGTTGTGGATTTTATAAATTATATAGTTTACTAAAGTAAAAGGCATATAATGAGACACGGTGTTCGTAGATACATTTACAGTATTCCGTATCGCGGTAAACGTGCAGCGGGAGAACAGAAATACGAGGCTTCGTATTTCGGGAAAATGCGCAGCCGAACAGAAAAAAGATACAATGCTTCGTAATTTCGAGAAACGCGTAGCGGAAAGAGAATACAATATTTCGTAATTCGAGAAACGCGCAGCGGAAAACAAAATAATATGCGAATCTTTGCCCCTTTTTCGGATACTAGGGAGTGAGTCCCGAACAGGTTAAGTCCCGAACTGTGAGTATGTGTGTGTTATGGTACCCGGGTACTATTCAACTGGCCAGTGAATCTCTTAAACGATGTCTTCGACTAGTCAAGTTGGGGCCCTGTGGGTTTTAGAAATAAACAGCAGCGTGCTTTCTTGACTTTATAAAACCGGCCTTGGAGGCCTCTCACCCATCTGCTCGATCGCCAAGGTTCCTCCGCTCGGTGCCTTGCTGAGATACTGACTACTGGATCCGTTGTCTGGCTCTCTTTGCTCCGACAGTGACTGGTCCAGATACCGCCTGCTCTCCCATCCAGTAGACCTGCGGTACTCCTCACTTGGGGGTCCTCTGGCTTCCTTGATAGCAGCTTGGGTGATGTCTGTAGATCACTGGGTCTCCTTCTTACAAGGCTGGATAACCCCACTTGGAATCCTGATAGGCCGCACCTGCGCTCCGGCCTAGTCAGTGTTCCGCTCTGCAGCACTGTGTCCTCTCTCTTGCACTCCCTGGCGCGCTCTGCCAGCTATCTCCACGAGGCTCAGGATGTACCTCAGCGTGTCCCACCCACTTCCTGTGTCCGTTCCCAGAGCATGCCGGGAAATGTAGTCCCAATGTTCAGTGTCTCTTATCGCGCTTGTCTCCCTCCGGTTGCCAAAAATAGGTACTGCCACAATAAGGATTTAAACACAGCGCTACACTCGCATCTCACGTCCCGTTCACACTTCACGCCCAATGCTCTGACCTGAACGGTCGCTACTTGTTCCTCAAAAGGTCTCCTTGGGTCCACACCTGTAACTCTCGTAACTTTTACCTCCCCAATACTAAGCAATGCACTCAAATGACTAGGATCCTGGTGAGGCTGGAGAAATTTGCGGAAGGGACTTTGCTCTGCGGTGGTGACTTGAATGTTTCCCCTGATTCGCCATGTGAGGCTCCCCCTGTAACAGCTCCACAACCTGTCTCTAAGCGCCGCTGGTTTCCCTAGCGTCTGCATGATAACCGTCTTGTCGACTGCTGGCGAGCTATGCACCCTCTAGGTCGAGATTACATCTTTTATTCGGCTGCGGCCAAGGTTTACTCCCGACTGGATCTTTTTTTGATGAGTAACCATGAACTGCACCTTATCCAATCTTCCCGCATAGGAAACATCACTTGGTCTGACCATGCCCCGATATTTTTATCCCTCTCTTTCCCAGATCTGCCTCGCAGATCGTATCAATAGCGCATGAATGACTTGGTTTTGCAGGATGGAGTGAAACGTGAATGTATCGTTAAGGTTATAACTCAATATTTTGAGGAAAATGACACTGAAGATGTGACAGCTCCTTTACTTTGGGAGGCACATAAGTGTGTCGTACGAGGTGCTTTTATTCAAATAGGGGCGAGACGAAAACATGCCAAGGCTTCCAAGATTCAGTCCCTGCTCGCAGAGATCCAGGCCTTTGAGACATTACATAAAGCCACTGCATCGATAGAACACTATACGGCCTTAACGGCGCTACGAGCTGACCTCCGTCAGCTCCTGCACCAGCAGGCACATCGCTCACTTTTGCTAATGAAATATTCTTTCTATACGCAAGGCAATAAATGTGGTAAATTGCTGGCCAGACCACTGAAACGTAAATACCAGGCTACATACATCCAAGATAAAGTCCCCCTCCGGACACATATTGTCCCTAAACTCTGATATCATTGCTCAATTCACCTCCTATTACCAATCATTATACTCCCTCAGAATGACCCCCCCTCCCGTCGGGCGCTGTTTGACTACCTGGATAAATCTCTCCAGGAGTCGATTTCCCCGGCCACTGCAGAAGCACTAGATGTCCCTTTCACTTTAGGGGAGCTAGCATTAGCCCTCAGGGCCACCCCATCGGGCAAAAGCCCCGGCCCTGATGGCTTTTCGGTAGCATACTATAAAGCATTTATGCCATCTCTAGGCCCCCATCTTCTCGCCTCCCTCAACGCCCTGGACGAGCATGTGCAATTCCCAGGCTCGGCTCTTCGAGCGACGATTGCTCTTATTCCAAAGCCCGGGAAAGACCCACTACACTGCAAAAACTACCACCCGATATCTCTAATAAACACTGACATTAAACTCATTGCGAAAATGATGGCGCTCCGCCTCAACCCCTTACTTCCAGCTTTAGTACACCCCGACCAGGTGGGATTTGTCCCGCAACGTAGCGCCCGCGACAACACCCTTAGGGCCACTAGCATGATCTTTAGAGCACTAACTACTGATACGGCAATGGTCCTTCTCTCTGTCGATGCCGAAAAGGCATTCGACAGAGTGGATTGTTCTTTTTTACTGGCAGTTTTGAAAAAATTTGGATTCGGCCCACGTTGGCTGCTATGGATCTCTGCGATGTATACTGAACCTACAGCGGTCCTTCGAGTCAATGGGGTGTTTTCCAGTCCGGGGTTTATAAGAAATGGAACTCGCCAGGGATGTCCCCTCTCCCCTTTATACTGACTCTTGAGCCGTTTTTGCAACGTATCAGGGACAACGACAACATTAAGGGCCTCCAACTGCCATTTCATCATTATAAAATCTCGGCATTTGCCGATGACGTGCTCCTCACCCTCCTAGACCCCATCAGCTCAACTTCGGCTTTTTTGCAGGAGGTGGAGGAATACGCAGCGGTCTCAAATTTTCAAATTAATGTCGATAAGTGTAAAATGTTAGGAATTGGTATTGAGCCCTCTATTAAGGAGGCATTGCAGAGACTTGCCCCCTTCTCCTGGCCCGGATGCGCTATACAATACCTGGGGGTCCAGCTCCCCTCGGACCTGACGTCTCTCTATGACCTGAACTACGCTCCTCTCCTTGCGCGGGTGTCTCGCGACCTGAGAGACTGGGATAAGCCTCACTTTTCCTGGTTTGGCCGTGTTAACATTCTAAAAATGTCAATCCTCCCGAAATTCCTGTACCTATTTCAAACACTACCAATCACCGTCCCTCCTTCCCTCTTTAGTTCCCTTAAACACGTATTCCTGAAATTTGTATGGGCGGGGGGCAAGTCCCGATTGGCGTACACAACTCTTACATGGACCAAATCTAGTGGTGGGCTAGGACTCCCACACCTAGAACTGTATTATGTGGCCGCAGTGTTCACACGTTTGAGTGATTGGTCTATGTCCCCCCTCACAAACTGTGGGTTCATTTAGAACAACTGTTTGTCCGATTCCCCATAGTCTCGTTGCCGTGGCAAACTGCCCCGTTTGAATCCTTGTGCTCTCACCGTCACCCTCTGATTTACCCGACTCTACGCCTATGGCGCAGGTATCGGACCCGTCTACTGACCCCCATTACAGGAAACCCCGAATTTCCCCCGGGACAGACCCCATCATTCTTGGGTCTGACAGTGGATGGCCCCTACATCCCACTCCAGATGTTATTAGGCCCCGACGGATTGCGCTCCATTGATTCCCTATGTCCCGACTGCCTCACTACCACTATGACTACGCTTAATTACTTGCAAATGCGACATTTTGTTTCCCACACCATACTTTAGACTTCTTCCCCTATGCCCTCCTCTCTGACACCTTTGGAGACACTCTGCACTACTGACCCTCCACCCCCACACCTGCTTTCGACCATATACATGACACTCCTCACAGCCCAATCTGACGATCTACCGACTTTTACATTAAAATGGTCGGCGGAACTCCCAACTCCACTGACTGGTGATGAATGGTCGGTATTCCAGATTACTTTTCATTCCTCCAGGGCCCTAGCAGTCCAGGAGACTAACTATAAACTGGTATCGAGATGGTATCTGACCCCATGTCGACTACACGCTATCTACCCAGACGCTTCCCGAGTGCTGGAGATGTCAGAAGGCCAGAGGAACTTACTTGCACATATGGTGGAGTTGTCCGGTCCTTATGTCCTATTGGGAAATAATCTGGTCCTACATTAAAGATATTACCTCTCTGAAACTTCCTTTTACCCCTCAGGTTGCCCTCCTATATGTGGTTCGGCTTTCGGCCTCTAGTTACACTAGGTCCTTGGCGGTCCACCTCCTTAATGCTGCCAGGTCACTGATACCGAAATATTGGAAACAATCGACCCCACCGAGTGTGTTTGAATGGATTTCCAGAGTTGAATATACTAGAGAACTAGAGGAATTACACTACTCTCTTGAACAAGAGTACGATAAATATTTTCAAATATGGTATTGGTGGACAGATTTTGTATCTAAACATAAACGGGCTGGTCGAGAGGCACTATCCGTCACCCCGTCTGATGCTACGCACGCTTCTGTATTGCGTCCCTAGACCCGAGGTTGAGCTGTGATGTCTGTGGATATGATCTGTTGGTGGTATTTGGTTTTTTTTTTTTCCCTATTATAATATGATTTTCATACCTTGTTTTATTTTTTACTGTTATGTGATTTTTGTCATATTTTTTTTTCACCTTGAGTTATGTTTTTTGATATATCTGTGTAATCAACTACCCTGTTTTGGTCTTATAAGCATATATCCATGAAAGTCACTACATAAGGTACGTTCACTGCATAGGCCTACCTTTCTGACACGTTTATGCTGAGATCAGCACCGGGCTCCGAACAGTGTATGCTCAGTTGCCTCCTTTTATTTTACTGCTAATGAGCCACTATTTTCATGGAAACTCTACCTTACTACTTTTTGACTTACCTTCTGTATATTAAGCATTGCTTGTACTTGATTCACTCAATAAAAACAATTTTACATTAAAAAAGCATAAAGAACCACTGAAAAAATTACAAATAAAAACTGTAGCTGGCTTAGCCCTTAACATTGACTGTTGTACATAGAACTACCTAAGATAGTTTGTTCACAATACTCATTGAATTTTTGTATACAATAGCAAGCACATAAAAATCTACAAACATAAGGAGAGAAAATTGCACCAATCGCACTATAACTCACCCTTTGTCGTCAGATGCCTCGGGATAAACGCAGAGGAACCAGTGCCACTCAAGTTTCTCATTGAGACCATGAGAGGCCACTGTATCTAGATGGTACATCCATCTCACTTCTTTCTGGAGCAATACTCGATCTCTGTCACCTCCCCTCATTAACGGGGAGACTTTTTCCAATATTTGGAAGCGTAACTGAGAGACATTAGGTCTCTTCTCCCTGAAGTGTCTTGCAACAGGGGATAAAGATTCAGAATTCCGGATTGATGTTTTATGTTCTCATATCCTGTCTTAAAGGTCTAATGGTTTTCCACACATAGCCTAATCCGCACGGACATTTCAATAAATAAACCACATAATCAGTCTGACATGTAAAGAACCCTTTCAGTTTAATACTCTCTCCTGTACGTGGATGCGTGCAAATATTACCTTTCAGGATACCATTCCAATGATTGCATTGTAGATATGGATATGTACCATGTGTGGGAGTAGACAGAAAAGTCTGTCTCAATTTAGGTTGGGTATCAGCTCTAATAACAAAGTCCCGTATATTTTTATTCCTTCGCATAGCGAAGACAGGAGCATTGGGAAATAAATGTCCTATATCTTTATCACTCTGCAAGATATGCCAATTAGACATAATGATACCTTTGATTTCCCGAGATAATGGAGAAAATGTACTCACAAAAGGAACCCTCGAGTTTCCTTTTCGGTCTATCTTGTAATAATTCATCTCTATTAACACTTGAAGCTTTTAACTGGGCTTGGTTAAGAACCCGTCTACTGTAACCTTTTTCTCGAAACTTAGTTCTAAGGCCTCGCAGTCTAGAATCTAATTTGGTTTCGTCGCTATCAATGCATTTAACCATGCAGCATCTGGCTAAATGGAATAGAGATTTTCTGCCCACAAGGATGGTAGCTCGAAAAATTCAATAAGCTATTAGCATCAGTTGGTTTTGTATAGAGGTCAGTGGCAATATGGTCACCAATATACCCACACATCAAGGAAATGTACAGACTGCATATCAGACTCCATAGTAAATGTAATATTAGGATTTCTCGTATTGAGATACTTTACAAACTCCTTCAGCTCGCACAGGGAGCCCATCCAAATCAAAAAACAGTCATCAATATAGCGAAACCACTTGGAGATCTTTTCACTAAAGGGGTTATTCTGCCAAATGAAGGACTCTTCAAACGTAGTCATGTAGAGATTAGCATAGGAGGGTGCCATATTGGCACCCATGGTGGTCCCTTTCACCTGTTCATAAAAAAAATAGTTCTCAAAAAGAACTACTTTCGATATCAATCTATCTCCAATAAAGCCATCAGGAAATCGATCAGATTCTTCGGAACAGTAGAACACAAAAGGTGTTGTCGGATGGAATGAAGGCCCTCATTGTGAGGAATGGAGGTATAGAGGTTGCCAATGTCAAGAGTAACCAAAATAGATTCAACAGGTACTACAACATTGTTTAATTTAAGCAAAAAATCTTTAGTATCCCGAATATAGGATTGAGCCTTGGGTACAAGGGGCTGTAAAAATTGGTCAATAAAAATAGCCAAAGGTTGGAAAATAGAATTAGTACCGGTGACAATAGGACGCCCTGGTGGTGGAAATATTCCTTTATGAATTTTTGGCAGTGTATAAAACACTGGTATCATCGGGAATTTAGTATGCAAAAATTTGCCAATTTTAGTAGAGATTATTCCTTCCTCAAGTGCTAATGTAACTACATTCTCAATAATCCTAGAGATCTGCTGAGTAGGATTAGATCTCATAACCTTATAGCTACTCCTATCCATTAGCTTTCTCATCACCTCCGCATGAAAATCACTAGTATCCTGCACCACTGTCAGGCTAGGGTCAGAGTGGGGCAGTCGGAACGCGCGTGCAGGCGCACTAAATCACGGCGGCAGTAGCAGCACATAACGGCCAATGACGGCCAATATACGCAGTACGTGCGTACAAAAGTGCGCCGACACCACGCAACCGGCAAATGAACGCATTTTTCTCAGAACGTGAAACCGCTGCTACAGACGTACAGAGTGCGCTGCGGCCGCATAGCAGCGTGTGTGCGTGATTAGGAGACGTCAGACGCTGCTAGTGTGCGGCCTACATAACGTTCAAACAGCCGGATTTCCCTAGAATTGCGTTGGTGAGTACCTGCGACTGTGCGACTGTGGTCGTCTGACCACTTAAGCGTATTCCGTGAAAAAATGCGTGCGCACACATCGACGTACATTTTGACGGTGGCCGCAGAAAATGCGCTCATCTGTCCCTAGCCTCAAGCCACCCTTATCGGCAGGCTTGACAGTGATTAAAGCATTTTTGCTGATCTCTGCAAGGGCCTGTCTTTCACTTTTAGTTAAATTGTTTTTGGAAGGTAATTTATTCCAAGGTAGTCTCTCGATTCCCTGTTTTACAACATTCATAAATGTAATTGAGGACGGGTTCGGGACAATTGGAAAAAATTGACTTTTAGGTCTACACACCAAGAGAAAAATTGTCTGTTTCTGGTCCCGAGGCATCTGAACTGGGATCATCGCTTGTTCTTTGTAGTGACTTTTGTTACTGGTGTTGAGGGTCTGAAAAGAAAATCTTAAGGTTAATACGTCTAAAAAAAAATTTGTAAAATCAACTTGCGTAAAAAATTTGTCAGTTTTCTCTGAATCAGAAAAATTCAGGCCTTTACTAAGGGCCATAGTTTGTACAGAGGTAAGGTTAGTCTTAGACAAATTCAATACCCCTTCTCTGGTCCCTTCTCTTTCTCTCTCATATCCTTGATTTTGCTCCGAGTCGCCGGTTGTTTGCCGGAAGGTCCCGGACCCCCTCCCTCCTCTCTTCCAGTGCCTACTCCTAAAAAAGGATCCTGATGTCCTGAAGTAGAAACAGAGCTATCACTTCCTGATGTAGCTGAGATGGTATCACGATCTGATGCTCTCGCCGAGTACTTATATTTTTTGAGTAGAGTGATAAGCATCAGGGTACATCTGAGACCGAAGACGGGGGGCATCATGAGATCGAAAATGTGTCTCCTGTAAGCACACTATCGCAGGTTTATGCTTATGCAAATCTCGGAAAAGGCAATGTTGTTTAAAAGGAACATTAAAACCGCTAACATTCAAGGAGAAAAATTTCAGTTCAGGGGAACCCATCAATCAGAATTTAAAGGCAACATGCATTGGGAAACACCAGTTGGTGAACGCCACCTCCCCCTCACACCCCCACAATGCAGGTAATACCCAGCTCATAAAAAACGTAAGTCCTCCAAGGAACCTGTGCAAAAAAGAGCTGAGGGGAATAAGGAACCAGACGAACCATAAAATAGTCAAAAAAAGCAAAGGAAAAAGGAAAAAAATCTTAAAAATACAGTATCAAGGGGGCGTGGTCTGGCATCGAACAGAGCGGACGTGTCTGGGAAGAGCTCCTATAAATCATTGTTTAATAACGAATATAGGTAGAACTTTTCCCGCATAGACGGAGCCTCCAGTCTACATCTGCCACTCAAGACCGCGGGAGAGTCGCCAAAATTAAATTAGGACCCTCGGTTGCTGCGGAGGGGTCACTGGAAGATCTTGGGCCTACATCTTGAGTGAAGCCTGGGCCGGGTGGTACTGCGGCCGCGCGGAGCACCACTTCCGGGGACGCGACCGTTACAACATCGGAGGCAGATTTTTTATATTTCCCAGCCTGGAACGCAGGAGAGCTACGGCGGAGAGATTGAGACCTCGGCTGGTGAGGAGGTACCGCTACAGGTTCGTGGACCTGTGACGTGAGGGGTGCCTGGGCCGGATAGGGCCGCGGCCGAAGCCGCTCGACACTCCCGGGGATAAGTCAGCGGGGTAAGTCCCGGAGCAACGGACTCTCACCTGTCCCTCCGCTTCCCTCCGCTTCGCGCGGCGCTCTCTCACCGACGCCCGGGCATCCGGAGGCCTTGTGTGGCGGTCCCCGGCTGCAACGCCCGATTGGGTCCTCTGTGGAGTGGAAAGGGGACGGGACCTCGAGCGCGGCGGTCGCCCCGGAGGACTCGAGTGAAGGGGAAGCCCGGTGCCGCGGAGATCCGTCCGAACCCTCGGGTGCGGGGGGGGCCTCCGGAGTCTCGTGGGGCCACTGCTCGAGTGGATCCTGGGCCGAGAGCAACCGCCATCTTGCTGATTACAGCTTCCGGGGACACGGCAGCAGACCCACCCGAACAGCACCGCATACACTCGGGGCAAGTCTCGGAACGGTGGACTGACATTTACCACACCACACCACCCTGCTCCGCACAGTAATCTTCCCCTGTCACCTGGACATAAGATCATTCGACATTAAAGGGGCAAAGGATTTATAATGGACAAATATTACTATCTTTAACGACGGGTCTCTGGCGCTAGCTGACTCAGCCTTCAATCCGATCCCGGACAGAACTGCAGACTTATCTGGCTATCCTCTGCAACATAAACAGCATAATATTCAACATAAAAAGCATGAATATATAAGAGGTGGAGGGGGGAGATGGATGACGGCCACTTGGAAAAGAGTTATGTAGCCTGAGCTCCGCTTCTCCAGACTGATTTCCCGCTCCAGCGGCTCACAACGGCGGAGGGGTAAACTGTAAACTGCAAAGAACCCCTACGGGCTTCGGAACCCCTTAATATCACGGAATGGCACCCAGTAAGACCCCAAAGGCGGCCGAACTATCGCGCACTGGGAAGGCCCGCGAGAGAACCCATGAGGGCGTCCAAGCTACCCGTGCGTCTGGATCCCCGAAAGCGACACAATCAGAGGAGGAGGAAATTCAAGTCCAGACCCTTTCTGCATCAGCTCCTGCTTCGGGCCTTCAACTTCAGACCATGCTGCAAGATCTCAGGACCACCATACAAGAAGATTTTAAATCCATCACTGCATCTCTTCACCAAGAAGTTCGAGAACTGGGTGAGCGCACTGACGCCCTGGAGTCTAAATCTGATGAAATGTGCCTGGCTCACAATGAATTGGTTGACGCATATAAAGAATTAAAATCGGTGAATGAGACCCTTCTTCTTAAAGTGACGGATCTGGAGGATCGATCCCGCAGGAACAATATCAGAGTGCGTGGCATCCCTGAAACGGTTAAACCAGCGGAGTTAAACGTATACCTCCACAACCTGTTTCGCGTTTTGTTACCAGAAGCCTCAGAGATGGATTTACAATTGGATAGAGCACATCGTATCCCGAAACCGAGACATTTGGAGCAAACATTATCAAGAGATGTCTTAATGAGAGTTCACTTTTTTCGGATTAAAGAAGCCCTTCTGTCCGCTATGCGAAATTCAGCTGGATTGCCTACACCATATACTGACCTCTTATTTTTCCCTGATCTATCTGCCGCCACCATGGCCAACCGTAGGGAGTTCCTGCCAGTGACTAAGATTCTCCGTAACCACCAAATCCAATATCGCTGGGGGTTCCCCGTGAAACTACTGGTAACTCATAATGGAGTGGTGACCACGCTGCGTGATGTCCAGGAAGGTCTTGCTATCCTGAAGTCGTGGAACCTGATAGGGGAATATACGCCACCGCATCAGACCCCGCCATCTCCGCAGAAAGTGTCGCCGGAATGGCATCGTGTAAACACCGTAAAATGAGTCTGGTCACACTGTTCTGACTCTGCTGGACTTTATTGTCCTTATTCGTTTTCTGGAGTTCTTACCGGAGGGATTTTCTGATGCCGACCTTGATTGTTGCACCGCTCTTTCAGGAGTACGTGAGCGGGGGGTCTGCCTGGAGGAGGCTCGTTGTCTGTCTCTCTCCCCTCGATGTTTGGGAACTCCGTCGATTGAGCTTCGCCCCCGTTTCTCCCCCTGGTACCCCCAGGGCTGGCCCACTCATTGTGTGGCCTGGGAGTTTTGATGTACATAATTTTTGGTGCCGTTTGCACTGATCCCCGTCTTTTTAGACAGGGTTTTTTTCACTGTTTTTTTTCCTTTTTTTTTTTTCTCTTTTTGTTCCTGTTTGCACCATATTACTATGTATACTTCATTCCTGTTGCCGGATACACCGTAACCTAGTGACTTATTGCCAGACTAAGGAATCTCTGACTGGAATCGTATGGCTCCTGTCTGATTGGATACCTGAGGTTGGGGTGACCTCATGTCGTAGTTTATGGCTCTCTCTGCTCTGAGTATCGTGGATATGTGTAATGTAAAATGACTGTTAAAATTGTTTCGTTGAATGTAAAAGGGTTGAACATTCCGCATAAGAGACACTCCTTATATGCAGACTTACGTCATCAGTCTCCAGATGTGGTATGTCTCCAGGAGACACATTTCAAAGCGGCTGCCCACCCTAAATTGTACCTACCAAGCTATCCTCATCACTTTCACGCTACAGCCGCAGTCAAGGCGAGAGGGGTGTCCATTCTGATTCATCAGAATGTGAGCTTCAAACTTCATAGAGTGATCACTGACCTCAACGGACGCTATCTTTTTCTTTTATGTGACATCAATCAAACAAAATACACTATAGCTAATTTTTACTGTCCCAATGAAGGCCAACTCTCGTTCCTCCGCAAAGCCATGGTTAAGTTACTTGAGATCTCAATGGGGAGACTTATAGTCTGTGGGGACTTTAACCAATCTCTTGACCTGCCCAAACGGTCTACTAAGTCTCAGCGCTCCTCAGTGCGTAATTTTGCTGCTCTGCTAGCGGAGTTTCACTTGTTTGACATATGGCGTATTCTCCACCCTAGTGATAGGGATTACTCATTTTATTCGGGAGCGCATAAAACGTACTCTAGGATAGATTTCTTTTTTGTTACTGCTGACTTACTGACCCTGATATCCGACACCGCAATTGGATCTATGTCCTGGTCTGATCATGCCCCCATTACCCTAACACTTCCTGATTCTCGACCACCATTGGGACACTCACCGTGGCGTTTGAAATGACTCCCTGCTATCCAGACCTGAGGTAGCGGAAGACGTTAAAACGGCCTTAGAGAACTATTTTAAGGAGAATTTGACCCCAGAGGTTAGTCCCCTGACTGTATGGCAAGCTCACAAAGCGGTGGTGAGAGGAGTTTTAATTAAATGGGGCGCCCATTTTAAGAAACTAAACGCAGCACACAGATTGACCCTGTTACGTCAAATCCATCACGTCACTACCTTGCATAAGAAACAGCTTAATCCCGCAGACAGGTCTACCCTAGTTGGACTCCAAATGCAGTTAACAGAGATGGATAAAAGAGATTATGTATGGGCAGCACGTAGGCTTCGTACTAAAATGTATTTATATAATAATAAATCGAGTAAAATGATGGCCAATAGATTGCGCAAGAAAGTGGCAAAGGCTAGAATTGAGCGTCTGGTAACGGCGGATGGGAAAGTTTGTCAGCATCCCCAACAAATAGCAGAATGTTTTGCTCAATATTACAGAGAACTATATAATTTAAGTCAAGATAAAAAGTTGCCTCAACCCACTATCCAGGAGATTTTTCCATTTTTGCGGAGACTTAATCTCCCGACTTTAACAGAAGACGTTTCTCAACGACTTACGTTCGCCCCGACCCTAGGAGAACTCCAAGCAGCCCTTTCCTCCCTTAAGGCCAATAAGGCTCCTGGTCCAGATGGATTTACAGATTTATACTATAAAACCTTTTTCCCCAATTGAATCCACATCTTCTTTCTACATTGAGTCATATATTCCTTTCAGGGGGTGCTTCCAGCGACTGGCTATCCGCGACCATAGTCACAATTCCCAAAACGATACCACCTGGGGATAACTGTACTAAATATAGGCCCATCTCCCTTCTAAATGTCGATGTCAAGCTATACGCTAAAATTTTGGCTAAAAGATTGGCGGATATTATGCCCTTACTGATTGCTGACGACCAGGTAGGGTTTATCAAATCCAGACAAGGCCCGGATAATACCATCAAGGCCATGGCCTTGATGGACCATGCTATCGACACAGACACGCCATCATTAATTTTATCTTTAGATGCCGAGAAGGCGTTTGATCGCCTACACTGGGTATTTTTAGAACACACTCTCTTAAAATTTAACTTCCCCAGAGAATTTATTAAAGCCATTATGGCACTTTACTCAGGCCCCAATGCAAGGGTATTACATGCAGGTTTCCAATCTACAGTGATCCCCATAACAAACGGCACGAGACAGGGATGTCCTCTCTCCCCATTGTTATATGCGTTAGCGCTGGAACCATTGGCCCAAGCTATTAGACAATCTGACGGGATAGAAGGACTAATGGTAGGACCTACCGTGTGTAAATTGAGCCTTTTTGCCGACGATATTCTACTGACTCTGACTAACCCTCTCATCTCTTTGCCAGCCCTTCATTCAATATTGACGGAATATGGGAACGTGTCGTACCACAAAATTAACGTACACAAAACCCAGGCTTTGACTTATGGTATCCCTGACGCTGAACTAGCTACTCTTAAGTCCAAATATCCTTATGAATGGCGGAATAGATCATTGACGTACTTAGGGGTTAAAATGTCTTTTAACAAAACCCAAATGTATAAGCTTAACTATGCACCACTAATTCCCATGGTCTCGACCCTCTGCCAACAATGGTCAAAAGCGGAAGTGTCTTGGGCGGTAGGATTAATGCAATTAAGATGATGCTTTTACCTAAAATACTGTATGTTTTTAGAGCTCTACGCTACCAGCTCCTATGTCGTTCTTTAAAACGATCCTTTCACACCTTTCCAACTTCATATGGCGAGGTAAACGACCACGAATTAAAATTGCGATCTTGCACCAGCCTGTGGATAGGGGAGGCTTAGGCTTACCCAATATACTACTATATTATAGAGCAGCCCTGATGTCAAATTTGGGCCGCATATTTGCGGAAACCAGCCTCCCACAATGGACCTCACTGATCCTGCCCTGTCGCTGCCACATGATTTTGGGGGTCTGTTATGGACTCCTAGGTCATGTAGAATGTTGAGGGACGACTTCCCGGCCTTGCCCGCGTTACTCATGCGGGTTTGGGACGCGACTCGTTCTCTCTTGACTGCGGTTCACCCCCTGTCTCTGGCCTCCCCCATCTCGATGTTCACTCATTTAATCCCAGATTTTGATCCTCGCCCATGGTGTCGTAACTCACTTAACAACTTGTCGTCCTTTTATGCATCCCATGATATCCTGCCCTTTCTCCAGCTACAGGAGAGACACTCTCTTCATCGTAATCTGGGATTTCACTTTATGAGGCTGAGGTCCTGTTTGGCGAAATATGGTTTGTTACATCTTCCTCCTAACGCGGATATACTAACTCGGTTTGAGCAGTACTGCTTAACTCCATCTCCTGACTCACGACTCCTGTCACTGACATATCAGACATTATTAACTAGGGCTCCTATCTCAGCATGGAGATTCCAAGTGAATTGGGAAAGAGACCTGCAACATACACTCTCAGCAGACCCATGGAGGGACTGTTTTCTCTTAGACTGTAAGAAATTCCGTTGCATTTCATTAGTGGAGGCTAGGAAAAAGATTTTATATCGCTGGTATATCACACCAGACAGGGAACATCATTATAATTCACAGGTGCCTAGAACCTGCTGGAGATGTGAGGAGGAGGAGGGCACCTTTTTTCATACATGGTGGACTTGCCCCAGGCTTACTCCACTATGGGATCAAATAGCCGCCCTGAGCTCGGAGATTCTAGACGTTGAGCTTGTCCCAACACCGGAGGTGTTCCTCCTGCAGCTGTTCCCTGACTCTCTTACTAAATTTCAGAAGCAGTTATTGCCCATATTCTGTCAACCACTACTACTCTCATTGCTGCTAAATGGAAATCGGATATCATTCCCGCAGTAGGTGCTATTAAAACCAGACTGGGAGAGTTGAGATCCTTGGATGCGATGGCTAGAGCGCTGATGGGTCTGACTGGGGTGGGAAAGGACCACTGGTCGATCTGGGATGCGTATACGGTGAAAAGTTTAATTTAGTATGTCTATATAGAGTAATAAGCATACAGTTGACAATAACCTGGCGATATATAGAGCTAGGATATACGGGTATTTGCTGTGTAGTATGGTGCTGTGTAATGTTTTAAGTTCTAAGTCTTGTATAAGATAGGTAGTTTTTTGGGAGGGGTTAGGGGGGGGATTTTGGGGGGGGTACATTTTTTATTTTTTTGGGGGGGGGGTTTTTTTTTTGTTTGTTTATGTTTTGAATTTTGATTTTGGGGTGTTGTATTTTTAAGTATCTGCGAAAAGATCTTGTTTTCTATACCTGCTAGTTCGGCACTACCAGTAAGATGTAATGTACATGTATACTGTTTGGTTGAAGAAATATAATAAAAAACTTTATTTCAAAAAAAAAAAAAAAAAATTTTTTTTATAAAAATACAGTATCAAAAAAAACCACTGCGAGCCCGCAGTGCGAAGGGGTGTAACCCGCCATTGTGGATAATGCGAGGTAGAAAATCAGGAGTGTAAACACCCACGGGGGGATATCCCTGGTATGCCAGGGAAAGTAAGTATCCAGATCAATGATGTCGTATCGAGTCCGAACCACCAACAGGGGGTGAGGGAGCTCGGTTCCATATTAAGGGGTGGACCATCCCATCAGCAAAGGAGAAGCGGGAGTTGGTAGAGTCCCACAGGGCAGAGAAGAGAGAGCAATGTAGGCTCAGTCACAGAACCCGCCATTCATTTCGGCTTGATGCGGTACAACTCCGGCGAAACCTTAAGTGGAGATGCTGTTACCACTCGAGGTGGGGTGTACTCTTGCACAAACCCCCAATCCTGAAGGAGTTGCATGCCCGTTGGAATGTTGGAGATAGCATGTAGTTTCCACTTTCTCCACACCAGCAATTTGGTCGGGAATCCCCATCTGTAAGCAACTTCGTGGTTCCTCAGGAGCTTTGTCAACAGAAGAAATTTGCGTCGTTTCGCCAGGGTTGTCGCTGATAGATCCGCAAATAATAGCAGGGCAGCATACGGAGCAAGCAAAGTTGGTCCTTTCCTAGCAGCAGACATTAAGGACTCCTTAATATGATAAAAGTGAACTCGTACAATAACATCTCGGGGAACATCAGGTGAAAGGTGTCTCGCTTTAGGTAGCCGATGAGCACGGTCCAGGAGTAAGTCCTGAGGGGAAGCTGAGGGGAGTAATAGTTGAAAAACCTCCATGAGATATGCCAGAAGATCAGCCAAAACCACCGCCTCCGGGACACCACGGATCCACACGTTGTTTCTGCATGTGCGGTCCTCTAAGTCAGCAACTTTTGTAGCTAGCGCGTCATGAGCTATTTGCAAATTCTGGTGTCTGTCCACAAGATCATTATGAGCTAGGCAAATGTCGTCAGATTTGGACTCAAGATTGTCAGTGTGCTCACCTAAATCCTGAACATCGCGGTGGAGCTCCTGCAGCGCCTCTTTGAAATCAGCCTGGAGAGTAGAGCGGAGTCCCTGAAGCATATCATGAAGTGCCCTCTCAGATGCTGGGAACGTGTTAGATAAGAGATCCTCATCCTGTTCCTCCAAGTCCAGGCCAGAGATAGAAGAACCCGAGATCAGGGAGCCCACCATCTTTAATTTTTCAGCCTTTTTTTCTGATCGACTGGACTGGGTACCCTCGAGCTGCTGTTTGGCGTTTGGAGGAGCCATCCTGCTTCAGGAGGGTGTTAGGACCTCGAGGGAGGTAAATTGAGGCTGGGATGCCCTTTGTATTAGCCGCTAGATTGGGAGAACCAGGCACCGCTCACAGAGCTCTCAGATCTCTCAGAGCCGGCTGCTCATGTTGCCGGCTAGCCACGCCCCCTCATTTTAATATTTGAATGCAGAGTCCACTCCTGCACTCTTCCACAATACCTCAGCGGGGTTACGGTGTATAGGCAATAGCTGCCAAAGGTCCAATTTTAATGCACCTATTGTTACTTTCATCCAAAGCCTGCATAAGTTTCACCATAATTTAGCCCAAAAAAAAATCACTAAACGTGTTCTGTGTGTCCTAAAATGTCACCCCTTTTCATACAGGCTGCAAGCAGTTGTTTATGAATAGATTAAAGGAAAAACATTTACCATCATTTGAAATGTCATTTTTCTTTTTAAATGTTTCTATATATCCGACAAATCCGCCACTTCACGGGCAGGTTATGGGGACCTCCTAGGCATGATATTTGAAGGCATTTTTCGTTTTTATTCTTAACCTTTATTACATGGAAAAATCACTGTTCCTTTAAAAATGTTTTTTTTAAACTTTTTTTCCTTGTTTCCTGTCCCCCAGGGCACTACCCGGACCCCCATACACCTTTTATGGCAAATATCTTGTATATATGCCCTCTTGCAGGGCACTCTAAAGATCGAACGTTCGAGTCACATTGACTTGCATTGAGTTCGGATCGTGTTCACGTCTGAACTCGAACTTTTGAAATTGTTCGAAAGCGAACCAAACACGGGGTGTTCGGCTCATCCCTAATGGGCACAATGGGCACAGTACAATTTGCAAAACAGACAGTATCACGGATACTTTTATTGCAACAGTGGTTGTGGCCTTGCTTGCACTCTGGATGCCTGTGGAGGACAGACCAGTAACTCCACAGCGAGACATGGGTACATGATTAACCTGAGATCGCTTGACAGTAGGGATGAGCTGATCGGTTTGGAGATCGCATCGAACATCGCCTGTTCGCGAACTATTAACATTTCTGCCTGTTATCCGCGTGTTCGCCCACAATGGACCACAATGCACTTTTCCACTGGCCTGAAGCTTGTAATTGGCTAGAGCCTTGCACCTGACCACAGGTCAGGTTCAAGACTATGCCAATCACGGGCTCACAGAGCTAAGTACCGCAGCACACTATATAAGGTTTCACACAGCGCTTCAGCACGCGTTTGAGGGGAGATTTGAGAGGAGATTGTTCTTGTGTTAGTGTGTGTTCTCACTGCCAGTCTGCCACCAGCTACTGGGGGGGGGGGGGTCTCATTTCTACCAAATATCTGGGAATTATTGTAATCTTTGTGTTCTCACTCCCAGCAACTATATTGGGGGCTCAGTAATTTCTACAAAATATTTTTCAATTGAGGTAATCTGCCACGCAGAATTTTGGGGCTCAATAATTTCTACAAAATATTTGGGAATTGTTATAATCTGTGTGTTCTCACTGGCTGCCACCCATCAGGGGGTCTCACTGATTTATAGGAGATTTCTGGGAATTGTAATCTGTGTCTTCTCACTGCCAGCTATCAGGGGGTCCCACATACTTCTAGCAGATTTCTGCGAATTGTAATTTGTGTCTTGTCACTGTTGCCAGCTATCAGGGGGTCCTATCAGGGGGTCTCACTGACTTGTAGCAGATTTCTGCGAATTGTAACTTGTGTCTTGTCACTGCCACCCATCAGGGGGTCTCACTGATTTATAGGAGGTATCTGGGAATTGTAGTCTATCAGGGTGTCTCACTGAGTTATACCAGAGTTCTGGAAATCTTTATATCAGAGTTGAATCAGAGTTCTGTATATATTTAATCTATATATCACTCACCATGTCAGAAAGACCAAAAAAGACAGGCAGACGCTCCCAGACACAGATAAGAGGACAAGCAGCCTCTGTGTCGGGAGGCTGTGCCTCTTGTCGTGGTGGACGTGGTGCATCCTCTGCAGGGTCACGCAGTGGCGTAGCGTGGGTTGTCAGCGCCCGGGGCCAGCCAAGAATTGTGCGCCCCCCCAACCTGTGGACACGTTATCGATATTGCCCCAGCTCTCACATGGATATTGCCCCAGCTCACACATGGATATTGCCCCAGCTCACACATGGATATTGCCCCAGCTCACACATGGATATTGCCCCAGCTCACACATGGATATTGCCCCAGCTCACACATGGATATTGCCCCAGCTCACACATGGATATTGCCCCAACTCTCACATGGATTTGCCCCAACTCTCACATGGATTTGCCCCAGCTCACACATGGATTTGCCCCAGCTCACACATGGATTTGCCCCAGCTCACACATGGATTTGCCCCAGCTCACACATGGATTTGCCCCAGCTCATGGATTTGCCCCAGCTCATGGATTTGCCCCAGCTCATGGATTTGCCCCAGCTCATGGATTTGCCCCAGCTCATGGATTTGCCCCAGCTCATGGATTTGCCCCAGCTCTCACATGTATTTGCCCCCCAGCTTACACATGGATTTGCCCCCCAGCTCACACATGGATTTGCCCCCCAGCTCACACATGGATTTGCCCCCCAGCTCACACATGGATTTGCCCCCCAGCTCACACATGGATTTGCCCCCCAGCTCACACATGGATATTGCTCCGGCAGGGGTTGAGGGGACCCAGAAGATGCCGGGCAGCGGGAGTGCCTGCCCGCCGCCCGGTCCTGAACAGTCCGTCCTGTTCTTGAAGGGGATGCGGCTGTGTGCGTGCGCAGGTCACGCGGTCCGGCTAATCAGGTGGTACAGAGACTCAGTACCACCTGATTAGCCGGACCACGTGACTGCCTGCGCCTGCACGCAGCCGCATCCCCATCAAGAACAGGACGGACTGTTCAGGACCGTGCGGTGGGCAGGCACTCCCACTGCCCAGCATCTTCTGGGTCCCCTCAACCCGCTGGCCAGTTTTAGGGGCGCAAATGCGCCCCTAACAAAACTGCGCCTGGGGCCACGGCCCCCCCAGGCTACGCCACTGGGGTCACGTTTGTCCTTTCTAACTGGTGCTGGCCGTCTTAAGCAGCAGCAACATACAGAGGATTTGGTGGATTGGCTAACCAGGCCACCCTCATCCTCCGAGTCCTCTGCCAGCCAGGCTTGTAGTGCTTTACAGTCCACCTCAGCTGCCAAAACATCTAATGCAGCCTCCATGTCCACAGCTACTCCTGCAGTAGCCTCACTATCACTCACGGAGGAGTCAGCTGAATTGTTTGACTACAATGACAGTGACATGCTGCTTGAGGATGCGCAGCAAGTACAGTGCTCTGATTCAATCTCTGAGGCTGAGGAAGAGAGTATAATCAACCTAGAGGAAGGGGGTGCCAGTGATGACACACAAATAACTGGCACTCATGTTGCCCCAGCAGCTGCAGCATACTGCCAAGTTGGCTCCAGTGACGAGGAGATAGGGGGCGATGATGACAATGATGATGAGCTCACTGACTCCACCTGGGTGCCTGATCAAACAGAGGAGTCAAGTGAGGAGGAGGCACAACAAACACAAGGCACAACATCCTCTATGACCAACTGTAGCACTAACCAGTCCAAGGCAGCAGATGTTAGAGCTGCTCAGGTGCAGAGCACTGTTGTCTCAAAGCACACATGCAGGAACTCTGCTGTCTGGGAGTTCCTTAAGAAATGTGCAGCAGACCCCACCGTTGCTATTTGTAATCTATGTCCGATGAGGCTTAAGCGTGGGAAAGATACCGGACACTTGGGTACCAAGTGCTTGAGGCGACATATGACCACCTGCCACACATCCCGTTGGCGCAAAACTTTGCATAGGTCCTCCTCCTCCTCATCTGTCTCTACCCCCATTGTATGTCCTGCCATGTCATTGCCTATAACCTCCACTGACAGGGATGATGCTATAGTAATGGATGTACCAGCTCCTTCCTCACAATGTGACGGCATCCCATCAGCTGCTGCAGCGTAAGAAAAAATATAGTCCCAACCATCCAAGCACAGCGTCTAAATGCCAGCTTTGCAAAATTACTCGCATTGCAGCTGCTGCCTTTCCAGCTGGTGGACTCTGCTCCCTTCTGTGAATTTGCTGAATGTGCTGTACCACAGTGGCAGGTTCCAAAATGCCATTACTTTTAACGGAAAGCCATTCCAGCACTATACCAGCACGTGGAACACAATGTTATCGAGTCATTGGGAAAGGCAGTCAGCAGCAAGGTGCATGTGACTTTAGACACGTGGTCCAGCAAGCATGGACAGAGTCGTTACATTTCCTTCTCGGCACACTGGGTAACTCTAATTGCAGCTGGGAGGGATCCAAGACGGGGGTCTGTGCTGGAGCTTGTTCATCCACCACGCCTCCAGAAAGCTGTTTGTATGAGGTCTGTCTGCTCCACCACCACCTCTCCCTCTTCCTACTCCTCCTTCTGTGTATCTGGCGAAGTGGCAGTTAAACCGACGCCTGACAGGGGCTACGCAATGGCTCAAGCAAAAAGATGCCATACTGTGCTTGAGCTGGTTTGTGTTAGGGGATAGGAGCCACACCGGGCCAGAAATTCTGTCAGCTCTGCAGGGGCAGGTGCAGAGATGGTTAACACCACGCCAGCTTCAGCTGGGAATGATCGTCTGTGATAATGGCAGCAACCTTCTCTCTGCCCTACGCAAGGGTAAATTGACGCATGTACCATGCCTAGCACACGTCCTAAATCTGGTGGTTCAGCATTTCCTAACCAAGTACCCAGGGCTGGCAGAACTTCTCAGCCAGGCCAGAAAAGTCTGCAGCCACTTTAGACGGTCATTCCCAGCAAGCGTTCGCCTGGCAGAATTTCAAGGAGAATTCCATCTTCCCACAAACCGTCTGATCTGTGACATGCCCACCAGGTGGAACTCAACATTAGCAATGTTGCAGTGTCTGCACAAGCAGCAGAGGGCCATCAACGAGTACCTGCCTACAAGGACAGGTTCATGTCAACTTTGTTTTTTCCCCCCCGCAGTGGTTTTGTGTGCCCAGAAACACAAGGACTAGTACGTGGCTGGGAGGAGAAAGTGCACGATATGGTCATCCTCATTGACCAGGAAGACTCGGAAGCTAATGCCACCTCCAACCTACGCTGCATGGGCTCCCTTATTATGAAAAGCCTGCTAAAGGACGCCAGGATTTGTGCTATCAAGGAGAGGGATCATTACTGGTTGGAAAGCCTTCTTGATCCACGATACAAGGGTAAAGTTGCAGAGCTCATCCTGCCCACACAGAGGGGCACAGGATGAAAAAACTTGAGGACGCTCTAAAGCAGGGGTCTCAAAGTACCGGCCCGCGGGCCATTTGTGGCCCGCAGACCTATTACAAATGGCCCGCAGTCACAGAATACATTGATCAGCTGCTCTCACCCAGGAAAAACATGCCCTGCGTGCTGGCTCCGCCCCTTTCCAACCAGCTCTCTGCACACAGAGGTGTCTGCACTCGGCAGGCAGCACAGCATGGGTAACCTGGGGCGAGTATAGCGTTTTGGGGGAAGCAGGAGGAGAGAGAAGAAAGGCTGATTGGGGGTATAGGAGTTAGCAGAGCATGAGGGGAAAAAAAAGAAAAGCTAAAGTGAAAAACAGTGGGAATGATGGATGGAGACAGAGTGACAGGGACTGAAGGGCACACACACAGTGACAGGGACTGAAGGGAGGACACACACACAGTGACAGGGACTGAAGGGAGGACACACACACAGTGACAGGGACTGAAGGGAGGACACACACGCAGTGACAGGGACTGAAGGGAGGACACACACGCAGTGACAGGGACTGAAGGGAGGACACACACGCAGTGAAAGGGACTGAAGGGAGGACACACACGCAGTGAAAGGGACTGAAGGGAGGACACACACAGTGACAGGGACTGAAGGATGGAGACACACACAGAGTGATGGGGACTGAAGGATGGAGACACGCATACACAGGGACTGAAGGATGGAGACACACAGAGTGACAGGGACTGAAGGATGGAGACACACACACAGGGACTGAAGGATGGAGACACACACAGAGTGACAGGGACTGAAGGATGGAGACACACAGAGTGACAGGGACTGAAGGAGACACACAGAGTGACAGGGACTGAAGGATGGAGACACACACACAGGGACTGAAGGATGGAGACACACACACAGGGACTGAAGGATGGAGACACACAGAGTGACAGGGACTGAAGGATGGAGACACACACAGAGTGACAGGGACTGAAGGATGGAGACACACACAGAGTGACAGGGACTGAAGGATGGAGACACACACAGAGTGACAGGGAATGAAGGATGGAGACACACACAGAGTGACAGGGACTGAAGGATGGAGACACACACAGAGTGACAGGGACTGAAGGATGGAGACACACAGAGTGATGGGGAATGAAGGATGGAGACACACACACAGTGACAGGGGCTGAAGGATGGAGACACACACAGTGACAGGGGCTGAAGGATGGAGAGACACACACAGTGACAGGGGCTGAAGGATGGAGAGACACACACAGTGACAGGGGCTGAAGGATGGAGACACAGAGTGACAGGGGGACGGATGGAGACACAGAATGAAGGACTGATGGAGACACACACAGAGGGACAGATGATGGAGACAGAGGGACGGAGAGACAGAGGGACGGAGAGAGAGAGAAAGGGAGACAAGACAGAGGACAGAAGGACTGAGGGACAGGCGAATGGAGGGACAGAGAAAAGTTCTGTTACAGAATAAAATAAAAACACCTTATAAAAAAGGAATAAAAAGTTCTGCCAGAAAAATACCAAAAAAAAAATGTTCGGAAATAAAAACACTTTCCTGTAAAAGAAAACAGTTTAATAAATAAAAACGAGTTTCAAATTTTGCATGCGGCCCCCATGGGATATGAAAATTTGTCCTGTGGCCCTCAGGTAATTTGAGTTTGAGACCCCTGCTCTAAAGCGACAGTTGTGTAACACCTTTCCAGGCACTGGTAGGTTACCAAGTGATTACACACGTGCTTCTGAGGCTGCGGATGATCAGAGGAATAGTGGTGAAGGCCGGGGCCGCTTGACTGATGCCTTTTTAAATTGTTTTACTCCACAACGCCCAGGGACGTCAAATATAGGCACCCATTGCCAGCGTCTTCACCATATGGTGCAGGACTATCTAGGGGCAAGGGCAGACCTGGATACTTTTCCAGCAGATGATCCACTGGCTTACTGGGTGTTGAGATTGGATCACTGGCCAGAACTTAGCCAATATGCTATGCAGCTACTAGGTTGCCCTTCATCCAGCGTGCTTTCTGAAAGGACGTTCAGTGCCACTGGAGGTTTTGTCACAGACAAATGAGTGCGTCTGTCCACTGACTCTGTAGACCGGCTGACATTTATAAAAATGAATCAGTCCTGGATCAGCAGTTATCAATCCCCTGATGCTGACGTAACGGAATAGATCGGGATGTCTTCTGCATTCACAAAACCTCCAGCACTGAACTCTTCCACAATACCACAAAAGGGTTACGGTGTGAAAGCACTTGCTGGCATGAGAGGCACAATATTTGACTGCACTGACGCCTGTGCCAGATTTATATCATTTTAATTTTTTGAACCGCAGGGTCCAACCCTTGACTCTTCCACAATACCACAAAAGGGTTACGGTGTGAATGCACTTGCTGGCCTGGCACCAAAAGCACAATATCTGGGTGCACTGACGCCTTTACCAGATTCATATCTTTTTAATATAGGACCGCATGCTCCACCCCTGCACTCTTCCACTGTCACGGTTAGGGATGGCACCGGGGTGGCACCAGGGGTGAGGAGAGTATGAGACCAGCGTGCAGTGGCCTGCACTGATAAACAGAGGATATGAATGGTGGAGGGTGAATGGAAATAAAGACTAACCAGGTTGATTGCAGAGGATGATGGCGATGATGGTTGTAATTTGCAGGAACCAGAAATGGGGGATCAGGATCAGGTAGCAGATAGCAACAACAGCAAGGGTGTTCACTCTTGGTGAGCATGAGCCGTAATGAACCAGCAATGTGTGAGTGTGGGGCAGAGCCCTTTATTTCGTGAGTCACGTGTTTTTGGTGTTAACTCTTACACTGCTGGATGCTGGCTGCAGGGCAGGAACAGAATGGAAGTGAACCACCGGGGGGGGGGGGGGGTTCAGGATGGTGGCAGCCATGGGGCATGACATCCACAATACCACAGAGGGGTTACTGTATGAATGCACTTGCTGGCCTGGCACCAAAAGCACAATATCTGGGTGCACTGACGCCTTTACCAGATTCATATCTTTTTAATATAGGACCGCATGGTCCACCCCTGCACTCTTCCACAATACCACCGAGGGGTTACTGTATGATGGCACTTGCAGGCCTGGCACCAAAAGCACAATATCTGGGTGCAGATATATAGCATATATGCCCTCTTGGAGGGCACTCTAAAAATCGAATTTTGAGTCCCATTGACTTGTATCGAGTTCGAGTTCGAATTCGAACATTTGAAAAGTTCAAGTTCGAATGCGAACTGAACTCGGGGGTGTTCGGCTCATCCCTACTTGACAGGTCTTAGTAAACAATTTGAAATGGTGTGGCATGGATCAGCACAATAATAACAGAGATTAAACAGCTTATGTCTCTCTTTCTCAGTTATGGAATTGCAAGTATTGCTGGGTGGTGCTACATCGTTAACTGCAGCAGGTGCTAGGCCCAAGGCCTCTATTAACCTCTGCAGTTCCTTCAACATGGAAAGCACCAATTGCAGCACAGAATTAACCATATGACACAAACTTGCCAGCTTCGTATTTGGGATCAAGATAATGTAACGGTAGGCCCCCTATAGGGTGATTGGGAGCCTTTAGGCTGTGTAGATTGAAGCCTTTAGGGCAGGTATATGGTTTGTTTGCAGACTTCAGCACACACTTGCAGCACTTGGAAAACAAGGAAGACAGTGCAGGATACAGACACAAGAAGAAGCCCTGCACTGGGTATAATTTCTCAGCTACAGACAGATCACGGGACTTGGGGTAAACAATGAATGCAGCAAACTGTAAGGCAAAACTCGGTACTTGAAAACACAATGAATGCAGCACACTGCAGGGCAGAACTCGATACTTGAAAACACGATGAATGCAGCAGACTGCAAAGTTCTAACACTCCCAGCCAGGGAGTTCAAAACAATGACCTGAGTATCACTCACACCAAATGGCTTCGTGGCTAAATGCCTGTAGAGTGAAAACAAACTCACATATACAAAATGCAGATAACTTCGGGGGACAGACAAAAGAATAATCCGGAAACCAGAGCAAGAAGTCATACACAGAATATCCAGAATAAGAACTTGTACTCGAACTTGAAGTGACACACGGAACAGGAACTCAGTAGATCTTAGTCTTCGTCTATCCCGATCCAAGGATCAAATGCATGGTAGGACCTATATATAGGGCTGAGCAGATCATCTGACTGCAGACCATTAACCCAGTAGAGACGGTCTGCAGAGCCTGAGCTTGAAAGCCAGCAACTGGCAAATCCCTGCTCCCACCACCAGGGGCAGGGCCGAGACATAACAGTTACATAAAAACTGGTCATGTTTGGTATCATTGAGAAGGGCATGCTCCGACCTTTCCAACGATACTTCACATGACTCTGTAGCTCGTATGGAGTTGGAGATACAGGGGTCCAACTGCCCATTTATCCTTTCTCTGTTCCTATTCTGGGGCATGGGCCTGGAGCTGCTGCTCCATCAGCCCCTATGTTAATCCAGCCCTGCCTATAGTATCTCTTTAATTTAACCAAGAGTTGACACTGGCATGATATAATGACCATTTTGTAAAGTATGCCCCTATTTCCCACCAATTAAGACATATTGTCTCATTAAATTATTTAAGATTTATTTTATTGTGCACCTCCCAACTATCCCGAATTCAGTGCAATAGCTTAATTGTGAATCTTTGACAACGGCACCAATTTAAAGGTCAACATCGATTGTATTGTGCACATGTATAGATGTATAGCGAGCGTAAGTAGTGTTTTGAATATATAACTAAATTAATAAAAATTACTAAATCATACACCCCCACTACTCAAAAAAAAGGAAGAGCAACATGCAAAAAATGGTCTGTCTGGAAAACAGTCGGTGAAAGGTTGGTAGTGTTCTTTTCCTTTTTTTTTTTAATCCTCTTTACTTTGACATATCCGATTTCCTTTCCCAAACAATTCATGCAATAGTATATTTTAAGAGCTATTCAGATCAATCCAACATATTTTATTTATTCCAACGTCTTTACTGCCGCATACCTGCTTAAGTGCTGAGTTTCAAGTCTGCAGCAACGTGCCTGTCAAGATGCTGTTTCCTGAGCCCATCTGTGATGACACCGTGTTATCCAACTCTAATGCTTATTTACCACTAGGGATGAGCGAACACCCCCGTGTTCGGTTCGCATTCGAACTCGAACAATTTCAAAAGTTTGAGTTCGGACGCGAACACGATCCGAACTCAATGCAAGTCAATGGGACTCGAACGTTAGAATTTTAGAGTGCCCTGCAAGAGGGCATATATGCAAGATATTTGCTATAAAAGGTGTATGGGGGGTCCGGGTAGTGCCCTGTGGGACAGGAAACAAGGAAAAAAAGAAACTACACGGCAAGGCGAGGTGTAAGCGCGCGCTCCTGATTTAAAGTTCCCGGCGGCTCTGCGTCATCACGCCGCGCCCTGCCCCCTGATCACTCACAGCTGCGTCGGGTGTGTCACGTCTCGGCCTTGCCCCCTGGTGATGAAGGGTCTTCATGTTTGTTTTTCCCCTATGGTGTGTCTGGCTGTGCTGTTTAGTGCTGATCTGGGGCTCTGTTGTGATCTCCTGGTCTGGGGTCACATGGCCCAATCACACAGACCCACTCCCTATATATTCCCAGCAGCACAGAGCCTAATTGACTGTTTGTGGAGTTTGATGGTGGTTCTGTCTGGTTCGTGTTTCCTGAGTTGCTGCAAAGCATTCCTGTTCAAGTGTTTTCTGGTTCTGACCTCGGCTTTATTTTTGACTATCCCTTCTACTCCCCCCTGGTACCGTATATTTCTGATCTGTTGCCAACCTCTGCCTGATTGACGATTCTTGTATGTTTCATGTTTTATGTACCTTGTCTGTCTTAGTTTAGTATATTATTCAGAGGCCGCTTATAAGGACCTCTTTTAGTATAGTCTGTTTGGTTTACTGTCCTTCAGCCTGCTCACTTCACGGATTGTCAAGTGTATCTTTGTGTTTCTCCGACTGTCCTTCAGCCTGCTCACTTCACGGATTGTCAAGTGTATCTTTGTGTTTCTCCGACTGCCCTGCAGCCTGCTCAATTCACGGATTGGCAGGTGTATCATTGTGTTTCTGAGTGTCCTAAGTTGTCTGTCGGTCTTGAAGCCTTCGGAGCTTAGTGGCAATTCTGTTGTTTTTTGGTGCTGCTTGGTTTTGGAGAAATCCGTCTGTCCTTGTGTCCAGTCAGTTACTCACCTGCCTTAAGGACTTCATCTCCTGTTCCAAGCCACCACGATGGCCCAAGCAGGGGCTAACCGTTACAGGGTGCCACCGGAGCTCCTGGCATTCAGCCAGCTGGCGGCACCATGCGTCCGGGGGCCCCCCGATCGCCAGCTGGGACCCTGGATGTCACAATATTACTATCCAAATGCAAACGGGTTAAGTAGCCAAATTTGTAAGAAGAAGAATTAATGCAGCATATGAATCTTCACACTGCCGCGCAGCCCCTCTACAGTCTGACGCTAGCTTTAACCGGCACGCTGTGTGCAGCTTCTGAGAAGATACGCTATTATTGCATCGCTCCCTCTACACTAATAGCGTATCTTCTCAGAAGCTGCACACAGCGTGCCGGTGTATGCAGCGTCTAACAGCGTGGGAGACGGGAGGCTGCGCTTGCTGGTGGATCCAGGAATCAGGTGAGTAATAGAAAGAAAAATAAAAAAGTTTTATTTTATGTTCCTTGGAACATTTACATTTTTTTTTTAGAAATGTGTCGCCTTACCTTAGCCTGGTTGTCAGTCAGTGGATTCTCCCTGGATCCTGGTTGTGGGGGGGAGGGGTCTGCCGTGGCCGTAGGTGCAGTGGCTCCCTCCTTGCACCACCGCTCTCTGCCACATGCACCCGGCCTGCCTGCCCGCACAGTCGCAGCTCTGTCATTCGGCGGCCACATGCTCCTCAAGGGATCCTTGGGAGGCCCCGGCGGGCTGCCCTCTACAGTGAGCAACAAGATTTTTTTATCCCATAGGCTTCAATGTTAAAAATATTTCCATTTTAATTCAATATCTAATAAGCCATTGCTCATAATATTCTGCAGTAAAGAGTCTCTTTATTTTTAGTTTTTTTAGGATTTTTTAAGCATTTTTAAAAAAATTCACTTTTTTTTTTCAAACTTTTTGAGACGGCCTGAAAAGTTCAATCGAATTCATGTTCGGATCGAACCTCCAGCCCATCCCTATTTACCACATGTAACAACTCAGGGTATGTGGGTCAGTCAGATCTGATGTCACAGTATAAAAGTACTTTGTATATTAACCTCCCTGGCGTTGATCCTGAGTGTGTCTCGGGGTTAAATTTCACCGCTGAGAGCGGTAACCCCGAGACACACTCGGGCTGTATACATTACCTCTCCCTGCACTCCCTCTCTGATCTCTGCAGCCTCCCCCGGCGATCGCGACCTCCTACTTCCTGGATTTCTTCTTACGGGGAGGAAACCAGGAAGTATAAGGTCTTTGTCGCCAGAGGAGGCAGCTGGGGACATCAAGGGAGCGCAGGGAGAGTTAATGTATCCAGCGGCATCCCGAGTGTTGCTCGGGGTTACTGCTTCCAAGATAGGAATTTAACCCCGAGCCACACTCGGGATGCCGCTAGGGGGGCAAACAAAAAATAAATGGACCACTTTCAGCAACTGTGCATTATATATCACGCTGGTAGGTAAAACTGTGCATTAGAAAACCTGCTGGTGGACTTCATACACATTAGGAAACTCACCTATTGGTTTTAAGTAGTGCTACAATACTGTACATTAGTAATCTTTGGTAAACCACTGGTTTGAATACAGTCACCTACCGTAGAATGAGAGCAATAATACACACTCATCAATATCTGGGAAATGCTGCACTCAACTTAATAAGAAGTTCATGTAAGGGTGGTACTGATACCAATAATATCACAAGCAAGATACAGTACACTCCAGTGGCGTAACTACAAGGATTGCGGAGGTCGCACTTGCGACCGGGCCCTGGCATTCCACCACTGGAGGGGGGCCCAGGCAGTGGTGGAACCACTGGTAACCCTTTAAGGACCAAGGGCCTTTAAAGTAAGTGCATTTATGACTGAACAGTTCTGTCGTTGGTCGTTAAGAGGTTAATTAGGCAGCACAGGCCTTGTTATTTTTCCTCTGGCTATTCATCATGATTCTGACACTTCCTGGTCTGGTGGGCGCTTGTTTGTGATCGCTCAAGTGTGATGTGTAGCTATCTGTCTCTTGAAACAAAGTAGTGCTTCTACACATTGTTTTCATAAATAATCACAAATAGTGTGCTCATCTGCAAGAAGGACTCTCCAAGGTCCTATAAATGTGTAATTAAAACAGAATAAATCAAGATGGCAAAACCATGAAATAATATATACCAAAAGTAAAATAAAAAATATTTTTAAAATAGATAACTACAAAAAGATCTAATGTCAGTAACAAGAGTAATGTATCACAAATGATACATATAGTTACAGTACACAATATGCAGCATATAGTAAGGCGGCCCCACAGGCTTAGCAAAAATAAACACAAGAAAAACCAAATAGCTAAACCATATGAAATATGCAATATTAGGGAATGCACAATGTGAAAAGCAGCAAAAACATAAAGTGGGTCAGTACAACCTCCTGAAAGCCAAGTCAAGGCACCCCAACGTTTCGTTGATCTATCGCCTAGTATCCCTATTATATATGCATTAGCTATTGAATTTAATGCTATGGTAATATTATCATAATAGGGATACTAGACGATAGGTTACAGTATTATTAGGTTTGGAAACCAGCAATTTTTGGACAGCGCAGGAGACATGTATAATTGTATACAAGTATTTTTGCAAAATGTTTTTAGTAAAAATGCAAAACTCTCTCGCTAGGGGGGGCCCTTCATGGATTCTTGCACCGGGGCCCTGAGCTTTCTAGTTACACCTCTGGTACACTCCACTTAAATATGATATTATTGTATTGAAACCACCCATCTAGGGGAAAAATAATGGAGCTTTGGTAATAAATTATGATCATAAGATGTTTAAGAGTGCCACAGCAGCAAAATACTCCATCCCAGAAGGTCCTAACTCTAAACCTAATGGGCCATATTACAAAGTTGGTGCTAACTTAACCAGAGCTGTTGTAAATGTACCAGGGCCTTTATAGTAGGGGCTACATTCCATTGTCCATGCTAAAACGGGGATGCAAAGGAGAAAAACCTGCACCTGCAGGTTTCTCCTTTGCGCCCCTCGTTTTAGCGCTGAATTACAATGCAGGTGCTAGAAAAGCTGCCTGCATTGTAAACGGGCGCTAAGCGCCTCCGGGCGCATCCTCTCAATGGAGTCCATAGGACTCCATTGAGGCAGACAACACCAGTCACATGACCTGTCAGATCTCGCCTTACGAGATCCGGGAGGTCGGCGTTGTGATCTGCAGGGGGAGACTGGGAGAATTTTTCCCCCAGTCTCTCCTTGCGCTCACCGGATGGAGGAGGAGGACAGAGCCGCGGTCCTCGCTGCGGGATAGTAGGTGTCACAAAGGGGGACCCTGGCACGCGCCAAGGTGAGGCCCTGGTTCATGGGAAAGCCCTAATATGCAGACACCAGATACAGAGCAGCACTGAGAGAATACAGTATAGCAAAGGACCTCTGCACAGCAAAATACCAAAGCAGCCCTGACTTTAAAGACAGGACCTTAGAGATGGCCGGATCTGCTCTATAGAAAATAATAACGTGAAGCCGTGCAGAGTCTATAAATATACTTAGATGCTTAGACACAAATAAACAGTGCAGACAAGGATTAAGCAAGAACGTAGTCAAGAGGAAAAAAGCCAGGAGTCAGAACCAGAGTACAAAATACATATGCCAGGGAACCAGAACCGGGAGGGAAGTCAGCCAGGCAAAAGGGTCAAAACCATGTAATCAGTATGACGTATAACAAGAACAGAAAACCAAAACAAAGCAAGGGAGAAACACTATGAACTAAATACACATGAATAATTAGACATGAACAGGAGTACACAGCGACAAGAGATACAGACCAACAGAGGAAAACAGAATCAAAAGCATAAACCAAAAATATACAGACTAGGACTGGAATACACAGCAAGGAGCTCAGAACACAGCAGACTGGATACAGGCAAACTAGAACAAAATGACAGAGCCATTAACCCCTGGTCTGCTATCCAGGCAATAGCAGCATAGGAGCACATGAGAAAAACAGGCATACATTAATACAGAGGGCAGGGGGACAGGGCTGGAGCGATGAAACGTGACAGTAGTTGAGTATCTGAAATTTTTGGGGGGGTTTCTGCAGCAGCGGAATCTGTTAGCACCAAGTCCTGGGTGTGGTTAACTTTTTGCTAACCACAGCCGGTCGTTAATCAGCGTTAGGACTTTGTAATCCTAACAGTGATTAACACTTTGTGCTCCCTGTACTTAACATGGGGATCGCAAAGTACAGTAACCTCGCGCTGAAAAGCGCAAGATTCCAAACGCTAACGGATTTCTTAACCCGTTAGCGTTTGGATTGTAATATGCGGTGGCTACCAGGGCTGACATTAATGCTCACTCAGGTGAGTGCTAACGTTATTTTATTGTGGGGGAGGGGCGCTGCAGATTTCTGTGCCTACAGTCTCCTAAGACGTAAATCTGGCTCTGATTGCAGGCAGCTTTTTCTGACAGTTATGCTCATTATTGATGAGCTAACAAATTAGAGATATATGATGCAAAATTAATTTATAGAGCCTTCGAGCACCAAATTCCAACGTGACCATAAGTGCAATTATAAAATCTCTGCCCTGGATATCCATTATATTGCCAGTTAGTCTCTCCAACGTGATATCTCACACTAATACAAAATAGTACATATATTTCTCCTTATTTCTGTGTCTTAAATGCCTCTTGATTGGATCAAGTTTGGACATGTATAGTAAAAACAGAAAACACGAAAATAAAAAAGAATAATATTGTCTATACACCAGGCATAAATATATAGGGAGCAAATATATAGCTCAACACAAATCTGTTTCAGTTGCTCAATATTGTTGGGTTCTCTTTACTGTACAATCCTTTTCAGGTCATGCCTCAGCATCTCAAATGGGTTAAGATGCCATTCCATCATGCAGATCTTCCTTTTCAATCATTCTTTACTTGCATTATATGCTCTATGTCAATAATGGCAAACCTCGGCACCCCAGATGTTTTGAAACGGCATGTCCCGTGATGCTCCAACAGCCTTACGGATGACTAGACATCATGGAACATGTATTTCAGAAAAATCTGGGGTGAAAGGTTCACTATCCCTACTCTAGGTCATTGTCTTGTTGTTCACCCAACCTCTTGTAAGCTTGAGGTCATGAACTGCTGCCCTGACATTCGCCTGTAAATAAAAAAAAATAGCTGAACTAGTCCTGAAACTGGTGTAGGCCCAATAAAAATGTCTAAAAAGAAGGTTGAGTGCTGGGTTCATTTTTTTTTTTGTTCAGTGGATATCTTGGACATGGTCAATTTTTGAATTGTGAAGGCATCTGCCTAACCTTGCCTGATGGGAGTCCTGCACAGGGTCGGATTAAGGGTATCATGGTGCTGAGGATTTTGGTTGGCCTTTTTATAAATACTGAGGAAACATATGGAGGAGCCCCTAAAAAGACACCCACACCCTGAATACATGGAGGAACCCCAAAAAAGACACCCACACACCCTGAATCTATGGAGGAGCCCGTAAAAAAACACCCGCACACCCCCAAGATGTGGAAGAACCCCTTAAAAGACACCTGCACACCCTGAATATATGGAGGAGCCCCTAAAAAGACACACACACACCTTGAATAATATTTTAAAAGCCTTACCAAGCAATGAGAAAATGCAAATATTTACTCAGTTTCCTCTGGGTCTAGTATACCTCATTCACTTACACAACACACAAGACTGTATGAGTACACAAACACGCACACTCAGCTATACACAGCACACACACACACACACTCAGCTATACACAGAGCACAAACATACACAATTAAAAACGTTGCACAAGCATACATACTGCAGACTATATGAATACACACTTTACACATACATAGCACACCACTCAGACACACACAACACATATATACACCAAAGTGACACATGTATACACACTCCACAGCACATATACATACATCTCACAGACACAGACACCCTACACACACAAAAATATTACCATATCAGAGCAGCAGGAGAGATAAAAATTCAAATACAGAAGCATTTACACATAATCCCAAACACAGGCTTTGCAGGTTAAGATGTAGCTGCTATCTTTAAGCAGCCTGGATGACTGTTAGCTCCAGTCTCTCCCCATCCCATGTCATTTTAGAGCTAATGGGACATAATTGGTGTGTAGATAAGAGGGGGAGATACTTACATAGCAGTGCATCCTTATCTTATCTCCCGGCCGGGCCTGAGCAAATGCTTCACCTTTACACTGTGCACGGAAAGGGGCAGCATGTGGCTTCAAAGAGCAGCTCCACCCCTCAGCATCTGCCCAAAGGAAATGCTGCGATTTTAAGTGACGGATTCTGCTGCAGGACTGTTCGAAGCGCATTCCGCACTCGCTATCAGCCGGCCAGCTGCTGCTGCTGTGGGCCTATTTTCAGAAAGTGGCCTGGAGCGGCTGCTCCATCCGCCCATACATTAATCTGGCCCTGGTGCTGCAACAATGTGGATACAATACACTGTCTTTATGAGTTTCCATATCTCCCCTCTGCTTTTCTACTCTCAATCAAATTTTTATGTCACATACCAAATCCAGGGACTCGCAGAGGCCGAAAACAGACCCGTTGAAAAGTCAAATCTGTGGGTGATTGATCTGCAGCAGCACTTTTCATGCTGCATCTGTTTTGACTTTTCTATCGGCCCCACTTGGCCTGAGGAGACTTCAGGCCCTAATGAGTTAAACCTGTGGGCTTCCTACTTTAGGGAGTCGCCCCTAGCCTCAAATGCCTTGACATTAACGGCTAGACCTGTGGTCTGTGTGTTTATGCTACCTGATTTGTTTTGTTTCCATTCCTCTACCTACCCAGTATTATTTTACCTGTTCCTTGTGAATAAACCCACCTGTTTTCTTGTACCACAACCTGTTTGACGGATTTGTGACCTCAACTTTGGGTCCTGCCTGCACCCTGCACCACAGATATGACATTTTACTTTTTCTGACCTTTCCCTCTCAACTCCCTTCTCTTCGTTCCCTTTCCTCCTTCCGTTCTTCATTTTCTATTTTCATTCCATTACTCACTCCTTTTTATTTCTGCCTTCTCTCTTTTTTCTCCCTTGTTCATATGTATCCCTTAATTTGACAATTGAATCCACGTTGAGTTTGCTCTTTGTCTATTGTTTGCAATTCAAAATTTAGCTAACAACTTTAATTACGAAAGATTGGTTTTCCAAAATAATGTTGGGAACATCTATTAAATTCATATCAATAAAGTTTTAGAACTATCTACCAGCAGTGTTGTTTTGATAAGAGAGACACTACCAGGTGCTGTGTTATACATGAAAGTGTGCAAGAGGTCACATGAAGTATTTATGCTTGTGAGGATATGTTGTGCCTTACAAAAAAGGCACAACTTTTTGTGTAAAATTGAACATGTGGGGGGGGCGTGGTCGGCGGCGAGCGGGAGCGGACGTGTTTTGGTGGAGCTCCACACGTCTTCACCGCTTAAGGAACCACAGCTGTCTCCCCTTCCACAATTTAAGTATTTAAGGGTACATGTGCTGCTGACCACCGGTACTGACCCGTCCGGAGCCCGTTTAGCCCCCCTCCGGACCTGAGACTCCGCGGATGACTGCTGATTTGTGCTGGAGCGAGACGCCGGCGGCCATCTTGCGGCCTACTCACCAGATTTGGAAGCCTGCTGGTCTTGCGGGTCTGAACGCTACACCCTGGACTGGGTTCTTGTCGGGGGCTGGGGAGATGGTGGGCCCACGTCTTCTGGATGTCCTGGATGATTGCCCTCCGGTGGTGGCGGATGGACCTGCGGGGAGGCGAGAGGACGGATCCCCCTCTTATATTGGAGTATAGGGAGCCATGACTTTGGGCCTGGAAGCCTGCTTGTCGATTTTGGAGGAGGAAGGCGAAGACGGTCCACTTACCAAAGGTGTTTGGCGGCGGATGATGGCTGCGTTGCGGAGCTGCCGGGGGTCAGTGGACCTGAAACCAGGTGCGCGGTCCCTGGATGAGGTACCGCGGCCGGCTAACGCCGTCGAATCAGGTCAGCCACCCATCTGCGGACTGCGGTTTCGTGCGGCACTCGCCGAAGCTACAACACCCACTGCTGCTGTGGACTTGGGCCCGGAGGAGACCGCGTCGGAACTTACGAGTGCAGAAAAGCCGGAGCTGCCGGAATGTCTGCCGACCGCAGGGGAGATACTGCGAGCTGTGCTTACCCGAACCGCTGCAGGTGCCGTCTATGACCTCTTTGGAGACTACCTTAATTTTCGCCATTTTTGCGCCGGGGCGCCTGAGAGCTCCGATAGACCACCTGATGTTCGAGATGTGATGGCTCCGTTCCCCTTTTTTGACTCTGGCTGATTCCTTTTCTCCCCACTCTCGCTCCAGTAGAGTAAATTGCTTTTTTATTTTCCATGATGACTTATGCTGGTTACAAGCTGACTTTTTGTTTTTTTATTTTCCATGATGACTTATGCTGGTTACAAGCTGACTATTTGTTTTTTATTTTCCATGATGACTTATGCTGGTTACAAGCTGGCTTTTTGTTTTTTTATTTTCCATGATGACTTATGCTGGTTACAAGCTGACTATTTGTTTTTTATTTTCCATGATGACTTATGCTGGTTACAAGCTGACTTTTTTATTTTTTTTTTATTTTCCATGATGACTTATGCTGGTTGGGTGGACTGGTCTGAGTTAGGCTATTCAAATGGCCCCGGGAGGATACGCTGCTCCTGACTTAACCCCTGAGTAGGGCTTCTGCCTCACCCCTGCAACGTTCCCTTTTTGGAGTTATTTCTGTTACACGCTTTTTGTTCGTACCAGCGATTATTATAGATGTCGTTTTCGCCATTGCTGTAGTTTATACCCCCCAGTTGCGTCTCTTATTTGCTTGGTGCTTGACTCGCTGCTCATGGTGACCCCATTCCCCCCCTTTTTTTTTTTTTTTTTTTTTTGGGGATGTCTCGGGGCGTGCCACCATGGCAGTCCTCGCCATGATTGGCCCTCGAACACCTGGACTCCGTGACATATTCCCTCCATGGCCTCCTCAGGGAGTGTGCCAGGAGCGTCACGGTAATGGTCACTATATTTCTCCCTCCTCCCCCTTTTCTTTCTCTCTCTTACCTCATGTTTCACCTCTTTTCACTTGGGTCACCATCCTCGTAACATGAACCAACTAGCGTCGCTTTTTTCCCAATCACCCTTTGATTATTTTCGCAACGTATAATGAGTCAGGCCCTGCGAGGCCTTCTTTGTTGGTCAGTTTGTGACATATTCTACTTCAATAAAAACTTTGAAATATAAAAAAAAAATTGAACATGTGGCACGGATTATCTTTACTAATTGTGCAATGTTGAGAAAACAATTATATGAATTATGTATCAGGTCTCTTTAGTTATGATTGTTTTCAAAGAATTCTTGGGATGTGATCTCCAATATCCACATCATGTCAAAAGACTGTACGAACGTAAGAACAAAATCATAGACATTCTGCTCACTGGAAATATGTAAGCATGACGAATGCGTAAACACAAAAAATAACTAAATGTTTGAATTATGGATGAATGCTCAATAATGCAATAATCATTTTATTTCACAACTCACAAAATAAATAAGGAAGAAATACATATTTGATTTAATTAAAAATAAGAATCATCAAACACCTCTTTGTATAATTTGCTTAGAGTGGATTGAAAAGCCCTCTGATAAGAGTTAGAACTCTTGTTTTAATTCTAGCATGACATATCTATTTTGAAAGATATATGGGGGGGAGGGGGCAATGGCGTTCCACATAATTCAGTTACCAAACAGTTGATTTGGAATATTCTGGATTGGAACTTTTTTGTTCAAACAGTCTAAAACACATCTCATTTCTGAATTAATTTTGTTGTGGCCCATTCTCATTGCTCACCACTTAATGCTTTATCAAATTTGTGTTCATTACGTGGCATTTTACTGCATTTACTTCCCTTTCATTAAACTCAAATCATCATTTCTGGGTTCAATCATTTCTCAAATCCAAAACATGTTTTTGATGTGTTCTAAGTATTCTCAAACCATCAGCTTAATTTTTCTCCTCTGCGACTTAAGCGTAATGTTATTTTCAATGTTTTTGTGCTTGTGAATGAAAAGGGTTATTCAGGGCACTGAAATGTCACCTACATTTCGGTGCTCTCTCTCATTCCTTGCACTTCGGGGAAATTTAAATCTCCGTTCCTGTGGTGACTTCAGCATTATCATGGCGGCACCAGGCTTGGACCATGGTGCTCCTTTGTTCAGGAAGAAGTTAAGACCTTGGGGCAGGTTAGCTGCTGACTGCATGGACAGATCACAGCACCAGTGGCGACTCTAGGAACAATATTTAGGGGGGGCACAGAAGATTCCGCAGTCAAAACTGGGGGGGCACTAATAATTTTCACCACTGAATAAAACTAAGGGCCCTATCACCTGGTGTGAGCTAAAACACCATCACTAAAGAAAAAATTTAGCACTAGTCGCTAAAACTTACAGGGTTATTCAGAGAGAGGTGAAAAGCAGGAGAATGACTGTAGAATGGAAAATTCTTGGTCAAAATAGCCAAACCAGAAAAATTCTCCCATTCATCTCATTTTCCAAATTGGCTATTTTGACCTAGAATTTTCCATTCTCCAGTCATTCTCCTGCTTTTCACCGCTTTCTGAATAACCCTGTTAGTGCCTGATGACCTACTAACAGATCACCATGTCCGCGGTAGTCCATGAACAAGGTCGTTTGGCGCACGCTAGGGAAACTCAAAGACCCGGGCTGAGACCCAGCGCTAATGCGGTTGTGTACAGGATAGAACTGTTTTTCTTTTCCATACCTATCCCCCACCCTCACAAGCTTGAATATGAACACATCCGGTAAATAACCTCACACCCCTGCATTATTAAAATCATCCACGGTGGCCGCATCATCCATGTTTATATGCACACATATATTAAGGCTGATGGGCATTGCATGATAAATGCCACCCAACAGCATGTAGAATCATTACAATGCATTTAATAGATCCAAAAGGAAGGCCAGGTGAGCGACAAAAATTTCCCTGCTACAGCATATAAATAATACATGTTTCAGGGCAAGACTTATCCACGTGTCCCTTTAAACATGGTCCATACAGTCACCCTAATAATCAACTGATTCCATACTATGAATAACCCCCAGCATAAAATGTTTAAAATTAGGCAATATATTAGAATTAGGATATACAGTTGTGTTCAAAATTATTCAACCCCCAATGCTGTAAAGGGTTTTAGGGAATTTAGTGTACATTTGTAATTGTATTCAGAATGAAATCCTACAAGGACTTTTTAAAGAACCATATGCAACTAAAATGACATCAATTGGTTTTGTAATACAGTAGTAAATGTTTCTTTTGTGAATTCTTCATTGACACAATTATTCAACCCCTTAAAGACTACCACTCTGAAGAACAATGGTTCATTCAAGTGTTTTCAATCAGGTATTGAAAACACCTGTGGATGCCACGGAGCAGCAATAAAGCATAATAAGCACCAATTAGGCAGCTTTAAAATGACTGTGATACTCAGCTCCTTCTAGACATTTACTGGTGTGGTTACAAACATGGTGAAGTCAAGAGAATGGTCCAGGAAGACAAGAGAAGAGGTGATTACTCTTCACAGGAAGGGCAATGGCTATAAGAAGATTGCAAAGATGTTAAACATACCAAGAGAGACCATAGGAAGCATCATTCGCAAATTCAAGGCAAAGGGCACTGTTGAAACGCTACCTGGTCGTGGCAGAAAGAAGATGCTGACTTCGACTGCTGTGCGCTACCTGAAGCGTAGAGTGGAGAAAAGTCCCCGTGTGACTGCTGAGGAACTGAGAAAAGATTTGTCAGATGTGGGTACTGAAGTTTCAGCTCAGACAATACGGCGCACACTGCGTAATGAAGGCCTCCATGCCAGAACTACCAGACGCACCCCCTTGCTGTCTCCAAAGAATAAGAAGAGTCGACTGCAGTATGCCAAAAGTCATGTGGACAAACCACAGAAGTTTTGGGATAGTGTTCTGTGGACTGATGAAACAAAATTAGAACTGTTTGGGCCCATGGATTAACGCTATGTTTGGAGGAGGAAGAACAAGGCCTATGAAGAAAAGAACACCTTGCCTACTGTGAAGCATGGCGGGGGGTCAATCATGCTTTGGGGCTGTTTTGCTTCTGCAGGTACAGGGAAGCTTCAGCGTGTGCAAGGTACCGTGAATTCTCTTCAGTACCAGGCGATATTGGATGACAATGTGATGCAGTCCGTCACAAACCTGAGGCTTGGGAGACGTTGGACCTTTCAACAGGACAATGATCCCAAGCATACCTCCAAGTCCACTAGAGCATGGTTGCAGATTAAAGGCTGGAACATTTTGGAGTGGCCATCGCAGTCACCTGACTTAAATCCGATTGAGAACCTCTGGTGGGACTTAAAGAAAGCAGTTGCAGTGCGCAAGCCTAAGAATGTGACTGAACTGGAGGCTTTTGCCAATGACGAATGGGCGAAGATACCCGTAGATCGCTGCAAGACACTTGTGTCAAGCTATGCTTCACGTTTAAAAGCTGTTATAACTGTAAAAGGATGTTGTAGTAAGATTGAATGTCACTTGGGGGTTGAATAAAACTGATAATGATGTGAGCACAGAAAAGACATTTGTGGTTATTTCATTATAAATGTTATGTTATATTTGTCTGACCTACACGTGCCTCTTTGATTTAATTGTAAGCAAGATGACTGAATGATCAAAATCAATGTCAAACTGGCCAAAACACTCAATTTCAGTGGGGGTTGAATAATTTTGAACACAACTTATGTGGATAAAGGATACATTTATAATAGAACCAACTGCAACAGCAGCGACAATGCAGACCAGATCCATTGCTATGGTGTATGGGGCCAAGAGAACACCTGTGCTGCATTCCTTTCAATTGCCTATTAATTTTGGACGAGGTTGGACTGGTTTTTCTGTTTTTTTGGAGTTAGCACCAGGGTTGAGCAGTAGGTAAAATGTTGCAATTAGTGCACCTCAAAAAATTTAGCACTGGCACCAAGTGATCTGTTAGCTGCAAAAACACTAGAGATCTCTAGCGCTCCCCATGTTAAGTAAAGGACGTGGAAAGTACAGTAAGCTCGCAGTACAAATCGCTAATAGCAACGCACTGAGTGATTTTTCCCATTTGTAGCGAGAGGTAAACGATCTGTTGGTCAGGCGATAGACTCAATTAACCTGGCGCTAACGCAAAACCATGCCGACGCAAGGGTTAACCCACACCAGGTAATAGTGCACAAAATAAGTATATATAAATAAGATTCCAAAACCCCAGAGTAATGTGATGCAATGATACCTTTTTATTGTACTAACCTGATACTTAAATTCAATATTTTATTTGCTGCAATTCGGCAGTTTTCGCTGAATGTCTGCTGCTTCAGCGACTCCACTTTTAGCAAATTACAGTGACCATTCGCTAAATAGGGAATTCACCTTATTTTCGGCAAAATAAATTTCCCGAAATGTGATGAAAAGCAGAGGATCTAAAAATGAATAGACCCTTTAGAGTCTAACTTCCATAATAACCCCTAAAATGCCATAAACCCAGGAAAATACAATAAAATTAATAAACAATGTGGCATTTAGCCAACCCCTTAACCCCTAAAATGCCATTCATCAAGGGAAAACATGAAATGAATACACTGAGGCATGTAGCTAACTAGCTACCCATCAACCTGTAAAATGCCATTAATCAAGGAAAAAACAAATGTATACTGTAAGGGATGAAGCCTACCCATTAGCCCTTAATATACAACTAAAACCAAGCCAAAAACGAACGTAATACACAATGTAGTGTATAGTCTGAACATTAACCATTTAATTGCGGAGCCATTTCAACCCTGTGAAAATGTTTAACCTTAAGTACACGTTTTTATTTAATGTTTTATGACTTTTACTTCACACTGAATATGGTCATGTTGGATATCATTGGAAAGGCCAGAATCTGCCCTTTCAAATGACACCTAGTTCGTCCATATACAATGCATAGCTACGGAGATACGTTGGTCCGAAAAAGTGTGGGAAGCTGGATGCTGAATTTTGGTGGGGGGGCACATGGGGGGGGCAAGGAATATCCTAGGGGGGGCAATTGCCCCCCCTTGCCCCCCTGTAGAGTCGCCTATGCACAGCACACAGATATACACAGATGCAAGACAAGATATAACAGGATTGAAACAAGAAAAGCAGGAGAACACAGAAGAACTCGAAAGGAACCCCTAACATTGGGGTAAGATCCTTGAATGGTCTTCTGCCTATGGAAACCTAACAAGAAAATAACAGAGACAGGAGAACAAGAAGGGCGAGGGTTAAATAAGACAACGAGCAACAACACACAAAACTGAAATTAGGTCATCATATTGGCATCTGTGCTAAGGATAACTATATACTGATTGGTAAATACACAGAACATGAAACAAGGAACAAATATAGAATAGTAAAGACTGGAGTCAAAGGAACAAGAGCCAGGAAGGAATGTCAGACAAGCAGAGGTCAGTACACAGAGTATGGATAATAAAGAGTACAGGGAGCAAACAAAAGAATAGTCATGATACAAGCCAAGTTCATAAACCAGAAAATCCAAGACACGATACAAGAATGCAGCAACACAGGAAACAGGAACATGATACTAGGAACCAGAACTCATGCAAGAGCAATCAGCCTCTCTGCTGCTTGCATCTTTATAGTGAACAGGTCTGGGCAATTGGGACATGTGATCCCAGACCTGAACAGTCACAGAGAATCCCAGGAATGGCACAGGGTGGAATGACTTTCCAAGAACAGAAAAAGCTGGCCCGGATCCCTCTCACTACCAGGGGACCTGGCTGGAAGGTGGAAATGTGACAAGCATATACCGCAGCATTCTCGATGTGCAGAGAAAAGTTACCGCAAAACTGCCGACTTTAAAAAAAAATTGCTGCAAAATCGCACATATTATCAGAACCAATAATTTCAATGGGTCCCAGTGGCTTATTAGATCGGATCCAATAAATTATCGGATCCAGATAAGCCGCCGAACGCGTCCGGAAAAAAGTTGAGCTGCAGAACAGAGCGTCGACCAGCCACCGGAAAAAGCAGACAAGCCGAATGGGTTAAAAATAAAACGATTGAAAGTGACAGATTTGAAATGTTGTTTACAAAAAATGCTACTGGACCAAAAATGGTCTGGAATTAACATATAAGGTCATATGAATAATAATAAAAAGGGCTAAAAAATCTTGATCAAGAAAAGGTTTCACAATACCTATATATGGAGCGCTGGGTGAGGTGGTGAGGGTACCTTTTGGGTGCAGCTCTGTGATAAGTGGGTTGACAGAGTCAAAACCCCAAAACACTCTGTCTGTAATAACAATTTTTAGAAGAGAGAGACACACTCCAGAGCGCAAACCTGTACCTAATGAACGAGTGGGAGGAGAGGTCTTTTCTCTCTAGGTGGCTGCGTAATGCTCAAAGGTTGAGTCTATGTGTACATATATTCACACAAAATTGCATACATTCACACAAAATTGCATAAGCAAAGATGTAAGCATACATATATCATATAAAATATAAAAACAGCATTGCATATATGGTCTGATTGATATAAAAGATCCTTTGTAATGCAGTATTGGTGGTATATCGCCACCTAGTGTTCGTATTTCAAAAAGTCTTTCAATTGAAGAAATGTGTAATAAATAAAAGTTCTTCTGATCTGCGGCACTTCTCTGTCTCTCTTGTACCTCCGAGAGAACAGGAGAGTGTGATTAGAATTGTGCCAAGCACTGCATATTAATGGTCTGAATGATGGATGCACACTTACGCAGGTTTATTCCTCGTGCTGCAAGCGGCTGGTCTGTGAAACCACTCTTCTTTTGGTGCTTACTCCTCTGTTCCTATGGTGATCGGTCCCAGGGCCCAGCAGATCCAGGACTTCCCTTCTGGGGGTGCTAGGATTCTTTGTATGGTGCCTTGGTTGAAAGCAATACCGGAAGCAGGGACGGCCAATAAAGAAGTGGATTTTATTCACATAAGTATAAAAAAACAATAAAATGGACTTGGTGGAGATATAAACAAATGAAAATAAATGGTGTCCTTTAAAACGCGTTTCACCACTCAGGTGGCGGCTTCATCAGTCATGGATCAAAAAATCTTGAAATGCCTAAAAAAATCCTAAAAATAAATAAAGAGACTTTTTGCTGCAGATTAAAATAATAAATGGTTTAATAGATATTGGATAAAAACTGGAATATTTTTAACATTGAAACCTGTGGGATTTGTCTGATTAAACCTGCCAAATGAAAGCACCAAACATCAGGGCATTTCACTGGCATTTCACTTCTGTTCGGTGTTCTCTGAAAATGTTAACCATTGATTCTCTATGGGATTTTCACTGCCGCCGAATAGCACTGTATTTCGCTAGCAATTCGCCAAAATTTGTCAAACTGACTGCTTTCTTAATAGCTGAATGGCAACGTAATTGCACTGCATGGGGAAATTTCCTGTTTGGTGCAATTCCAGAGCCAGATCGGCTCTCTGTGAATAACCCCTTAAGTATGTGTGTCAATATGAATGAAGGGGTATACATAGGATTGTAATTGAGTTTGTATGCCTAGGTTTCTGATTGTGTGCACTCAGGGCCGGATTAACATAGGGGCAGATGGAGCAGCAGCTCCAGGCCCATGCGCCAGAATAGGCCCACAGAAAGGATAAATTTGTCTGCATTGATGGGCATTTGGACCACTATATCTCCACCGCCATAGCAGCTACAGGGTCATATTAGGTATCACCATAAAGGTCAGAGCATGATATTTCCAATGATACCAAACAGGACCAGGTTTTATTTAACAATAAAAATAAAATAATATAATAAATATTTCTTTATTTTTCTTTCTAACACAGCAATATTTTTCAATTATAAAGGGAACAATGATGCTGCAGTAACTCACCATCTCATTTTTCATGTCACTAACAAGTGTGGAGGTGATGGTACAATCCATTATTTTACGAATTGTTACATCAAGAAACTAAACCGCCACACTGCAGCGAAGTGCACTGGGGGGGGGGTGCTTTGGAACCGTGCGCCACTAATCTTTACACCTTGCAATGTCAACTGAGGTGTAACAGGACAGAGTCTAGCCAATCATGACAATGTAAAATCTAAAAGAAAAAGAAAACAAAAAAACGTTTTATTTATTTTTTGTTCCAAAGCGATGGTATTGTCCATTTGTCACGTATAAAATTAGCAATACCACTGCCATTACTCACCTTCTCCTTTCCCACGCTGGAAGCAAGGTCAGTGTTTTATACATAGTCATATTATTCATAAAACACCATTATCCAAAGCACATGGGAAATATCAAATTTTTGGGTTAAAATTGTATATTTTCTCAGAAAAATGCAGTTACATGTTTAATTTTTTTAAACAAGAATTCCCTATAGAATATATAACCAGAGGTTTGAATGATAAAATATGAAAAAATAAATTTACACGCTGTGATGATTGAAATATGAATGGAAATTTACTCCTACAGTATCTGCCTGGTTAGATATACATATATATGCAATATTAAATAGCCTAAAATATGTTGTCATTTCACTAAATTCCAAAAAAAAGCCCACCAAAATATTCAGCTCCAGGCCCATAGAGATCTTAATCAGGCCCTGTGTGCACTGCATGGCTGAACTAGACACTGGTGGTGAATAAGAGGCATGTGTGGTCCCTCTATAGATTTGTCAAATCACGGGCTGGCAAAATGTTAGCAATAGCGCTGTTGATCTTTATTTAATGGCCTTCTGATGTATGGCATGTAAATTAAGACCTTCAATTCCAAGACTGAATATAAGTCTTCTTCAGTAGCTCTTTTTGGCTCACAGATGGCGACAACTGCCTGTCGAATAGGGCTACTGCAGTAAGAAATACATTGGGAAAATTCCCAAATATCTCTTCCTGTATAATTCATGAAAAGTGGTTTTCTAGAAAACCACTTATTCCTGACAGTGTTTTTATTGGAAATCCCTTGGTAATAAAAGGGGAAATTCCTTTTAAGAATATAACGCTGGTTTCTTTCTTTTCTCATAACTCACATTGTACAATATTATTAGTGACTGTAGGCTCAGCTCGATATTGGCTGTCAGTCACATTGAAAAGTAGAAAAGGCAATATGAGAAAACAAGAAAGAAACAGCATTGTTATTTTAAATAGACCCTGCATTTATATAAAAAATAACAATTGAAACTAGGACACATTAGAGCAAAACATAAAATAGAAAACCAATTGGATCAAACCTATATTATATGTACTGGTAATAAGAAAAAAAAAGAGAGAAAAATTCTAGGAGGTACACATATCCCATAACAGGGCCACCCCTAGCATTTTCAGGGCCCTGGGCAAGAAAATTTTGTAGGGCCCCTGGCCATGCTTTCAACACCACATCTCCTTATATTCCACCTTTTCAAGCTCAGACACACACACAATACTAGATTGAAAAGAAAAACAGTGAAGCGCCTCCAGAAAAAGTGACTAAATGTCCACGCTACACATTGAATGTGGGGGTTCTCCTAAAAACCCCAAATCATGTGTTGCAGAAGGTCAACGGAGCGCCAGCAAACTGGATGTACAATTAGTCACCATACATGTCCAATAGACTGTCTTCTAGATCGTCCCAAATGGACCACTCTTCCAATAAAATTTATGATGTTGAGCCTGACCTCAGCTCTAGGGTGAATAGTGATTTTGGGTCTTCAAAAGATGTTCAGGTGCCCATATACCCGCAGTAGAATTTTTCAAGCACTTTCCCCTGCAGTGGATCAGAAAAATACCAACGCACTTTCTGGTGCAATATCGTTATATGATAATAATGGAGTAGGTATTCATAGATGGTTACACTCACATATTAATGAGCCGCATTGGCTCCAAGATGTCGCATAGGAATATCAAGGTAATTCCAAAACCTTATTTTTAAAAAATCATCTTTATTTTACTTTAAATATGATGTTCCAGCAGAATAAATCCATTTATTCCAAGCAAACCCATGGAACCAGCACTGTCAGCCCTCACGGCTCTTCGGCTAGTTATATCTGCAGTGTGAGCCCACTATTGTAGTGGGCTCACACTGAAGATATAACTAGCCGAAGAGCCGTGAGGGCTGACAGTGCTGGTTCCATGGGTTTGCTTGGAATAAATGGATTTATTCTGCTGGAACATCATATTTAAAGTAAAATAAAGATGATTTTGTAAAAATAAGGTTTTGGAATTACCTTGATATTCCTATGCGACATCTTGGAGCCAATGCGGCTCATTAATATGTGAGTGTAACCATCTATGAATACCTACTCCATTATTATCATATAACGATATTGCACCAGAAAGTGCGTTGGTATTTTTCTGATCCACTGCAGGGGAAAGTGCTTGAAAAATTCTACTGCGGGTATATGGGCACCTGAACATCTTTTGAAGACCCAAAATCACTATTCACCCTAGAGCCGAGGTCAGGCTCAACATCATAAATTTTATTGGAAGAGTGGTCCATTTGGGACGATCTAGAAGACAGTCTATTGGACATGTATGGTGACTAATTGTACATTCAGTTTGCTGGCACTCCGTTGACCTTCTGCAACACTCACAATACTAAACTTTCTAAATAGATACGCCTGACCTCTCTCATCCCAGGATAGTGTGTCTATCTCAGAGGCCTAGGGTGTATAACACCCCATCTCATTGCTTACTTGAAGGGGGTCCCTGCTTCAGGACTTGTCACTCTTGTCCTCCGATACTTAATAGCGACCATTGTTTGGCGGTTTCTGATACATTATATCACATAGCAGGTGTTGGCAGTGGTCCAGGGCCCACCCGAAGTGTGGGGATGGGGTGTGTGCCTGGCTTCCCCCAACCAAAAGGTCAGTCCTGTCCCACAATCTATAAGAGAACAGCGACATTAAACATGACACACTGAATTAAAGTGTTTGAAAATGACACACAGCTGTGTTTTTGTATTAAAACACCAGTGCTAACAGAACGGGAATTGCATCCTATCAAGGTATCTAAATAAAAAATAAAGTGGTGATCTCTTTGTCCCAATCACATCTGGGTATTTATCCAGGTAAAATAATGTGGTTTTTTTCTACTGTGTTACAATTATATATAAGTAAAATGCTGCTTGTGAAAGGCAGCTGCTTTGAGAAATGAGTTCTCTCGCACACACAGTTTTAGTGGCATAATTTGTAATCGATCTTCCAATAAAGAAATCCTTTAGAAACTCAGTTAGCCTTGAGCAAAATGCTTGGACATTAACAACAAATATAATAATTCCATTGTATAATATTATTGGAAATTTCAGAAAACATCATCTGGCTTTATTTGATTTCTCTACCCTCAATTAATTGTCACGGAGATAAACATTAGGTTAAAACATGCATCTGAGGATATTAAAACCATTACGAGGCATATTTATATCAGATAGTAAGTTATACAGGCATCCAGCCATCCATAATGCCTGGAGTTATAGGATCAACCAAAGTTGAGAATTTAAAGGGACACACAGGGTTCTATCGCCGCCTTCAAGTTAACGCTAGCACTAGCTGAAAGGAGGTGATAGCACGCCGCACAGATCTCCTTCGATTCGCTAACGGGTTAAAAAACCCATTAGCGAATCAGCATTAGCGGTTTGTACCTGTAACGATTGGCACCCAATTGGGCCATCGTGGTGGCTTGGAACAAGGAGTGTAGCCCTTTAGGCAGGTGAGATGCTGACTTGATACAGGACAGATCAACGATACAGATTCCAGGGCAATACAGGAACCAGACTGAAACATAAGGGACAGGAGGGCCATGAAGAAAACTAAAGGGATCCCTATGCCGGGAATGATTTCTTTCTAGGAAACCCTCACAAAGATTAATAGAGCATGGTGGACAAGAAGAGCAAGGGTTAACAAGACATACAGAAAGACTATACTAAAGAGGTCCTTGTATGTGGCCTCTGAGTATACTAAACTAAGACAAAGAAAACACACAGTACATGAAACATAAGAATGGTCATACAGACAAAGGTTGGCAACAGATCAGCATGCAGAGTACCAGGAGTAGACAGAAAAGGATCGTCAGGAAATACAGCCGAGGTCAAAACCAGAATATACTTGGACAGGAATGCTTTGCAGCAACGCTGGGAACAGGAACTGGACACAACCACCATATGGACTCCATGGAGCGGATGCTTGGCAAGGCGCATTAGCACTGCCCCCAGCATCCATGAGCCTAGCGGCCGCTACGGAGCGGACTGCTGGACTCAGCGCCTGCCCTGCAATCTGTTCGGGAATCCAGGACGCAAAGGGGAAATTATCAATCGCTAATTTTTCCCCCTAGCGTCGCAGTTTTAGCTCAGGGCAGGTGATAGTGCCCACAGTGTCTGAAAAGAGAATACCCACGGTGCACCTCTGTTATAGCAAAACTCCAACTACAAGGCAGGTGCTCAAGAAGTCCATTTTGGTCACTCTTGACTTCAGCAATGCGAGAAAAGGATTCCAGGAACTCCAAATTATTTTAAAAAAAGACACCTTTATTGCAGCATCAGCGCAACATTTCGGCTGTAAATGCAACCTTTCTCAAGGTCAAGTATTTACATAAAGAAAGGATTTTTATTATTTTTTGGACATTGTATCCACACAACTGATAATAGTAAGTAGTTGGCTTGTTTATTAAAACAAATAGGTCAAAACACTTTTATTTACACATTATTTACAAGTTTTGATTTGCTGATTTGTGACTTGAGAACTATTTCCCCAGTGTCCTATTATCACCTTTTTCGGAATGATGTATTCAGAATGATATATAACACGTTCAGCCTTGCCTGAGTAAATTTGCAATAATCCTAGTACATTCTTCCACAAGAAAAATAAGAAATTTATATAGATTATAAATTTATAATGATATTCAAGTCTATTCAAAGAAAGGTGAACCTCAGGAGAATGACTGGAGAAGTGAAAATTCTAGGCTAAAATAGAATATTTGGCAATATGTGTTTACATGAGAGACATAAGGAGTAATATGACTTTGGTTCAGAGCTACTTTGGTCACTCTTAGGATTCTGCCTTGATAATCCTGAAATGAACATTATGGGACATTGCAACAGCTAAAAAAAAACTCAAATTCTATGTGATGTGAGGTGTGAAAGATCTACTTAGTGCTCCTAAATCCAGAATGCTTTGCAGTTGGGTTGTGTGATAATGGAGATTTTGAAAGAAAATCTAATATTGTGAAACCGCTTAATTTGTTTATCTGTATGTATGCGGTTATTACCATTCAAAAATGTGGAACCATCATGTTGGAGTTTGTGATGCTTACGTACTCCCCAATATCTGTCAGTGCTTCTGCATTAAGCGGCATCTGCTTGGCTGCATGTGAGCCTTTCATGCAGACACCATTCATCGTTGTGAGTGTGGCACCCAGCATACACCATGATGGGACCCCCGGGGGGAGGCAAGGAAAAGCCTTCAGGTGAGGAGGATACTCAGGAACCGGAGTAATAAACTTTATTATACTACTCATGGACTAAGGTAGAGCAAGATCCAGATGTGGTGCAGCTGAGCCGATGGACACCACAGAAGAGTGGAACCATGACTGAGGTGTTGCAGGGAAGCAAGGCTGGATACTGAGCAGAGGACAGGGCTGAATACTTGCAGGGTTCACATGGCTGGGTGGTGGATGATTGCTCCGTTCACAGGGCAGGATAGTTGCAGGGGACAAGACTGGTTACAAGCCTGGATACAAGATAGAGGTTTGCGGGGCAACGAGGGACAGGAGTAGGAGCAGCAGAGCTTACTCCAAACTGGAGACACTGAACAGAGCACTGCTAGAAGGGAGCACCTCCCTTGCATAGGGAGTGGGACAATGCTCTGTAATCAGGTGAACGGAGCCAAGACAGGTCAGAGGCAAGTCCTGGAATGGCCCAAACAAGGGGATTGCATTGGTCTCCAGGATGTTAGCATGACAATCGTAAGGCAGCACCATTCTACTTCCTGCAGAAGGTGCTGTCCAGCTCAATGAGCACCACGGTAGACTTGTGGGTTGGAAATGTGGTGACTTTAAAAATGCTAGACTAAAATACAGCAGAGGGAAGAGGGAGGGAGGTGTAGGGGCCAGGAAAGTTTAGTAATTAACCCTGTTGGCTTTCTATCCCTTCCTCCATGTTTTTTACATTCAGTGTCTCTTTAATGCAAATGAACACCATTCTTTTAATAACACAATTTTATTGATTTTATAAATAATACAATAAACAGCTACAAGGCACCAAGTGAAGCACAGAAAACAAGCCAGTACTTCGAGAAGCAGTACAAAATATCAATAAACAAAAGATGCTAAATCAGCATTCTAACCACGAGACAAAAAACAGTGCCTTGAATAGAAATAAGTAACAATTGCGGAATAGTCAAAATAAAAGAACAAAAAGAACAAAAAAAAAGGGGGGGGAGAATCAAGGTCTCCTGGTCAAATAAATAATGCATAAATCATGGAACCGGCCACGGTTCCCATATCTTAGTACACTGCGGAACGGTATTGTGTAGTTGCGCTGTCAAGCATTCCATCTTATATAAACATACCACACTTTCGTCGCCACCTCCGCTAGAGAGGGAAGGGTCACTTTCCACGAACAGGCTATGCAGATGCGTGAGGCCGTACAAACTCGATGGACCAATTTAAGGGAGTAACGAGACAGCCCGTAGCGATGGGACGGGCTATTGAGTAAAGCCAGCAATGGCTCAGGCAGTATCTGTAGACCGATAGCACGTGAAAGTAACATAAAAGCTGAGGACCACAAAACAGTTACATGCCCACATTCCCACTAGACATGTGCACAGCACAAAATTTCATTTTGAACTAATGGATTAGTCCTAAAATGCAATTTATTTAGTTGCTAAACAAATTAGTTTTCAGTTCTTTAGTATGAAAACTAATTTCATTCATCCGAAAACCAGTGGATACAATTCCTATTGTAGTGGCTCCTCAGAGGGCTGAGATCGCTGCTTGTTACAGTATCTTTCACTCTCAGCACAATGTGTAAGGCAAAGCTGTTACAGTAACTGACTGCTGCTCATCACAGTGCTCAGAGTTTCAGTACAACTAGTAAATAATAATTTTTTTTTATAAATAAGTTATAACAATATTATTTCCTTGTTTTACTGAAACTCTGAGCGCTGTTACAGTCAGTTACTATAACAGCTGAGCCTGATACATTGTACTGAGAGATAATATAACAAGCAGGCGATCTCAGCGCTCACAGCCACTGGATTTAAAGGGCTAAAAAAAGGCTCCTTTCTGTATAATGTATAGAGCATCCTCCTGCATTAATTAATACCCCTCTCTGTATAATGTAGATAACATCCTCCTGCATTAATTAATACCCCTCTCTGTATAATGTATAGAACATCCTCCTGAATTAATTAATGTCCCTCTCTGTATAGAACATCCTCCTCAATTTATACCTTTCTCTGTATAATGTATATAACATCCTCCTGCATTAATACCCCTCTCTGTATAATGTATAGAACATCCTCCTGCATTAATTAATGCCCCTCTCTATATAGAACATCCTACTCAGTAGGACCTACTGCATTGGCATGTGAAGGGTGCAGAACTTCGGAATGCAATGCTTATCCAGCATAGGAGAGGGAACTTTTACTTAAACTTTGTATCTCTGTAGGGGAGAGAGACAGGAATATAACAGCAGGGGAGAGGGAAAATATTAACGTAAATCGGTCTGAAAGCTCAGAGAAGAGATGACTGGTGCAAATTTATTTTTATAATATAATAAAGCACTTTAAATCCAGGGAAAACATTCAAATAAATTACACTGAAGGCTCATAATGACAGAGTAACTGTGAGAGCTGGATACTAAATGTATCAGACATCAAAAACCCTTTATAACAAGCAGCACTAGGAGAGGAGAGGGACTTTATATAAAACGTGTATTATAGATGAGGAAAAGGGGGATAGTGCTCCTAGATAATATAAAATGTATCAGACCTAAGCCCCTATTATGCAGAGCGGGAGAGGAGATAACACACGTTTTATAAAGTCCCTCTCTTCTCCCAGCGCTGCTTGTTATAAAGGGGTTTTTACTATCCAGCCCTCCTCTGTCATTAGCTTTCAGTTGGATTTATCCCAGGACATACTTGAAAATGAGAGAAATCTTAATGTATCCTTCCTCGTAAAATCCTTTATAAATAAATAAATAAAATAAATAATTTGAATGTTTTCCTTCTCCAGCTGCATTTATCATCTTGTCTGCATAGACATGCAAGGGTTAAGTAAAGGTTTCCTCTCCTGTGCAGGCTGTCTGTGCTGCGAGTGAGTATTCTGGAGCTCTATCACTGTCAGATTTCCGGGTAGGGGTCGAGAAGGATTATGCATACAAACCTTTTCTGTAGCTTTGCGATGTTGCGCTCTTCATTGTTGGTCTCCTTCACTGATCAATGTAATATCACAAAAAGGACTGAAACTAAAATGTAGTGCATTTTATTTTAGTTTCTTTCGTTTTTTGTACTGAGCAGTTTTGTATCTCTTGAGTCATACGAAAACTAAATTATCCCACAATTCGGACTAAATCATTTAAGTACTAAAATGAATGCACATGTCTAATTCCCACCACATATGATAAAACGTTCCGCGATGGCCACAACCTCTAGTACAGAGGCTAGACAAACCCAGGTAAATTCTTTGTAGTCTAGCAGGGTACAGGTACCATCTGGAAAGAAGTTTATAACAGTTCTCGTTCACCAAGGTGCAGGTGGTTATCCCCATAGAGGACTCCATCAACGCCTCCCACTCCTCCCGAGGAATGGGGCGACCAACATCCCTCTCCCACAGCTGTTGATATGGACATGGTCTATCAAGTGATGGGGAAAGGAGCAGTGCGTAAAGTAGAGAGATCGCCCCAGCCATACTCGAACTCCTCATCGCCAGACATTCAAACGGTGTGGTGGTAGGGATACCTGAAGTTATACAAAGTGACGTAATTGAGTGTAACGGTGAAATTCCCTCAACGGAACATCATAAGATTCTCTATAGCATTCCCAAGAGGGGAACTTCCCTTGAAAGAGCACTGAGCCCAGTGTCGTGAATCACTTATTCTGCCACCACTGAAACGCTCATCCCTCTCTCCCAGACCAAAAGGGGGTTATCCCTCAAAGGAATCATCCCAGAGCCTGGTGTAGTAAGAGACGCCCAAAATTTAACCTTGGACCACAAATTGAGTGAGTGAATAGAAGTAGGCAATAATCGTTTCCGTTTGGTCGAAGAGATCTGTCTCCAGAGCAGCTGTGATAAGCAAGCTGGAGAGGCACACCTGATCTCAATATCTACCCAACAGACTCTGCCTTGTCTCGAGGACCATTGAAGGAGCTGAGTTAGTTGCGCTGCCTCATAGTATAGTGTAAGATCCGGGACCGGCAAATCAACACCATTCTAACCAAACACCATCAAAGACTCTTCCTGTAACCAGCACTCTGAGTGATGATTAATTTGACTAACATTAGAAGATTACCTTAGGGAAATGCAGACTGAATTCTGCAATCACTGAGCAGCAAATCATATCACCTGTGCTGTGCTTCAGCTATCCTGCAATCCTGGCATGTTAGGGTTACTTGAGGACCAGGGTTGGGAACCACAAATTTATAACATTACATCGTCTTTTGTTCACTCGCTTATTCAGTACCAAAAAGTGCTTAGTTTGCACTTCCCATTGACATCCATTGTATATTTCCTACCGCCAGTAAGTATTATTGTCCCTATTTAAAGGAAAAGTCAGTGGACCCCTGGCCTAAACTGCATTTTATGTAGTTAAAATCTTGTGCCTTAGATGACAAAAATTACCCTAAAACACATTAGAAATACCGTAGCCCAGGGCTGTCAAACTCTAGCCCTCCAGATGTTTCTGGACTACAACTCCCATGATTTCCTGGTCATCTATCGCATTGAAAGAATTCTGGGAATTGTAGGCATCAAAATCTGTGAGGCCGTGAGTTGCACAGCCCTGCCTTAGTGAGTTATTCACGAATCAGGGTTCATTGTTGCAACCACAAAAAACATCTGTAATCCAGAGTAGGGATGAGCTGTTTGTTTCTATCGGTTCGGAGTTCGATTCGAATATTGGCCATTCGAAAGTTTGTGAACTTCGAACTTTTTTGGGACGTTCGCCAAAAGTTCGAATAATTAGTTTTTTTTTAAAAAAGTATAAAAAATGCTTAAAAAATACTAAAAAATCTAGATATAAAGAGACTCTTTACTGCAGAATATTATAAGCAACGGTTTATTAGATATTGAATTAAAACGGGAATATTTTTAACGTTGAAGCCTATGGGATAAAACATTCTTGTTACTAAAACATCAGGCAGACACGGCCCTCTAATCAGGCACTGTAGAGGGCAGCCTGCCGGGGCCTCCCAAGGATCCCCTTGAGGAGCATGCGTCCACCGGATGATAGAGCTGTGCAGGCTAGCCGCCCGGGTGCATGTGGCAGAGACAGGTGGCTCAGGGAGGGAGCCACTGCACTTGTGGCCACGGCAGATCCCCCCCACAACCAGGATCCAGGGAGCCCCCACTGACCACCAGGCTAAGGTAAGGCGACACATTTCTAAAAAAATTAAATCCGAGGACATTTTTAAATGTCCCCAGGAACATAAAATATTTTTTTTTCTTTCTCTACCTTGCTGAATGTATTTAATTATATATATTAGATACATTCAGCCAGGTAGAGGGGGGTGGCATGTGGGCTGCGCAGGGTCTCAGGCAGCGGTTTGTTTTTTTTGTGTGTATATTTTTAGCAAATTTATAGGGGAAGGTAAGGGCAGGTAGGATATATATATAGATAGATAAGATATATATCTATATTCTTATAAATATATATATCCAGACTTGTATTACACACACATTTTGGCAACTAATTGCCCCCCCCTTTTGGCTGATCCCTCCAGAAGAAATGTTGAACCCGATAGAGCAGAGAATAATATATATATTCTCTGCTCTGTCGGGTTCAACATTTCTTCTGGAGGGATCAGCCAAATTGGGGGGGGCACGCATTTAGTTGAGATTGTCCACATGCCACCCCCCATGTGCGTATGTGCATATATGGTCTGAGGTCTGTGGGTGGGTGTATACATATATATGCGTGTTGATATATACGTATATATAGATCTGCGTGTTGATATATACGTTTATGTCTGTGTGTGGTATCAATGCATCCCTACTCTATACACAGCGCTTTGTGTCCCTATAATATATATGATCAGGGGTTACTTTTTTATATTTTTATACTATTCCTATTAAATTAACAGTATTTTTTTATGTATTTTATTCAGTAGAAACTTTTTTTGCCTATATAACATGTGCTTTGTGAAAATAAAACGTTTTTGTATGTACATTTTAATTTAGTTAGTGGATTCCTGTCCAGTGCGGTGAGAAGCAAACGTAACGCAGTGTAGACACGCTGCGAGGCGGAGCGAAGTGAAGTCAAGCCTGCAAAATGTTTGCTTCTCTACGCTGTGCGTCGCTACACGCTCAGTGTGTCTCAGCCTTTATTCCCGCATCGCTAGTTTACCGAATCAGTTTGTACACTTGTTACTGACCCTGCTTGTTCTGAAGACCCGATCTGTTGCCGACTTTGCCTGCCATTTGACTATTCTCTCTGTGTATTCCCTGCCTGGTCTGTTTGCTTCCTGTTGCTACTGGTGTGTGCCGATTCTCACCATATACAGTAGCGCAGTACAAGTGCCTAAACATTGCTGACCAGGTTTTGTTATAGCTGCTGATGTAACTGAATAGATCGGGGATCTCTTCTGCATTACCAAAACCTCCACCACTGCACTCTTCCACAATACCTCAGAGGGGTTATGGTGTGAAGGCACTTGCTGCCACCAAAGGCAAAATATTTGGGAGCACTGACGCCTATACCAGATTCATATCATTTTAAGATTGGACCGCAGGGTCCACCAACTGCACTCTTCCACAATACCACAGAGGAGTTACAGTGTGACGGCACTGTTGCCGACACTAAAAGCCCAATTTTAAAGCACCTATTGTTACTTTCATCCTAAGCCTGCATAAGTTTCACCATAATTTAGCCAAAGAAATCACTAAACTTGTTCTGTGTGTCCTAAAATGTCTCCTTTTTTCATACAGGCTGCCGCCCCAAGCAGTTGTTTATAAATAGATCAAAGGAAAAACATTTACCGTCATTTAAAATGTCATTTTTTTGTTTTTAAATGTCTCTATACATCCTACAAATCCGCCACTTCACGGGCAAGTTATGGGGACCTCCTAGGCACGATATTTGAAGGAATTTTTTGTTTTTATTCTTAACCTTTATTTGTTGGAAAGCTCACTGTTCCTGTAAAAACGTTTTTTTAAAACTTTTTGTCCTTGTTTCCTGTCCCCCAGGGCACTACATACACCTTTTATGGCAAATATCTAGCATATATGCCCTCTTGGAGGGCACTCTAAAAATCGAACGTTCAAGTCCCATTGACTTACATTGAGCTCGGTTCGTGTTCGAGCTTGAACTCGAACTTTTGAAATTGTTCGAGTTCGAAGTTGAACCGAACACGGGGGCGTTCGGCTCATCCCTAATCCAGAGAGGGAAATTCAAACAGCAGCAGGAGAAGCTTCGTCAATGAAACTTTCCTTTTTGAATTTCCCCCTCAAAATCACCAAAATTGACCGTAGTTGAAACAATGGTAATTCTACACATTGTTTGCAACTACAGCAAAGGATGATAATTAGTGAATAACCCTCTTAAATTTCAATAGGAAAAACTAAAACTCAGACAGGTTCCACCTCTTTATACGACGGGAGGTCCAAAAGTAAGTTTACTATCAATTAAATAATGATGCTGACCACATTTTTTTCCAAAAAAGCTTTTTCTATTTAGCCTAATTAATCGCTACAAATCTCAACGTATTTTTTTCAATCATTTCATTCACTTCTTAGAACACCCCTGAAAATCATTTTGTTGTCCGACTAGTTTCATCTCCAGTGACAATTGTCTTGAAGTTGGCAGTCTACCGATTTTCGAATGTGAAGAGGACCTCTTTGGTAAAATCAACTCAAGCTGATTTTTTGTTGTGTCAGTTCAACAAATGTGGAACCCAGTGGGCATACTTCTTGGTGAAGCACAACTCTTCATGAAGAATCCTCAACATGCTTGTTTTTGGGACATCAAACTCTTCCAAATACTTTTTGAGAATGGTTTGAGGTTACTGATCCAGAAATTCATTCAACTTGGCCATCTTGGTCCCATTCGTGGTCATGAGGGTCTTCCTATCTTGGTTATCCATAATCACAATGTTTAGACTTAAATCTGCTAAATTTACCTGTGGATGTTCTGGAGACTAGGAGCTTCATCCCCAACATGGGTTTTGAGGTCTTCAAAGCACTGTTTCACAGAGAAATCACAATGAAATTGGTAGAGCATTGTGACATGTTAAAAGAGCTAAACTGGCCATCGCTGGAATCCAGACGCACCCTTCACCTTTCACACCTGGTGTTTAAGAGCCTTTCTGGGACATTACCACCCTACCTGAATAGGCTGCTTCTCCCAGCAGTTCCCTCATCCTATAACCTCCGATCCAGGACCAGTACCTTATTTGCAATACCACAATACAAAAAAAAGTGTCTCAATCCTCACTTTCCTACAGAGCACCGCAAATATGGAATAACCACCCAGAGACCATCAAATCCTGCCCCAGTCTAAAATCACTTAAGATATATCTATTAACCCCTTAGTGACCGAGCAGTTTTACAAAAGTCTGTCCAAAAGTGCCCGCTTCTGTTTTTATGTTTCTGCGTTGTTTATGTTTAGGTCAAATTTTCCTCTTACTCGATAATGCAACCCACACATATTATATACTGGTTTTCCCGCCATTAAATGGACTTTCTAAAGATACCATTATTTCTATCATATCCTATAATTTACTATAAAAAAATACGAAATATGATGACAAATGGAAAAAACACACTTTTTGAAACCTAACCAGCAAGATCTACAACTGCCAAAAAAGACGTTAGCTAAATAGTTTCAAAATTTTGTCAGGAGATTAGAAATACCCAATTTTTACATGGTTTTGCTTTTTAACCCCTTCACTGCTGATCCATTTCACCTCTGTGCGCTGAGCTCATTCTGACCGCTTTATGCTCATCATTTTTAGATGCCAACTTAAGCCCTATTTAATTAAACCCCCCAGACAATTTTTTTTAAAAAGTTATTTTTATTTTATTATTATTATTTTTTTTAAATTCATTTTTACAACAAAGCTGGTCATGTTTGATATCATTGGAAAGGCCATGATATAAAACATCACCCTCTAGCTGCCACGGATCCAAAGGATCCCCATATCTCCACTTGGCAGCTAGGGGGTTAACTGGCCCACTGAGGTCCTCACACATATGGTGCGGATGTCAGTGGATGGGGGGTGACCCGGAGGCTTGGCTGACATCCAAGATGTCAGCCACCTGCAGGTTTGAATCTCGATCTGGCAATGAATCGGTTAATGAGACACACCACTGAAAAGGGGAGACTCTCCCCTTTCCAGTGGTGCAATTTATTTTCTATCTTAAATGATTGGGGGGATAGAGAGCTCCAAATGAGCCCCCCTTCCTGATTTTTACTGCAGGCACCTGCCGATGACATCATCACGCACGGTGATGACATCATCGCACCTGCTGGGCCCCCTAAAAAGGCCGGACAGGCTTCCAGCCTGCCAGACCGCCGCGGGAGCCCAGCGAGGGAGGTAAGTATCAGGTGGGAGGGAGGTTAGGAGACCCTGATGTACTATGTATGTCCGCAGTTCTAAGGGAGACTTCCCGATCGGATGTACATGGTATGTCAGCGGTCAGGAATGGGTTAATATACATACAGAATGCACCGGTAAACATGTAACATAGTGAGTATATTTCCTACATATTTCTTTCTGTGTTAATCTCTATATTTGTGTTTTGTTTTTAATATCTTGCATTTTATTACTTTGTATTTCTGTACCTACTCTAAAAATTCAATATTTTTAAACCCAGGACATACTTGAAAATGAGAGAAATCTCAATGCATCATTTCTTGTAAAATACTTTATAAATAAATAAATAGATAAATGAGATTTAATTAGAATAAAAGAAAAACATTTAGCCTAAACCAGCTGACTGTTTATTGTTTCGACACATACTTTACTAATGATAAACACTACAACTCCCATATTAGATAATTCCAAATACTGATTTTTCAGACTTCCAGTACCATGGACAGCTGACACTGAATTATATACGTATGTCTGAAAGCAGCATATTACAAAATAAAGAATGATTTTCATTTTTAATGGTTTTACTGACCTCATTTGTACTTGCAAGTAGACATCTTCACTGTGCATAACTCTTACTTCATCATTGTAATATATTATTATTGATAAACTATAAAATCTGTGTTTGTAATGTTTTTAGCTATTGACTAACGAAATTGATCTCATACTGTAAGTCTTAATTTCTGGTTTGCTTTATCGTTATCAAGGAAGAAAAATTCCTGCAGCTCAGGATTAGTTAAGACTTGATAGTCACTTCCTGCAGTGCGTTGGCTCACAAACAAGCCCTTTCGGAATACTGCTACAAATAATGCTTTATACAGTATGTGGTCTATGTGGTTATCATATGAAAAATTACCATTTTGTTTGAACAGGTATCATACTATCAGCATAAGTAGTGTGGATTTTTAACCTGAGCGCTGTTACCTATATAATGACACTCAGAGGGATATATAAGATACCAGTTGCTGCTATTTGGATTTTTGGCACAATTGTATTTTAATGAATGGACACACTGTTACTGGCTTTATTGCCGCTATGAGACTCCATTGAACGAGTGGTATATGTCTTGTTTTTATTGAATTTTATTTGTGCATTGTGTTAATCTGTTGATAGTTTATGTGATGAATTTCTGTTATAATTTTTGCTTTTCAATTTACATGGTTGACATTTATTTTATTTTACAACTACAGTAAAAGAATATATAAGTTAATATAAAGAAAAACTCTTTAGCAACGACATCTGTTTTATTTGAAAACTTGCACTTATCCGTGTGTTCTAACACTCATATTAACCATTCATAAGCTTACTCATGGAGATTCTTAACCCCTTTACTACACTGAAAACCCTAATTAGTTGACCGAACTCACATGATTGAGTAAACTCATTCCCGCAAATTAATTGAATAATAGAGTCTCCTAAAACGTATATATATATTTAAGTTCACTTAACTTGGTGCTCATGTAGACTATACTTACATTTTTAAGTCCACCTAACTTTGTATTTACACTGTGTACTTAAATAATTAAGTTCACTCAACTTGGTTTCTCACGTAGACTGCACTTAAATTGTTAAGCTCACCTAACTTGGTTTTAAAATAGTGCTTTCTATCCTGAATAAGATGTGTGCTTTTCATTACTTACACGTTAAACAGGGATGCCCTGATCTGATCGTGGTACTTTTCATGGACCTTTTTTTTTTCTTTAGAAAGTATTTTACTACGAAGGATACATTGAGATTTCTCTAGTTTCCAAGTATGTCCTGGGTTGGCGAGTATGTACGTTTGGTGTCTTGCCCAAGGAAACTTACTGGAGAGGTGCCATGGCTGGGATTTGAACCTGTGTCTCCACAGTTATAGAGCAGTGATGTTACCTCTACGCCATCCAGCCAGTACAAGCTGTTCTTTTGGTGTGGTTTATATTTCTTGTGCTTGTACCATTTATTTTTTACAAAGACAATCTGCCCCCCCCCAGACTTCCACACCCACCTGCTGTTGTTTACTGACTTGTTTTGCTGGCGGTGATGGTGCTGGGAGGTTCTCAGTCTGGATGGGGCTGAGACAACATCCATGAAGGTGGTATGAGCGATTGAAAATATGAAAATCACCTCCTTTTGCATTTATTTACCAATCAGTGCATTAGTTCGCTTGTTGTCAGACAGAACTACTTGCATGGGCAATCACACTAAAGAAAGACTAGAGTAAGTTATTTTAATGAATCATTATTTTGAGTTGAAAACACTTGAAAAATTAAGTTTGTACATTTTGTGGGTAAAAAAGTTAAACCAGCTTATTTGTTTGAGCTATGGGTCAAAAATGTAAAGTTTTAAGAAATGTTTAGTCAAGATTACTCGATTATATAAGTACAGACAACATTAGGGTTTACAGTGTACTGATATCCAGGGCTGGATTTGTGTCTCAGGAGCCAAAGGAACAGAAATGTGGAGGGCCCCCCCCCCAAATCAACAGAAGGGCAGAATCTGTTGCCTTAGTTGAGTTAGTGCAGCGGCATTGTTTGTTTTCTATGTTAAAGCATATATCACCCCTTCCGTAGAACAGAGAAAAAAAATCATTTTGCATTTACTTTTTTCAGTTTTTTATTTTTACACATTTGATGGTCATGTCTGGTATTATTTTAAAAACCAGACTCTGAATTGTACACCGCACAAGGTTAAGTGAGGTTTCATTAGAAAGGTCAGAGTCTGGTCTTTACAGTGACACCTCATTTAATCTTGTGTACAATTCAGAAATGCAGGGTTCCAACGTCCCCCTGTCTCTCCTCACTGCAGTGCGACGGTCTAGGTCATCGATGAAACAATGCATTGCATCATCAGCTCCACACTTGCTGTCAGTGTTAGAAATGAGAAGGTGAGTTAGTGCAGCATCACTGTTCACTTTATACATATATATACAGTATATATATTTATAAACTGAATAATAGTGCTGTGCTAGAATAAAAAGAGAAAACTAATAGTTTATTTGTTATTTTTACATAACTCTAACCTGGTTTTAATCTGGCCTTTCCAATGATACCTTATAAGTCCCTCCAGTCAATAGGGCTCCAGAGATACAATTTACAATAATTTATACCATTGTAAGAAAAATAATATTATTTTTATTTTACACAGAGCAAGGTGCCCCCTTGTGGCAGGCACCTGTAGCACATGCCTACTCTGCCTAGTTATAAATCCGGCCCTGCCGATATCGAGATATCTCGGGCTTCAAAGGCACCATCGATATCTCGATATGCTGACCTGCAGCCGAAAAGCAAATTAAATTTGTTTGTCGCAAACAAATTTTATTTGCTTTTGGACTGCAGAAGGTTCCCCTCAAAGTTTTAGCCCTGTGAGCATAATACCCAAAGAGCTAAAAACTGCAAAATCAGCTGCTGATGTGGATGAAACACAACAAACTTTTTTTAAATACTGACAAAACTGTAACAATGCTCTTTGAAACAGCACCTAAACAACATAAATTGCAAAATCCCCATCTATGTATTGGGACAAAATCAAATGGCATGCTGACCACAGTCACTTCTCTCAAATATCTAGGTATGTGGTTGGACCCAAATCTATCCTTTGGCCCCCACATCAAACAACTCTCATCTAAACTTTACCCCAAACTAGGTGCCCTGTACAGAAACAAATACTGCCTGAGCCCCACGGTAAGAAAGCAAATTGTACAACAAATGCTAATGCCGGCTATTGATTATGGAGATGTAGTGTATGCAGCAGCCCCACAAACACACCTTCAGAAACTTACTACATTGTATAACTCATTCTGCTGCTTTGCATTACAATGTAACTAAATGACCCACCATTGTGACATGTTAAAAGAGCTTAATTGGCCATCCCTGGAGTCTAAACACACCCTTCACCTTTCCAACCTGGTGTTTAAGAGCATTTCTGGGAAGCTGTCACCCTATGTGATTAGACTGCTTCCCCCAGCAGCTCCCTCATCCTATAACTTCCGATCCAGGACCAGCACATTACTTGCAATACCACAATACAAAAAGACAGTGGCTCGGTCCTCATTTGCTTACAGAGCACCACAGTTATGGAATAACCTCCCAGACGCCATCAAATCTTCCCCCAGTCTAAAGTCACTCAAGAGCTCCCTATTAACATACCTCAATGCGGAATGCACCCGTCAACATGTAACATAATGACTATTTTACTTACATATTTGTTTTCTGTTAATCTGTATATTTGTGTTGTTTTTTAATATCTTGCATAGTATTACTTTGTATTTCTGTAACGACTGTAACATTTCAATGTTCTTGAACCCAGGACATACTTGAAAACGAGAGAAATCTCAATGTATCATTTCTGGTAAAATACTTTATAAATAAATAAATAAATAGTTTAACAAGCTTTTAAACCTAGTAAGTGATTCTTTCCAGCGTCATTTACAAGAATCACGTGGAACTCAACCCACATCATGTCTGTTGCCCTTGGCTGTGGATAATCAAATTCTGCATAACCATTTTTGAGTATAGGTGTGCAGAGCCCTTATTTTTGGGAGTGCATGCGTGCTACATTTATTACTAACAAAATTAATGATGAGTGTTTTCAAACTGTAAATTTTCCTGATCTTTGTCAAAGAGATAAAAAAAAACATCTAAAAATGTAGCTGGGGACCTAAAGGTTTGAAGCCAGGATTAATTGACCAAGCGACCATAGCCCTCTGCACACGGCTATGTCCCTAATGCATTTCCTTAAAAATAAATAATGGTTCATCCACTATTAAATTACAGATGGAAATGTGCTGATGGCTTAGAAAAACTGTTGTTGTTTTCTGAAAAAAGTTCCACTTTGCCCCTAAGGAGTGCCTGGTTCTCCTATTTTCTCATCTTTTAAAAAAGCCCTTGACAGACCTAACTCCTGCATTTAGCCTATGGGTATTTGAGTGCTTTACCGGCTGGATTTACCCTCAAAGCTCATAAATTAATCTACAGAATTGTCTGAGTTAAGCCTCAATTGCCTTTGAGCATTAGTAATTTATCAGATAAACCTTTGCAACAATATTGTGTGTTATTGTGGCTTTGCACCTTGATCTTAATCATTTTGCTTAGACCTTTTGTTGTTAATGAAGATCAGTGTAGAGAAAATATTGAAAGGTTTTGTGAGTAGTGCATAAAAGTTCTAATATTAGATTGTATCTGTCATTTAAAGGGAATCTGATCTCTTGATTTGAAAATGAAAATACATTATATTAGACACTGCTTGAACTCTTATTCTGACTTATGTGACCTTTTCATACTCAATGTGAATTATGCAAATGCTTGAACGTGCATAACAATGTAATATCAGCCATTGGGCTGCAATGTGATGATCTCTTAAAAGATCATACATGCTACAATAGAACCGTGATAGATTATCATTTTTGCCTTCAGGTCTAAAATGAATATGCTGTAAAATAATATTCCTTATCAAAGCACCTGTGCCCCCTACAGATTTTATTGCAGGTGTTACTACGGCGTTTTAAAAACAGTATGACTCTCTGATCGATCCACCTATGTATGTATGCAACATGCTCATACGATAAGCCATCTGCCTCGGCTTTGTACTAAAGATATTCTGCATCTTGCACTTCTAAAGTCTTTTCTTCTTATCTCCGGAATCTTGAATATATATCCATTTTGGTTTCAGGCTGTAGCAAAATCAAAGCTTTGTTCAGAGGCAAACATCTGCTTTTTTAGGAGAATATTGTCATCTTGAAAAAATATCTTAGTTGTAAGTTCACAATCAATTTCAAAAATGGCCAAATGGTACAGGTTAACAAAACCCCGTATTCCCTTTGCTTTGATTTACATTTTCAAAGAGGATTTTAGATGTGCCTATTCAGGGGTTATCAGAAGATAAGATAGAGTCCATTCTAAGTCCAATTTCCCACAGTGAGGAACAAGTGCTAAAGATACTGGGGGATGGGGTCTGTAGTTTACAACACAAACTATCATAAAATGAATGTACCCAGTAACACATACAGGATAATTCAAAGAGATCTGAATTGTGGCCGAAAGGTAACTGAACAGGGAAATTCAGCGTATGGTTACCTTTCCTGGCCATTTGTCTATTCAGAGAGCAGGCAGTTCGCCAAATCCTGGCGAATTGCCTGCACATACGGTGCCTGTTTGTTGCCTGTTCGAGGGCAGTGAAATCCCCATAGAGAAGCAATGCTTTGTCTATTCAGAGAACAAAAACCAGCAGTGAAAAGTTGCCGAATTGCCCTGCTTATCGGTGTTTTCATTCGACAGGTTGATTCAGGCGAATCCCATAGGCTTCAATGTTAAAAATATTCCCGTTTTCATTCAATATCTAAAAAATAGGGATGGTTCGATTGGTTCGGAGTTCGATTCGAACATCGCCTGTTCGCATGTTCGCGAACTACGAACATTTCCGCGTGTTCGCTGCATGTTCGCCCACAATGCACCACAATGGACCACAATGCACTTTTCCACTGGCCTGAAGCTTGTAATTGGCTACAGCCTTGCACCTGACCACAGGTCAGGTGCAAGACAGGTTCAAGACTATGCCAATCACGGCTCAGAGTCCTGATTGGGCAAATTTTGTCCAATCATGGGCTCACAGAGCTAAGTCCCGCAGCACACTATATAAGGCTTCATACAGCGGTTCAGCACATGTTTGAGAGGACATTGTGGTTGTGTTAGTGTGTGTTCTCACTGCCAGTCTGCCACCAGCTACTGGGAGGGGTCTGATTTCTACAAAATATCTGGAAATTGTTCTAATCTTTGTGTTCTCACTGCCACCAAGTATTTTGGGGGGTCAGTAATTTCTACAAAATATCTGGGAATTGTGGTAATTTGTGTGTTCTCCCAGCAACTATTGTGGGGGTCAGTAATTTCTACAAAATATCTGGGAATTGTGGTAATCTGTGTGTTCTCCCAGCAACTATTTTGGGGGTCAGTAATGTCTACAATATATCTGGGAATTGTTCTAATCTGTGTGTTCTCACTCCCAGCAACTATTTTGGGGGTCAGTAATTTCTACAAAATATCTGGGAATTGTGGTAATCTGTGTGTTCTCACTCCCAGCAACTATTTTGGGGGGTCAGTAATTTCTACAAAATATCTGGGAATTGTGGTAATCTGTGTGTTCTCACTCCCAGCAACTATTTTGGGGGGTCAGTAATTTCTACAAAATATCTGGGAATTGTGGTAATCTGTGTGTTCTCACTCCCAGCAACTATTTTGGGGGTCAGTAATTTCTACAAAATATCTGGGAATTGTTGTAATCTGTGTGTTCTCACTGCCACCAAGTATTTTGGGGGGTCAGTAATTTCTACAAAATATCTGGGAATTGTGGTAATCTTTGTGTTCTCACTGCCAGCAACTATTTTGGGGGTCAGTAATTTCTACAAAATATCTGAGAATTGTTCTAATCTGTGTGTTCTCACTCCAGCAACTATTTTCGGGGTCTGTAATTTATACAAAATATCTGGGAAATGTTCTAGTTTGTGTGTTCTCACTCCCAGCAACTATTTTGGGGGGTCAGTAATTTCTACAAAATATCTGGGAATTGTGGTAATCTGTGTGTTCTCACTCCCAGCAACTATTTTGGGGTCAGTAATTTCTACAAAATATCTGGGAATTGTTGTAATCTGTGTGTTCTCACTGCCACCAAGTATTTTGGGGGGTCAGTAATTTCTACAAAATATCTGGGAATTGTGGTAATCTTTGTGTTCTCACTGCCAGCAACTATTTTGGGGGTCAGTAATTTCTACAAAATATCTGAGAATTGTTCTAATCTGTGTATTCTCACTTCCAGCAACTATTTTCGGGGTCTGTAATTTATACAAAATATCTGGGAAATGTTCTAGTTTGTGTGTTCTCACTCCCAGCAACTATTTTGGGGGTCAGTAATTTCTACAAAATATCTGGGAATTGTGGTAATCTGTGTGTTCTCACTCCCAGCAACTTTTTTGGGGGTCAGTCATTTCTACAAAATATCTGGGAATTGTGGTAATCTGTGTGTTCTCACTGCCACCAAGTATTTTGGGGGTCTCATTTTTACAAAATATCTGGGAATTGTGGTAATCTGTGTGTTCTCACTGCCACTAAGTATTTTGGGGGTCTCATTTCTACAAAATATCTGGGAATTGTTGTAATCTTTGTGTCCTCACTGCCACCCATCAGGGGGTCCCACATACTTCTAGCAGATTTATGCGAATTGTAATCTGTGTCTTGTCACTGGTTGCCAGCTATCAGGGTGTCTCAATGAGTTTTACCAGAGTTCTGGAAATCTTTAATCTTTATACCAGAGTTGAATCAGAGTTCTGCAGCATATCTCCAATTTTTATAGCAGAGTTGAATCAGAGTTCTGTATATCTTTAATCTATATATCACTCACCATGTCAGAAAGACCAAAAAGGACAGGCAGACGCTCCCAGACACAGATAAGAGGGATAGCAGCCTCTGTGTCTGGAGGCTGTGCCTCTGGTCATGGTGGACATGGTGCATCCTCTGCAGGGGCACGCTTGTCCTTTCTAACTGGTGCTGGCCGTCTTAAGCAGCAGCAACATACAGAGGATTTGGTGGATTGGCTAACCGGGCCATCCTCCTCATCCTCTGCCAGCCAGGCTTGTAGTGGTTTACAGTCCACATCAGCTGCCAAAGCATCTATTGCAGCCTCCCTGTCCACAGCTACTCCTGCTGTAGCCTCACTATCACACACAGAGGAGTCAGCTGAATTGTTTGACTACAATGACAGTGATATGCTGCTTGAGTGTGCGCAGCAACTACAGTGCTCTGATTCAATCTCTGAGGTTGTGGAAGGGAGTATAATGAACCTAGAGGAAGGGGGTGCCACTGACACACAAATAACTGGCACTCTTGTTGCCCCAGCAGCTGCAGCATACTGCCAAGTTGGCTCCAGTGACGAGGAGATAGGGGGTGATGACAATGATGATGAGGTCACTGACTCCACCTGGGTGCCTGATCGAACAGAGGAGTCAAGTGAGGAGGAGGCACAACAAACACGAGGCACAACGTCCTCTATGACCAACCGTAGCACTAGCCAGTCCAAGGCATCAGATATCAGAGCTGCTCAGGTGCAGAGAGCTGTTGTCGCAAAGCACACATCCAGGAACTCTGCTGTCTGGGAGTTCTTAAAGAAATGTGCAGCAGACCCCACCATTGCTATTTGTAATCTATGTCAGATGAGGCTCAAGCGTGGGAAAGACACCGGACGCTTGGGTACCACGTGCTTGAGGCGACATATGACCACCTGCCACACATCCCGTTGGTGCAAAACTTTGCGTAGGTCCTCCTCACCTGTCTCTACCCCCACTATATGTCCTGCCATGTCATTGACTCCAACCTCCACTGACAGGGATGATGCTATAGTAATGAAGGTACCAGGTCCTTCCGCACAATGTGACAGCATCCCATCAGCTGAAGATTTACGCATTCAGATTACGTTGCCCCAGCTGCTGCAGCGTAAGAAAAAATATAGTCCCAACCATCCCCCTTGCACAGCGTCTAAATGCCAGCTTAGCAAAATTACTCGCATTACAGCTGCTGCCTTTCCAGCTGATGGACTCTGCTTCTTTCCATGAATTTGCTGAATGTGCTGTACCACAGTGGCAGGTTCCAAAATGCCCTTACTTTTCACGAAGGCCATTTCAGCACTATACCAGCACGTGGAAGACAGTGTTATTGAGTCATTGGGAAAGGCAGTCAGCAGCAAGGTGCATGTGACTTTAGACAAGTGATCCAGCAAGCATGGACAGGGCCGTTATATTTCCTTCTCGACACACTGGGTAACTCGGATTGCAGCTGGGAGGGATCCAAGACGGGGCTCTGTGCTGGAGCTTGTTCATCCACCACGCATCCAGAAAGCTGCTTGTATGAGGTCTGTCTGCTCCACCACCACCTCTCCCTCTTCCTCCTCCTCCTCCTTCTCTGTCTCTGGCGAAGTGGCAGTTAAACCGACTCGTGACAGGTGCTACGCAATGGCTCCAGCAAAAAGATGCCATACTGTGCTTGAGCTGGTTTGTTTAGGGGACAGGAGCCACACCAGGCTAGTCAGCTGTCAGCTCTGCAGGGCCAGGTGCAGAGATGGTTAACACCACGCCAGCTTCAGCTGGGAATGGTCATCTGTGATAATGGCAGCAACCTTCTCTCCGCCCTACGCCTGGGTAAGTTGATGCATGTACCATGCCTAGCACACGTCCTGAATCTGGTGGTACAGCATTTCCTAACCAGGTACCCAGGGCTGGCAGAGCTTCTCAGCCAGGCCAGAAAAGTCTGCAGCCACTTCAGACGGTCATTCCCAGCAAGTGTTCGCCTGGCAGAAATTCAAAGAGAATTCCACCTTCCCACAAACCATCTGATCTGTGACATGCCCACCAGGTGGAACTCGACATTAGGTGGAACTCGTCTGCACAAGCAGCAGAGGGCCATCAACAAGTACCTGTGTGTGTATGGCACAAGGACAGGTTCAGGTCAACTTGTTTCCCCCCCCTGCAGTGGCTGATGATCAAGGATGCATGCACTGTGCAGTCACCATTTGAGGAGGCAACGAGGATGGTGAGCAGGGACAGTGCATGCATCAGTGACACAATTCCTTTAGTGTTCCTGCTGGAGCATACTCTGCGGGAAATTATAGATGTGGCTCTAGAGGAAGAGCAGCGGGTGGAAGAGAAGGCCTTCCCTAGCTCTGAAGGCCCCAGTCTTTCCGCAGACAGCATTCCAGCGGGTCCTCCTCAGATCAGACAGGCGGAGGATGAGGAGGAGGAGGAATATTTATGTAGTGGGGGCATTGAAGGTGGGGATTCCTCAAGGGAGGGTTTTGTGTGCCCAGAAACACAAGGACTAGTATGTGGCTGGGAGGAGGAAGTGCACGATGGGGTCATCCTCCTCATTGACCAGGAAGACTCAGAAGCTAATGCCACCTCCAACCTATGCTGCATGGGCTCCCTTATCCTGCAAAGCCTGCTAAAGGACCCCATAATTTGTGCTATCAAGGAGAGGGATCATTACTGGTTGGCAAGTCTTCTTGATCCATGATAGAAGGGTAAAGTTGCAGAGCTCATCCTGCCCGCACAGAGGGAGCACAGGATGAAAAAACTTGAGGACACGACACTTGTGTAACACCTTTCCAGGCACTGGTAGGTTACCAAGTGATGACACACGTGCTTCTGAGGCTACGGATGATCAGAGGAATAGTGGTGAAGGCCAGGGCCGCAAGACTGATGCCTTTTTAAATTTTTTTAGTCCACGACGCCCAGGGACGTCAAATGTAGGCACCCATTGCCAGCGTCTTCACCGTATGGTACAGGACTACCTAGGGGCAAGGGCAGACCTGGATACCTTTCCAGCCGATGATCCCCTGGCTTACTGGGTGTTGAGATTTTATCACTGGCCAGAACTTAGCCAATATGCTATGCAGCTACTAGGTTGCCCTTCATCCAGCGGGCTTTCTGAAAGGACGTTCAGTGCCACTGGAGGTTTTGTTACAGACAAAAGAGTGCGTCTGTCCACCGACTCTGTAGACCGGCTGACATTTATAAAAACGAATCAGTCCTGGATCAGCAGCTATTAATCCTCTGATGGTGACGTAACTGAATAGATCGGGGATCTCTTCTGCATTCTCAAAACCTCCACCACTGAACTCTTCCACAATACCACAAAGGGGTTATGGTGTGAAGGCTCTTGCTTCCATGAAAGGCACAATATTTGACTACACTGACGCCTGTGCCACATTTATATCATTTTAATTTTTGGAACTGCAGGGTCCAACCCTGCACTCTTCCACAATACCACAAAAGGGTTACGGTGCGAAGGCACTTGCTGCCATGAAAGGCACAATATTTGGCTGCACTAACGCATGTGCCAGATTTAGATCATTGTAACTTTTTGAACCGCAGGGTCCAACCCTGCACTCTTCCACAATACCACAAAAGGGTTACGGTGTGAAGGCACTTGCTGCCATGAAAGGCACAATTTTTGGCTGCACTGATGCTTGTGCCAGATTTATATCATTTTAATTTTTTGAACTGCAGGGTCCAACCCTGCACTCTTCCACAATACCACAAAAGGGTTACGGTGTGAAGGCACTTGCTGCCATGTAAGGCACAATATTTGGCGGCACTGACGCCTGTGCCAGATTTATATCATTTAAATTTTTTGAAGCGCAGGGTCCAACCCTGTACTCTTCCACAATACCACAAAAGGGTTACGGTGTGAAGGCACTTGCTGCCATGAAAGGCACATTATTTGGGTGCACTGCCACTGACGCCTATATTACCAGATTTATATCATTTTAATATTTGACCGCAAGGTCCAACCCTGCACTCTTCTACAATACCACAGAGGGGTTACTGTTGCTGACACTAAAGGCCCAATTTTAAAGCACCTATTGTTACTTTCATCCAAAGCCTGCATAAGTCTCAGTATAATTTAGCCAAAAAAATCACTAAACTTGTTCTGCGTGTCCTAAAATGTCTCCTTTTTTAATACAGACTGTCACGACCCACTACGCGCGCTGCTGCGCAAAGACGCCGGGTTAAGCCGCGCACTATCTATCTATCCTAGACCCAGATAATCACGCGCACTTCTCTACCCATCCCGGCCACACTTTCTCTCACAACAGGCACGTAGAGTGCGATATAGTGATCCCTGGATTGCAACGCAGTACAAGTCTTCTCCTGAAGTGCGTACTAACTACGTCTCTCACAATCCTGGAGCTAACTTTCTTATTCTATCAGTAACGCTGCCACCAGTCCTCACGGACACTACGCGCGTCGCAACAGGAGACGCAGGGCTTAGCAGCCGCACTATCCTAGACTCGGACAGTGACTACGGATCCCACAATTCCCTGCTGTTTCCTGACGACCACAACACGCAATTTCTTATATATAACCGAGCTTAAAGCAAATAGCAATTCTCCCAATCTCTTAGTTAGCGTGGATTTCATTAGCCAGAGTCAAAATTTAAATACTTTTTGTTTATTTATGATAGAAAAATCAGTGCTTTGTCACATAAAAAATTATAACTAGAATACATCAATTAATTACACACTACACAGCAAAATATAAAGAAAAAGGTGTTAATCACAGAGCCTTACTTACGACGGAATAATCGGTAGCTAGCATCGGTGCCTCCTGGGGCCTGGAGGTAGGAACATGGACAGATCAGTCCTCTTTAGAAGGTGCCCCAAGTGATCAGCAAAAGCACATGGCCAGTGTTCTGAATTTATACACTTCCTGATCTTTCCAGCCCCCATCCACCAATGGCCCAGTGTCCTGGACTCCATTTCCCAGAGTGCAATTCTCGCTCATGCTCAGTAAGCTTGTCAATTAATCTTTAATTGCCTAAAGGCGTCCCTCTTCCCTCCAGACCCCCCTTAGAGATCAAGGATGTGCTTCCTGTCTTTGAAGATTGGGTCCCCATCTCTTGGGGCCGACCTGGCTACCAAGGTGTGATTTTCTATGTTAGTGTACAAAGAAATTCCCTTTTTACAGCTACGTGTTACATCCTCCCCCCAAGGGAGAAAGCTAAACATTTTGATTACATTTCAGCTGTGGACACAGGGATACACTTACCAAATGGCCAGACACAAATATGAATATAACTCTATATGGAGGAGAGGAGATATGTATGGACTGGCAGATAGACACATATATACAGGCAGACCCTTATATAGATAGAAATACAGGTCTAATCTGCCACACAGACTGCCGCCCCAAGCATTTGCTTATAAATAGATTAAAGGAAAAGCGTTTACCGTCATTTGAAACGTAATTTTTTTTAAAAAAATGTTTCTATACATCCTACAAATCCGCCACTTCACGGACAGGTTATGGGGACCTCCTAGGCACAATATTTGAAGGAATTTTTGTGTTTATTTTTAACCCTTATTTCATGGAAAACTCACTGTCCCTTTAAAAACGTTTTTTTTTTACTTTTTGTCCTTGTTTCCTGTCCCCCAGGGCACTACCCGGACCCCCATACACCTTTTATGGCAAATATCTTGCATATATGCTCTCTGGCAGGGCACTCTAAAAACCGAACTTTTGAGTCCCATTGACTTGCATTAAGTTCGGGTTCGTGTTCGAGTTCGAACTCGAACTTTCGAAATTGTTCGAGTTCGAATGCGAAGCGAACACGGGGGTGTTCGGCTCTTCCCTAACCGTTGATTATAATATTCTGCAGTAAAAAGTCTATTTATAGATCTTTTAGGATCTTTTAGGCATTTTTAGGGATATTTTTGGCAAAGTTATTTTGCTTTTTTTTTAAATTGTTTTTTCTTTTTTCTGTAACAGACCTTTTTATTATCATTCATTGGATCTTATATGTAAATTTCAGACATTTTCGTTCTGTAGTTTCTTTGCAAACAGCGATTCATTTTTAAAACATTCAAGCATACTGTTTTTTGTTTCACTCTATTTGTCTGCGGTTTTGGTTTTTCCGGCAGCTGCTCTGCACTGTGATCGGCGGTTGCTTGGGTTTTCCGGCGTGTTCGGGGTGGTTAATCCAGATGTTTTTGTGGGTTTCGGTGTACATTCGCCCGGTTTTGCGGTGAGTGTTCGTCGGGTTTGCGGCGGGTTTTCCCTACACTACAACGGCTCTGTGGTGCTTGCTGAATACACCTCATGGTCGCCGAAATGGGATCGCCAAATGGCACTGAATTGAAGAGAACGAAAAGTGACCGAAAGTGCGGTGACTTTCGATTCTCTTGATAGAGAAGTAAAATATTTTCTTAACTAAAAATACATGAGAAAAACAAAGCACATGTACGATATCAGCAACATAAAATAAACAAAATAAGAATATTTCATTTTTTAATCGCGATTCCTTCTTCGATTTGCAGAGCACATAGCACTGATGCCTATTTCTTTCAATATTCCTTCATCGTATAGCCCGAGGAAGTGATAAATAGTTGATGGCCGGCTGCAGGCTCCTTTATTGCTCTATTATTAACTCTTCCACTGCTGCTAATGACATGCGTAAAGAAGAAAAATAACGCAAGACCATTTGTAGTTAACAGGACATTTCTAAAACCTTTTTTCGTGTTTTTTATTTATGAATATATTGCACATTGGCCCCAACTTTTCAACAGATGGACATATTTAACTATTAACTCTATAAGTAACTCAAGAATATGAATGGACCCTGAATTTCCTTTGTTATAGATTGAGGTTAACTTTGATACTACTTATATACTTCATATGCAGTATGTCTTGGAGAGGGTTTAGGACACCAGCAGCTCTCCACAATATCATAATGATCTGGCAGATCTTCTGTAGACCTGTTTGCCAAGTTCCTTTGAGATCTATACTTCTTATAGATCATTTCTTCAAAATCTATATCCAGCTATTTAGTTATTTTGGTTGTATGACAAATGACACCGACAAGAAACAAAACAACCAATGGTATTCTATCTGGAGTATAAACCTGTAGTTTTGGATACTTATTTTATACCGTTAAATAGTCATAATTATTCAATATAACAACGTTATCAATTATTATTGCGTATGCTGAGAAGAATAAAAGTGGAGAACACATAGAAAACGCAATGTAGACAAACTAATCTGTTTCGAACAGACACTAGAGAATTCTGCTAAATGAGAATTTATTCAATTATAACATAAAACCAAATTCTATGCTTTTAAACATTTTTTTCCGTGGACAACACTGAAATAGCCCTTATCACTACCTTTATTTGGCTGAATAAAACGTTGAATTAGTTCTATGGTCAAATTGTAGAATAATTATATTATATATAATACATAACTATATGTATAATTATCTACATCATAGTCTGATGTCATGATATTTCTCGACCCCTAAAGGTTAACCCACCTTCATGCTAAATGCATCTTAAATAGATCTACAAGCACCAAATTCCATAGAGGGTTTAAAGGAATACTACAAGCTAAATTAATTTTGCCAACCCCACCCCAGTCCCCATTTGCTCTATTATCAGCTTAAAAGCAATACAAACTAACTGTTTCTCCATTGCATTCTCAGTTGGCCTTAATCTGGGCAGAAGCTTCTGCTGCAGGCTACCATAGACATGTTCTCTCTGCCAATTGACAAGTGCCTTACTACCTTCCGCATTGAGAGCCATTCACCGAAAACCTGTGCAAAGCTGGCCTGAACCCTGGAAGGCTGTTCAGGGGGTGGTGATTAACTGTCTTCTGGGTGGACGGAAGCCTAGAAGCTTGTCACAGCCTATAGAGACAGTCAGGATGTGGAGGAAGAGCTGGGAGGTACTCAGATCTCCATGAACCTTGCACACTTATTGATCTCTATTTACGTTACCCTGTAGCCTACTGGAATATGTGCTTTATGAGTAAAAACCTATAAATTCAAAGGTTATTATCAATGAATCATTCAAAGTAGTTTAATACAGTGTTCTGCCCTCACGATGTGTCTGAGGTACAAGGCTTGCCAGAAGGGGGATTGCATGAAGTCTTTCCTTTACTTTTATTTATCCTACTTATCTTTACGTTTTAGATTCTTATTTACATCAATCTTTTATTGTAAAACTGCAAAAGATACAGAATTATCAAAGTATTAGACTAGGAATGCAAATCTACACAGACAAGTGACAAGCGATGCTTCCTAGCTGTGAAAATACTAGCTAACAGAAATAGAAGTTTAGTAACTTAATGCTAAGACAATCAAACACTATTAAACTAACATGGAACAGTATTTGAGTTACTGAAAACATGTACTTTAACTTAAAAACACTGATGCTCTACTTACTGACCAGGAAGTAGCTGCAATGTATTGCTTAGTAATGGCTGACAAATTAAAGCAACAGAACCCTAATACATTAAATGCATGGAAATCTAAGATTACCAGAATATACAGTCTCTTCAAGAACAATGCATTCCCGAATTTTGTAAATTTACAGTATTTTCAAGATTATAAAATATATATTGTGAGAGACAAGAGGGGTGTTTGTGAGGGTCCTGAGAACGAGCAACAGCACAATGGCCTGCTCTACGGTGGGTGCCCGCTCAGGTCTCACAAACAAGGTTTTAGCTTGCTTGTGCCATTACAGGGATGAACTTTCCATATGCAAATCAGCCTGCTCTCACCCAGAAAGGGTGGCCAGTGCTGATTGCCAAGGACGTCATCCCTGCACGAGAGGTGCAGCAACCCCCGACGATCGTTTCGGCCTTCTTGGGCCTCGTCAGGAGGGTATAGCTGACACCCCTCTAGGCACATCAAGCAAGGGGTCCACGTCTGGATGACCCTTTACAATTACAGTGAGCAACAAGGGGGGTGTTTGTGAGGGTCCTGAGAACGAGCAACAGCACAATGGCCTGCTCTACGGTGGTTGCCCGCTCAGGTCTCACAAACAAGGTTTTAGCTTGCTTGTGCCATTACAGGGATGAATTTTCCATATGCAAATCAGCCTGCTCTCACCCAGAAAGGGTGGCCAGTGCTGATTACCAAGGACGTCATCCCTGCACGAGAGGTGCAGCAACCCCCGACGATATTTATAAAATATATATACACAAATTCTAATATATACCTAAAGTATCAAAATGGAGTTTTCTCAAAGACGTATGGATTAATTGAGGCTTGTAGTCGAATGTAATAATTGATTTTGCTATTACAAACTTGATTACACCCCCCAATTGTCACAAGAAATGTCTAATAACAACTTATTTGAATGTGACCTTTAAATCTAATTTCAAAAATCAAATATAAAAGCAATCTGTCTTGTGTTACTCTTACTCTTTATGGAAACATCAACGTGAAAAGGTTAAAGACTCCAGTAATCTGATTCTAGAATGTACCAATCATTCTGAATCGTTCTTTTAATCTTCTCTATGGAGAAGATATCAGACAAAACTCAAAGGGCTGATTGGAGTCCTGATTCACTCCTTTACGGCATCTCCGGTTTGTGACACATTTCATTCTCTGTAGCTTTAGTCTTCTCTAAGTTTACTATCCTTTCATCATAACCTTTCATTTCTGCCATCTGGTTGAGTCTTTGAGAGCATTAATTTTCATCTTTTACAGTGTCTTTAACCTTTGAGAATTGGTTTCAGAGGAATCCTATCTTTTCAGCTAAAAACTAAATTTGTTATCAAGGGAGCAGACGATGAAAGAATGTGTGTGTACTATTAACCAATGCCTGTGTACCTGTGGTATCTTAAAATAAATAGTCACCCAGATCCTCTTATCAAAGTACTTTAAAAGTCATAGATCTTGAACATATCCTTGCTTAAAGGCAAATTAATGACTCCAAGGACACTATATCCTATCCCTGGATTTAACCTTCTGAATTGTCCAATACAGGCAACATAATTAGTAAAGCTCTAAACTTTTGTGCTCTACCAAGCTGCACTAAAACTCTTTGGCAACACAGAACATGCATGTATCTCTGCATTGTGAACTTCAAGATCCATGCTTTCAGCTGCTTTCATATAGACATAAGAAGGCAAGATTAACAGGTATATTCAAAGAAAGGTGAAACTAAGGAGATGTAATGTGCCAACCCGTACTCAACGGCGACACCGCAGAAAGTAAGCCAAATCCTGAATACAACCCTGGTAACATGCATATGAATTTATTAATACACCTTGTTCTTTCAGGTATCCTGCATCACCATGTGTGTAATTAGCACTGGCTGGTTCCCTTTAAAAGAACCACTCCAACAACCAATCAATGCTCTCACATAAAGACTAATCCTTACATAGTAAGGACGTGCCAGAAACTACCCCAGAGCCTTGTGGCTATCCTGTCTGAACTTTGACTACCCGTGTACCGAACCTTCTGACTGTATTACGACCATCCAAGATTGCCACCAGCCTCTGACTTATTGCATGCCTCCGCACTACTCTACCTGGTTCTTACCAAGACCCTCATCCATAATATCCACGGATCCACAGTTCTTCTTTTTTCAAAAGACCCTCCACATCTCAGAGACTATTCATTTCATCCTGATTTTCTTTCCAATTTTCCATTTTGCCCAAATAGTGTATTTTTGAACATTCTCTAATGTTTTTCCAAGGACTATTATTATTTATACATATCACTGCCTTTTTTGTTTTGCATCCAGTTTAATTAATATATATTCTGCAGTTTTCAATACAACCTTTTGTGTCGTTTTTATATTTACTGCATGTGGGTTCTCATCCTGTTCGCCGGTACTTACCGGACACCGCACGTGACAGGAGAATGACTGGAGACGTTAAAATTCTAGGTCAAAATAGCCAAACCAGAAGAATTCTCCCATTTATCTCAGTTTCCAAATCGGCTATGTGGTCTAGATTGTTCTCTTCTCCTGCCAATTCTCCTGATTTTCACCTTTCTTTGGATAGATCTGTATAAGCCCTACAAGTGCTTTATGAATCCAGTAGCCCAATCTATTTATAGTGGCTCTTGCATTCCATCCTTAGTTTTCAGTGAAATAATTCATTAGGCACTAAATGAAACAATGATCACATCTTTCAATGTTAGATCTTGTTGCCTTTGCAACTTGTATTTTTCCTGGGCGCAACTGGACTTATTGGTGTGTCCAACTTTGGTCATCCATTGATCCTTTTCGGCTCATAAATGCCAAAGCAGCTGTACCTGTTACTTTATGTACTATACATTTCAATGTTGAAAACTACAAGTGTGTATTTTTTCTAGGCTTGTGCACTGATTTTTTTTTCGGTTTGATTCGGTTCGATTTTTCGGATTTTTAAACTTTTCGATTCGGCTCGTTTCGACCGATTTCGGTTTCGATTCGATTCGGTTCGGCCCGTTTTTCGGGTACATTTTTTTTTCCGAATATCGACCATTTTTCGTATTTTCGTGTCACTGTGCTCGGTTTTTGTATCGACTTTTCGTAATTTCGGAAATTTTCGTTTCTCGGAATTGCACATTTATTCGGAATATCGACCATTTTTCGTATTTTTCGTGTCATTTTGCCTGTTTTTTGTATCGACTTTTCGTTTTTTCGAAAAATTTTCGTTTTTCAGAAAATTTTCGTTTCTACAAAATTTTCGTTTTTCGTCAAATTTTCGTTTTTCGGAAAATTTTCGTTTTTCGGAACATCTGTTCTCCTCGTTTGACACATTTCAAGTCCATTCGAAAAATCCGAAAATATTTCGTTTCGGCTCGGAAAACATTTCGGATCTGAAATTTTCGGATCTAAAATTTTTCGGAAATTCGGCCGCATCCGAAAACACGAATCGGGAAATTTCGTGAAAATTCCGAAATTCCAAAACCCGAAAAGCACATCCCTAATTTTTTCACAATTCTTGAAATTAGCGCTTCACTGTGGTAATAGGTTTACATTTTTTTTGCAATGTCATTGGTGAACACCATACATATACAAAATATATATATGAATATAGATGAGCGTACTGATTGCAAGCTAGACAGGTGGTCATTAGGGATGAGCTGTTCGGTTCGATCGGTTCAGAGTTCGCATCGAACATAGCCTGTTCGTTTGTTCGCGAACCACGAACTTTTCCGGGTGTTCGCCACTTGTTCGCCCACAATGCACCACAATGGACCACAATGCACTTTCCCACTGGCCTGAATCTCGTAATTGGCTACAGCCTTGCACCTGACCACAGGTCTGGTGCAAGACAGGTTCAACACTATGCCAATCACGGCTCAGAGTCCTGATTGGGCAAATTTTGCCCAATCATGGGCTCACAGAGCTAAGTCCCGCAGCACACTATATAAGGTTTCCACGCAGGGCTTCTGCATGCATTTTAGAGGAGATTTCAGAGGAGATAATTGTTGTGTGTTCTTACTGCCGGTCTGCCACGCTACTGGGGGGGTCTGGGGGGTCTCATTTCTACAAAATATCTGGGAATTGAGGTGATCTGTGTCTTGTCACTGCCAGCAAGTATTTTGGGGGTCACAAACTTCTACAAAACATTTGGGAATTGAGGTGATCTGTGTCTTGTCACTGCCAGCAAGTATTTTGGGGGTCACAAATTTCTACAAAACATTTGGAATTGAAGTGATCTGTGTCTTGTCACTGCCAGCAAGTATTTTGGGGGTCACAAATTTCTACAAAACATTTGGGAATTGAGGTGATCTGTGTCTTGTCACACAGCCAGTGCCACGCAGTATTTTGGGAGTCACAAATTTCTACAAAATATTTGGGAATTGAGGTGATCTGTGTCTTGTCACACAGCCAGTGCCACGCAGTATTTTGGGGGTCACAAATTTCTACAAAATATTTGGGAATTGAGGTGATCTGTGTCTTGTCACTGCCAACAAGTATTTGGGGGTCACAAATTTCTACAAAACATTTGGGAATTGAGGTGATCTGTCTCTTGTCACTGCCAGCAAGTATTTTGGGGGTCACATATTTCTACAAAATATTTGGGAATTGTTATAATCCGTGTGTTCTCACTGGCTGCCACCCATCAGGGGGTCTCACTGATTTATAGGAGGTTTCTGAGACTTGTAATCTGTGGCTTCTCACTGCCACCCATCAGGGGGTCCCACATACTTCTAGCAGATTTATGTGAATTTTAATTTGTGTCTTCTCACTGCCAGCTATCAGGGGGTCACACTGATTTATAGGAGGTTTCTGAGATTTGTAATCTGTGGCTTCTCACTGCCACCCATCAAGGGGTCTCACTAATTTATAGGAGGTTTCTGAGACTTGTAATCTGTGTCTTCTCACTGCCAGCTATCAGGGGGTCCCACATACTTCTAGCAGATTTATGCGAATTGTAATCTGTGGCTTCTCACTGCCACCCATCAGGGGGTCCCACATACTTCTAGCAGATTTATGCGAATTGTAATCTGTGGCTTCTCACTGCCACCCATCAGGGGGTCACACTGATTTATAGGAGGTTTCTGAGACTTGTAATCTGTGTTTCTCACTGCCAGCTATCAGGGGGTCCCACATACTTCTAGCAGATTTATGCGAATTGTAATTTGTGTCTTCTCACTGCCAGCTATCAGGGGGTCACACTGATTTATAGGAGGTTTCTGAGATTTGTAATCTGTGGCTTCTCACTGCCACCCATCAAGGGGTCTCACTAATTTATAGGAGGTTTCTGAGACTTGTAATCTGTGTCTTCTCACTGCCAGCTATCAGGGGGTCCCACATACTTCTAGCAGATTTATGCGAATTGTAATCTGTGGCTTCTCACTGCCACCCATCAGGGGGTCCCACATACTTCTAGCAGATTTATGCGAATTGTAATCTGTGGCTTCTCACTGCCACCCATCAGGGGGTCACACTGATTTATAGGAGGTTTCTGAGACTTGTAATCTGTGTCTTCTCACTGCCAGCTATCAGGGGGTCCCACATACTTCTAGCAGATTTATGCGAATTGTAATTTGTGTCTTCTCACTGCCAGCTATCAGGGGGTCACACTGATTTATAGGAGGTTTCAGAGACTTGTAATCTGTGGCTTCTCACTGCCACCCATCAGGGGGTCACACTGATTTATAGGAGGGAATTGTAATCTGTGTCTTGTCACTGGCTGCCAGCTATCAGGGTGTCTCACTGAGTTATACCAGAGTTCTGTAAATCTTTAATCTTTATACCAAAGTTGAATCAGAGTTCTGTATATATTTAATCTATATATCACTCACCATGTCTGAAAGAACAAAAAAGATAGGCAGACGCTCCCAAACACAGATAAGAGGGCAAGCAGCCCCTGTGTCGGGAGGCTGTGCCTCTGGTCATGGTGGACGTGGTGCATCCTCTGCAGGGGCACACTTGTCCTTTCTAACTGGTGCTGGTCGTCTTAAGCAGCAGCAACATACAGAGGATTTGGTGGATTGGCTAAACAGGCCATCCTCATCCTCCGAGTCCTCTGCCAGCCAGGCTTCTAGTGGTTTACAGTACACCTCAGCTGCCAAAGCATCTAATGCAGCCTCCATGTCCACAGCTACTCCTGCCGTAGCCTCACTATCACACACGGAGGAGTCATCTGAATTGTTTGACTACAATGACAGTGACATGCTGCTTGAGGATGCGAAGCAAGTACAGTGCTCTGATTCAATCTCTGAGGTTGAGGAAGGGAGTATTATCAACCTAGAGGAAGGGGGTGCCAGTGATGACACACAAATAACTGGCACTCATGTTGCCCCAGCAGCTGCAGCATACTGCCAAGTTGGCTCCAGTGAGGAGGAGATAGGGGGTGATGATGACAATGATGATGAGGTCACTGACTCCACCTGGGTGCAAGATCGAACAGAGGAATCAAGTGAGGAGGAGGGGAGGAGGAGGCACAGCAAACACGAAGCACAACATGCTCTATGACCAACCGTAGCACTAGCCAGTCCAAGGCATCAGATGTCAGAGCTGCTCCGGTGCAGAGCGCTGTTGTCTCAAAGCACACATGTAGGAACTCTGCTGTCTGGGAGTTCTTTAACAAAAGGGGAAGCAGAGCGCACCGTTGCTATTTTTAATCTATGTCAGATGAGGCTCAAACGTGGGAAAACGTGGGCCGACATATGAACACCTGCCACACATCCCATTGGCGCAAAACTTTGTGTAGGTCCTCCTCCTCCTCATCTGTCTCTACCCCCACTGTATGTCTTGCCATGTCATTGACTACAACCTCCACTGACAGGGATGATGCTACAGTAATGGATGTACCAGGTCCTTCCTCATAATGTGACATCATCCCATCAGCTTTAGATTTACGCAGTCAGATTACGTTGCCCCAGCTGCTGCAGCGTAAGAAAAAATATAGTCCCAACCATCCCCAGGCACAGCGTGTAAATGCCAGCTTAGAAAAATTACTTGCATTGTAGCTGCTGCCTTTCCAACTGGTGGACTCTGCTCCCTTTCGTGAATTTGCTGAATGTGCTGTACCACAGTGGCAGGTTCCAAAACGCCATTACTTTTCACGCCAGGCCATTCTAGCACTATACCAGCACGTGGAAGACAATGTTATAGACTCATTGGGAAAGGCAGTCAGCAGCAAGGTGCATGTGACTTTAGACACGTGGTCCAGCAAGCATGGACAGGGTCGTTACATTTCCTTCACGGCACACTGGGTAACTCTGATTGCAGCTGGGAGGGATCCAAGACGGGGCTCTGTGCTGGAGCTTGTTCATCCACCACGCCTCCAGAAAGTTGCTTGTATGAGGTCTGTCTGCTCCACCACCACCTCTCCCTCTTCCTCCTCCTCCTCCTTCTCTGTATCTGGCGAAGTGGCAGTTAAACCGAGTTTAAGTGGCAGGGGCTACGCAATGGCTCAAGCAAAAAGATACCATACTGTGCTTGAGCTGGTTTGTTTAGGAGACAGGAGCCACACCGGGCCAGAAATTCTGTAAGCTCTGCAGGGCCAGGTGCAGAGATGGTTAACATCGCACCAGCTTCAGCTGGGAATGATCCTCTGTGATAATGGAAGCAACCTTCTCTCTGCCCTACGCCTGGGTAAATTGACGCATGTACCATGCCTAGCACACGTCCTAAATCTAGTGGTACAGCGTTTCCTAACCAAGTACCCAGGACTGGCAGAGCTTCTCAGCCAGGCCAGAAAAGTCTGCAGCCACTTCAGACGGTCATTCCCAGCAAGCGTTTGCCTGGCAGAAATTCAAAGAGAATTCTACCTTCCCACAAACCATGCCCACCAGATGGAACTCGACATTAGCAATGCTGCAGCGTCTGCACAAGCAGCAGAGGGCCATCAACGAGTACCTGTGTGAGTATGGCACAAGGACAGGTTCAGGTCAACTTGTTTCCCCCCCCGCAGTGGCTGATGATCAAGGATGCATGCACTGTACTGTCACCATTTGAGGAGGCAACGAGGATGGTGAGCAGGGACAGTGCATGCATCAGTGACACAATTCCTTTAGTGTTCCTGCTGGAGCACACTCTGCGGGGAATTATAGATGTGGCTCTAGAGGCAGAGCAGTGGGAGGAAGAGGAGGCCTTCCCTAGCTCTGAAGGCCCCAGTCTTTCCGCAGACAGCATTCCAGCGGGTCCTCCTCAGATCAGACAGGAGGAGGATGAGGAGGAATATTTAAGTAGTGGGGGCATTGAAGGTGGGGATTCCTCAAGGGAGGGTTTCGTGTGCCCAGAAACAAGAGGGCTAGTGCATGGCTGAGAGGAGGAAGTGCACGATATGGTCATCCTCATTGACCAGGAAGACTCAGAAGCTAATGCCACCTCCAACCTACGCTGCATGGGCTCCCTTATAATGCAAAGCCTGCTAAAAGACCCCAGGATTGGTGCTATCAAGGAGAGGGATCATTACTGGTTGGCAACCCTTCTTGATCCACAATACAAGGGTAAAGTTGCAGAGCTCATCCTGCCCGCACAGATGGAGCACAGGATGAAAAAACTTGAGGACGCTCTAAAGTGACACTTGTGTAACACCTTTCCAGGCACTGGTAGGTTACCAAGTGCTGACACAGGTACTTCTGAGGCTGTGGATGATCAGAGGAATAGTGGTGAAGGCCAGGACCGCTTGACTGATGCATTTTTAATTTTTTTTAGTCCACGACGCCCAGGGACGTCAAATGTACCCATTGCCAGCGTCTTCACCATATGGTGCAGGACTACCTAGGGGCAAGGGCAGACCTGGATACCTTTCCAGCAGATGATCCACTGGCTTATTGGGTGTTGAGATTGGATCACTGGCCAGAACTTAGCCAATATGCTATGCAGCTACTAGGTTGCCCATCATCTAGCGTGCTTTCTGAAAGGACGTTCAGTGCCGCTGGAGGTTTTGTCACAGACAAAAGAGTGCGTCTGTCCCCCGACTCTGTATTACTGGCTGACATTTGTAAAAATGAATAAGTCCTGGATCAGCAATTATCAATCCCCTTATGCTGACGTAATGGAATAGATCGGGGATGTCTTCTGCATTCACAAAACCTCCAGCACGGAACTCTTCCACAATACCACAAAAGAGTTCCAGTGTGAATGCACCTGCTGCCATGAAAGGCACAATATTTGGCTGCACTGACGCCTGTGCCTGATTTATATAATTAAAATTTTTTGAACCGCAGGGTCCAACCCTGCACTCTTCCACAATACTACAGAGGGGTTACTGTATGATGGTACTTGCTGGCCTGGCAGTCTGGCACCAAAAGCACAATATCTGGGTGCACTGACGCCCATTACCAGATTCATATCTTTTTAATAAAGGACCGCAAGGTCCACCCCTGCATTCTTCCACAATACTACAGAAGGGTTACTGTATGATGATACTTGCTGGCCTGGCAGTCTGGCACCAAAAGCACAATATCTGGGTTCACTGACGCCTTTACCAGATTCATATCTTTTTAATATAGGTCCGCAAGGTCCACCCCTGCATTCTTCCACAATACTACAGAGGGGTTACTGTATGATGGCACTTGCTGGCCTGGCACCAAAGGCACAATATTTGGGTGCACTGACGCCCATTACCAGATTCATATCTTTTTAATATAGGACCGCAAGGTCCACCCCTGCATTCTTCCACAATACTACAGAAGGGTTACTGTATGATGATACTTGCTGGCCTGGCAGTTTGGCACCAAAAGCACAATATCTGGGTGCACTGACGCCCATTACCAGATTCATATCTTTTTAATATGGGACCACAAGGTCCCCCCCTGCATTCTTCCACAATACTACAGAGGGGTTACTGTATGAATGCACTTGCTGGCCTGGCACCAAAAGCACAATATCTGGCTGCACTGACGCCTTAACAGATGCATATCTTTTTACTATAGGACCGCAAGGTCCACCCCTGCATTCTTCCACAATACTACAGAGGGGTTACTTTATGATAGTACTTGCAGGCCTGGCACCAAAAGCACAATATTTGGGTGCACTGCCACTGACGCCTGTATCAGATTCATATCCTCAGAGGGGTTACTGTGTGACGCCACTGTTGCCGACGCTAAAGGACCAATTTTAAAGCACCTATTGTTACTTTCATCCAAAGCCTGCATAAGTTTCACAATAATTTAGCCAAAAAATCACTAAACTTTTTCTATGTGTCCGAAAATGTCTCCTCTTTCCATACAGACTGCCGACCCAAGCAGTTGTTTATGGATAGATTAAAGGAAAAGCATTTACCGTCATTTAAATGTCATTTTTTTGTTTTTAAGTGTTTCCATACATCCTAGAAATCCGCCACTTCACGGGCAGGTTATGGGGACCTCCTAGGCACGATATTTGAAGGAATTTTTCGTTTATATTTTTAACCCTTATTTCATGGAAAACTCACTGTCCCTTTAACCCCTTTGCTGCGGTGGACGTGCTGAGCGCGTCCTCTCTTTGGGGTCAGCGTTCGGCCGGGTTCCGGCCGATTGCTGGCCCCCCGGTGTGGGCTGACATCCTCGATGTCAGCCCAGCATCCGGAACCACCACCGGAGTAATTAGGTGTCATCGCGGGGGCGCGATGACACCTAATTCAGGCGCCCCCCCGCATGTGCGGAGGAGGCGCCTGAAAGGGAGGGGGGTGAGGTCCTTCGGACCTCTCTCCCTCCCGATCGGCGGCATTGCGGGGGTTAACCCAGGCACCATTTGGAAGGGCACAACTTGCCCTTCCAAATGGTACCTGGCATTAACCCCATGGGGGCCGGATCACGAATCGGCGCTGAAAAGCGCCGGTTCGTGATCCTTTCCCGGAGCTGGCCGACATCTTGGATGTCGGCCAAGCTTTCGGAAATGCCCCCTGAGGACTGGCGTCATCGTGCATAGCACGATGACTCCAGTCTTGGAGTTAACCCCTAACTGCCACCAATGGTGGAGATAGGGGGTTCCAATGAACCCTCTATCTCCTGATCCGTGGCAGTTAGGGGTTAATGTTTGGTATTGTTGGATCGGCCAGAGTTCCAACGATACCAAACATGAGTATAAAAAAAGTTTGTAAAAAAAAAAAAAAATTAACCCTTTCGCTGCTGAGGCTTTTCCCGCCCCTGTGCTGAGGTCATTTTTACCGGTTTTGCTCATCATGTTTAAACGTGTTTTGAAGGCTTATTTTAGTATATGACCCAGACATATTATATATCATTCTTTCCGTCAGACTCGGTAGATTCATAATATGTCATGATTATATGTATACGTTATGTCATGTCTGTATATTATAACAAAAAATGCAATAAAATATGTATTTTCAATAATTTACAATGTGTAAAGTGTTTTTTTTCACATTTTAACATGCGAGCAATTGCAGTTATATTTTGTATGGGGTGCGCTTGTTAAAAAAATTAGAGATGGGGTCTCGTTACATTTTTTTTGGGGGAAAATTACACTATTTTTAACAAACGCACCGCATACAAAAATCGTTAGTGCAGCATCATTGTTCACATTATAATTGAAATGGGAACAATATTGCTGCATTAACAAACCAAAAAAAAGAAAAAAAAAGTGTTTATTTTTTTTTTATAATTTTTTTTTAAATTTTTTTTTTTTTTTTTTTTTTACAAAATTTTTCACTTTCATGTTTGGTATTGTTGGAACGGCCATGCTCTGGCCGATCCAACCATACCAAAATTTAACCCCTAGCTGCCACGGATCGGGAGATAGGGAGTTCATTGGAACTCCCTATCTCCACAGTTGGTGGCAGTTAAGGGTTAAGTCCAGGACTGGCGTCATCGTGCTACGCACGATGACGCCAGTCCTCAGGGGGAGTTCCCGGAGGCTTGGCCGACATCCAAGATGTCGGCCAGCTCCGGGAAAGGATCGCAAACCGGCGCTTTTCAGCGCTGATTCGCGATCCAGCTCCCCAGGGGTTAATGCCAGGCATCATTTGGAAGGGCAGGCTGTGCCCTTCCAAATGATGCCTGGGTTAACCCCCGCAGAGCCGCCGATCGGAGGGAGAGAGGTCCGAAGGACCTCCCCCCCTCCCTTTCAGGCGCCTCCTCCGCACATGCGGGGGGGGGCGCCTGAATTTGGTGTCATCGCGCTGCCGCGATGACACCAAATTCCGGCGGCTGCTGTTCCGGATGCCGGGCTGACATCCAGGATGTCAGCCCGCACCGGAGGGGCCAGCGATCGGCCGGAACCCGGCCGAACGCTGACCCCAATGTGAGGACGCGCTGAGCGCGTCCTCCGCATACCAGCGGGAATGCTGAGGACGCGCTGAGCGCGTCCTCAGCATCGAAGTGGTTAAAAATAAAAAATAAAAAATATTTTAAAAAAATTATAAAAAAAAAATAAACAATTTTTTTTTCTTTTTTTTGGTTTGTTAATGCAGCAATATTGTTCCCATTTCAATTATAATGTGAACAATGATGCTGCACTAACGATTTTTGTATGCGGTGCGTTTGTTAAAAATCGTGTAATTTTCCCCAAAAAAAAATGTAACGAGACCCCATCTCTAATTTTTTTAACAAGCGCACCCCATACAAAATATAACCGCAATTGCTCGCATGTTAAAATGTGAAAAAAAAACACTTTACACGTTGTAAATGATTGAAAATTCATATTTTATTGCATTTTTTGTTATAATATACAGACAGGTCATGACGTATACATATAATAATGTATTATTATATTATGAATCTGCCGAGTCTGACGGAAAGAACGATATATAATATGTCTGGGTCATATACTAAAATAAGCCTTAAAAACACGTTTAAACATGATGAGCAAAACCGGTAAAAATGACCTCAGCACAGAGGCGGGAAAAGCCTCAGCAGCGAAAGGGTTAAAACGTTTTTTTTTTTACCTTTTGTCCTTGTTTCCTGTCCCCCAGGGCACTACCCAGACCCCCATACACCTTTTATGGCAAATATCCAGCATGTATGCCCTCTTGGAGGGCAATCTAAAAATCGAATTTTCAGCCCCATTGACTTGTATTGCAATTCGAACATTTGGAAAGTTCGAGTTCGAATGCGAACCGAACTCGGGGGTGTTTGGCTCATCCCTTGTGGTCACGTACAGGTATATTCACTAACAGGTGAAACTCTGGAGAACTGCTGGAGAAGTGAAAAGTCTTGGACAAAATAGCCAAACCAGAAAAATTCTCCCATTTATCTCACTTTCCAAATCGGCTATTTTGACCTAGAATTTTCCTGTTCTCCAGCAGTTCTCCAGAGTTTCGCCTTTTATTGAATAGACCTGATAATCACTCTGCTTTGGGGTTTCCGTGAAAGTTCCTAACCCATACTGTGTGGGGATCCTATGCATAATATGGGTCTGACCCTCACTAGGGTAATCATGTCAGAGTGGCACATGGTTACTCTCAATTTTTTAAATATAGTTCAATAAACCCCTTATCCACATATTTTATTTATCATACAGAAAGAACTATGGACTTTACTCATTTCATTTGCAGATACTTATTATTTTGTTCACCATTGCAGAGCATCTATTGGAACTAATGTTTCAAGTCGTGCTTCTTGGTTGGTTCTTTCTCATATTCCTTATACTCATTTAAAGCACAATCAAACATTTTGCCAGCTGCTTATGTTTGCTTGGCATGTGAAGGTCAAACATGAAGGCCTGTCTTGCGAAACAAACAGCTGAAGTGTTATACGATACTAACAATGCATTTGGTACAGAGCTATGGTTTGTACATGTGCAAAGTTAGATAACTGGGCAATTTTTGACATATCAGTCATGGTTAGTTTATAAACAGTATTAATGATAACAAAATTATACCTAGTTATACAAACAAATCAAAGTGAAACAGATACTAAATTTAAGTAATAAATATATACTAACATTGCTGAATCCAGAAATGATACACACAGGGTTATTCAAAGAGAATCAAAAAGTCACCGCACGTTCGGTGACTTTTCGTTCCCTTCAATTCGGTGCGATTCGGTGATCCCATTTCGGCGACCCTGCGGTGTATTCAGCAAGCACCACAGGGCCATCGTAGTGCAAGGAAAACCTGCCGCAAACCTGCCGAACACTCACCGCAAAACCTGGCGAACGCACACTGAAACCCGCAAAAACATCTGGATTAACCCCCGCCGAACATGATGGAGAAACTCGAGCAGCAGCCGATCACAGCACAGAGCAGCCGCCGAGAATAGCCGACACCGCAGACGAATTGAGTGAAAAAAAAAAACGGACGCTTGAATGTTTGAAAAGTAAAACGCTGTTTGCAAAGAAACTGCAGAACAAAAATGTCTGAAATTTACATGTAAGATCCAATTAATGCTAATAAAAAGGTCTGTTACAGAAAATAGAAAAAACGATAAAAAAAAAAACGGAAAAAAAATTCGCAAAAAAATCCTGAAAAACGCCTAAAAGATTCTAAAGATAAAGAAACTTTTGCTGCAGAATATTATGATAAACGGTTTATTAGATATTGTATTAAAACAGGAATATTTTTAACATTGAAGCCTATGGGATTCGCCTGAATAAACCTGTCGAATGAAACCACCAAACAGCAGGGCATTTCAGCAACTTTTCACTGCTGGTTTTTGTTCTCTGAATAAACTAAGCATTGCTTCTCTATGGGGATTTCACTGCCCTCGAACAGGCAATGAACAGGCACCGTAAAAAAGAATAATGAGAAAAGCGCCTATACAGAACCCCACAACCGTGGGAGACTAACAGCACACAAAACACACCCAATATACAATGTCAGTGAATATAGAGTTGACCAAGGTACAATTACCCTATATATATTCGTGTGCAGAGCTGGCAAATGAGCGTAGTGATGACCCAAATGCATGAAAAATAAAACCACAGGTATATGGGTCAGCAATTTGTGGAACTCACGTGGTTATGAGCCTGTGCAGATCCACTGGCTCCGTATGTGCGCTTGGGTGTAAATAAGGATACACCAATCCCCTTTAGAGGTAAAGAAAACCTTCACTTTCCAGTAAATGAATAAAAATATTTAATAAAAACGTAATTAAAACCAAAACGCGTTTCACTGCCATCGCAGCTTCATCAGTTGGTATGAAAACAAAAATTAACTTTGTGAACATAAGTGATGCACATATATAGTACTCATAATCACACTTGCAGGTGTAACAAATGGCAGGACGCCAGGTCCGCCTCCTGGTGCAGTCCATCCTGGCTCCTGGTACTTCCGGCGTCCTCCTTTCAATGTCACAAGGTCCTTCTCCCCAGCGTACGTACGGGCGCATGCGCCAAGATGTCCGCTCACAGATCCTCCTCTTCTCATGCGTCCACTCCGGGATTCTCCTCCCTCATGATCCAAGTGCGCCATTTTGGAAGGTCTCTTTGCCCATTCGATTGCTCTACCGGGCTTTATATACAGAACTAGTCAAGTCTATTCCTCGGGACCGCAATCTGTGGGCAAAAAGATAAGGGCATGTGCGTCCCCACCCAGCACTCAGCCCATATACATGGAAAAAACCACATAGAAAAGAAGGAGTTATAAAATCATCTCGCTTTGATATAAAAAAGCAGATCTTATTAATGAACATGAAACAATGGCCATAAGCCATATAATTATATAGTATCGCGATACCAAAGACCAGGTATTAAAAAACGGATATATAAATGCCTACTGTGCCCATGTTTCGTACACATATTACATATTACATATATAACAATATTCTCATGTTCCTATCCTAATTATCATGGGACACATAAGAAATAACGGGCCAGTATAAAACACCAGCTGATACAGTTCATCAGTAACTGCACTACAAAGGTGCAAACAGCAGATGCATTTGTAGCGCTCACTCCCGGAGGAGCCGCTGAAAATGAACCACGGGTCAGTCTCCCCGCACTAGGGAATAAATATACTCCAGCACCGTTGTGGATTTTATAAATTATATAGTTTACTGAAGTAAAAGGCATATAATAAAACACGGTGTTCGTAGATATATTTACAGTATTTCGTATTGCGGTAAACGCGCAGCGGGAAAAAGAAATGCGAGACTTCGTATTCCTGGAAAAATACGCGACCGAGCAGAAAAATACAATGCTTCGTAATTACGAGAAACGCGCAGCGGAAAAACAAAATAAGATGCAAATCTTTTCTCCTTTTTCGGATCTTAGGGAGTGAGTCCCGAACAGGTTAAGTCCCGAATTGTGAGTGTATGTGTGTGTTATGGTACCCGGGTACTATTCAACTGGCCAGTGAATCTTTTAAGCGATGTCTTCGACTAGTCAAGTTGGGGCCCTGTGGGTTTCAGAAATAAACAACAGCGTGTTTGCTTGAGCTTTTGTGAAACCGGCCTTGGAGGCCTCTCACCCATCCGGTCGATCACCAAGGCTCCGCTGACCCAGGACGTCTCTCCGCTCGTTTCCTCGCTGGGATACCGGCTGCTGGATAGGTGGTCAGGCTTTCTGTGCTCCGGCCCGGACTTGTCCAGCTACCGCCTGCTCTCCCATCCAATGGACTCGCGGTACTCCTCACTCGAGGTCCTCAGCTTGTCTGGATAACAACTTGGGTGATGTCTATCAATGAGTAAGGCTCCTTCTGGCAAGGCAGGATGACCCCACTCGAATCCTGATAGGCCACACTTGCGCTCCGGCCTAGTCACGGTTCCGCTCTGCAGCACTGCGTACTCTCTCATGCACTCCTGGCGCGCTCTGGCGCGTTCTCCACGAGGCTCAGGATGTACAGCGTCTCCGTCCCACCCACTTCCTGTCTGTTTGCAAAGCACGCCGGGAAATGTAGTCCCAATGTTCAGTGTCTCTGATCGCGCTTGTCTCCCTCCGGTGGCCAAAAATAGGTACTGCCACAATAAGATTTTAAACACAGCGCTATACTCTCCCCCTCCTAGAACTCTTGGGTCTCTCCAAGGAGGTACAACAGTTACATTTACATTTCGATACAATTAGATAACATATACAGGGTTGGCAGCAGACATACAGTGGGCTAGATACACTTCTTCAAGCTGACTCATGTTTTGTGCTACCTCAGCTAACATAGCAGACACTTCGGGCAACCTCTGCACTGTGGTGATGGCCTCTTCAGTGCTATGTCCTGGTGAGTCGTAGGTGAGTCGCTGGGGCGGTCGAACAGAGCGCTTTGGTTCAGGATCAATCCATTCCTCTTCAGGTGGAAGTACTATAGGTGCTGGCTCAGTCCTTCTTTCTACTACTGGAGCAGACATTTCTTCGGAGTATGATCCCTCCAGTGAAGGCATAGAACTGTAGTCATAAGACTCGTCTTCAGGAGCTACAGGAATTTCAACAGTCTCAGGGACTTCCAGCAGAAATTCAGGAGCTTCAGGCCTCAAATTACTCTCCCACCGCTCAGGAACAACGACAACCTCCTCAGGCTCCGGTGAGCGCATCCAGTCCAGACAATAACTCTCTTCTTCACTGTCTCTTTCGCTCTCTTCGACAACCCGGGTCTGTTGAGACCGAGTAACAGGAGGCAAACGCGGAGCAGGCGGATTTGGCAGAGGCAGTTCGTCCCCAACTGGCATCCTCACAGCCTCTCTCAAAGGTAACAAATGATTCCGGTGCCAGTTCTTAAGAGGCCCAGCCTTTCCATCCGGCCGGATTTGATACACCGGCAGACCCGGCAGTTGCTTGCAGACAATGTAGACTTGAGAACTCCATCTATCCGCCAACTTGTGTCTCGCAGCAGCACCCAAGTTCTTCAACAAAACCCTATCACCGGGTTGTAGATCTTGTATCCGAACTTTCAAGTCATAATTCCTCTTGTTCCTTTGCTCCCTGTTTCCTGAGGTCAAACGGGCCTGTTCAAACGCAGAAGCCAGGTTCTTCCAAAGTCTATCCACGTAGTTTCTATGGGAAGCTACCGACGTCTGGTCTAGAGATAACCCAAACGCCAAATCAACCGGCAGTCGGGCTTCTCTTCCGAACATAAGACGGTACGGTGAGTATCCAGTTGCATCACTCTCCGTACTGTTATATGCATGCACCAGAGTAGCTATGTGATGACTCCAACTCTGCTTCTCTATGGTCGACAAAGTCCCCAGCATATTCAGCAGCGTGCGATTAAACCTTTCAGGCTGAGCATCACCTTGAGGGTGATATGGTGTAGTTCGGGTCTTTTGGATTCCCAACAGTTCCAACAATTGCCCAACAAGTCGGCTTTCAAAGTCTCTACCCTGATCAGAGTGTATTCTCCTCGGCAGGCCATAGTGAACAAAGAACTTTTCCATCAGAACCTTGGCTACTGTCGGAGCGCGTTGATCTTTCGTGGAAAAGGCTTGGGCGTAACGGGTGAAATGATCAGTCACTATTAGAATATTCCCTTGCCCGCTAGCATCCGGCTCTAAGCACAGGAAGTCAATGCACACCAAATCCATGGGTCCCTGACTCTGTAGATGGCTCATTGGAGCGGTTCGGGTTGGTAGAGTCTTCCTCTGAATACACCTCAGACAGGAATGGCAGTAACTTTCCACTTCAGCTCTCATGCAAGGCCAATAGAATCTGTCTCGCACCAGCTTAAAAGTTCTTTCAGCACCCAAATGTCCATGCTCATCATGTAACGATCGCAGCACACTCTCTCTATGCTTAGTGGGAAGGAATAGCTGTTGCGTCTCTTCAGCATTGGTTGAGGGGCCCCTTCGGTAGACCACCCCATCCAAAATCTTCAACCGTTCCCACTCCTTGTAGACCAATCTGGCTCCATTCGGGGAATTGGCCAGCAGAATTTCCCGCTGGTTCGCAGTTAGGGCCTTTATGGTCAATGCAATTAAAGGGTCTCTGGCCTGATCCGCCTTCAGGTCTTGTTTTGAAAAGGTAGGTAGACTTTCATCCCTCAATTGTGTAGGGTTACAGTAAAACTCAGGAACAGCCGCAGCCATGACTCCTATGGCCTCCGCTTCAATCCCTCACCCTGACCCGGCGCTCTGCTCCTTGACACAAAGCTTGCACCCCGTCTGGAGTTAACTGAGTCCATTCTGTAGTGTAGGGTCTTCTCGATAAAGCATCAGCATCTCGATTATTCACCCCAGGGCGATACTTCAGGCTGAACCGAAACCCTGACAGAGCGGCCAACCACCGATGTCCCATTGCGTCCAGTTTCGCAGTAGTAAGAACGTAGGTAAGAGGATTGTTATCCGTTTTTATCACAAACTCGGCTCCATACAGATAGTCTTTTAACTTGTCCACCACTGCCCACTTTAAGGCTAGGAACTCCAACTTGTGGGTAGGATAGTTCTTTTCTGAAGGCGTAAGGCTCCGACTCACGTACGCTACAGGCCTCAGCAATCCACCATACTCCTGATACAGGACTCCTCCTAGCCCTTCTCTGCTGGCATCCACATGTAACTCATACGGCTTGTGAGGGTCCGCATAGGCCAAGACAGGAGCTTGAGTTAGACTCTCTTTTAGCTTCAAGAAAGCACCTTCACACTGACCAGTCCATTCGCCCTGTATGGACTCTCGAGCTTTCCTTGGCCCTGGAGCTGACGGGTTTCGGTCAGAGGCCTTGCAGCCTTCTTCTGTGTTTTCCTTCTGTAGGAGTTTGTTCAGTGGTTGAGCTATCTTTGCGAATCCTCCTACAAATCTTCGATAATAGGAACAGAACCCCAAGAAAGATCTAAGTTCAGTGACGTTTCTGGGTCTGGGCCAAGAAGCTACGGCCTCCAACTTCCGAGGATCTGTCGAAACACCTTCTACTGAGACCACATGTCCCAGATACGTAACAGACGGTAGACAGAATTGGCATTTCTCCAGAGACAGTTTCAATCCCTCTTCATGGAGCCTCTTCAAGACCTTCTCCAAACGTTGCTCATGCTCTTCCAGAGTCTTCCCAAACACGATTATGTCATCCAGGTACACTAATACTTCGATCAGATTCATGTCCCCGACTGTCTTCTCCATTAACCGTTGGAACGTGGCTGGAGCCCCGTAAGGCCTTGAGGCATTCTGTTAAATTCAAAGAACCCCAATGGACAGATGAACGCAGTTTTCTCTTTGTCTTCGGGATGCATTGGTATCTGGTGATACCCGCTTCGCAGGTCTAGTACACTAAACCATTTCGCTCCAGACAAACACTGTAAGGCATCACTATTGGAGATGCGTATGGACTCCTGGACTCTTGGATCACCTTGGTTCTTTGCAATTCATTCAGCTGTTCTCGCAGATCATCCAAGTCTCCCAGCGGAACTCGCCTTGACCTCTCACGAAACGGCTTGTCTTCTTGTAATCGAATGCGGTGCTCAGTACTTTTAGCTAGGCCTACGTCAAACTCATCTTTCGAGAACAGTTCTCTCCACTTCAAAACTTGAGACTGAAGACGTTTCTTCCACTCAGAGGAAATGGGTGCGTCCTTGGGGTAGAATCTTTCATCTGGAATCTCTTTATCCACTCCCCCTCCTAAATCGGTGGAGAGGGGCGTAGCGGACTCTACTTGCCCGATAGGCATTCGTGCTTTAAGGACTACTGGAGAATCAGACACATTGCACACGCTGACTGAGACTCTTCCTCGTGTTCTTTTCAGAGCTTTAGTGGAGATTATTTCAGGGATTACTTCAACTCCGGCTTCACTCCCATGATTAAAATCGGTTTCCAGCACCACATAGGGGCCTGGTTGCGATCCATTCAACTTGACTGAAGCCCGGAAACTTGCTACTTCTCCTGCTTGCAGAACCTTCTCTGTTCCTTCTAATCTCCATAAGCGCCCCACTTCGGCAGGTGCCTTCTGTTCTTCGACCATCCTCTGATAGACTGGACGTAACATTGGGTGTACTCCTTGAGTAGAACCTTCTTCTAATACGATAGGTGTCAGGAGACGCCGCACCAAATCAGTATTCGTCCCCACTATCATGGAACTTCTGTTTGCACCTGAGGGTCGAGGACACACAATGGCCAATGCATCACAACCTCCGGACCGTCCGATGATTTCGGATCCGATCTCCAATTTCACCTGTAGATACCCGTCATAGGGGAGTTTCTCAGTTCCGATACCCCAGATTTCCAGGTCCCTCAATTTCTGTGACACAGTGCTTGATTACCTTGATCGCTTACTGCTCCTTTCTATATCCTGGGGATTTTCTTTCAAGTTTATGATTTGTTTGTTGGACATATAATGAAGATACAAAAAAAAATATATATATTTGAAATGATACACATTCTTTACTTTTGCTACCTTTGACAAAAACATTTACAGATTTGCTGCTGAAGGTTTTGAATAAATTTAATTTACTATTATAAAATTATTCTGTTCGGTAAATGGAGAATTATTACACGCAGAATAATTACTTACATGGAGAAGGTTTTCAGATAAATTAATAAATAACAATAACAAAATAAAATAATAATTAAAGAATAGTCTAGTCTATCTATCTCTTGATATCTGTCTGTTTATAAACTTTGTAAGGCAGCATTGGACACTTTTTAAAACAGTTCTCAACTCCATCCCCCCAAAAATGAAATATGCAAACAGCAAAAGTAACAGTAATTTCCTTTTCTATTGTTGGTTCAGAGCCCTACCAGAAAATGCATGAAAACATTATTTCCTCCAGGACCAGTAATATGGAGAAATTTTGTTAGCCTCATTTATGCAGTTAATAGTCTGCAAGAAAACCATTATCACTGTGAAATTTGAAAATAATACTCTGAGGAAAGTACAGCTGGAGTTTCACCATTTAATGTATTAATATATATATGTATATATATATTTATATATATACTTAAAAGAACTTAGCCTTTTCTGCGTTTGTGAAAAATAAGAAGTACTTTAAAAACTTTGTACTTTCTAAGTTCACTCTTAGGGCCCTATTACATTCCTTGCGCATTTGTTTTTGCGCGCGCAAATGCACATTTGCGCGAGGGGCAAAACCCTTTGCGCTGAACGTCGTATTACAACGTTCGCGCAAACGATGCGCGTTATCGTTTAACGCGGATGGACCTGCGCGAGCGTGATGAACTGTGCTCGTCTTATACTTAACATTGTGAGCGCAAAATCGTTCGTGCGCTGGTATGCAAATGGTATTACAATCGATGCGCATCTTTTTACGAATGACATTTGCGCGCTTAATTTTAACATATTTGAAGACCTGGTGGTAACTGCAAATCGAAACGTTCTGGCCGAAACGAAAAAACACCAACACGAAAAAAAAAATACTGCAATGTATAGTTACACATTCTACAAAAAAATTATGAATTCGTGCGTGTTTTTATTATTGCTGCAGCATGTATACTCAGATTTACTTTGACAGGCGCAAAAACTTAAGTGAGTCAATTAAGGTAAATTGATGTCAATTAAGGTTCTTAATTCTGATTGGCTGAATCCCGCGAAAAAACCAGTCCGCACACTGATTTATGTGCGCTACGCTACTGCGTACCTCTTCGTTTTGCGCGTCGTTTTTATGAACGTTATTTTTTGACAGATGAGAAAATGCGTTCGGATCGTAATACCACCGTTAATTTTCGCACGATAACGCTTAACACTGCGCGCAAAAAAAATTGCGCGGACGAATTTGCGCAAACAATGTAATAGGGGCCTTATTATTTAAGGGTACTCAAACTGCAGGTTCAAGTTAAGTGCAGCTATTCTGGCATAATACTTGTTGCAAGCTGATCACGAAAGATATCAGAATTGCTGCGCGACCCCTGAACATACAGTTTAGTAACCCTTAAATAATAAGAGTGAACTCTTTCACTGTTACAACTGCCTTGTTGCCTGTTCTAGTTAAGCCTTCATCCCAGGATGTTTATCCTATGTAAGTGGGTATACCACCAAAGAGTGGTCATTAGGTTGATAGAGTGTAGGACCTGCTGGGGTGCCGTATATTGGCATTGTGGCATTGTGGCATGCAATAATTGTTCATATCTTATTGAAACATTTATTTCCATGTCAAGTGTTTTTAAAGAAGTGGCACCTTCAGGGCTTCATTGGAAAATTTATATTGTCTTTAACCTTTATTTAAACAGAACATTCAAGCGAAGTTTGAGCTCAGCTGAACCTTTACCATGATCTCAATAAAGACCCGGCTGAGTCAAAATGTTGATTATTGAATATTCTATGTGGATGAAGGTTAAAGGTAATATGTATTTTTAACAATAATGAAGTCCTAATAGTGCCTAGAGAGGTAAAAACTATTCCCTCCTGGTGAGACCTACAAGGCCAAAATGATCATAATGGGTTGATTTATTTCACGTGCAGAGGAGATTTACTTGACATTTCAGTTCTGGCCTTCCTTTTGGGATGATAGCAATCTGATTTTCAGGTTTATTTAGAGAAAGGTGAAACTCTGAAGAACTTTTGGAGAAGTGAAAATTCTAGGTCAAAGTAGCTAATTTGGAAAGTGAGACAAATGGGAGAATTTTTCTGATTTAGATATTTTGACATAGAATTTTCACTTCTTCCAAAGTTCTCCAGAGTTTCACCTTTCACTGAATAACTCTGATGGTAATAACGTCTCTGTAATGGTGCCATGGAACTAAAACTTCATTAGACCTGTTCGGGGCCACACTGAAGCACTGGCATTCAATTCTGGACACCCTTTTTGGGTGTGAGCAAAATGATTTGCATATGTATGGAATTGTATACTTTTAATTGCACCATCGAGGTAGAATACACTCCAGGGCAGGGCACTAGCGGCAATGCCCAATCTCAGTGTTCTCATAGACCTGTTCTTTTTTCACTAACAAAAATGCTTAGCACTAACTCTAACCCAAGCCATCCTTACGGTTAGAATTGGGGTATGGTTAGGAGTATAGGTAGGGTTAGGATGAGGAATAGTTTCAGGGATCAAAATTAGATTACAGGTGACTTTAGGATGAGAAATGGGATTAGAATTAGGGGCAGGAGTTAGGTTTAGGTACAGGATTACATATTAGCAAATGTAGAGATTAAGGGTAGGTATAGGTAGGTTTAAGGGCTAGAAACAGGATTTGACACTTAACCATACCACTAAGCTTACCCTTATAGCAAACCCATCCTTAACTTCACCTGTAAAGCTACCCCATACCTATGCTCCCTAAATATTATCCGTACCCTTACATTTTTTAACTTTGAGCCATCTTTGCTTTCATACCCGTTTACCTTAGTCCTCCCATAAATTAATTCTTATTAACCCTTACAATCCCTATCCTGAGATCTCCTAAGCCCTATCCTTACCAAAACCTTTCTATACCATGTGTGGGTGTGTCAGAGGGGTGGGGGTTGACAATATATGTTTTATGTAGGGTATTTAGAATCCTATCCTTATACAGTACACAAATCCCATTTTTTTTTATATAGAAGCAAGGCAGGGCAGTTCAGGACTAGTTACTATGGCCCAGGGGACAAGTACCACCAGGAGGCCCATGGTGCAGCAACTCGCTGCCAGTCCTCCTATGTTAATACCACTATGTATGTGATTTTTTTTTCTTCTGTGTTTGTACAGTCAGGTCCAGAAATATTGGGACATCAACACAATTCTAACATCTTTGGCTCTATACACCACCACAATGGAGTTGGAATGAAACAAACACAATGTGCTTTAACTGCAGACTGTCAGGTTTAATTTGAGGGTATGTACATCCAACTCAGGTGAACGGTGTAGAACTTACAGCAGTTTGCAGATGTGCCTCCCACCTGTTAAGGGACCAAAAGTAATGGGACAGAATAATAATCATAAATCAAACTTTCCCTTCTTAATACTTGGTTGCAAATCCTTTGCAGTCAATCACAGCCTGAAGTCTGGAACGCATAGATATCACCGAACGCTGGGTTTCAACCCTGGTGATGCTCTGCCACACCTATACAAACACACACACATATGCAGTGACTTATAAAGACATATGCACTGAGCTATAAACACACACACATATACACGGATCTATATATGCACACACATACGCAATGTCTTCAGTTCCTGCTTGTTCTTGGGGCATTTTCCCTTCAGTTTTGTCTTCAGCAAGTGAAATGCATGCTCAATGGGATTCAGATCAGGTGATTGACTTGGCCATTGCATAACATTCCACTTCTGTCCCTTCAAAAACTCTTTGGTTGCTTTTGCAGTATGCTTTGGGTCATTGTCCATCTGCACTGTGAAGCGCCGTCCAATGAGTTCTACAGCATTTGGCTGAATATGAGCAGATAATATTGCCCGAAACACTTCAGATTTCATCCTGCTGCTTTTGTCAGCAGTCACATCATCAATAAATACAAGAGAACCAGTTCCATTGGCAGTCATATATGCCCACGCCATGACACTACCACCACCATGCTTCACTGATGAGGTGGTATGCTTAGGATCATGAGCAGTTCCTTTACTTCTCCATACTCTTCTCTTCCCATCACTCTGGTACAAGTTGTTCTTGGTCTCATCTGTCCATAGGATCTTGTTCCAGAACTGTGAAGGCTTTGTTAGGTGTTGTTTGGCAAACTCTAATCTGGCCTTCCTGTTTTTGAGGCTCACCAATGCCTTAGATCTTGTGGTGAACCCTCTGTATTTACTCTTAGTGAAGTCTTCTCTTGATTTTTGACTTTGACACACATACACCTACCTCCTGGAGAGTGTTCTTGATCTGGCCAACTGTTGTGAAGGGTGTTTTCTTCACCAGGGAAAGAATTCTTCATTCATCCACCACAGTTGTTTTCCGTGGTCTCCCAGGTCTTGTGGTGTTGCTGAGCTCACCGGTACAGTATGTTCCTTCTTTTTGAGAATGTTCCAAACAGTTGTTTTGGCCACGCCTAATGTTCTTGCTATCTCTCTGATGGGTTTGTTTTGCTTCTTCAGCCTAATGATGGCTTGCTTCACTGATAGTGAAGGCTCTTTGGATCTCATCTTGAGAGTTGACAGCAACAGATTCCAAATGCAAATAGCACACTTGAAATGAACTCTGTGCCTTTTATCTGCACATTGTATTTGGGGTAATGAGGGAATATCACACACCTGGCCATGGAACAGCTGTGAAGCCAATTGTCCCATTACTCTTGGTCCCTTAACAAGTGGGGGGCACATCTGCAAACTGCTGTAAGTCCTACACCGTTCACCTGAGTTGGATGTACATACCCTCAAATTAAAGCTGACAGTCTGCAGTTAAAGCACATTGTGTTTGTTTCATTCCAACTCCATTGTGGTGGTGTATAGAGCCAAAGATGTTAGAATTGTGTCGATGTCCCAATATTTCTGGACCTGACTGTATCTCACAGATACAAACACATACACACGCACAGATCCATGACATGTACACACATATACACAATGACCTATACACATACACTGCCCCAGGGCAGCCATCAGAAATGATGGGGCCCCTTACTGAACCTCACAATGGGACCCCCGGCACTCCCTCAACCCCCAACAGCTTTTCTCCCCCTTCAAAACAAAAAAAGGACATAACATAGCACCTCTGCAATAAAACTCCCAGTAATGTGCAGTGTGTATGAGTGTATCACAGAATCCAAATAAAACTCACAGTAATCTGAGGTGTGTATGAACATATCACAGAATCCACAGCAATAAATCTCACAGTAACGGGCTGCATCTGATGGCCTTTGGGTCTGGATCTGGGCCTGGTCCCTGGGTCTGGTTTGGGCCTTGGCGTCTGGGCCCTGGGCCTTGGGGTCTGTGCTCTGGGCCTTGGGGTCTGGGCTGGGCCTGGTCCCTGGTCCTTGGGGTCTGGGCCCTGGTTCTGGGCCCTGGTCCCTGGGACTCGGCCTTGGGGTCTGGTCCCTGGGGTCTGGGTCCTGAGTCTGGCCTGGGGTCTGGACCCTGGGGTCTGGGCCCTGAGTCTGGCCTGGGGTCTGGTCCCTGGGGTCTGGGCCCTGAGTCTGGCCTGGGGTCTGGGCCCTGGGCCTTGGGGTCTGGGTCCCTGGGTCTGGGCTCTGGTCCCAGGGTCTGGGCCTTGGGGTCTGGTTCCTGGGGCTGGGCCCTGGGTTCTGGGCCCTGGGTTCTGGGTCTAGGCTAGGCCTGGGGTCTGGATCCTGGGTCTGGCCTGGGCCCTGGTTCTGGGCCTTGGGGTCTGGGGCCTGGTCCCTGGGTCTGGGCTCTGGTCCCTGGGTCTGGACCTTGGGGTCTTGGCTCTGGGTCTGGGCCTGGTCTCTGGGTCTGGGCTCTAGTCCCTGGATCTGGGCCTTGGGGTCTGGGCCCTGGGTCTGGGCATTGGGGTCTGGGCCTTGGGGTCTGTGCCCTGGATCTGGGTCTTGGGGTCTGGGCTTTGGGGTCTGGGCCCTGGGGTGTGGGCCTGGGGTCTGGCCTTGGGGTCTGGGTCCGGGGTCTGTGCCTTGGGGTCCTGGGCCCTGGGTCTGGGGGCCTGGGCCCTGGGTCTGGGCCTTGGGGTCTGGGTCTTGGGGTCTGGGCCTTGGTCTGGGCCTTGGGGTCTGGGCCCTGGGTCTTGCAGCCTGGGCCCTGGGTCTGGGCCTTGGGGTCTGGGCCCTGGGTTCTTGGGGTCTGGGCCTGGGTCTGGGCCTTGGGTCTGGGCCCTGGGGCCTGGGGTCTGGCCTTGGGGTTCTGGGGTCTTGGGGTCTGCGCCTTGGGGTCTGGGCCCTGGGTCTGTGCCTTGGGGTCTGGCCCTAGGTCTGGGCCTTGGGGTCTGGGCATTCGGGTCTGGGCCCTGGGTCTTGGCCCTGGGCTTTGGGGTCTGGGCCCTGGGTCTGGGCCCTGGGTCTGGGCCTTGGGGTCTGGGCCCTGGGTCTGGGCCCTGGGTCTGGGCCCTGGGTCTAGGCCTTGGGGTCTGGGCCCTGGGTCTGGGCCCTGGGTCTGGGCCTTGGGGTCTGGGCCCTGGGGTCTGGGCCTTGAGGTCTTGGCCCTGGGTCTGGGCCTTGGGGTCTGGGGTCTGAGCCCTGGGTCTGGGCCTTGGCCTCTGGGCCCTGGGTCTGGGCCTGGGGTCTGGATTTGGGCCTTGGGGTCTGGGCCCTGGGGTCTGGGCCCTGGGTCTGTGCCCTGGGTCTGGGTCCTGGGTTTGGGCCCTGGGTCTGGGTCTTGAGGTCTGGGTCTGGGCCTTGGGGTCTGGGCCCTGGGTCTGTGCCTTGGGGTCTGGGCCTTGGGTCTAGGCTGGGCCCTGGCTCACCACTCCGCTGTCTTCCTTCCTTCAGCTCTTCTTTTCTTCTCTTTTCTTTTCTTCTGCTCTTCTGTCTTCTTGTCTTCAGCCCGGGAGCTCCGTCTCAGGCACGCAGCTTCATTGAGTGTAGGGGTGGAGCCAAAGCAACGTGCTTGAGAGGCCCCCACATGCTGCTTGGCCCCACCCAGCCAGCCAGCCAGCCAGCGAAGCTGCCAGGAGCCGGAGGAGACACAGTGTCTCCTCCGGCTCCTGCAGCAGAGACACAGCTCCGGGTTCAGACTCATAGAGTCCGATACCGGAGCTGTAAAAGGGCGACGCTGCTGCCGATGGGGCCCCAGCAGCCTGGGACCCCCCGGGCCCCTTACGGCAGCATGGGGCGTAAATGCCTTGATGGCGGCCCTGCACTGCCCTATAAACACACACTGGTCTATACACATACTCATATATATACTGTCCTATACTCACACATATGCTGTGACAGATAAACACACACCTATACAAACACACACACATATGCAGTGACATATAAAGACATAAGCACTGAGCTATAAACACACACACATATACACGGATCTATATATGCACACACATACGCAATGTCATACACACATGCATATACACTGACTTATATACACACTTGCACTGACATAAACACACATATACAAAGACCTATACCACAGGCGTCTCTGCAGGGGGGCAAGGGAGGCAATTGGCCCCCTAGGTTATTCCTTGCCCCTCCGATGTGCCCCCCCCCACCAGGGATCAGCATCCAGCTACCCCTACTTAGTTTGGTCAGGGATATCTCCGTCCCTGTGCGTCGTACATGATCGATTGATCATGCGTGCATCTTACATGATACTTATGTACCTAACAGGCCAGGTTTGCCAGATATCTGAAGCACAGCACTGGTGATATGATTTGCTGCTCAGTGATTGCACTATTCAGTCTGCATTTCCGTAAGGTCATCCGTAAAATGTGGCCTGTTAGTGGTATTTGAGGACTGAGGTTGAGAACCACTGGACGAAACAATTCAAAAATAAGGGTGAAGACACGTCCAGCGGAAAGTAATATCACAAACCATTCAAAAAAAGTCAAATGTTCTGATTGTTATTAGTACAAAAAGGCATGTGTTCTTTTAATAAACTTTTTTTTAAAAGTAACTGAACTAATACCTTTTGCTGCATATCTTTTCCATCTGACTGTAGGAACATATAAAACACATTTTCATTTTACCTATGAGGAAAAGATACCACATCAATCATGTTCAGCAATACATGTGACATCAGACGAAAAATAAAGAAAATCTATCTTCAAGTTCTTTTGCTGGATGAGCTGCTCATGATTTTTATATGGTGCAGAAATGTGGTATTCCTAAAATAAATGCCTTTACCGATGGACACAGCAATAGCATCTTCTCAAACTGACTGTCGTCTGATAAATAACACTGTATCACATTTTTCTTTTAAAGGATGTACAAAGGCCTTTTCATCAGCCACACATTTTATCTGCTGTAAGATTTGCTTTGTCTTAGGGCTGTTTTTCTTCCTTTATGAATTGTAGCCTCCAGTCATTTATCTTTGTCTCTATACCCTTTTTTTTTCTTTTTCTTCTTTAATTATATATCTGCATGCTCGGCTGTTGTTTTATGTTCACATTTTAAAACACAAAATATTGCTGGAGAGGTTAGGGTCTGAAGAGGATTTCTTGATTTAATTTATAGTGCATTGTATCTCTTCTTGGTGGAAACTAAACTAAGAGCCCTTTCTCCCTTTATTAAATAGCTGTATTTAAAAGTGAACAATGTGTATTTAAAAGTGAAAATTTTAAAAATACATGTGATAGTTCCTTTAAATAGAGTAAAAAAAACACATTAATTAAGATATTTTATCTAAGACTTCCACTCACACCTTGCATTAGTCACCGCAACGTAACACTATAATAAACGGAACACACATATTGAGGCATTTTAGTATTAGCAATTAGTAGAAGAGGGTGAAGGAAGACACCATTGACTTAAGTTTTAATTAACGCCTTCACTATCAAGATCAAATTAACTCGATCCACAAAAGCAGCTGTACGGGTCGAAGATCGAGTTAAGTCAATCCGGTCTTATTCCGAAGCAATGCAAAGGAATTCTGTTTATCGCAAACAAAATTAGTTTGCATATAGGCTCCAGATTGTGAATCTAAATTTTCAGCACATTGGATATTACAGCCGATATGCTAGAACAAGACAGCTGGGACATGTCTCTGTCTCCGTGTCAGGGATTCCGGGTGCAGGATGCAGGGAGACCAAGGAGTTGGAGGAGTACTCGAAGTCGGGGTCACTCACAAGCCGAGTCAGGATAGGAGCGGTACACGTAGTTCGGGGTCACGTTTTGGGTCATACACGTAAAAGGCAAGGATCACTAAGCAAGGAGAGCTAACACAGGGGAACTGCTAAAATAGCGGAGCGAGGAATGAATGGACTACTGGGCTTAAATACTTATGGAGCTCCTCCCCCTGCCCAAGAAGCCAATGACGTCATAGACGCGTGCCGCCGGCCGCCATATTGGTGGAGCCTGGCCTCACGTGTCCATTCTGGGGTCTGAGCTGGGCCTGCAACCTTGGGCTGTTGCAGAGGCCTGACACGCAGCGGAGGTGAACCGGGGGAACCGCCAGGTGTTCGCGCAGGCCACAACCGCACACCCCGGGCACCGACCCGAACCAAACGCCGGGGAGCCCGCAGCCCTGACACTCCGATACCGTAGTGGCACTCTCACTTTGTGACCAGCAGATGGTGTCACACAGCATGGAAATATGGTGTAGGGATTCTACAGCAGATTTATGCTGTGTGGCTATTTTAAAGCCGGTTCCTAAATTGGTTTATGGAAAACCACCCGGTGGTGTAGGGGTTATTGAGGACTCTGGATCTCAATCCGTAGAGATTTAAAGAAATAAATATAGAATACAAAAAGATATTAGTGTCAATCATTAACACTATAATTCTGCTTGGATGAAGAATATTGGAACTAGTGTAGAAACAGTCATTTTAGAAATTGGTCCCTGTACAATTTTAGTGCACATAACAACCATACATCAAATATCAGTAAAACTGGTATGACCCCATCCTCTGAAACACTCTCCCTCGTACAGTCAGACTTTCTCCTAGTTTCCCTTCCTTCAAATGCTCCCTTAAGACATTCCTATTTAGGGAAGCCTACCACCTGACTCGCTGACGCAACCAGTCCATCACTCCTACCACTCTCAGCTTGCAGTCCATCACTCTCAGCTTGCAGTCCATCACTCTCAACTTGCAGTACATCACTCTCACCTAGCAGTCCATCACTCTCACCTCGCAGTCCTCTCCTCCTGTTTCCACCCCCAACCCTTCAAGATTGTGAGTTCCCATGGGAAAAGAATCTTACAGCATTATTCAAAGAGATTCGAAAAGTCACCGCACATTCGGTGACTTTTCGTTCCCCGCACTTCGGCGCGATTTGGCGATCCTAGTTCGCCGACCCTGCGGTGGATTCAGCAACCACCGCAGGGCCCCCGAAGTGCAGGGAAAACCCGCCGCAAACCCGCTGAACACTCACTGCAAAACCTGCCGGACACTCACCGAAACACGCAGAAACAGCTGGATTAACCCCGCAGAACACGCCGGAGAAACCCGCTAGCCGCCGATCACAGCGCAGAACAGCCGCCGGAAAAAGCCGGCACGTAGACGAACGAGGTGAAAAAACAAACAAACAGTACGCTTGAAAGTTTGAAAATTGAAACGCTGATTGGAAAAAACCTACTGAACGAAAATTTCTGAAATTTACATATAAGATCCAATGAATGATAATGAAATGATAATGAAAAGGTCTGTTACAGAAAAAAGAGAGAACAATTTAAAAAAAAAATGGAAAAATAATTATGGCAAATAAAACCCCAAAAAATGGCTAAAAGATCCTAAAAAAGATCTAAATTTATAATAAAGAAACTTTTTACTGCAGAGCATAATAAAAAATGGTTTATTAGATATTGAATTAAAACAGGAATATTTTTAACATTGAAGCCTATGGGAATCGCCTGAATAAATCTGTTGAATGAAACCACCGAACAGCAGGGCATTTCGACAACTTTTCCCTGCTGTTTCGTGTTCTCTGAATAGACGAAGCATTGCTTCTCTATGGGGAGTTCACTGCCCTTGAAGAGGCACCGAACAGGCACCATATGTGCAGACAATTCGCCAACATTTGGCAAACTGCTTGCTCACAGAATAGTCGAATGGACGGGAAAGGTAACGCTGAATTTCACTGTTCGGATATCTTTGAATAACCCTGTACGTTTCTTCCTGTACTGGTTTGTCAAAATGTTGTTCAATGTATTGTATCCATGTCTATACTGTGCCCATTGCACAGCGCTGCGGAATATACTGGCACTTCCTATATAATAAAACAGTTTAAGTCCGTCGCCGTCAAGTGCTGAGTGCGCATGCGCGACGAACATTTAAAAACTGTTAGAAAAAAAAAGCGCCTCTCCCTGTCTCACGTCCTCACAGCTCAGTCACTGAGGAGGTGAGAGAGGTGCTTTGCGCGCGCCTCTCCAACGGCTCCGCTTTTTTTTTCTGGCGGACCTACCGCCAGGGCCTCAGTCCTGGCCGCCGGCGTGCATCCCTGCTTGCCCGAGGCTGGGCTCATGTTTGCCCACCGACGAGCAGGGACTTGAAGTTAGCTGCCGACGGGCCCCCTCTGATGATGTCAGAGGAACCCCGCCGGCGGCCATCTTGAAGTCCCTGCTCGCAGGCCCATCGGCGAGCAGGGACTTCAAGATGGCCGCCGGTGGGCCCCTCTGATGATGTCAGGGGAAGTCTGTCGGCGGCCATCTTTAAGTCCCTGCTCGCCGGTGGGCTCAGCCTCTGGCGAGCAGGGACTTTAAGATGGCTGCTGGCAGGCCCCTCTGATGATGTCAGGGGAAGTCTGTCGGCAGCCATCTTTAAGTCCCTGCTCGCCGGTGGGCCCAGTCTCCGGTGAGCAGGGACTTCAAGATGGCCGCTGGCGGGCCCCTCTGATGATGTCAGGGGAAGTCTGTCGGCGGCCATCTTTAAGTCCCTGCTCGCCGGTGGGCTCAGCCTCCGCCTAGCAGGGACTTCAAGATGGCCGCCGGCGGACCCCTCTGATGTGAGAAAGGGCCCGCAAGTCAGAGGGGGGCCACTGGCGGTCAGGACTGCTCTTCCTTGAGCTGGGGGCAATTATATCCATGTGAGTTGGGGGCAGTTATATCCATGCGTGAGCTGGGGGCAATTATATCCATGTGAGATGGGGCAAATGCACTATATTGCCAAAAGTATTCGCTCACCTGCCTTGACTCACATATGGATGCGTGAGCGAATACTTTTGGCAATATAGTGTATATCCATGTGAGCTGGGGGCAAATATATCCATGTGAGCAGGGGCAATTATACGCATGTGAGCTGGGGCAATTCAACCCATGTGAGCTTGGGGCAATTCTACCCATGTGAGCTGGGGGCAATTATACCCATGTGAGCAGGGGGCAATTATACGCAGGGGGCAATTATACCGATGTGAGCTGGGGGCAAATATACCCATGTGAGCTGGGGCAATTATCCTGATGTGAGCTGGGGCAATTTTCCCCGTGCGAGCTTGGGGCAATTATACCCATGTGCGCTGGGGCAAATATACCCATGTGAGCTGGGGGCAATATACCCATGTGAGTTTGGGCCAAATATACCCATGTGAGCTGGGGCAAATATACCCATGTGAGCTGGGGGCAATTAAAAATGTGAGCAGGGGGCAATTATACGCAGGGGCAATTATACCCATGTGAGCTGGGGGCAAATATACCCATTTGAGCTGGGGGCAATTATCCCCATGTGAGCTGGGGAAATTTTCCCCATGTGAGCTTGGGGCAATTATACCCATGTGCGCTGGGGCAATTATACCCATGTGAGCTTGGGGCAAATAAATCCATGTGAGTTGGGGCAAATATACCCATGTGAGCTGGGGGCAATATACCCATGTGAGTTTGGGCCAAATATACCCATGTGAGCTGGGGAAAATATACCCATGTGAGCTGGGGTAAATATACCCATGTGAGCTGGGGCAAATATACCTATGTGAGCTGGGGCAAATATACCCATGTGAGCTGGGGGCAATATTTATACCCATGTGAGCCAAGGCAAATATATCCATGTGAGCTGGGGGCAATATATATCCATGTGAGCTGGGGGCAAATATATCCATGTGAGCTGGGCGCAAATATATCCATGTGAGCTGGGGGCTAATATACCCATGTGAGCTGGTGGTAAATATACCCATGTGAGCTGGGGCAAATATACCCATGTGAGCTGGGGGCAATATATAGCCATGTGAGCTGGGGACAATATATATCCATATATCTTTAAGTCCCTGCTCTCCGGTGGGCTCAGCCTCCAGTGAGCAGGGACTTCAAGATGGCAACTGGCAGGCCCCTCTGACGATGTCAGGGGAAGTCTGTCGGCGGCCATCTTTAAGGCCCTGCTCTTGGGTGGGCTCAGCCTCTGGCGAGCAGGGACTTCAAGATTGCTGCCGGCAGACCCCCTCTGATGTCAGAAAGGGCCCGCAAGTCAGAGGGGGGCCACTGGCGGTCAGGACTGATCTTCTTTGAGCTGGGGGCAATTATATCCATGTGAGATGGGGGCAAATGCACTATATTGCCAAAAGTATTCGCTCACCTGCCTTGACTCACATATGACTCACAAAGCCACATGTGCGCTGGGGCAATTATACCCATGTGAGCTGGGGCAAATAAATCCATGTGAGTTGGGGCAAATATACCCAAGTGAGCGGGGGGCAATATACCCATGTGAGCTTGGGCTAAATATACCCATGTGATCTGGGGCAAATATACCCATGTAAGCTGGGGGTAAATATACCCATGTGAGCTGGGGCAAATATACCCATGTGAGCTGGGGCAAATATACCCATGTGAGCTGGGGGCAATATTTATACCCATGTGAGCCGAGGCAAATATATCCATGTGAGCTGGGGACAATATATATCCATGTGAGCTGGGGGCAAATATATCCATGTGAACTGGGTGCAAATATATCCATGTGAGCTGGGGGCAAATTTACCCATGTGAGCTGGGGGTAAATATACCCATGTGAGCTGGGGCAAATATACCCATGTGAGCTGGGGGCAATATATAGCCATGTGAGCTGGGAACAATATATAGCCATATGAGCTGGGGGCAATATATACCCATATGAGCATATGCAAGCACAGACAACCCGCTATTAGGGGAAAAAAATTGTCTTTCCTTGACGTTGCTGTGCTTTCATTTCGGCGAACATTCATGCACACCTCACTTAAAGGGATACTCTAGGCAACAGGACCACCTAAGCTTTTTTAGGTGGTCATGATGTCTAGAGTATGCCCTTTTCCTCTGCTGCCCCCTCCGCTCAGCCGATCGGCTGAAACAGCTGAGAGACGCAGAGGACTTTACTCCGCCCTCCCAGCTGTTAGTCAGCAGAGCGGGATTCGTATTTCCCGCTTCTGCAGACTATTGCCGAGTAGGAGACGTCTTTGCGTTTTCAGCGCGATGACGTCTCCAACTCGCCGCAGTAGCTGGCTGCAGCGGCTGAGATTAGTGTTGCGCGCATCCTCTTGCGCGCAACACTAATCAAAGAAGATGGAGCCGGGAGGAAGCCTGCTGATTGGCTGGTTTCCGTGAGAGGCACGCAAGCGCGCTTCTTACGTAAACCATTAGCCACGTTGAAGATTTTCAGGACGGGAGTGGAAGAGGAGGGAGGTGAGTATAAAAAAAAATGCGCCGTTGGAAACAAGTGGTTTTTAGGGTAAGTATTCCACAAAAAAAAATTTAACTAGGTAGGGCAATAGGTTTAATATAATTTTAAATTGGGGGGGTGATTTTTAGTCTAGAGTGTTCCTTTAACAATAGACTGCCCTCTGGGAAGGCTTTCCACCTAGTTATAAATAAAGGATATAGGAGCACAGGACTTTTTCCTTTGAAACCTGCAGTTTGTGCCAGCGGTCTTCATGGATTTCACAAAGAACATACAAGTCCCAAATGTAATGGGGCTTATTAAAGACTCTATCATTTCCAATTTATCTTTGCATATTGATAAAATGTTTGCACTGTTTTGTATATCGTTACTTAGTTCTGTCAGTAGTAAAGAGTTTAGAGTCTTTTCATGTAAAAAAATGCTCATGTTTTACTATCATACTGTGGATTGTCATTTTTCCTGTAGAATTGAAGACATTTTTGATGATTAGTTAGAATCAATATGATTTAAAGCTCTTCAGATTTTCTAATAAACTTAATGGAGGCAAAGGCAAATAATGACTGTGGGTCTGAATAAGGTGCAGCAGTAAAAGAGAAGGCTGAAGAATAATGGTGATTAGCCCCTTCACTACCGCTATCGAGGTGATAGAACCCTTCCTGTATAGAACATAAAAATTATTTTCGAAATTATATGCAATAAAAATTATAATTAACACCTTCACTACCGAGATCAAGATACACTATATTGCCAAAAGTATTCGCTCACCCATCCAAATAATCAGAATCCGGTGTTCCAATCACTTCCATGGCCACAGGTATATAAAATCAAGCACCTAGGCATGCAGACTGTTTTTACAAACATTTGTGAAACAATGGGTCGCTCTCAGGAGCTCAGTGAATTCCATCGTGGAACTGTTACACGATGATACCTGTGCAACAAATCCAGTCGTGAAATTTCCTCGCTCCTAAATATTCCACAGTCAACGGCCAGCTGTATTATAAGAACGTGGAAGTGTTTGGGAACAACAGCAATTCAGCCACGAAGTGGTAGGCCACGTAAACTGACGGAGCGGGGTCAGCGGATGCTGAGGCACATAGTGCGAAGAGGTCGCCAACTTTCTGCAGACTCAATCGCGACAGACCTCCAAATTTCATGTGGCCTTCAGATTAGCTCAAGAACAGTGCGCAGAGAGCTTCATGGAATGGATTTCCACGGCCGAGCAGCTGCATCCAAGCCATACATCACCAATAGGGATGAGCTGTTCGGTTCGATCGGTTCAGAGTTCGCATCGAACATAGCCTGTTCGCATGTTCGCGAACTACGAACATTTCCGCATGTTCGCTGCGTGTTCGCCCACAATGCACCACAATGGACCACAATGCACTTTTCCACTGACCTGAAGCTTGTAATTGGCTACAGCCTTGCACCTGACTACAGGTCAGGTGCAAGACAGGTTCAACACTATGCCAATCACGGCTCAGAGTCCTAATTGGGCAAATTTTGCCCAATCATGAGCTCACAGAGCTAAATCCCGCAGCACACTATATAAGGCTTCACACATCGCTTCTGCACGCGTTTGAGAGGAGATTTCAGAGGAGATTGATTATGTGTTAGTGTGTGTTCTTACTGCAAGTCTGCCACCAGCTACTGGGGGGTCTGGGGGGGGTCTCATCTACTGGGGGGGTCTCATTTCTACCAAATATCTGGGAATTGTAGTAAACTTTGTGTTCTCACTCCCAGCAACTATTTTGGGTGCTCAGTAATTTCTACAAAATATTTGGGAATTGAGGTAATCTGAGGTAATCTTTGTGTTCTCACTCCCAGCAACTATTTTGGGGGCTCAGTAATTTCTACAAAATATTTGGGAATTGAGGTGATCTGTGTCTTGTCACAGCCAGTGCCATGCAGTATTTTGGGAGTCAGTAATTTCTACAAAATATCTGGGAATTGAGGTGATCTGTGCCTTGTCACAGCCAGTGCCACGCAGTATTTTGGGCGACAGTAATTTCTACAAAATATTTGTGAATTGAGGTGATCTGTGTCTTGTGACTGCCAGCAAGTATTTTGGGGGTCGGTAATTGTTACAAAATATTTGTGAATTGAGATGATCTGTGTCGTGTCACAGCCAGTGCCACGCAGTATTTTTGGCATCAGTAATTTCTACAAAATATTTGGGAATTGAGGTGATCTGTGTCTTGTCACAACCAGTGCCTCGCAGTATTTTGGGCGTCAGTAATTTCTACAAAATATTTGGAAATTGAGGTGATCTGTGTCTTGTCACTGCCAGTGCCATGCAGTATTTTGGGGGTCAGTAATTTCTACAAAATATTTGGGAATTGAGGTGATCTGTGTCTTGTCACAGCCAGTGCCACGCAGTATTTTGGGCGTCAGTAATTTCTACAAAATATTTGGGAATTGAGGTGATCTGTGTCTTGTCACAGAAAGTGCCACGCAGTATTTTGGGCGACAGTAATTTCTACAAAATATTTGGGAATTGAGGTGATCTGTGTCTTGTCACAGCCAGTGCCACACAGTATTTTGGGCGTCAGTAATTTCTACAAAATATTTGGGAATTGAGGTGATCTGTATTTTGTCACAGCCAGTGCCACGCAGTATTTTGGGCGTCAGTAATTTCTACAAAATATTTGGGAATTGAGGTGATCTGTGTCTTGTGACTGCCAGCAAGTATTTTGGGGGTCGGTAATTGCTACAAAATATTTGTGAATTGAGGTGATCTGTGTCTTGTTACAGCCAGTGCCACGCAGTATTTTGGGCGTCAGTAATTTCTACAAAATATTTGGGAATTGTTCTAATCTGTGTCTTGTCACTGCCACCCATCAGGGGGTCTCACTGATTTCCAAAACGCCATCACTTTTCATGGAAGGCCATTCCAGAACTATACCAGCATGTGGAAGACAATGTTATCGAGACATTGGGAAAGGCAGTCAGCAGCAAGGTGCATGTGACTTTAGACACGTGGTCCAGCAAGCATGGACAGGATCGTTACATTTCCTTCACGGCACCTGGGTAACACTGATTGCAGCTGGGAGGGATCCCAGACGGGGCTCTGTGCTGGAGCTTGTTCATCCACCACGCCTCCAGAAAGCTGCTTGTATGAGGTCTGTCTGCTCCACCACCACCTCTCCCTCTTCCTCCTCCTCCTCCTCCTCCTCCTTCTGTGTCTCTGGCGAAGTGGCAGTTAAACCGACGCCTGACAGGGGCAATGGCTCAAGCAAAAATATGCCATACTGTGCTTGAGCTGGTTTGTTTAGGGGACAGGAGACACACCGGGCCAGAAATTCTGTCAGCTCTGCAGGGGCAGGTGCAGAGATGGTTAACACCACGCCAGCTTCAGCTGGGAATGGTCGTCTGTGATAATGGCAGCAACCTTCTCTCCGCCCAACGCAAGGGTAAATTGACGCATGTACCATGCCTAGCACACATCCTAAATCTAGTGGTACAGCGTTTCATAACCAGGTACCCAGGGCTGGCAGAGCTTCTCAGCCAGGCCAGAAAAATCTGCAGCCACTTCAGACGGTCATTCCCAGCAAGCGTTCGCCTGGCAGAAATTCAAAGAGAATTCCACCTTCCCACAAACCGTCTGATCTGTGACATGCCCACCAGGTGGAACTCAACATTAGCAATGCTGCAGCGTCAGCACAAGCAGCAGAGGGCCATCAATGAGTACCTGTGTGAGTATGGCACAAGGACAGGTTAAGGTCAACTTGTTTTTTCCCCCCCGCAGTGGCTGATGATCAAGGATGCATGCACAGTACTGTCACCATTTGAGGAGGCAACGAGGATGGTGAGCAGGGACAGTGCATGCATCAGTGACACAATTCCTTTAGTGTTCTTGCTGGAGTACACTCTGCGGGGAATTATAGATGTGGCTCTAGAGGCACAGCAGCGGGAGGAAGAGGAGGCCTTCCCTAGCTCTGAAGGCCCCAGTCTTTCTGCAGACAGCATTCCAGCGGGTCCTCCTTAGATCAGATAGGAGGAGGATGAGGAGGAGGAATATTTAAGTAGTGGGGGCATTGAAGGTGGGGATTCCTCAAGGGAGGGTTTTGTGTGCCCAGAAACACAAGGGCTAGTACGTGGCTGGGAGTAGGAAGTGCACGATACGGTCATCCTCATTGACCAGGAAGACTTGGAAGCTAATGCCACCTCCAACCTACGCTGCATGTGCTCCCTTATAATGCAAAGCATGCTAAAGGACCCCAGGATTCGTGCTATCAAGGAGAGGGATCATTACTGGTTGGCAAGCCTTCTTGATCCACGATACAAGGGTAAAGTTGCAGAGCTCATCCTGCCCACACAGAAGGAGCACAGGATGAAAAAACTTGAGGACGCTCTAAAGCGACACTTGTGTAACACCTTTCCAGGCACTGGTAGGTTACCAAATGATGACACAGGTGCTTCTGAGGCTGCGGATGATCAGAGGAATAGTGGTAAAGGCCAGGGCCGCTTGACTGATGCATTTTTTTAAAAAAAATTGTCCACGACGCCCAGGGACGTCAAATGTAGGCACCCATTGCCAGCGTCTTCACCATATGGTGCAGGACTACCTAGGGGCAAGGGCAGACCTGGATACCTTTCCAGCAGATGATCCACTGGCTTACTGGGTGTTGAGATTGGATCACTGGCCAGAATTTAGCCAATATGCTATGCAGCTACTAGGTTGCCCTTCATCTAGCGTGCTTTCTGAAAGGACGTTCAGTGCCGCTGGAGGTTTTGTCACAGACAAAAGAGTGCATCTGTCCACCGACTCTGTAGACCGCTGACATTTATAAAAATGAATCAGTCCTGGATCAGCAGCTATCAATCCCCTGATGCTGACGTATCGGAATAGATCGGGGATCTCTTCTGCATTCACAAAACCTCCAGCACTGAACTCTTCCACAATATCACAAAAGGGTTACAGTGTGAAGGCACTTGCTGCCATGAAAAGCACAATATTTGGCTGCACTGATGCCTGTGCCACATTTATATCATTTTAATTTTTTGAACCGCAGGGTCCAACCCTTCACTCTTCCACAATACCACAGAGGGGTTACTGTATGAATGCACTTGCTGGCCTGGCACCAAAGGCCCAATATTTGGGTGCACTAACACCTTTACCAGATTCATATCTTTTTAATATAGGACCGCATAGTCCACCCCTGCACTCTTCCACAATACCACAGAGGGGTTACTGTATGAATGCACTTGCTGGCCTGGCACCAAAGGCCCAATATTTGGGTGCACTGATGCCTTTACCATATTCATATCTTTTAATATAGGACCGCATGGTCCACCCCTGCACTCTTCCACAATACCAAAGAGGGGTTACTGTATGAATGCACTTGCTGGCCTGGCACCAAAAGCACAATATCTGGGTGCACTGACACCTTTACCAGATTCATATCTTTTTAATATAGGACCGCATAGTCCACCCCTGCACTCTTCCACAATACCACAGAGGGGTTACTGTCTGAATGCACTTGCTGGCCTGGCACCAAAGGCCCAATATTTGGGTGCACTGATGCCTTTACCAGATTCATATCTTTTTAATATAGGACTGCATGGTCCACCCCTGCACTCTTCTACAATACGACAGAGGGGTTACTGTATGATGGCACTTGCAGGCCTGGCACCAAAAGCACAATATCTGGGTGCACTGACGCCTTTACCAGATTCTTATCTTTTTAATATAGGACCGCATGGTCCACCCCTGCACTCTTCCACAATACCACAGAGGGGTTACTGTATGAATGCACTTGCTTACCTGGCACCAAAGGCACAATATTTGGGTGCACTGACGCCTTTACCAGATTCCTATTTTTTTAATATAGGACCGCATGGTCCACCCCTGCACTCTTCCACAAAACCACAGAGGGGTTACTGTATGAATGCACTTGCTGGCCTGGCACCAAAAGCACAATATCTGGGTGCACTGACGCCTTTACTAGATTCATATCTTTTTAATATAGGACCGCATGGTCCACCCATGCACTCTTCCACAATACCACAGAGGGGTTACTGTATGATGGCACTTGCTGGCCTGGCACCAAAGGCACAATATTTGGGTGCACTGCCACTGACTCCTGTATCAGATTCATATCCTCAGAGGGGTTACTGTGTGACGGCACTGTTGCCGACGCTAAAGGCCCAATTTTAAAGCACCTATTGTTACTTTCATCCAAAACCTGTATAAGTTTCACCACAATTTAGCCAAAAAATCACTAATCTTTTTCTGCTCGTCCTAAAATGTCTTTTCATACAGGCTGCCGCCCCAAGCAGTTGTTTATGAATAGATTAAACGAAAAGCATTTACCGTCATTTGAAATGTCATTTTTTTGTTTTTAAATGTTTCTATATATCCTAGAAATCCGCAACTTCACGGGCAGGTTATGGGGACCTCCTAGGCACGATATTTGAAGGAATTTTTCGTTTTTATTTTTAACCCTTATTTCATGGAAAACTCACTGTCCCTTTAAAAACGTTTTTTAAAAACTTTTTGTCCTTGTTTCCTGTCCCCCAGGGCACTTCCCAGACCCCCAAACAGCTTTTATGGCAAATATCTAGCATATATGCCCTCTTGGAGGGCACTCTAAAAATCGACTTTTGAGTCCCATTGACTTGTATTGAGTTCGTGTTCGAGTTCGAGTTAGAATTCGAACATTTGAAAAGTTCGAGATCGAATGCGAACCGAACTCGGGGGTGTTCGGCTTATCCCTAATCACCAAGTGCAATGCAAAGCGTTGGATGCAGTGGTGTAAAGCAGCCGCCACTGGACTCTAGAGCAGTGGCGATGCATTCTCTGGAGTGACGAATCGCACTTCTCCATCTGGCAATCTGATGAACGAGTCTGGGTTTGGCGGTTGCCAGGAGAAACTGGCAAACTGCCAAACGGTACTAGTTTGACTGCATTGTGCCAAGTGTAAAGTTTGGTGGAGGGGGGATTATGGTGTTGGGTTGTTTTTCAGGAGCTGGGCTTGGCCCCTTAGTTCCAGTGAAAGGAACTCTGAATGCTTCAGCATACCAAGACATTTTGGACAATTCCATGTTCCCAACTTATGGGAACAGTTTGGAGCTGGCCCCTTCCTCTTCCAACATGACTGTGCACCAGTCCACAAAGCAAGGTCCATAAAGACATGGATGACAGAGTCTAGTGTGGATGAACTTGACTGGCCTGCACAGAGTCCTGACCTCAACCCGATAGAACACCTTTGGGATGAATTAGAGCGGAGACTGAGAGCCAGGCCTTCTCGTCCAACTAGTGTGTGTGACCTCACAAATGCTCTTCTGGAAGAATGGTCAAAAATTCCCATAAACACACTCCTAAATAAACCTTGTGGACAGCCTTCCCAGAAGAGTTGAAGCTGTTATACCTGCAAAGGGTGGACCGACATCATATTGAACCCTATGAATTAGGAATGGGATGTCACTTAAGTTCATTTTAGAGTCAAGGCAGGTGAGCGAATACTTTTGGCAATATAACAGTACGTATCTGGTGGCGCGATGAAAACCGCCTAAGGGTAGCCGATGGTTCTCTTAGTTCACTTGTCCACATGGATCATATGAAAAAACAGAACAAAATATAGTGCAGAATGTTTGTACAAATTCCAAAATAAGGTTATACAGTGTTTGCACTCACAAATATAGAGCCCGAACACTGGCTCTAAGTGGATCAACGCATTCAGGTGTTTCAGATTCTTTGCTTGAAAAGGTGATCCATAATCATTCATAGAAGGAGATTCTTCTTACATGTGGCCCCCAAAAGAGCAAGAGAAAAGAGAGACTTCCTTGTGCAGATCTCATAAATGTGATAGCATATATAAATATACAGATTGCCAACTCACATGTGTTGGAGCTTAAAGACCAAGCTCGAGGTGCGCGCGCATATGGACTTATTGTAGGTTAAGTCCAAAAACCTTTGAAGCTCCCAGGACTTCCAATGAAACGGGGATAAAATAGATTAAAAGAAATTTATTAAAACATAAAAAAACAATACCATTGGCACTGTCCAGTAGCCAGAGTAGCCAGAACGCGTTTCGCCAGATCAACTGGCTTCATCAGCTGGTTTACAGGCTGGAGCACTGTGTGCGTTCATATAGTGTCTTAAATTGTCCCCATCTGTCCTCAATTACCAATCAGGCGTGCGTCTCACGCCTCAAAATCCAGTTGTTTTGGATCTGCGGCGGGCGCCGCCATCTTGCGCATGCGCTGTTCTCCCTCCATGCGTTCCACTGTGCGGGTCAAGTCGCTGAACCGGATATGACCTGCGTTCCACTATGGTTCTAGCGATTCACTTCTGGTGGTGTCGTTTCTTGATTCCTCCACAGCGGCCGGACAATGCCAAAAAACCCCAGAGGGAGGATAGTATAAATAATATGTTGGTGCCCATAAACCCCCTGATCCTCCCCAATTGTACACCATTCAGGGGATATGTACATCAGTGGGGAATAGACTATATAAATGCCTCATGGCCATGGACTGGTGGATTTATAATTATGTCATATTACCAATATATTCTATGTGTTGTTAATATTAAACAATTATGCAATCGGAGGTATCTTATACCCTATTGATAATGGTGAGAACTAAAGTGCATCATTGATTATTTATAAGGTGAGCTAGTAGTTGACCCTCACATAGGGATTCTATGGGAATATAGTAATTATACTTAAAACACCTGATGTCATAATATAAATGAAAATAATTAAAAGACATAACTAAATTAGTCTATATATAATGATGGTACAGTATTTATACTAAAGTGTATACTGTAGAAGCAAATTTATACTAAAGTGCATATTGTAAGAGCATTATAGCCTAAGCTGTTGTAGATACTAGATTCTACACTGGGAAATTGTACACTACAATTGTGCAACCGAAGGTAACCTATACCCTGCTGATAATGGTGAGAACTAAAGTGCATTATTGATTGTTTATAGAGTGAGCTAATAGTTAACCCTCACATAGAAATTCTATGGAAATGTATAATATTACAATAAAAACCTAACTAAAACACCTAATGTCATAAATCACTGAAAATAATTAAAAAACATGACTAAATTGATCTATATACATGATAGTGGTTCAAATTTATACTAAAGTGCATATTGTAGGAGCAAATTTATACTAAAGTGCATATTGTAGGGGCATTAAGGCCTAAGCTGTTATAAATACTTGATTCTACACTGGGGAATATATTCTCCAGTATAGTGCGTATATATTGTATACCCTAAAGTAGGGAATGTGCGCAGTAATAAAATAATGACTACTGTAAATAAGTGGTGAATATAGAATACCTTCTAGAATACAAAAGAGCCATAAAGTGCGATGATGGGCTATACCACAAATGTATTAATGTAGATAGTTCTATAAATAGAGATAATAAAACGTGGATATGAAGTTCCTTTATGGTAATGAGTGGACCATAGAGTGCAAGTGCAGACTAAAGTGCACTACAGTGTACCACACAAGTAGTGGTGTGGTGCGAAACTATTGTGTAGTGATGGAAAGTCTAAAGTGAGGTCTGGGAAATGGAATATATGTTATGGACGTGTAAATAATCATGTTAAAATTTATATGATAAAAATGTATCCTTCCATCTGGATGATCAGTCTATTTACTGGTTTGGGGGAAACCACTAAATCTCTGGTGGGCTTGGGTTGACTGGTGGTGGTATAGGTTTGGGCGCCGTCCATTCTTCGCTTACTTTTGGCAATATAGTGTATCTCAGGCTTCAAAAGCACCCCCCGGTGCCCGATATCGAGATATCTAGGTATGCTGATCTGCAGCTCAAAAGCAAATTGCTGCAACCAAATTGTGTTTGCTATTGGGCTGCAGAAGGTGCCCCTAACGTTTTAGCCCTGTGGGCATAATGCCCAAAGAGCTAAAACTGTAAAATCAGCTGCTGAAAGCTCCGAAATACAGAGCTTTCAGCAGCTGTCAGCGGCCGATGCAGGGAGAAAGAGAAAAAAATAGACCAGCCGCTTAAATCTCTAACTCAATTTGGCAGTATGGTGCCATCTACTGGTCAAAAATAGGTTATTTACAGTAAGAAATACAATGGGTATAAGCTCAAATATTTCTTACTTTATAAACAATTAAAAATGATTTTACAAATAAACACTGGTTTCTGGCAAAGTTTTTTTGGAAAATCACTTGTAGTGAAGGGGTTAAAAACAGACAAGACTGTATACTATATTACATTAAACTATTTTAAAACAACATGCTGCTCATAATTATACTTTTTTTTTGTGTCCAGATTACCATAGTGTCAATTTAGATTAGTGGTCTTCAATTTTGTTTACCATTTGCTCAAATGTATAATTTTTATAATAAGAATGGGCTAGATGCAGTAAACATTTCATGGGAATGCCCTTGCCTCTACTGAGAATCATTACAATTCAATTATTTCAATTATATATGGCTTGCTAAAAATTAAAAAATATATGGAAGTACCCTTTTAATTAAAAGAAAAGCTATGTAAATGTTTAACCCTTTAATCTATAACCTATAAATATGTAGTGGACTGGGCTATATAGCGCACAACTGGATTGTGCTCTAAAAACACAACTTGAGTTTAAAAGATAATAAAACAAGCACAAACCAATATGGAAAAGTAGCCCAAAATGTGTGTTAATTCTAATATTTTGTGGTTGTTCCCAGTGCTCAAGTCCTAAAAAAAGAAGTATGGGAACTCACCAGGATTTCTGTGCCCCAATTAGCACTTATCATCTCGCACTTAACACAAACACACACTCATATCTGATAGAGTTATGTTTATATGTGGATTGTAGCACAACTACATGATAACACCTATATTTATTGTGACTTAACTGGGAACAGGGGCGTCTCTCTCATTTGTCCATGTCCCTTATACATTTTTTTAAAATTGTAATATTTTTTATTGAGTTAACAAAAGTTGAATATAAACTTCAGGTGCATCGTTATAACCAAGTGGTGCATGGAGTCATCATTGTCATATATCATTGCCCTGATGCTGAAGTAACGGAATAGATCGGGGATCTCTTCTGCATTCACAAATCCTCCACCACTGCACTCTTCCACAATACCACAAAGGGGTTACGGTATGAAGGCACTTGCTGCCACCAAAAGGTACAATATTTAGGTGCATTGACACTGACGCCTATATTACCAGATTTATATCATTTTAATATTGGACCGTAGGGTCCAACCCTGCACTCTTCCACAATACCACAAAAGGGTTACGGTGTGAAAGCACTTGCTGCCACCAAATGCACAATATTTGGCTGCACTAACACTGATGCCTATATTACCAGATTTATATCATTTTAATATTGGACCGCAGGGTTCAACCCTGAACTCTTCCACAATACCACAGAGGGGTTACTTACGGTGTGAAGGCACTTGCTGCCACCAAAGGCAAAATATTTGGGTGCACTGACGCCTGTACCAGATTCATATCATTTTAATATTTGACCGCAGGGTCCAACCCTGCACTCTTCCACAATACCACAGAAGGGTTATGGTGTGACAGCACAGTTGCCGACACTGAAGACCCAATTTTAAAGCACCTATTGTTACTTTCATCCAAAGCCTGCATAAGTTTCACCATAATTTAGCTAAAAATATCCCCAATCCTGTTCTGCGTGTCCTGAAACGTCTCTTTTCATACAGACTGCCGTCCCAAGTAGTTGTTTATGAATAGATTAAAGGAAAACCGTTTACCGTCATTTGAAATGTCATTTTTTTGTTTTTAAATGTTTCTATACATCCTACAAATCCGCCACTTCACGGGCAGGTTATGGGGACCTCCTAGGCACAATATTTGAAGGAATTTTTCATCTTTATTTTTGTCATGGAGCTGATGTAACGCTCCATGCTTCAAACCCCTAGAGACTTTATGTTCATTTATATTGTGTGTTTTTAAATATATTTTACATCGTTTGGTTTTAGTTTAATTTAGTTTAGTGTAAAATGGCGTAACTTTAGTTTTAAAAATACTATATTCCTGTAGATAAATGTGTTTTTGTGTATACAGTAAACAAGTTTTACTGCTGTGTAATTTATGCACCAGGGCTTTTCCCATTATCTAGCTGCATGTTTAATTCAAGGGATCTGTGATAGTGGTTGTGTTTAATCTGATGTGTTAGAACAATGGATTATACAAATGTTGTGTGAGCTGAAGGCTAAAGAATGTAAAGAATGTTTATTGTAAATAACTGACATAATGTAATTAGTATGGGTAGGACGAGGTGCGTCATTTTATGCAAATTATGACTTCAACAGAAATGGTGGAGTTTTGTTCATTAAAAGTCAGAGAACTCTCAAGCTCAGAGAGAGAGGATCCTGTTGGAACATACAGCCGCGTCTGGTGTTTCATTCAGCGACGCTACACTACACTATCACCCTCAGAAGGTACCGAGCCACCTTCTGGAAATTCCTAATGGCTCCAGGGCAGAGGAACAGAAGCAGGCAGGTCAAGCTGCTCGAGGCGCTGAGGACAGCATTCCCAGTAGCCGGGCTGACCGCAACAAAGGGGTGTCTGGAGAGCCAGGACAGACGGAAGAGAACGGTTCCTTCACAATTTTTAACCCTTATTTCATGGAAAACTCACTGTTCCTTTAAAAACGTTTTTTTTTTTAAAAAAATCCTTGTTTCCTGTCCCCCAGGGCCCTACCCAGACCCCCATACACCTTTTATGGCAAATATCTTGCATATATGCCCTCTTGGAGGGCACTCTAAAATTCGAACTTTCGAGTCCCTTTTTACTTGCATTGAGTTCGGTTCGTGTTCGAGCTTTTGAAATTGTTCGAGTTTGAATGCGAACCGAACACGGGGGTGTTCAGCTCATCCCTAGCTTTCAACACTCTTCTTTCTGCGAGTGCATCAGTACGAATATTTGCCAGTGTGCTTGAAAGAAACCTTTATATGCCTGCAAACACATTGTGTTTTGTGAGTGCATTGGTACGAAAATACCCATTAGTGTGTACCAACTATATGCTCAATATATGATCACTATTGAATTATACACACTCTCAGTTCTATATATGCACTTAGATGCATATTGATCTTTTTTAAGGTCATATGAAAGCGTAACTATATAGCGTCTAAACCTTTAGTATAATTCTCAGTCCTTTTTGGTTCAAAGTCCCACGTTAGAGATAAGTTTGTAACATTTCCATGTTCCAGCCCTGTCCCCCTGCCCTCTGTGTTCTTTATGTCTGTGGTTCCCATGTGTTTCTGTGTATTGCTTTCCCTGGGATGCAGCTCAGGGGTTAAGTGTGGTATGCTTGTTAAGCTCTCCTGTTGGTGAAGTGGGCTGATCACCTCCCTATATAAAGCAATGGGACCATTTCCCATTGCTCTTGCATTTTGTTCATTTCAGTTCCTGTTTGCTGCTGAGTATATGGTCCCGAGAGAGCTCCCCACTGTTCAGTCTGGTTAGGTTTATGTTTTCATTTTTACCTTATTTCTTTGGTCTATCTGTCTGTTGTTTCTTTAGTTAGCCCAGGATCTAGTTTATGCCCAGTGTTTCCCGTGTAATTAGTGTTTCTCCTCTGGTTATACTATAGGTCTGACTGATTACATGGTTCTGGCCCTCTGGCCTGGCTGATATTCTGTTTCTGGATTCCCTGCATCTGTATAAGGTAAACGTGTTGGTTTTATGACTTCTGGCTTTTCACTTGACTTCTCTATCTGGATATTCCTTGGCTGTATTGTTTATATATTGATATATTTTTCCTGTCTTGCCTGAAACTCTGCACGGCGTCGTATTCATTTTTCCTTTAGAGCAAATCCGGCTATCTCTAAAGACTGGCCTTTCAGAGTAGGGATTCTGTTTACCGTGCAGGGTCTCTGGCCTAGGTTTTCTCTGTATCCTCTACATATTGGGGCTTTCCTTTTATACCAGTGCCTCACCTTGGCTAATGCAAGGTGCCCTCCCTAATGACTGTGACATAATGCAAGAGCCCACCATAAAGCCCAGAGATACGTAGAGTGTTAGCGTCCACGCTGCACCTGTTTGAACTGATGTCTAAGTGGAAAGCGTTAATGGACACTGTTTTTTCTCTCACTTCTGGTGAGCAAGTTCTACAAAGCAGGAATCGTGGTCCGCTTTCTCATGAGGAAAAGAATAGAAGGCGAACTGGCAACTCTTTTTTTTTTTTTTTTTGTGCCGGTTCGTCACATTTCATATCCGAGTGCCCGCTAAAGCCAGTGCGCCCCGAGACTGGCAAGGCTGCCAGTGCACCCCAAGACGGGCAAGGTGCCATTGCGCCCTGAGACTGGCAAGGTGCTTGCTGTGTCTACATCCCGCAGTAATGTCAGTAAAGCCAGGTCCGGTTGAGAATCTAATGTCAGACCCCCTGTACCGTCCAGGTCTAGGAGAACCCTTCTGTAACGGGGGGGGGAGTAGCGCCCACTAGATAGTAGCGGAGTTGAGATCCATAAGGGCTGAGAAATCTTTTTGACATTTAAACACTGATTGTCATTCTTAGAATTACACACTTGCGGCAACGAGGTTGAACAATACACTGAGTTGCTACTAAGCACTAAAGGTTTTGAGACCGATAGACTACTTAGAGCACATGCAGAAAGACACAGATAAATCAGACAGTTGGTGAATTGCGCGGACTGCAGTGCAGTCAGGAAATAAGCTGCTTTAACGTTTTCTGAGAAATAGGAGCAAATCAGCAGTGCCTTAAGATAGTCAGGGACAACACATACACCTCGAGGTCTGTCGTAAGTACAGTAACGAGTATTGTTGCTGGTGAGCGCACACTGACAATGAGCTGCAAATAAGCAGTACCATGCGATCGTAGATCTTATCAATATATGTGGCTGGAGAACATGAGAGCCCTGGGTTGGGTATAGGAACCTAATGAGGCTACAGACAAGACCCACCGCTGAGAAGGGACACTTCCCCAGTACTGTGTAAACACCCCAGCAGCATGCAAGGGGTTAAACCACCAAAGCACCACACAGGCGATCGTAATCAAGCAGCAGGAGAATAGTCAAATTCAAGCCAGGTCAAATAACAAGAGCAGGGATCGTATCCAGAAAACGGGTTGGCAACAGAGATAAAGTAAACAAATGGTTAGCGATGCGGGAATCAGACTCCACGACAGGGCGACGAGACAACTCCTCGCGCCCCGTTTTAAACCCGGCAGCTCCTCGTGACCATGCTAGGCCCCACCCCCTCAGACGCCGCTCGGCCATTCCCCAGTGCTGGCAGCCGGCCAGCTCCTGGCACAGGACCTTGCCCAGACCCCCCAGGCAGTGCAGCAGGGGCTGAGGACATGACACCTTACTAGGTTAACCAGGCCTGTGGGGGGGCAACTGATGCTCCAGACCCTGCTGAGTTTCCTGACTATGGGTCAGATGGTATCAGGCCTCGTTATGAATCTGACAATGTCAGACTCCCTGTACGTCCAGGTCTAGGAGAACCCATTCTAGGGTAACCAGGCCTGTGGAGGGGGCAACTGACACTCCTGAATTTGTCGGTTCTCCTGTCCATGAGCCTGAGGAGTACATGGACTCCTACTCAGCCATGGGATCTGAGGAGGATGAAGCCATGGAGAATGGTGGCCCAGGGCGACATATTACTACAGGTTTTATTTCCTGCTGTACGGTTCGCCTATCTGCATCACCCACCGCACTCCTAGTGCCAGGCGGCAAAGCCGCAATCATGGAGTCTGGCGGCGAGGCCGCAATGTCTGTCCACTGAAATCATGTTGCCTTTGTCCCACAGTGAAGCTGTCACGTTTGTTGCTGGCTACGTGCCACCCACGCTGCCTGAACCTGGCACTGTGCCAGCAATGCTGCCTGGCACAGTGCCAGTCATGATGCCTAATTCTGTCAAGGTGCTGAGTTGCAAGGCATACATGCCCCTCATGTCTGTTTTGGGCAATGAGCCCCTCATGCCCGTTGCTGGCAAGCTTCCAGTCATACCCATATTAAGCTTCGAGGAAGCGGTAACTGAGCCACATTGCAAAACCACTGTGCCCATGTCCCACAGTGGATCCACTAGCGTCAAGTCCTGTGGAATCGGTCACCCCTGTTAAGTCTCAGTCAAAGAGGAGATGTAAAAGGGTGACCAACTCTAGTCAAGTTGGGTCTGAGGATGTCACGCTCTGCCTACGCTGCTCACGATGCTCTTCACTTCCTGGCGCCAGACAGCTGCTGCCTTCCTTTCTCCCTGGGGTTTCTGGGGGACGGGGTCCATAAGTTCATTAGTCTTTCCCATACATTATGCTCTGGCTCCCCCTAGAGGCATAACGGTTGCATTTCTCAGACAACTTAAACACAGGGCTACACTTACATTGCTATTGTTTAACTCCTCTAATACTGATATAGATATTGATTACCCATGCACCAAATCTGGCTATTGTTGCGAACACTGCTATTGGTTATTATTTGCTTCCCTCATACTGTTACACATATTTATCTTTAAAATACTTGCAAGATACTTGAATTTACCTGCAGGGTTATTCAAAGAGATCCGAATTGTGGCCGAAAGGTAACCGAACACTGATATTCAGCATACGATTACCTTTCCTGGCCATTCGGCTATTCAGAGAGCAGGCAATTCAACAAATCCTGGCGAATTGCCTGCACTTGCGGTGCCTGTTCGAAGGCAATGAAATCCCCATAGAGAAGCAATGCTTCGTCTAGTCAGAGAACAAAAACCAGCAGTGAAAAGTTGCCGAATTGCCCTGCTGTTCGGTAGTTTCATGTGGCAGATTTATTCAGGCGAATCCCATAGGCTTCAAAGTTAAAAATATTCCTGGATTTTTTTGCGAATTTTTTTTTTTTTTTTATTTTTATTTAAATCGTTTTTTTTTTTTTTTTTCTGTAACAGCCCTTTTTTATTATCATTCATTGGATCTTATGTGTAAATTTCAGACATTTTCGTTCTGTAGTTTCTTTGCAAACAGCGTTTCACTTTTCAAACATTCACGCATGCTGTTTTTTTCCACTCCATTCATCTGCAGTGTCGAGTTTTTCCGGTGGCTGCTCTGCGCTGTGATCGGCAGCTGCTCGAGTTTCTCCGGCGTGTTCGGGGTTAATCCAGATGTTTTTGCGGGTTTCGGTGTGACTTCACTGGGTTTTGCGGTTAGTGTTTGTCGGGTTTGCGGCAGCTTTTCCCTGCACTACGACGGCCCTGTGGTGCTTGCTGAATACACCGCAGGGTCGCCGAAATGGGATTGCCAAATCGCACCGAATTGAAGAGAACGAAAAGTCACCAAACGAGCGGTGACATTTTGATTCTCTTTGAATATCCCATCTAGTGTTTTTTCTTGTAAAACAGATCTGGCCATCTTAAAGGACCGCTAGGGAATCTTTGTAGGGTGCTCGGTCGGGCCACACTAATCCTTGACAATAATACAGCATATAGTTATAGTAGACATGAGCAATTTGGTTTGGACCTATTCGGTTATACAGTTGTGTTCAAAATTATTCAACCCCCCCCCCCCACTGAAATTGAGTGTTTTGGCCAGTTTGACATTGATTTTGATCATTCAGTCATCTTGCTTACACGTGCCTCTTTGATTTAATTGTAGGTCAGACAAATATAACATAACATTTATAATGAAATAACCACAAATGTCTTTTCTGTGCTCACATCATTATCAGTTTTATTCAACCCCCAAGTGACATTCAATCTTAGTACTTAGTACAACATCCTTTTACAGTTATAACAGCTTTTAAACATGAAGCATAGCTTGACACAAGTGTCTTGCAGCGATCTACGGGTATCTTCGCCCATTCGTCATGGGCAAAAGCCTCCAGTTCAGTCACATTCTTAGGCTTGCGCACTACAACTGCTTTCTTTAAGTCCCACCAGAGGTTCTCAATCGGATTTAAGTCAGGTGACTGCGATGGCCACTCCAAAATGTTCCAGCCTTTAATCTGCAACCATGCTCTAGTGGACTTGGAGGTATGCTTGGGATCATTGTCCTGTTGAAAGGTCCAACGTCTCCCAAGCCTCAGGTTTGTGACAGACTGCATCACATTGTCATCCAATATCTCCTGGTACTGAAGAGAATTCATGGTACCTTGCACACGCTGAAGCTTCCCTGTACCTGCAGAAGCAAAACAGCCCCAAAGCATGATTGACCCCCCCCCCACCATGCTTCACAGTAGACAAGGTGTTCTTTTCTTCATAGGCCTTGTTCTTCCTCCTCCAAACATAGCGTTGATCCATGGGCCCAAACAGTTCTAATTTTGTTTCATCAGTCCACAGAACACTATCCCAAAACTTCTGTGGTTTGTCCACATGACTTTTGGCATACTGCAGTCAACTCTTCTTATTCTTTGGAGACAGCAAGGGGGTACGCCTGGGAGTTCTGGCATGGGGGCCTTCATTACGCAGTGTGCGCCGTATTGTCTGAGCTGAAACTTCAGTACCCACATCTGACAAATCTTTTCTCAGTTCCTCAGCAGTCACACGGGGACTTTTCTCCACTCTACGCTTCAGGTAGCGCACAGCAGTCAAAGTCAGCATCTTCTTTCTGCCACGACCAGGTAGCGTTTCAACAGTGCCCTTTGCCTTGAATTTGCGAATGATGCTTCCTATGGTCTCTCTTGGTATGTTTAACATCTTTGCAATCTTTTTATAGCCATTGCCCTTCCTGTGAAGAGTAATCACCTCTTCCTGGACCATTCTCTTGACTTCACCATGTTTGTAACCACACCAGTAAATGTCTAGAAGGAGCTGAGTATCAGTCATTTGAAAGCTGCCTAATTGGTGCTTATTATGCTTTATTGCTGCTCCGTGACATCCACAGGTGTTTTCAATACCTGATTGAAAACACTTGAATGAACCTCTGTTCTTCAGAGTGGTAGTCTTTAAGGGGTTGAATAATTGTGTCAATGAAGAATTCACAAAAGAAACATTTACTACTGTATTACAAAACCAATTGATGTCATTTTAGTTGCATATGGTTCTTTAAAAAGTCCTTGTAGGATTTCATTCTGAATACAATTACAAATGTACACTAAATTCCCTAAAACCCTTTACAGCATTGGGGGTTGAATAATTTTGAACACAACTGTAGGCTAACATATCAACAATTTGGCAATTCTGCTCTATTTGAATTTTTTTTGTATTTGGAAAGCTATTTGGTTCAGACATTAGTAATTTGTAATTCAAATCAATCTGAACTTTAAAAATGACAACAGGCCAGGTCTGAATATAATCAGAAAAATTTGGATTTGATCAGTATAGTAAAAAAATAAAGAAAAATGACAACCATAACCTTAGCCCTAACCTAACACCAAACATAGCCCTAATCATATGACACACCGAAACTAGCACCCTATGCCTAGCCCTAACCTAACTCTAGCGCTAAGCCTAGTCCTAGCCTTAAGCTAATCCTTGCCCTAACCCTCACAATAGCACTGACCCTAGGGCCCCTATCAATTTTTTTACATACAGTCTTGGCTGAAATTGTTGGCACCCCAGACATTGTTCCAGAAAAGTATTGCAGTAACACATGTTTGCTATACACATGTTTATTCCCTTTGTGTGTATTGGAACAAAAAGAGAGGGAAAAAAGCAAATTGGACATAATGTCACACAAAACTCCAAGAATGGGCTGGACAAAATTATTGGCACCCTTAACTCAAAATTGTGGATAAATAAGATTGTTTTCAAGCATGTGATGCTCCTGTAAACTCACCTGGGGAAAGTAACAGGTGTGGGCAATATAAAAAATCACACCTGAAAGGATAGAAGTTCACTTAGTCTTTGCATTGTGTGTCTGTGTGCCACACTAAGCATGGACAACAGAAAGAGAAGAGAACTGTCTGAGGACTTGAGAACCAAAATTGTGGAAAAACATCAACAATCTCAAGGTTACAAGTCCATCTCCAGAGATCTAGATTTGCCTGTGTCCACAGTGCGCAACATTATCAAGAAGTTTGCAACCCATGGCACTGTAGCTAATCTCTCTGGGCGTGGACAGAGAAAAATTGAAAGGTTGCAACGCAGGATAGTTCGGTTGGTGGATAAGCGGCCCCAAACAAGTTCCAAAGAAATTCAAGCTGTCCTGTAGGCTCAGGGAGCATCAGTGTCAGCGCGAACTATCCGACATTTAAATGAAATGAAACGCTATAGCAGGAGACCCAGGAGGACCCCACTGCTGACAGACATAAAAAAGCAAGACTACAGTTTGCCAAAATGTACTTGAGTAAGCCAAAATCCTTCTGGGAAAACGTGTTGTGAACAGATGAGACCAAGATAGCTTTTTGGTAAAGCACATCATTCTGTTTACCGAAAACAGAATGAGGCCTACAAAGAAAACACAGTACCTACAGTGAAATATGGTAGAGGTTCAATGATGTTTTGGTTGTTTTGCTGCCTCTGGCACTGGGTGCCTTGACTGTGTGCAAGGCATGAAATCTGAGCATTACCAAAGGATTTTGGGTCGCACTGTAGAGCCCAGTGTCAGAAAGCTGGGTTTGCGTCTGAGATCTTGGGTCTTCCAGCAGGACAATGACCCCCAAACATACGTCAAAAAGCACCCAGGAATGGATGGCAACAAAGCGCTGGAGAGTTCTGAAGTGGCCAGCAATGAGTCCAGATCTAAATCCCATTGAACACCTGTGGAGAGATCTTAAAATTGCTGTTGGGAAAAGGCACCCTTCCAATAAGAGACCTGGAGCAGTTTGCAAAGGAAGAGTGGTCCAAAATTCCGGGTGAGAGGTGTAAGAAGCTTATTGATGGTTATAGGAAGCGACTGATTTCAGTTATTTTTTCCAAAGGGTGTGCAACCAAATATTAAGTTAAGGGTGCCAAGAATTTTGTCCGGCCCATTTTTGGAGTTTTGTGTGACATGTCCAATTTGCTTTTTTTCCTCCCTTTTTTTTTTTTTTTGTTTGTTCCCTTTGTGTGTATTGGAACAAACATGTGTATAGCAAAACATGTGTTACTGCAATACTTTTTTCTATGAGAGAAACTTGATTTTCTGGAAAAATGTCTGTCTGGGGTGCCAACAATTTCGGCCATGACTGTATTCTACAAAAAGGTTTCAAATAATGGAAACAGCTGAAAACATTTGAGTTTTCGATATTCCCAATTGGCTGACTATTTCCCAATCCGATATTTTCAAATGCTGAAACAATCCGAACTGAGACATACAGGGTTATTCAGAGAGAATCGAAAAAGTCGCCGCATGTTCGGTGACCTTTTGTTCCCCACATTTCGGGGCGAATCTAGTTCACCGACCCTGCGGTGTATTCAGCAAGCACCGCAGGGCCCCCCCGTAGTGCAGGGAAAACCTCGCCACAAACCCGCTGAACATTCGCCGACCACCCCCAGAAACCGCTGCAAAACCTCCACCGAACACGCCGGAAAAACCCAACTAGCTGCCGATCTCAGCGCAGAGCAGCCACTGGAAAAACCCGACAAGCAGTCGAACATGATTAAAAAAAAAAAAACAGTACGCTTGAAAGATTGATATTTGAAACGCTGTTTGCAAAGCAACTACAAAATGTCTGTAATTTTCATAAGGTCCTATGAATGATAATAAATTCTGTTAAGGAAAAAACTATTTTGCCGAAAAAATCCCGAATGCCTAAAAGATCCAAAAAAAATCTAGAAATAGACTCTTTACAGCAGAATAAAATAATAAACGGTTTATTAGATATTGTAATAAAACGGGAATATTTTTAACATTGAAGCCTATGGGATTCGCCTGAATACACCTGTCGCATGAAACCACCGAACATCAGGGCAATTCGGCAACTTTTCCCTGCTGTTTAGTATCTTTTGAATAGACGAAGCGTTGCTTCTCTATGGGGGCTTTCACTGCCCTCGAACAGGCACCGAATGTGCAGGCAATACGCCAACATTTAGCGAGCTGCCTGCTCTCTGAATAGCTGACTGGGCAGGAAATGTCCCTGTTCGCTGAAATTCAAATCACCGCTGGAATTACAATCCTTACAATACAATAGTCTTTTCATCCGTCGAGCAATAACGCGTGTAAACCGGACACGCACAAATGCTCACGCAGTACTGTTGCACGCAGAAATCAGTGTGCGCACTGTTTTTTTTCTCGCGATTCAGCCACTCAGAATAAAGAACCACAATTATCTCACGTTATGTTTTTGCGCCTGCCAAAGTCAATCTGAGCGTATATGCTGCAGCAATAATAAATGCACACACAACTTCTCCATTTTATTGGTTTGATATGAGTAGAATGTGTAACTTTACTGTGCTGCTTTTTTTTTGTGGGCAGGTGTATTTGGTAGACATGTGCATTCATTTTAATACTAAAATGATTTAGTCCGAATTTTGGGATAATTTAGTTTTCGTATGAGTCGATACGAAACTGCTCAGTACAAAAAACGAAAAACTAAAATAAAATGCACTACATTTTAGTTTCAGTCCTTTTTGTGATATTACATTGAGTGAAGGAGACCAGCAATGAAGAGCGCAACATCGCAAAGCTACAGAAAAGGTTTGTATGCGTAATCCTTCCCGGCCCAAACCCGAAAATTTGGCAGTGATAGAGCTCCAGAATACTCACTCGCAGCACAGGAGAGGAAACCTTTACTTAACCCTTGCATGTCTATGAGACAGACAAGATGATAAAAGCAGCTGGAGAAGGAAAACATTCAAATAAATCACACTGAAAGCTAATGACAGAGGAGGGCTGGATAGTAAAAACCCCTTTATATCAAGCAGCGCTGGGAGAAGAGAGGGACTTTATAAAACATGTGTTATCTCCCCTCCCGCTCTGCATAATAGGGGCTTAGGACTCAGGAGCACGATCCCCCTTTCCTCATCTAGAATACACGTTTTATATAAATTCCCTCTCCTCTCCCAGTGCTGCTTTTTATAAAGTTTTTTTTTTACGTCTGATACATTTAGTATCCAGCTCTCGCAGTTACTCTGTCATTATGAGCCTTCACTGTGATTTATTTGAATGTTTTCCCTGGATTTAAAGTGCTTTATTTTATTATAAAAATTTGCGCCAGTCATCTCTTCTCTGAGCTTTCAGACCAATTTATGTTTAATATTTTCTAAGTAAAAGTTCCCTATCCTGTGCTGGATAATCATTGCATTCCGAAGTTCTGCACCCTCCACATGCCAATGCAGTAGGATGTTCTATACAGAGAGGGGCATTAATTAATGCAGGAGGATGTTCTATACATTATACAGAGAGGGGTATTAATGCAGGAGGCTGTTATATACATTATACAGAGAAAGGTATAAATTGAGGAGGATGTTCTATACAAAGGGACATTTATTCAGGAGGATGTTCTATACATTATACAGAGAGGAGCATTTTTTTTGAGCCCTTTAAATCCAGTGGCTGTGAGCGCTGAGATCAGCTGCTTCTTACATTATCTCAGTACAATATATCAGACTCAGCTGTTACAGTAACTGACTGCTGCTCATCACAGCACTCAGTTTCAGTAAAACAAGGAAATAATATTGTTCTAACCTCTTATATATATAAAAATATTATTTACTAGTTTTAATGAAACTCTGCGCTGTCATGAGCAGCAGTCAGTTACTGTAAAAGCTTTGCCTGACCCATTGTGCTGAGAGTGAGAGATAATGTAACAAGCAGCGATCTCATACATCTGAGGAGCCACTACAATAGGAATTGTATCCACTGGTTTTAGGATGAATGAAATTAGTTTTCATACTAAAGAGCTGAAAACGAATTTCTTTAGCAACTAAATAAATTGCATTTTAGGAGTAATCCATTAGTTCAAAACAAATTTTTGTGCTGTGCACATGTCTAGTATTTGGCTTCGACCAGGTCGTTCAGATTTGCTGTTACCACCAGCTTTTAGGAGTTGCTAAAATTATGCACGCAAAGGCTATGCGTTAAATCCTGCGCATAGATTGTAATACCATCCACATACCAGCATTCATTTGCGTTTGTGCTCACAATGTTAAGTATAGGACACGCGCAGTACAGTACGCTCGACGGGTTTGCTCAGGTTCACCCGCGGTAGACGATTACGCGCGTTTGTTGCACTGACAATGTAATACGGCGTTCGGCGCAAAGGGTTTTACCCCCTCGCGTTAATGTTTTTTTGCGCCGGCACAAACATTTGCGCGAAGATTGTAATTTAGCCCAAAATGTTTTATATAATGTATATCAGCTCAGGTTTACTATTAATCAAAAACCATAAGCTATAGAAAAACCTAATTTTTGTATAAATTAGGTAACTGAAAAGGAAAACAATGCATATTTCTTTCGAAAGAAATTAGTTAACATGACACAGACTGACATATAAGCCTTTAATTAAAGGTCTAATAACATGTTTTGCAATTCTGTATGCATATATAATTATAACTGCAAGCTTTGCAGACCCCGTGCTTAAATATCCACAGTGAAAATTTAAATGTTTTCATGGTATGAAAACCTAGACCTAGCTGAATGTCACTGACCCATGTTTTGCAGTTTTGGGGCAAAGCATTATTCACATAATTAGACTTAGTTATCAAATTAGAGAAAAAGATTATCATAGCAAACCTATTCATTAACCAGGTTGTAGGATGACTGGGTACTTAGAATAATTTAGATTAATGATATATTTTTTGGAATTCCAAAATGGTTTGCATTTGTAACACTATTTTATTTATAATTCACATAGGAAATGCGATCTGAATGAGGGTGACTGATGGGATGTAAAGTCCAAAAGAGCAAGGGTGTAAGAATTGTAGGTGAGGGGAAAAGATCTCCCCCCACATTGTTTGACTTTAACTGAGGATTTGTTCTATGGATGGAATTTGCCTTAGCTTACTACCCTAAAGTTACTGAATTCCCCCAAATGAATACTATTTTTAAGGATAAGAATAGTAAATTAGTAAACTGAGATTCCTACATTGCAGTAGATGAATTATTACAGTATGCCTTTGCACTGATTTATAATGCACAGCTCCAAAATTTTCTTGGGTTCCTACACCGAAACAAAAGAGAACTTTCCATCACATTGGATTTAAAGGACTCCAATTCCTTATCAAAAGTATCTTTACTTTGCTAGATATTCATTTTGAAAACCTCTTTACTCAAAAATAATGTGCTGAATTCACTTCCGAAGATGTACTGAGGGCCAGAAGGGCGACTGCTCGAGCAGCACATCAGGAGGGGCAACAGCGAGCACACTTGATGCATTGCACATGCACGCTAACATCGCCATGCGTGCAGCGTTACATATACATGGTGAAGTCCATGCCAGTCATGCACGCTGATGTCACATAATTAATGAAAGCCAGTCTTGTTACGGTTTTCTGAATATAATAGGCAGAGCACTCGCCTTTTTACCCCGAGCATTGAAAAGGCACTGTATGTCCCTGCACAGGACCTCCTCTTCCATGTTCTTTTAAAGTAGCAGGCTATACTAAAGAATATTTGCTTAAAGGCATGGGCGTCTGCAGAAATTTTAATGGTCCATATTCTGCCCTTTTGACAATGTCATGAAGGGGACAGTCATAAAATAAAGCATAGTAATACAGAGGCTGCAAAACATGATGCAAGTCTAATAGAAGAATAAAGGTGTAAGTGTCTGATCTGAGTGTTGCATTTTCTAGTCTGTTAGCGCCATTCAATGCATCACACTAGTCACACACCCAGGATCAACGCACTCAACTCAAAGGGTGGGTCTGTAACTGGTGTTACCACAATGCTCTGCAGTAATACGGCACTGTCTCCACTTGGGATGCATCTGCCATGCTGCAGCTGCAAAGTCAGGTGAGGTGACACTACTGCAGATGAGTTACTGGAGTGCAGTAAGGTCCTGCCTGGTGGTGTCATCTGCAGGGTGTCACCCGGGTTCATCCTGCACCCACATTCCCTTGACCTGTTGACTGCAGAGTCCCGCAGATAAGAGCTGGAGCAATACTCACAGTTCGCTTGTTCATACATCGTGCTGCACTAGAATTTTAAATTCTGCGCTGTGGATCACTCTCTCTCCTGTCTGTGCTCAGCGAAGGCAGCTCTAGACCTGGTCAGGTTGAGGCGACACTGAAATGAGTGGTCATAAGACTAGAGATGAGGCTTTTACCAATCAGGACTTTTTTTTCTCCCCTTAAAAGCACACCCTGAATATATGGAGGAGACCCTAAAAACACACCCACACACACCCTGAATATGGAGGAACCCCTAAAAAGACACCCACACATCCTGAATAAATGGAGGAGCCCTTAAAGACATTCACACACCCTGAATATACGGAGGAGCCCCTAAAATACACCCGCACACCCTGAATATAGAGGAACCCCTAAAAAGACACCCACACACCCTGAATATATGGAGGAGCCTTTAAAAATACACAAGCACACCCTGAATATATGGAGGAGCCTTTAAAAATACACAAGCACACCCTGAATATATGGAGGAGCCCTTAAAAAGACACAAGCACACCCTGAATATATGGAGGAGCCCTTAAAAAGAGACAAGCACACCCTGAATATTTGGAGGAGCCCTTAAAAAGACACAAGCACACCCTGAATATATGGAGGAACCCCTAAAAAGACACCCGCACATCATGAATATATGTAGGCACCCTTAAATAAAGAAAATTATTGTACTGTCCCTAAAAGTGTCCCTAAGTCTAGAATTAACCCAAACTCTAAAATTATCCCTAAGGGTAACCCTAGCACTAGATTTAACTCCAAGGTTAACCCCTAATGTTTATAACTAATCCATAGTCAAATACACCCACCCATCACCTTCCCGCCCCCCCCAAAAAAACAAAAATACAATAGCTTTTTGCTTAAAAAAAATCTTTATTGATTCTCACCATACACGGATCCAGCAGAGCTTCTCTGTCTCTGTCTCTCCTTGTTCCCGGCCAGCACCACATGCTGCAGGTACGTGACACCCTGCAGCCAGTCACGTGGTGGGAGAGGAGACGGGGAGGAGCCTGCAGCAAATCATCCTGTTAACCAGCGATGAAAAGTGCTGCAGGCTGTGCTGTGAGTGATGGGCAGTTCCGGGGGGGGGCACTTGCCCCCCCCTTTCCCCATCCTGCAGACGCCCATGCTTAACGGGTGTATTGTAATTAATTCTGGGTTTATTGTGGCTATGGAAAAACTGTCATTCCCGGTACCCTAGAACTTGATAGTTAGCATAGGCGTGCACAGGTAGTGTACCAGGCGTGCACAGGGGGGTCTCTGGTGTGCACAGGCACACGATAATGTTGGGTGAAGAGGTTCTCTTTCAAAACCTACACTAACATTTTATATTTTCCTTACCTGGACTGTGTCTCAGATTACAGGCTTGTTATTTCTAATGAAAGATGAGTATTTTGTGGAAAATCTTCTAAACACTCAAGTTTTGAAGTAATAAATGTTCTGTGGGTGCACAACAGGCTGCTCACACCAATGATAGTAAATGTATATGACATTTCCTAGTAAACCTGTATTTTCTGGTGGCATATTATACAAATACAACAAAACATCTACAGTATGTGCAATGCATAAATTTACATCTATCAAAGAGGCCTGCCCTTTGGAGTAGGGAGAGCAGGGTGCACATCCAGGGCCCCGTACTTCAGGGGGCCCCATGCCACTGCCGACACCTGTTGTATAACTGCACAACATGGAACCTCAACAGCCTCCAGGACTGCCTGAGTCTGAGAGCCCCCACCTCCAAGTAAGCAATGAGATGTATCTGAGTGACGGGGTATCTATCTGGGGACAAGAGGGTTTGTGCTGAGCTCAATATGATCTCATATGTCTGTATGCTGTTTGTCTCTCCAAATAAGGCCGTGGTCAGACGAGCACCCTACGTTTTCCCATACTGACGTGCCTCTCGTCGTTCGTTGCAGCGTTGACGCTTCGACAGGGCCGGCCACATGCTGTAGCGTGCGCACGTATTGTGGGCGTTCCAGTGGACGTGCTGAAAGCCTCCACGTTGAAGTGCTACGATGCGCATTCGACAGGGTTGCAAAGCACAATCCTCCATAGGAGGATCGAGACTTGCTGCGCTGAGTGACCTAACTGCACTCAGCAAAGTGGCCATACGGGCATCAGAGTGGAAGGAACGTCCACTCTCACGGACGTTCCTTCCACTCTTAAGGCTGGGGTCAGATGAGCGTTTTTAAGTGCTGGTCACACAAGTGGACTTTTGCATTTCAGTGCAGATTTTTATCTTTTAATTTTTCACTTTGATTATCCCTGCCACTTCCTGAGGTGCACAGGAGTGGACCTTCTCTTGCAGTAGCAGATTGCACTTCTTTTTTTTTTTTTTTTTTGGCCTGCCACAGACACCTAGCCCCGGTTTGTTTTTGAGAGCCTGTCAACTTTCCAATATATTCCTACAACCATTGTCACGCAGGAGTGAATGGTGTGTTCAGTTTCAATAGACATAAATGACCGATGGAGTCACTACCGATAGTTTTTCAGACTTGCTAATACAAAATGCTTTGTCACAAACTCATGTATTGACCCATTTGGTTTTATGCTACTGTATACAAATCTGTAGGAGTAATTCGAAGTCTGCTGACCCTGAGTAATGCTTAGTAGTGTTTTATTCCTGCTTCTCTCTGAACAGAAATACATAAAATGCAGGAAATATGCCCTGTTTACACTTATTCCCAAATAACAATCTAGACAAAACCTTGAGCAGGTTTAAATGTAGTCCTATTTCCCTAAGTCAACTAGATCAGTGGTCCCCAACTACCAGGCCAGCTTTTAAGGACGACCTTGGGGAAATACAGACTGAATCCTGCAATCCCTGAGAAGCAAATCATATCACCTGTGCTGTGCTTCAGATATCTGGCAAACCTGACCTGTTAGTGGGCCCTGAGGACTAGGGTTTGAGACCACTGAACTAGATCGTTAGCTTATCTGAGGGCTCCATTGATCTTATTTCTGTTTTCGAGTTTGCTTTACTGCTCTAGTGCTTTACTCACTATAGCTTTAAAGCACTAGAGAACCAGACAATGCTATTTTAGCAATGATAATAGTAATAATACTTTCAAATGACTGTCACAATGTAATAAATTAAAATAAAATGAGAATTTGGCAGTAAACGAGTTTAAAACCAATCACAGAACAGTTGTATCTAACAAAGCTGTAAGTAAAAAAACATAACATATACATATGTTTTCTTCCAAGAATATGTTTTTATACTCCAAGAGTCTACAATTATAATTATCACTGACTTGTAGTGATGAATAGTCTGCAAGGAAAAGGGGCAAATTGAATTACATGGGACACTATGACTTTTGTGTTTCTAATTCATTAATGTCGTCTGCCAGTTCATTTTCAGTTATTTATATGTGAACTGGTAATTTATGAAGCTAAATTAAAAACAAGTCTTCCAAGAACCTGTTACAGGTTGTGTCAAGAGAAAAAGCACTGATATACAACATATACCTTGTTTAGGCCAGTGAGCCTTAAGGTAAACGTTTTACTATACTAAATTGAAGCACATTTAATTCCTCCACCGATAAAAAGAATGCCAGAGGTATGCTAACCCATAGGAATGAGGTCCACGCCTTTGGCGCTGTACTCTTTGGGGCCTAAAATGTAAAATCTAAAATCCCCATAGAATCATAAAGTAGGTCTTACAATGTTGTTTGCTCTCCACATATCTTGTAGGCCACAGCCGACTGACACCAGTGAAAAAGTGGGTTTGTGGCCCCATAACAACCCTTTTTAAAGGCATTGTATACATTTAGGCCTTAGTCCTGTAACTGTATATAAAGTTTTGTCAGGCATTCACTAGATACTTATGAAATATGGTCTGGAAGTCCATTATTTTTTCAGGTGTCATGGTAGCCGGTAAGTTGAATTAACAGTCTGTCGCTCAATTTGATCAGTATCTTATTGCTATTTGGAAGGCTGTGTGGATGGTCATTTTGATGTTGAACGGAAAAGGAAGAAAGCGCGCATAAGCTGGACAGCCTTAATAGATGAAGATGACAAAGTATTGTGGTTGCAGCCTGTCATAATTTTTGGGATGCGAATGAAGTTATAATTATGGCTAGTCAGTGTACACTTCCATTAACCTTCTGTTTAAATCTTTCACCAATGAAGAGCATGTCAATGGCCTTTTCAGCTGTCTCACAGACTTTTTGTCATGTGGGCACCCGACATGAGCCGAGGTGAGCCCTTTGTACAGGATATTTAGTCCTTAATGCAGGTTAGTTGCTGGCTGCATGGACAGACCACAGCACACGAATACTACACAGATACAAGACAAGATATATAATAGGACTGAAACAGGAATGGCGGGAGAACAAGAACACAAAAGAACTCTAAAGGGATCCCGAACTCTGGGGGTAAGGTCCTTGTATGGCCTTCTGCCTATGGAATGTAAACCTGGCAAGAAATAACACAGACAGAACAGGAATGGTGAGGATAAAAACAAGACCATATACTCACAAACAGCAGCAACACAGGGAACCCTGGAAGACAAAGTAATACAATACCAGCGCTGCTTGAATAGGGTCCACTCGTGACACCCAGTTTATTTCCAGTGAGGACAGGAAAATACACAACACAGACGTTTCGGGGTCACAGCCCCTTCCTCAGTGCGTAGTGCCACAGGGAACCCTGAATTGAAACAAAGTCCTTACACTGGCCTCTGTGCTATGGATATATAATGCTGAAGGGTAATACACAGAACAGTAAACAAGGAACAAATAGATTAGTCAGGACTGGAGCCAAAGGATCAAGAGCCAGGAGGGAATGTCAGACAAGCAGAGGTCTGTACACAGATAACAGAATAGTCAGAATACAAGCCAATATCATAAACCAGAATAGCAGGACAATATATCAGGAAGCAATTACTTAGAAACCAAGAACCCACAGGAACAAGAAACACTCAAACAGGAACCCATGCAAGAGCAATGGGCCCCTCTGCTGCTTGCATCTTCATAGTGAACAGGACTGAGCAAACTCTACATGTGACCCCAGGCCTAATAGCCGCTGGGCAATCCAGGAGCGGCACAGGGCAGAATGGCTAAGCCCAGATAGGGAAGAGCTGGCCAGGATCGCTCTCACCACCAGGGAACATGGCTGGAACTGGTGGGAACATGACACTTTTGCAGGATCCTCAACAGATCTCCATGCCTCTTTCCTCATACAAGCTTACTCCCCTGTTGGCCACAATTACGGAGCCCCTTTGGTGTGGTCATGCACTTTTTTTTTTTTTCTTTCTTTTAAACGTGCCCACGAGATAACCCTTGGTGTGCACACGAGATTGCTATTTTGTGCGCACGCAGAGATTGCCCGAGCCAGGCTTTGAATCATAAAGTTACCAATAGAGCTGTGTATTACATTGAGCTCCTCTGTGGCTCAGTATGTTTATACTTCTGCTTTATAACGAGGAGGGTGCAAGTACAAATCATAGCGGCACCTGTTTTTTAAATCTCATTTACCTGTCTATTTTACCTTCCAAAGCAAGCACCAAAATAATGATGGTAAGAATGTGGTTCATTCAAAAAGGCTCTAAATAGTGTATGTACAAACATCTTCACATATTATTGCATAATTGTCTGTTGCAGAATTCACTTATGTATTGATCTCTCGTGTTTGTTCATCCATATATAGGAGTTGCTCAGATTGAAGCACACAACAGGGCTTTGGTTTAAAGTAGTTATTTTTGAACACCTGCTCAACCAATAGATCATAATTTTCTATACCTATGTCTGCGGATGTTTTGGGTTTTAATATGTGAGAACACATGATTGTGGTGGATAGCAATAGTTCTGAATAGCTGTCTGAAAATTAGCATATATATATATATATATATATGTTAACCCTTTTTCTTATAACATCTCTGGTCATAAAAGAAGGTTGACTCCGATGCAAGTCATTGTGACTCATATTATTCTTGTGATAAATGTGCCACAAGACACCGCTTACGGGAAAAGCATTAGGCCTGTATCTCATGAATCAATGTATCCAGATAATGAATAACCCCTTTAGTACTGGAGAACTATCAACAAAGACCGTCCTCAGACTATTTTAGAGACTTTGGACAACACAAAGGACACAGTAGGTATTAACTGACTGAAGCCAGGTGTACCTAGACGTGGGCAATTCATTTGTTTTCCTTTTCCCACAAAGGACCCCCTGGTTTCCTCTTTTGTCCTTTTCCTTTTCCTTATTTCTTTTTTTCTGAGTATTATGACATAGTGGGTACCATGATTTTTTTTTTTCTCATTAATGTATTTTCTATTAAACAATTCATGTATTTTTGGGTATTTCTATGCATTTTTAACAATTTTCTTGGACTGCTAAAGGGGTTATTCAAAGAGAGCCCAAATGGCTCAACTTTTTTCGAATGTTGAGTTTCCCCGCATGGTACAATTTCGTTGCCATTCGGCTATTTAAAAAGCTGGCAGTTCGCCAAATATTGGCAAATTGCCAGAGAAATATGGTGTTTTCGATGGCAGCGAACTCTCCATAGAGAAGCATTGGTTCATCTATTCAGAGAACACCGAACAGCAGTGAAATGCCCTGATTTTTGGTGCTTTCATTCGACAGGTTTAATCAGGCAAATTCCTTAGGTTTCAATGCAAAAATATTCCTGTTTCTATTGAATATTTCTTAAAAAATTTTTTCTTTAAACTTGCAGCAAAAAGTCTCTTCCATTTATTTATTTATTTTTTTAGGCATTTTTTGCGATCTTTATGGCAATTTTTTTTTTCTTTAAACAGCGTTTTGTTTCTGTAACAGACCTTTTTATTATTCATAAGACCTTATATATTAATTCCAAGCATTTTCATCCAGTAGTTTTTTTGCAGACCGCTTTCAAAAGTTGCTGTGTGCATGTTTTTTTTTCTACCCGTGCATCAGCTTGTCGGCTTTTTCCATTGGTTGGTACGTGCTCTGTTCGGTGGCTCAGCGGGTTTTTTTGGGTGCGTTCGGCGGTTTTGCGGTAGATTGTTCGGTGGTTTTTCAGACGCTTATTGGATTCATCTGATGTTTTTCTGTTCAATTTGGCGTTTTTTTTCAGATGCGTTCGACAGCTTGTTCCCTGCACTTCAGGGGCCCTGTGGTGAATGATGAATTCACCGCAGGGTCAGCGAATTTGACTCCCTGAAGTGTGGGGAATGAAAGAGCACAACCCTGTATTTGTTTTACTTGAATTTTACATACCAGATATTGTAGGTTATATCTGTGATATATAATTTTGCATTTTTCTCTATTGATCTTTGCACCATGGGACATTCACAGCTTGTTTTATATAATAGATATTTGGTGGGGTTTAGAGGGTGTTCTCACCACACTACCCCTCATTCAGGCTGCTTTTTTCAAATTATTTTTGGTGCTATTCAAATATAGGCACTATTTAGGGTGGGTATGTTTTGGTTACATTTTTTTCAATAAACACAATGCAGACAGGGATAACTGAACTCAGGGCCAACTCTTGTGTTTTTCTGGCCAGGTGCAAGGTAAAATGCCACTTTTGTTCCTTAGAAACTGGCTGAGTAGAATTGGAATGAGCATGTGCCTCATGGAGATGGATGAGAATGTGTGGTTGGCTGAGGGAGGTTGAACTATGTGTGAATGAAGTGAGAATTGACTTTGCGATTGAGTGAGGTGGGAGTGTATGACTGCCTGAGTGGGATGGCTGAGAATGTGATTGAAGTGCATGTTAACGTGCACACTACACATACTGCACGCACCATACACCACACGCTTCACATACTGTATGCTCAACACCTACTATGCTTAGCGTGCATGGGCCTAGAAATGTATTTATGAGCTGCAGGCCTCATGTTACATATTCTTTCCCTGCCCTTTCTTGTGTTGAAGTCACCCTGTGCCTGTGAGGGTGCAGGATGTTTGCTTAATCAGTGTTATGTATGAATAATGTTATTGTCTGTCTGGGTTATGTCAGCCTTTTCCAGCATCACCGCTCAGGAATGTGCGATTATCTGTGTACGTTTGAGTAGTCTTGTTGATCTGCCTTGTTGGGCAAACGCTACCCCATTATGATTACTGTTACTATGGTTTATATAATTACTATGTGGCCACTGTAGCCAAACTCAACTCCCCCCTATTTAATATGTGTTTACTCTATATAAGGTTATTCTTTACTTCTGTAACTTCTCCTGCTATCTGAGGTATTCAGACAGTCTGATGCTCGGGCTGTGATTCCATGATTTTATGAAGGCCTTGGCTAGGAAGGAAACAGAATGGATTTTTAGGATGGGCACATGGAGGAAAGGGTCTCAATGTAGACATTGATATAAAGGGATGTCTTTAAAACATATGTTGGATTCCTGTATTTATGTATCTGAAACTGTTGACAGATTGTTTTATTGCTTTGGTTTGTTTTGTATGTGTAGCGCTGGTTTTAAATTCCCTGTCGTTGTAGTACTTGTTTTTGGGCACCAGAGGGAGACAAGCGCGATGTAAGACACTGAACATTTGGACTACATTTTCCAGCATGCTTTGCGGGCGGGAACAGGAAGTGGGTGGGGGAGAGACACTGACATCCGCAGCCTCGTGGAAAGAGCCGGCAGAGCGCGCAGAGGAGTGAGAGGAGCAAGACGCAAGTGTAGCAAAGGGTGATCACGACCAGGCCAGAGCGCAGGTGCGGCCTAGCAGAGCTGGAGATCGGGTTTTTCCCTTCTTATTACACGAAGACCCAGTGATCCACCGCTAGTAACCCACGCTGATACAGAGTAAGCTGAAGGACCCCGAGTTAGGAGAACCGCAGACGATCTAACAGGGAGTGCAGGCGGTGAGCTGGACATCTTGTGGCAGATACAGACAAACAAGACAGCGGATCCGGTGACACAGAGAATCCCAGTCAAAATCGAGCGGAGAGACGTCCTGGGTCGAGCGGAGCACAGAGTATCTGGCGGATGGGTGAGAGGCCTTCCAGGCCACTGTAAAACACTAAAGCACGCTGCAGTTTGTTAAAAACCTACAGGGCCCCAACGTGACTAGTCGAAGATACCTCATAAATAATTCACTGGCCAGTTGAATATTGTACCCGGGTACCAATACACACATACACATACATTCCTTGGGACATAACCTGTACGGGACTCACACTCCAACCACTAAGGGGGTTAAAAATACTTTTTTCCTTTTCCGCTGCGCGTTAACCTTGCACATAGGTGAACTGGCTCAGCAGTGAAAGGGTTAAAAGGCAAAAACATGTAAAAATTGGGTATTTCTATTCTCGGGATAAAATTTTTAACCTATTTAGCCAGGGTCTTTATTGGTGGTTGTAGCTTTTGGGGATGAAATTACGAAAAAGTGTGTTTTTTACAATTTTTTTCATCATATTTCATATTTTTTTTATAGTAAGTTATTGGATATGATGGAAATAATGGTATTTCTAGAGTCCATTTAATGGCGGGAAAAAGGGTGTATAATATGTGTGTGGGTTGAATAAACGAGCAAGAGGAAAATTTGACCTAAACCCTAACAGCGCAGAAACGTAAAAACAGCAGCCGTCACTAAAGGATGGATTTGTGTAAAACAGCCCGGTCACTAAGGGGTTAAACAATAATATGAATTTGATTCTTATAAACAGGTTAATTTATGTCTGCTCTTTAAGACATACTAACTTCTTAAATCCGGATTAACCACTTAAACTACTTAAATGAGCATTTTTCTAGGCCTTTGAATATTATTAAAGCAGATACATATTCTTGTCCATAACAGTCCCCCCTAAAAATGCACATTTCTTTCCCTAATATAAGAAGGCCAACTCATCTGCCTTAATGTTTATCGGAACCCTTTTGTGCTGCACTTTAAGAAGAGTTTATGGATCAGCCCATAACCCCCCTTGTTACAGTACAAGGCAGAGCGAGTAGAAATGTGTTTTTTAGCAGAAGGTATGTCTCGGGTGAACTTCACCCGCTTGCCCGTAGAGGTTAGTAGGCCACGGTCCAGGTAGAGGGCTCCATCCACGTGGACAGTCATGAATGCGTAGTCGCACGTACTTCCTTGGCCTAGGGTAAGCACCTCAGCAACCAGTAGATTGATACAGGGTGGCAGGCCGCAGGCGACTGTGTCTGGTAGGTCTGACAGGTATGCCACAGGCACTGGTGTATTTTGGCCTAGGCCGACCAGGCCTAGGGCGGCACTTTCCAGGGGGCGGCGGCCTGCACTGGGTGGCCCCACCCCAAAAAAAAATAATTTTTTTTTTTTTACTTTTGCAAAGTATTTTACCAGGAAGGATACATTGAGATTTCACTAATTTGCACTTTCAATTTCACTTTCCAGGGGGCAGCAAAAAACCTCACCACTAGATGGGTTACTCACAGAGCACCGAAATGACGCCAACTTTTTGGTGTTCTGTAGTTCCCTGCACTTAGGAGAATAAAATTTCCCCACCCTGCAGTGAATTCACCATTCACCGCAGGGTCCCCAAAGTGCATGGAGTCGGCCGCTGAATGCTATCACCGCAAACCCGTGGCCTGCTGTTTTCAAAAGAACTACTGAACGAAAATGTCTGGAATTTACATATAAGATCCTATGATTGATAATAAAAAGTTCTGTTACAGAAAAAAGAAAAACTGCTATTTAAAAAAAAAGGGGGGGGGGGAATTTTGCCCAGAAAAATGACTAAAAGGTACTAAAAAAAAAATCAATAAGTAAAGACTTTTTACTGCAGATTAAAATAATAAATGATTTATTAGATATTGCATAAAAACGGGAATATTTTTAACATTGAAACCTATGGGGTTCGCCTGAATAAACCTGCTGATTGAAACCACCGAACATCAGGGCATTTCACTGGCATTTCTCTGAGTCTCAGTACCACATGACTGGCTGAACCACGTGAAACGCACGCGCGCAGCTGCCCGCCCTTTCATTAACACAGACTTTATTCTGGACTGAACACCACCCACCGGGAAGGGAATCAAAGCTACAGTGCACCCTCTGACAGTGGCACCCCACTGCTGACAAGATGGCTCCACAGCATAATTGCTGTGTGCTCATATACACTCGGTTTGCTGGGAGTTTTACTGCAGTGGATTCTGATGCACTCATACACACCGCACATTGCATTGCTGGGAGTTTTATTGCTGTGGATTCTGTGATACACACTGCATATTACTGTGAGTTTTATTGCTGTGCAGTTCTGTGATATGCTCATACACACTGCTAGACATGTGCATTCGTTTTAGTACTAAAACAATTTAGTCCGAATTTTGGGATAATTTAGTTTTCGTATGAGTCAAGAGATACGAAACTGACACTGAAAAAATGAAAGAAACTAAAATAAAATGCACTACATTTTAGTTTCAGTCCTTTTTTGTGATATTACATTGAGTGAAGGAGACCAGCAATGAAGAGCGCAACATCGCAAAGCTACAGAAAAGGTTTGTACGCGTAATCCTTTCCGAACCCTACCCGAAAATCTGACAGTGATAGAGCTCCAGAATACTCACTCGCAGCACAGACAGCCAGCACAGGAGAGGAAACCTTTACTTAACCCTTGCATGTCTATGAGACAGACAAGATGATAAAAGCAGCTGGAGAAGGAAAACATTCAAATAAATCACACTGATGATGACAGAGGAGGGCTAAGATAGTAAAAACCCCTTTATAAAAAGCAGCGCTGGAGAAGAGAGGGACTTTATAAAACATGTTATCTCCCCTCCCTCTCTGCATAATAGGGGCTTAGGTCTGATACTTTTTATATTATCCAGGACTCAGGAGCACGATCCCCCTTTCCTCATCTATAATACACGTTTTATATAAAGTCCCTCTCCTCTCCCAGTGCTGCTTGTTATAAAGGTTATTTTTTACATATGATACATTTAGTATCCAGCTCTCACAGTTACTCTGTCATTATGAGCCTTCAGTGTGATTTATTTGAATGTTTTCCCTGGATTTAAAGGGCTTTATTTAATTATAAAAATAAATTTGCGCCAGTCATCTCTTCTCTGAGCTTTCAGACCGATTTATGTTAATATTTTCCCGCTCCCCTGCTTTTATAATCCTGTCTGTCTCCCCCACAGTGATACACGCAGGGTTATTCAGAGAGCATGAAAAGCAGGAGAATGACTGGAGAATAACTGGAGAATGAAAAATTCTAGGTCAAAATAGCTGATTTGGAAAGTGAGATGAAAGGGAGAATTTTTCTGGTTTGGCTATTTTGACCTAGAATTTTTCATTCTCCAATCATTCTCCTGCTTTTCACGCTCTCTGAATAACCCTGAAAGTGTAAGTAAAAGTTCCCTCTCCTGTGCTGGATAAGCATTGCATTCCGAAGTTCTGCACCCTCCACATGCCAATGCAGTAGGATGTTCTATACAGAGAGGGGTATTAAATAATGCAGGTGGATGTTGTATACATTATACAGAGAGGGGTATTAATTAATGCAGGAGGATGTTATATACATTATACAGAGAGGAGCATTTTTTTGAGCCCTTTAAGCTGTGAGCACTGAGATCAGCTGCTTCTTACATTGTCTCTCAGTACAATATATCAGGCTCAGCTGTTACAGTAACTGTACGTAAAGGGAATCCACAAGGTAGAGGAAGGGAGTATATTTAAAAGGAAACAAAGTAGCAAAACAAGAGGACATAGTCTTAGATTAGAGGGGCAAAGGTTTAAAAGTAACATCAGAAAGCATTATTTTACTGAGAGGGTGGTGGATACATGGAACAGTCTTCCAGTTGAAGTGGTAGAGGCTAAAACCGTAATTGAATTTAAGCAAGCATGGGATAGGCATAAGGCTATCCTAAACAAAAGATTAATCCAGGTAAAGTATCCATGTAATTGGGCAGACTAGATGGGCCGAAAGGTTCTTATCTGCTGACATTTTTCTATGACTGCTGCTCATCACAGCACTCAGAGTTTCATTAAAAACAAGGAAATAATATTGTTTTAACCTCTTACATATAAATATATTATTTACTAGTTTTACTGAAACTCTGAGCCTGTGATGAGCAGCAGTCAGTTACTGTAACAGCTTTGCCTGACACATTGTGCTGAGAGTGAGAGATACTGTAACAAGCAGTGATCTTAGCCCTCTGAGGAGCCACTACAATAGTAATTGTATCCACTGGTTTTCGGATGAATGAAATTAGTTTTCATACTAAAGAACTGAAAACGAATTTCTTTAGCAACTAAATAAATTGCATTTTAGGACTAATCCATTAGTTCAAAATGAAATTTTGTGCTGTGCACATGTCTACACACTGCACATTTCTGTGGGTTTTATTGCTGTGCAGTTCTGATATGCTCATACACAGTGCCCATTTCTGAGGGTTTTATTGCTGTGCAGCTCTGTGATACGCTCATATGCAGTGCACGTTTCTGTGGATTTTATTGTTCAACCAATTAGAGCGCCTGTGATCCTGTTTACTTGACATGCGTGGCTGTTCTTTGTAAAAATGCTTGAATTTAAACATTTCATAATTTTCTTTATCTCAATAGATACATTTGAAATGGTATACAAAATATACAAGTAGGCACTTGGTATCCACTTTTAATATAAAGAGAGGAAAAGGCGGAGCTTAAAGAGGAAGGGTGGGGATTAACCAGGAAGAGGTATGCCCTTGACAGGAAGGGGTGCGTCAAATTTAAATTAGGGGGTGCACGAGTTTAGTCAGGCCTAGGGCAGCCAAAACCTAAATACACCACTGACCACAGGGTCCCCAAAGTGCAAGGAAAACCGCCGCAAACCCGACGAACACTCACTGCAAAACCTGCCGAACACTCACTAAAACCTGCAAAATAGCTGGATTAACCCCACCGAGCAGCCGCCGATCAGAGTGCAGAGCAGCCCCCGGAAAAAGCCTACACCGCAGACGAATGGAGTGAGAAAAAAACAGTACGCTTGAATGTTTGAAGTGAAACGCTGTTTGCAAAAAAACTACTGAGCGAAAATGTCTGAAATTTTCATATAAGATCCAATGAATGATAATAAAAAGAAACGATTAAAAAAAACGTGTTTTTTTCACAAAAAAATACTGAAAAATGTCTAAAAGATCCTAAAAAATCTATAAAGAGACTTTATACTGCAGAATATTCTAATCAATGGTTTATTAGATATTGAATTAAAACGGGAGTATTTTTAACATTGAAGCCTATGGGATTCGACTGAATAAACCTGTCGAATGAAACCACCGAACAGCAGGGCAATTCGGCAACTTTTCACTGCTGTTTTTTGTTCTCTGAATAGACGAAGCATTGCTTCTCTATGGGGATTTCACTGCCCTCGAACAGGCACAGTATGTGCAGGCAATTCACCAACATTTGGCAAACTGCCTGCTCTCTGGATAGCCGAATGGCCAGGAAAGGTAACCGTATGCTGAATATCAGTGTTCGGTTACCTTTCGGCCACAATTCAGATCTCTTTGAATAACCCTGTATGTGACTTTGTGGAGCAATGAGATAATATCCTGATATGTCCACTCCCTAGGATAAGCTGTTATAGGATAGGTGTGCATGGCTGAAAATTTTTTTAGTTTCAAAATAATTTTAGTTTTTGGAATTTTTTGTTTCATAATTTTGTTGCGTTTTGATTAATTTCGTTATTTTGTTTTCATTTGGTATCTCAGATCACTAAAAGGAAAGAAGGGGGATGTGAATCTAGCGCTTTTCTTATTAACCCCTTAAGGACGGGAGTCATTTTACAAGTTTGGAACACTTTTGAACATTTCTAAAAGTAGAATTTCCGCTATTCGCTGTTCAACCATAATTTACCTCTTACATATTAAGTGTACCCACCCTTATATAGCAATTTGTTCAGGATAAAATATATTATAATATGAAAAAAAATCTAAAATCTATGACAAAAGAGTAAATTTTGCTATTTTCATAGTTCTGCATTGTATTTTCCGTGTGAATGACATTGTACGCTTAGCATTTACTGAAATAAAATACATATATTTCTGGTCGGCAATGTCTTACGAGTTCAACAGTACCCCCCCCCCCCCATGTAGAGGTTTTATGATGTTTTGAAAAGTTACAGGGTCAAATATAGAGTTTGCCCATTTCAGGTTTTACAACTTGAAATTTGCCAGATTGGTTTGCTGGCCCTATGTTGACTTTGAGAGGTTATGGCAGCCCAGGTATATAAAGTACCCCATCATGTCATACCATATTGAAAAGTAGACACACCATTTTGAATAGCCTGGGTTATGTTTCATTTTTTTTTATAGTAGCCACTTAGTCGCAAACGTGGTCTTCATGTTTGTGTTTTGCAATTTTCACACAAAAACTGTTATTTTACTGATGATACCATGCTCCCTCGACATTTTACTGGCCTAAAAAACTCATATTTCAGGGCGTGGCTTCAACCGCCGGCGAACATGGCTGCCTAGACAGCGAGCTCTAAAGCCAGAAGTTGGACCCACCGCTACCACTGCTTTCCCCGCGGCGATGGTTAAGCCTAAGAAGGTGACCCAAACCCCTTGAACCGCGGTGACCCACCAGAGCTCCACAACTGACTCGTGCTCCTGGTGGCCCTGCCGTTATACGCACCTTTGCCCAATACTCGGCGTTCCTGCTGGATCATGATCTCCCTGAGGTCCTTTTGCAACATTGATCTGACCCTATATAGGCATAACTGGTGGAACCTCCGAAACAGCAACGAGGACCGCGTAATAACAGGCGCCGTCGCCACTCGGCAGACACTGATTCGGTGACTCAAGTTGGGCAAAACGGTTGAGGCTGGCAGTTGGGGATTCCTCCCTAATGATATATGTTCCCTTTTTGGCCCGCGATCCTGTTTCTCAGGGTGCTCCCGACTTGGATTATTAAGTTTTCAATATAACAAAGAAAGTGCAGGTAGAAGAAATGCAATATGTTATAAACTTCATATAGAATATATCTGCGAGAATATGGAAACAGAAAAACGAGGAACGACATCCCATCACGACCTGCATCATGAAAGAATTACCCAACTTATCCTAGATACAGAGAGGAAGGTAACCGAAAACACAATGAGATACATAGGAAAAAGCAGTTACATAGTTACATAGTTACATAGTTATATAGGCTGAAAAAAGACATGCGTCCATCGGGTTCAGCCTCTCCCACATAACCTACTGCTGTTGATCCAGTAATAGGCATAAGTAGACAATTCAGGCTCAGTGTGTTGTGAGCAACGTGGTATCACCTCTGAAGTCCAGTAGAACCATCTACGTACATGCTGCATGTACTGTCCTCTAGCCTCATGGATCAGTTCATCATATGAACGGATCAGGTCAATCTCTCGCAGCCAGTCCCTAAGCGGAGGGGTGATTGCCTGTTTCCAGTACCTAGGAATGACTGCTTTAGCAGCATTGATAAGCCGGATTGCCAGAGAGTGTTTGTACGTTTCTATCCCAAATGAGACGTGATGCAACAGGTCGGCCTCCGGGCCAAATGTTAGAGGCGGGACAATCAGACGACTCACGATATCATGGACAGCCTGCCAAAAAGGAAGCAGTATTGGACACCGCCACCAAACATGTAGGAAGTCTGCCTCCGCAGCCCCAAATCTCCAACAGCAGCCATCCATGGCCAGGAACCTGCGCCATAAACAGTCAGGAGTCCTGTACCATCTAGAGAGAACCTTATATGCAGCTTCCTGCGTTCGATGAGATGGAACAGGAGTGAGTTAAGCGACACAATTTGTCCCAGTCTTCGTCCGCAAACTCCTTCCCCAAATCCGATTCCCATCGATCCTGAAAGGAAGGTCGTATTGGTGACAGAGATTGTATCAAGTCGTACAGCAACGAAATAGCATGCGCCGGCACCCGACGCCTATCCCATAGTCTCTCAAATTGGGTGACGGGGCTAGTGTAATCTGCTAGCGGCGCCAAGCTTTGTAGGTACGAGAGCAAACGATGATAGTGAAAAACCGAAAGGAACGAATCCGGGCATGAAATCTGTAAGCACCCCACTGGCTTGGCCTCTGAACCCTCTATAAAGTGGCACGGACGCGCCGTCGATCGGGCACCCTGTTGGTCATAAATTTGTAAACGCGGCCAAAAAACCAGCAGGGCAGATACCGGCATTAGTGAGGATGGAAAAGGGGCCACTGAAGTAGAGGACACCAAATGCCTCCACACCTTCAGTGTCAAGCCCACCGTGGGGTGCGCCATGGCCCCTGCCAACGGCACCGAGTGGGGGAGCCAGGGCAGCACAGCCAACGGGGTCCCAATAGACCCTTCTTCCACGGCCACCCATAGCTTATCCAGTGGGCAGCTCCCCATTCCATGATCCTCTGCAAGTGACAAGCAGAATAGTAGTTATTTTGCTGATAATATCATGCTCAGTCAACCTTTTACTGTCCTAAAACATTGATATTTGTGTTTGGCAATGTGTTACGAATTCAACGGTACCCTCATATTGCATTTTTATTTTGCTTTTTGGAAAGTTACACGGTCAAATGTAGAGTTTGCCAGATTGGTTTGCTGGGCCTAGGTTGAATTTGAGAGGTTATAGCAGCCCAGGTATGAAAAGTACCCCATCATGTCATACCATTTTGAAAAGTAGACAACCCAGAGTATTCAAAATGGGGTATTTCCAGTTTTTTATAGTAGCCACTTCATCACAAACCCTGGCCAAACTTTAGTCTTCATGTTTGTGTTTTGCATTTTTTTTACATGAAAACTGTTATTTTGCTGATTAATATCATGGTCTGTCAACCTTTTTACTGGCCTAAAACATCGATATTTGTGGTCGGCAATGTGTTACGAGTTCAACGGTACCCCCATGTAGCGTTTTTATTTAGATTTTTGGAAATCTGACAAGTGATTTTCAGGATTTGTCGTTTTTGAGAGAACATGGCACGCCAAGAAAGAATATTGCTCCAAAGATGGCACGCCAAGGATTCTAAATTAGTATTTTGAGTTGTTTGGTGCAGCCACTTTAGAATAGCTGGGCTTAACGTAAACAGGGACAGGCCATAGTCAGGTGATTCCACAAGTCAGAGTAGTCGGTATAGCAAGCCAATGAGTTGGTAGAGGCAGCAAACAAAGGGTAGTCAGGACAAACCAGAAAAGGGAATTTAGTAATTTAGCTCGGTGTGATAAATATTGAAGCACTCGGTTATGCAGAGGCCAGGTAGAGATGGGCAGGTAGGGCAATAATAACTAGAATCCTTTCGGATTCCTTTCTTGCGGCAGACAACACTTTTTCTGGGGGGACCTTTTACAGCGGGTGGGAGGGACTCGGGAAGGAAAGTGTCTGCCGCTTAATCTTTGGAGATCTCCTGATTCCAAAGCGGATGTATCGGGGGCCACGGTTAGGATAAGTTTGGATACGATCTCTAGCATGAATTCTAGGAAGGGATATGGCTTTGGTACTGCTGCCTGCTTGTAGAGCACGTACGCGTTGAAAATTGCAATCTCGGTCAAATAGATGGCAATCTTCTTGTACCATGCCCTAGTCTTTCGGTTCACCAGATAAGGCTGTGGACATTGATCAGCCAAGTCTACTCCCCCCATAAACTTGCTGTAATCTACAATGCACTTCGGCTTTTCCAGTGGCTCAGTTCTCCCTCTCAGACATTGAGGTACTTTCGTCGTGCACTGTAGATAGCATGTATACATCCTTCTTATCAGTGAACCAAAGGGCTAGCACTTCTTCCTGATGTAGAGCTGAAGAGGAGCCTCTACTTTTTTTGCTGCTTTCAGGATTTGGGGAAAACATCTGCGATTCTTCCGCACTGTGCCACACGCAAGGGTCTTGAAACAATATACATTTTTAAATAGGTGTAACGTTGGGGGCTTCCAGCCTTTCCGGTGTGCTTGAGGGCAGCATGTCTGATGCTGCTCGCTCACCAACACCCGGTTTAAATTGAAACAGGCAGGGAGGTGGCTGCATGAGGTGCGGCTTGAGAGGGGGGCGCGGTCTGGTGAAGGTCTTTTAAAAACCAACAGTTCCTTCTAAGCAGTGCCAGATCGTGGTTATCCATACCTGAGCTCCTTGTACCTGAATTCTCCCGTGATTTAACCTGTTATTGACCTCTGCTTGTTTTCTGACTATTCTGCCTTCCGTTGCCCTAGACTATTTTCTTGTACTACGCTTCTGCACTGATATCGACCTGGCTATTCCATTTGACTATTCTATACTCTGTATTCCTGATTCTGGCTCGTCTGACTACCCCCGTGTTGCTGACCTGGTTTTGTATTAAGACATTGTCTTTGATTAACCCTTTCTGTCTAGCTAGTGTACCTGGCCAATTCTAAGGACCAGACAGTTAGGGATTCTTCTACGGCTACCCTGTTGGTAGCTTTTTGGCTCCGTGGAGTGTTGGGCTTTAAGGACTGTGTGGTGGGATCTGGGAACCGTGACATTAGGTCGATACTGGTGTAATAGTTATCGACCATAAATGATAGCCCTTGTTGAACAGGGGGTAGACCAGATACCACACAATTTTTCCATTGGTGCCTATAGAATCGGGGCATCCTGGGGGGTCAAGGTGGCTATCTTTCCCTTCGTATATCCTAAACGCCCATGTGTAGCCTGTTGTGGACTCACACAATTTATAAAATTTGACGCCATGCCGGGATCGCTTGCTTGGGATGTACTGCTTGAAGAGCAGTCTGCCTTTAAATTTCATAAGGGACTCGTCTACAGATATATTTTGGCCGGGAACATAATTATCTGTGAATTTAGCAGACATAAGTCTGATAAGGGGCTGAATTTTATAGAGGCGGTCATGCATTGGGTCATTTCTTTGTGGGCACAGTGCGTTGTCATTAAAATGGAGGAATCGCATGATATTTTCGTACCTCTCCCTCTTCATAACCCTTGGGAATAGTGGTGTAGCCTGGATGGGGTTTTTGTGCCAGTAAGACCGGATACTTGGCTTCTTCACTATTCCCATTACGAGGGTTAGAGCCCAAAATGTTTTCAACTGTACAACATCCGTTGGGTGCCACTTGTTACACCTGTGGTGATGTGAGAGTCTGGATGCGCATCAAGATACTGGTTGGCAAACAGGTTGGTTTGCTCAACCACCATCTCGAATACGTCGTCAGATATGAAGAGATTGAAACCGCTCACTGGCTCACAGTCCTCTACCCTTACTGTGATGCCAGGAGTAGCTATAAATGGGGGTATTTCTGGGGCAGCCATATTTGGGGGTACCCAATTGCTTTCGCGCCTCCCAGTAGATGGTGGGGGTCACCATCACTGGAGGGTTCACTAAGGGGCTCTATATCAGAGGCTGTGAGGGTGTCACTGTCGGCGAGAGCGTCACTCTCAGAGGCAGCCAGGATCTCATATGCCTCTTATAAGCGGAATATAAGTGGGAGGACATTTTTATTGGGATCTTGTTATAACTAATTAAATGGGAGGTCGGGGAACTGATGGGGTCAAGTACACTGCTAAAATATTAGAACACCTAAACTAAGCCCTCCCGGTCCTTGTAGTGGCCGGTAGTTCTATCTTTTTCCAGACAAGGTCAGAATATTCCCAGGAGGGTCGTATGCCAATGCAGGTAGTCAGAAATGCCAGGGGGTCGTATGCCAATGCAGGTAGTCAGAAACCAGGGGGTCGTATGCCAATGCAGGTAGTCAGAAATACCAGGGGGTCGTATGCCAATGCGGGTTCTCAGAAATGCCAGGGGTGTCCTTTGCCAATCAGGGGGTACGCTGCCAAATAGGGGTACATTCCCAGGGAGTACACTGGCAGTTTTTTTTTTTTTTTTTTAAATATTTGTTTTTCACAGCTCTCACGATGCCTGTCAGGGGGTCCTATGCCAATCAGGGGGTACACCTCCAATCAGTGGTACACTGCCAGGGGGTACACTGCCAATCAGGGGTACACGGCCAGGGGTTTTTATTTAAAAAAATATATTTGTTTTTCACAGCTCTCACGATGTGCCTGCCAGGGGGTTCTATGCCAATCAGGGGTACACTGCCAATCACTGCCAGGGAGTATTATTTCAAAAACTTTTTTTCACAGCTCTCCAATCAGGGTGTACACTTCCAGGGGGTACAGGGCCTGCCAGGGGGTACAGTGCCAGGGGGTACTGGATGGAATTTTTTTTTTCTTTTTTTCCTGTCTGCTCTGCTCTCTTGATGTCTGCCTCTCTCTCTCTCGCTCCTCAGATCGCAATGAGGAAAGGAGAAAGGGTCAATGTCTCAGCCAATGCAACAATCATTGGCTGAGACATTCTGACAGTTGCGGAGGTGACAGTCTGTCACCTCTGCAACGTCAGGTTCGTCCCGGATTGGCTGACTGCTCGTTTCCACAAGGGAAACGGCCCGCCTCCCTTCTCAGAATGCCGGTCGCTGGCTGGGAGGGTCTTCCTGGTTGTCAGGCAGACCCCCAGCCGACGATCGGCATTGTGGGAAGGGAGGAGGGCCGTTTTTCGGCGCACAGAGGAACCAAACGCCGCGGGGCGTACTATGCCATCCGGCGGCGTTAAAGCCCGCGCGATGCAGGACGGCATCGTACGCCCCACATCGTTAAGGGGTTAAAATTCTGTTCGGGCACACTCGTTTATAAGTCAGTGCAATATTGGACTTTTTTTGCTATTTGCACAGACTGCTTTGTTCTAAAAAGGAGGGCAACTGATGAAGCCTGAGGGTGAAAGCGCGTTTTTGTTAATCCTTTATTGATTTTTATCCATTTTTATTGTTTTATATATTGAAGTTTACCTGTTTATTAATAAATTTAAAAATCCTTTATTTACTTGCTGCTCTGCCTTTTTTCTATTACGCTGGGCACAAAGCTCTTCCAATCTTCCCTGGGACACTATGAAGATCATGATATAGGACTCCACGCTGAGAGAAGAAATACTACTGAAATATAAGTATCCCTAAAGCTATACTTGTTTTAATATATATTACACTGTCTTATTTATTGGCTATTATATTACTCATATTAAGGGTTTTGACAGTGTTTTATCAAGAAGGTGCGCCTGGATGTCCTTTTCTACTTTCCCATTCAGATCACAAAAAAACATTGTAATATGGGATCAATTCTATATCTGATATCAATTTGAATTTCAGATCACTAAATAAAGCCCCAATAAATCAAATTTTGCTGTTAAAGGGCAAGCTAGGGTTAACTATTGAGCTGTCCATTGGCCTGTGGTGCTGACAAGGGATTCAGCACCACAGGCCAATTTTCAGGTCCTTTGTGAAACAGTCAATTGAATCTGATTCGTTTCATATTGTTGTTTGCTTTAGTACTGACTGTAAGTTGGGATCGATTCAATATCGATTCAAATTTTGGATCACTAAATGAAACCCCAATAAATCAAATCCTGCTCAGGAATCATTAAATCCTATGGTTCTATTGTGAAACATAACGAATCAAATTAATTTTATACCGTTTTTTCTTTTGTTTTCATTTAAATTCGGATAAAATCAATTCATTATTTCGGAAATGTACTTCCGATATACGAATTATCGAAATTCGTAACGAATTGAGATTCATTACAAAACGATTGCACAGCTTTAAAAATTGACAGGGATTCATTTTGTTAAACCTAAACTGAGTGCAAAAGTGTGAAGCATATATGACAGTGTTGCTGAAATAACCAAAAATAATGAAAAAATATGCAGGACTCTCAGTAAACTATATATTAAGATTACTAAATATGTATATCCAAGATGAAAATTCTATTATAGTCAGGAGCGGACTGACAACTCATGGGGCCCCCGGGCAAAAGGAAATCATGGGCCCCTTGTGCCATACCCACCCACAAACCACACCCACATAAAGCGCTGCCCACATTTGTGTTATAGCTTTTATTTCTCGCCTACTCCATTTATTACTATATTCACTAGTTCATGAATAATCTAGCACCACAGCAATAAACCTCACTGTAATGTGCAGTGTGTATGAGCGTATCAAAGAATACAACACAATAAAACTCACAACACTGTACAGTGTGTAGAAGTATATCAGAGCTCCACAGCAATAAACCTCACTGTAATGTGCAGTGTGGTATGAGCGTATCACAGAATACACTGCAATAAAAATTACACTCCTACACACTGCAGTGTTGTATCACAGAGCTCCACAGCAATAAACCTCACAGTAACGTACCAATATTTTATTCAACCCCCAGCATATCAATTTGTCATTTTACCCCCCCCCCCCGTGCGTTCACTTGCTTACACAGATCTATATATACCCACTGGATGATGGGTGATATATATATATATATATATATATAATTATACTGTAACCTCCTATGAGCAAGGCCCTCTACACCTCTTGTTCCCATCGTATGTCCATTTATCTGTATCTTGTTCCCTTTGGTTATTGTAAAGCGCTAGCGCCATTATAAATTATGACAATAATAGTGTGTGTATATATACATATACATTCTGTGCTTGGTGATGAAGTCATCATAAAGAGCTATATATATATACACACTGGAAATCTGGTATTGAGGTCATTACATAGGTATATATATATACCCACAGGATGCTTGATGATGACGTCATCACATTGGTATATACAATATATACTCGCTGAATCCTTGGTGATGAGAGCATCACATGGTATATATACTGTATATACCCACTGAATGTCTGATGATAAGGTCAACACATAGTCATGACAGCAACCACTGGATATATAGAAAGACCTATCAGGCCATTTATTTAAATAAACCATTGTGTAGAACAAGAGCAAAGCATTTTATTTGCACCAATGCGATTCCTACAAAACAACATTTATCATCATTTACAGACTCAACACTGGGAGTATTATTGCTTTACAGCTCTGTTATACACCTGACACCTCAATTATGTGGGGGTGTACAATTTTTTTTTTTTTTACCTGCACAGTCTGAATGTATGGGGGCACCTCTAAAAAATGAGGGAGATTAGGAATATGTGGACCAAAATAGGGACTGCTTCCACTAAGTAGGGACTCTTGGGTGTTACGCCTGGATAGGACGAGCTCCACAAGTAAGAAATAACAGAGGAGATAAATGTTCTGCTTGATCAGAATGTGATGAGTGTGATGAGCAAATGGGGAAGGAGCTGGACTGAGCAAAATATACCACACCACACCCTTAAACCTGCCCGCACAGCCTCTGTCTGCTCCCTCCTGCTAATCCTGCAGTGTTTAACCACTCACCCCAGGATGTGTGGACGTGTGCTGGCAGTAATTCGCTCTGTAGTACATTGCATCAAGAGCTAATTATCGCTGCTCCCGTGCTGGTCCTCCCAATGCGGAGCAATATGTTCCTCTGCATCTGCACAAAGGGACTGTAAAAGGATCTACTGTCCCTTCTCTCATGCCCCAGTAGGTCAAACTTAATGGATTTATGGTGGCAACCACCATCTGCTCTGAGCAAACAGAAGGGAGATTTTGTAGGTTGTAGCAACAGCTTGCGATGTACTAACGCAGCCTCAGGCTGGCTCTGCTGGACCTCACCCTGCTCCTTGTTCACCCGACCTCTTCTGCCGCTGCATGATCACGTGAGGGGATAGAGCCAATACAGCGTGGTTAGAGCGTGGGAGTCTGAGGCAGGCACACTATGGCGCCGGTTACAGAGTGTGCCGCAGCGGCAGGGCCATGGCTGATACAGCTGATCATTTCAATTACCAGAGCCGAAAAACGGTGGGGCTCACTCACTCTGCCTGCCAAAACCCAGGCCCCTACGAATCCGCGGGCCCTCGGGCAGTCTGCCCCTGATTTATAGTCACATATTATGGCTATTATGGTCCAGCTGTCTCGCAGTACTTCAATTCCAGTAATGGTGTTACACCCAGAGGCCGTGATCAGAATGTACATGATGAAAGGATAATTCAGCATAAAGGATTGGAAGTTTTTTTAAAGTGAGAACAATAAAGCTGTGGAATTCTCTGCCTGTTGAGGTGGTCGTGTCAGAGTCTGTACAGACTTTTAAACAACGCCTGGAAACTTCCTTCAAAAACAGAATATTAAGGGCTATAAAATTTAATATGTGATAATGGTTACTTGATCCAAGGAGAAATTTGACTGTCATTCTGGTGTCAACAAGGAATTTTTCCCCTGTCTGTACATATCGGTGAGCGCTTCAGACTGGGTTTTTTGCCTTCTTTTGGATCAACCACAGTAGGTGATGTGTGAAAGGCTGAACTCGATGGACACATGTCTATCTTTCGGCCTATGTAACATTTATGCCATGTATGTTACGTGTGACATGACTGACATATAACCATTTTAATTGCTTTTATTTCTGTTTATTGCTCAGTATTGTACAGTTTATTTAACATTTTGAAAAACAGAAATGAGTTTGAAGCTGGGAAACTGTTATGCGATTCAGAGACTGAGTACAATAGCTGGCAGCATATTGGAGGGGGAGTAAAATACTGTAGATTGTCTCTCATAAAACTTTTTCATGTTATATAGTTTCTATAAATCATTTTGAGACCAAAGGTTGCTTGTAATAAACTATATCTGAAACCCCTGTCCTAAAAGGCATTTCTTTTCATCAACACAGGAGAATATTTCATTGTTTCAGTTTCCTTAAAACACAATGTTTTTCTCATCCTTTTGGAAAAGTCAAAGTGATGTTCAAGAAATAACAGATTCCTGGAATATATTTTCCAAGGCTTTCTCTTTAACATTCCTATCTTGGTAATAAAAGCGTTCTGAGATCGAATAATTCATCTTCATTACCCTATGTGTATTGTATAGTTAAGGCTTTAGTGCACCTGAAATGTTGGCCATACCTTGCTAGAAACCCTGACTTTGATGCCATGCTACCTGCCTTATTTTTCAGCTCAGTGAAAAATAGGAGGAAGCATTCATCTGCCACTGTTAAAAGCAATCCGGTATATTCATTTACCTTTTTGGTAGATCTAGAATACATTTTCCAGGAATTTTTATATAAAAAAAATTACAAAGTCAAAAAGATATCCTGTATTGACAGAGAGCTGTGGTTCTCCGTTTCTGGGTTTGTGATTTTAGGTGAGGCCTGTCATGCCCCATGATTTAGGATTTATTGTATATTTTTACTGTTATGTGTTGAAGCTGCCTACATGCTATTGATTTCATAGCTATTTTGTCCCTGCTGGGTTTCCTTAGCTTGCTGTATTCAGCAAGTTTCCTCCCCTTTGCTCAGTGTCTTGTTCTAAGGGACTTCCTGGTTACATAGCAGCCATTCTGTGCTCACTGCTGGACAAAACTAATGTCTTTCTACCTGCATTGCTGTACACTATTACAAGATTGTCAGTCTGATCATTAAATTCTTCAACTGGATTCATCTTTCTACGTGTCAGTTTTGCTGAGTTGAAGCTATCTGCCGAACGTCATCGTGTGAGTACTGGTCAAATACAGAAATAGCTAGTCTAAAGCATTCACGCCTCACAGCTTTGCATAGGGAAGCAGAAAAGTAAAAAGACAAATACTGTCCAGCATTACTGCTGTTAGTAAAAATACATTAACAGCAGCTTGCAGCACTAGTATACAGCCTTCAGTGAACAGAGAGCAGATTTTACTGCATTCCAGACAGAGTCTGCCTACAGCTGCAGCGTGTGGGCTGTGTAAAACTTTGCCACACAGGGCCTGCTATTCTACTGCCCCTTTTTTATTCTTTTCATCTGTGTAAACATGGCAGACAGAAGAAGCCCTCTAACATCACAGGAAAGGCGACTTGTTTCAGATGTGGAAGTAATGAATATAAATCCAATCAGAAGCAAACGCAATACAAAACCTACATGTAAGATTACTGAAACACTTATGGACATAAACTACAAGACATCACAGCAAATATCATGGATTTGGGAACAGGTGATGAGTTATGTCTCCACCATCACACACCCTGTTTGTGACACATCCAAACTAAAAGAAGTTTTAGGACAGCTTTCTACAGCTCATGCTCAATATCTTGCCCACTGTCACATTTACAGTATGTCTCTAATTTAGAGAAGATAAATTATGAACAGGCTTTACAAGAAATTAACTAAATTGTCTCTCAGGCCAGAGTAAAGGCAGCAGAGAGAATTGCTCAACTCCAAAAGACTGCCTCTCACATTTCAGCATCTAGCAAGCATTCAAATAGCTCACATCCCTCAAGGTCAAAATCCTCACAATATTCAAAGAGTTCATCAATTAGTCTGCAGCTTACACAAGCCTGGGCGAAAGCAGAGACTGACAAGATACAGGTGGCCTTTGCAAAAAGAATAGCCGACATGGACGCCGCTAGCAAAAAAGCAAAAATGGAAATGGACGCCGCTCACAAAAAAAGCAGAAATGGAAATGGACGCCGCTCGCAACAAAGCAGCTATGGAAACAGAAGAAGCTCGCAAAAGAGCGGAAATAGAAGCCCTAGAGAAACAGTGTGAGCATGCCACAGCCGTAGCAACACTGAGGATCCTAGAACAAGCTGCCGCGGGAAGTGAAAGAGACAGCATCAGCTTATGCAACGTGGATACGGTAGATTCCGTTAAGCGCACCAGAGACTATGTACTAAAGCAAAACAGTTAATCTCTCATAACATCAAATGTTCCTGACAGTTGTGACAACCTTCCAAAACAGGGAAAAGACTCTTTAGCAGTAGCCTGCATCCAAGGTCCATACAATACTGTACTAGCTAATGACCTTGAGCATTCTTCACACGCCCTAGTGCAACAGCATTAACTCTCAGAAGCAATTCTACCCTCCAGCAATTTCTCAAAATCCTAGCAATCATACATGCCTGCCTGAGTCTATGGATGTTAAACCGACTCCAGGGCTAAATACAGATGCAACCACATACTACCCTATGTCACTTAACCAGAATACTGCAAACGCCTTTCAAACTTTATTTCCCTGCCCAAAGTCAGAGAAAACAGACATGTCTGAGTTTTCTTGATACATAGCTCACCGTGAACTCACCAAGACAAGCCTTTTGAACTTTGATGACCAGCCTGAAAACTACAGAAGCTGGAAGGGTGCATTCAGAACTACAATTAGTGATCTTGGCATTACTCCTGCTGGGGAACTGGACCTGCTGATCAGATGGCTTGGTCCACAGTCTACAGTACGTGTCAAGAGACTCAGAGCTATCCACATCAATAATCCAATGTCGGGCCTTGATGCTGCTTGGCAAAGACTTGATCAAAGATATGGCAGCCCTAAAGCCATAGAGAATGCTCTATTGAATTGCTTGCACTGTTTCCCAAAGATTTCCGACAAGGACAATCCGAAATCCTTGTAACTCAGTGACCTTCTCTGGGAGCTGCAGCTGGCCAAGACAGAAACTTTCCTACCTGGCAACAGCTATCTGTACACTGTTCATGGGGTAAATCCAATAGTTTTCAAGCTGCCATACAATATCAGGAAAAATGGACTGCACTTGGGGTAAAGTATAAAAGAGTAAACCAAATCTCCTTTCCACCTTTCTCCTACTTTTGTGAGTTCATAAGAGACATTGCAGAAGCAAATTATTATTATTCTTTATTTATAAAGCGCCAGCATATTCCGCAGCGCTGTACAATAAGCACAGTATAGACAGGGTTACAATACATTGAACAACATTTGACAAACAGTACAGGAGGAGATGAGGGCCCTATTCCCGTAGGAACTCACAATCTGGGAGGGTTGGGGTTGGAAACAGGAGGAGAGGACTGTAAGGTGAGAGTGATTGATGGTTGCGTCAGTGAGTTGGGTGGTAGGCTTCCCTAAATAGGAATGTTTTAAGGGAGCGTTTGAAGGAAGAGACGTTAGGGGACAGTCTGACAGTATGAGGGAGAGCGTTCCAGAGAGTGGGGGCTGCGCGTGAGAAATCCTGCAGTCTATCATGGGAAGAGGTGATGCGGGGAGAAGCTAGGTGCAGGTCACTGTTTGACCTTAGGGAGCGGGCTGGGGTGTATTTGATGATTAGTGAGGACAGGTAGTGGGGAGCTGAGTTAGTGAGGGTTTTGTAGGTAGGGATAAGGATTTTGAACTTAATTCTGCAGTGGATGGGGAGCCAGTGAAGGGACTCGCGGAGCGGCAGAGACAGAGCGGCGGGTGAGGTGAATTAGCCTGGCGGAGGTGTTCAGGATGGATTGTAGGGGGGAGAGGCGGGACAGAGGGAGGCCAGATAAGAGATTATTGCAATAGTCGAGTCGGGAGATTACCATGGTGTGTATGAGTTGTTTTGTGGTGACAGCGGTAAGAAATGGCCGAATTCTGGAAAGCAAAGAATGACCTCAGTTTTTCCTACGAGTTCCACGCTTCAGGCTTCCTTCCTCAGATGACCGACAGCTCGCACTTTAATCACAGAGGCAGCAGGGGTCCAGTATCAGTGAGGAAGACTAATTTCCTTCCCCCTCCTACCTCAATTCCTGACGAGTGCAAACAAGGTGAAAAGATTGAGAATCCTAACCACCTTTGTCCTATTCATAAGAAGCCACATCCCCCTCAAAAGTGCATCGGCTTTAGAAAGAAACCACTCCAAGAGAAGCAAGAAGCTCCTAAAGACATATGGTGTATGTATCAGATGTTGTACTTCTACTGAACACTTTGCCAAAGACTGCAAATTTCCTATTAAGTGCATAGAATGCGATAGTTTGGATCACGTGCAGGCGCTACATCCATCTCAGTACATGCCGGCAACGTCAACAGACTCCCCTCCTGTGTCAATGCACGGCGTGGAGACTACAGATCAGGAAGTTACCATAGTGTCCTCTTCTTGTTAGGGATGTGCATTTCGGGTTTCGGAATTTTCACGAAATGTCCCGATACGTGTCTTCGGATTCGGCCGAATTTCTGAATCGGATCAGATCCGAAAACGGCAGATCCGAAAAGTTTTCCGAGCCGAAACGAAAATTTTCAGGATTTTCGAGTGGACTTGAAATGTGCCAAATCGAAATTTATTTTCGCTCTATTCGTGATTTCTGTTCCATTCAGGATTTTGTTTCCATTTCGGTAATTTTGGACATCGTATCATTTATCGGTTATATCGCTGATTCTGTAAATTTTGTATCATTTCCAATGACACGATAATTCTGTCGCTACGGTAATTCTGCCCATTCTATCGTTTTTTTGTATTAAAGATCCTTTTTTTCTTATGAATATGCATTGCGCAACTTTATTTAATCATATTAAAATGGTATGAAAGGGACAAAAATTAACAAAACGATTTTAAAAAACGCAAAACTGACCCAAATGGTCGGACTTTAAAAATAAAAACCAGAATAAAAGGTTTTAAAATGGGAAAAAAAGCTGAACAAAAATAAAATGATTTTAAAACGAAAATAAATAAATAAAAAGAACGCAGCATATGAATACGCACACTGCGGGTAACAAGCACCTCTCTGCGCGGTATAATTAATGCAGCATATGAATCCACACACTGCGGGGAAGCACCTCTCTGCGGTATAATTTATATGTATACGTCTGTTTTATATGTATATGTATCCTGTCTGTATATTATAACTTAAAATGCAATAAAATTAGAATTTTCAATAATTTACAAGGTGTTTGTAAAGTGTGTTTTTTTTTTGGTTTTTTTTCACATTTCAACATGCAATTGTTTACGGTTATAAATATAGTTTCTATGAGTTGCGCTTGTTAAAAAAATTAGAGATTGGGACTTGTTACATACATTATTTTTGGGTGAAAATTACACAATTTTTAACAAACGCAACCCATACAAAAATCATTAGTGCAGCATCATTGTTCACATTATAATTGAAATGGTAACAATATTGCTGCATTAGCAAAACAAAAAACTATTTTTAAAATATTTATTTTTTAATATTTTTTTATTAAATTTTTTATATTTAATATTTTTAACTTTTAACATGGTCATGTTTTGGTATGGTTGGAAAGGCTATGCTCTGTAGACATGTGCACAGCACAAAATTTCGTTTTGAACTAATGGATTAGTCCTAAAATGCAATTTATTTAGTTGCTAAAGAAATTCGTTTTCAGTTCTTTAGTATGAAAACTAATTTCGTTCATCCGAAAACCAGTGGATACAATTACTATTGTAGTGGTGGCTCCTCAGAGGGCTGAGATCGCTGCTTGTTACACAATGTGGGCCATATTACATAGTTGGCGCTAACTTAACCAGAGCTGTTGTAACCTTCCCAGAGCCATTATAGCCTATGGAGGTTTTCAGTTTACAACAGCTCTGGTTAAGTTAACACCAACATTGTAATACTGCCCCGTGTCAGGCAAAGCTGTTACAGTAACTGACTGCTGCTCATCACAGCGCTCAGAGTTTCTGTAAAACTAGTAAATAATATTTTTATATATAAGAGGTTAGAACAATATTATTTCCTTGTTTTACTGAAACTCTGAGCGCTGTTACAGTCAGTTACTGTAACAACTGAGCCTGATACATTGTACTGAGAGATAATGTAACAAGCAGCCGATCTCAGCGCTCACAGCCACTGGATTTAAAGGGCTAAAAAAAAAAAAAAGGTTCATCTCTGTATAATGTTTAGAACATCCTCCTGCATTAATTAATACCCCTCTTTGTATAATGTAGATAACATCCTCCTGCATTAATGTCCCTCTCTGTATAGAACATTCTCCTCAATTTATACCTTTCTCTGTATAATGTATATAACATCCTCCTGCATTAATACCCCTCTCTGTATAATGTATAGAACATACTCCTGCATTAATTAATGCCACTCTCTGTATAGAACATCCTACTGCATTGGCATGTGGAGGGTGCAGAACTTCGGATGTTGCGATGTTGCGATCTTCATTGCTGGTCTCCTTCACTCAATGTAATATCACAAAAAGGACTGAAACTAAAATGTAGTGCATTTTGTTTTAGTTTCTTTCGTTTTTTGTACTGAGCAGTTTCGTTTCTCTTGAGTCATCCGAAAACTAAATTATCCCAAAATTCGGACTAAATCGTTTTAGTACTAAAACGAATGCACATGTCTAATGCTCTGGCCGATCCAACAATGCCAAACATTAACCCTAGGTAGGTGCCACGGCACGGATCGGGAGATAGGGGGTTCATTGGAACCCCCTTTCTCCACCATTGGCAACTCCAGAATTTACTATATCCGACATCCCGATGTGAAACATTGGGACTTTGGATAGATTTCGACCATTTTTATTTATTTAACTTTCGGATAGTCTAAATCTATCCAAAGTCCCGATGTTTCACATCTGAACTTTGTTTGGATAGAGTAAGTCCGTGTGGCCGTTAAACGTTTATACATTACAATTTTCTAACCATCAGCACTCTGGATATAGCAGTGTTGCTGTCCAGCGTCCTGATCCTGACCGTTGGAAATAACATATAGGCAGTCAGATTTTCTAATGATCCGATATTTCTGTCGATACGATAATTCTGTCGTAGGATCATTTACGTCCGCGTATGTGTCCATGATGGGATACGCGCGTATGTCTGTCTCCATTACGGCCTGTCGTAAACTTTACGGAGCCATTGTAGAGTTTGAGAATTTTTTGGACAGAACAAAAAAAAAAACATCCCATCATAGAGTCCTATTCGGACACGTCATCCCCTTCCACCCCAGAGACACCCAAGAAGAAGCGGGCCGGCAGCAACATGGCATTTGAGGAGATGACGGAGCTGGTTCACCTCTTCGAGAAGCGTGACTAGGAAGAACAATGTCCGCAAGTACCGTATCCTTGCACCATCCTCCTGGAAATGTTTGATAAGGACCGAAGTAACGACCAGCTGCGGAAGCGCTGGTCTGACCTTAAGACGTGTGAGGAGGAGCAATTGAGGCACATCTGGCGTGTCATAGCCAAACGTAAGTGTTATATTGTAAAGCGCTGCGCAAATTGTTGGCGCTATATAAATCCTGTAGAATAATAATAATGTGCTTGCATGTGCTAATGTGCACAGAAATACGTTGATTGAGGTGCAACAGAGGGTTGTGGTAAATGGAGTTTATTCGGCGCAAGGTCTTGTTACCAGTGGGGTACCTCAGGGGTCAGTACTTGGACCCATTCTCTTTAATATTTTTATTAGTGATATTGCAGAAGGTATTAATGGAAAAGTATGTATTTTTGCTGATGACACAAAAATTTGCAACAGGGTTGACGTTCCTGGAGGGATCAGCCAAATGACAAATAATTTAGGTAAACTAAAAAAATGGTCGGAGTTGTGGCAATTGAGTTTTAATGTGGATAAGTGCAAGATAATGCACCTGGGACGTAAAAACCCAAGGGCTGAATATAGAATATTTGATACAGTCCTAACCTCAACATCTGAGGAAAGGGATTTAGGGGTCATTATTTCAGAGGATCTAAGGGTAAGTAGTCAATGTAATAGAGCAGCAGGAAATGCTAGCAGAATGCTTGGTTGTGTAGGGAGAGGTATTAGCAGTAGGAAAAGGGAAGTGCTCATGCCACTGTACAGAGCACTGGTGAGACCTCACTTGGAGTACTGTGTGCAGTACTGGAGACCGTATCTCCAGAAGGATATAGACATCTTAGAGAGAGTTCAGAGAAGGGCTACTAAAATGGTGTACGGCTTGAAGGAGAAAAGTTACCAGGAAAGGCTTAATGATCTTAACATGTACAGCTTGGAAAAAAGACGAGACAGAGGAGATATGATAGAAACATTTAAATACGTAAAAGGAATCCACAAGGTAGAGGAAGGGAGTATATTTAAAAGGAAACAAAATAGCAAAACAAGAGGACATAGTCTTAGATTAGAGGGGCAAAGGTTTAAAAGTAACATCAGGAAGCATTATTTTACTGAGCGGGTGGTGGATACATGGAACAGTCTTCCAGTAGAAGTGGTAGAGGCCAAAACAGTAATTGAATTTAAGCAAGCATGGGATAGGCATAAGGCTATCCTAAACAAAAGATAAATCCAGGTCAAGTATCCATTTATTTGGGCAGACTAGATGGGCCGAAAGGTTCTTATCTGCCGACATTTTTCTATGTTTCTATGTTTCTATTGATCTAGTCCTTTTTTCATGCAATGTGCATTTTTGCCATAGCTCTTCTTTTTTGTGATTTTACGTATTCGTGAAAATTGTGATATTTGTATGTAGATGAATGTGTTAATTTTTTTAACAAGCGCAACTCATATAAAATATAACCGCAAACGCTTGCATGTTAAAATGTGAAAAAAAAACACTTTACACCTTGTAAATTATTGAAAATTCTAATTTTATTGCAGTTTTTGTTATAATATACAGACAGGACATGACGCATACATATAATAATGATATATTATGAATCTGCCGAGTCTGCTGGAAAGAACGATATATAACATGTCTGGGTCATATATAATAAAATAAGGCTTCAAAATTTCATTTAAAATTTAAATTTAGTTTTGGACCCGTTCGTTCGTTCTTTCGTTCATTCGTTAGTCCGCGGGTCGCGCATGCGCGTTTATGTCCGTCATTACGGCCTGTCGTAAAACTTACGGATCCTTGCCGATATTTTCAGATTGTAGCACAGGCAAAAGTTAATTTCTTCCCATACATCCCATCATGGCTGAAGGAAGGGAATCGTGCTTCCCCAACCCACTGAACCCAGACCTGCAGAGACCCCAGGGCCCAGAAGAAAGAAGCGTGCCAGCAACATGGCATTTGAGGAGATGGTGGAGCTGGTGCGCATCTTCCAGAACCATGACCATGACTATGACTGCTGTAAGGGCCCGTACGGCAGGAAGAACAATGTACGCAAGGACCGTATCCTTGCAAAGTTACGCAGCACCCTCCTGGAACAGTTTGACACGGACCGAAGTAACGACCAGCTGCGGAAGCGCTGGTCTGACCTCAAGACGCGCGAGGAGGAGCAATTGAGGCACATCCGGCGTGTCATAGCCAAACGTAAGTGTTATGTTATATTGTAAAGCACTGCGCAAACTGTTGGCGCTATATAAATCCTGTATATAATAATAATGTGCTTGCATGTGCTAATGTGCCCAGAAATACGTTGATTGATTTGTGTTTTCAGGACTCATACATGCATTTTTGCCATAGCTCTTCTTTTTTGTAATTTTACGTATACGTGAAAATTCTGATATTTGATGTATGATATGAATATGAAATTACAATGCTGGATTTGTGTTTTTGGCACTGTGTGTACCAGGGGAGTAACTAGAAATCAATCACAGGGCCCCATTTCAAAATGTTGTATGGGCCCCCTCCCCCGCCTGCAACCTAACACTCGCATAGTATACCCGCCCAAAAAAAATGAACACACGACCACTACACTCACGCATGTGGCACAGTACCCAGGCAACAGCTTATAATAATTAATTTGTCCCCCAGCATGAGCATACCAATTAAGTACTGGCTGGGTGGAGTAGAGGTAACATCCCTGCTCTGCGTGGGAGAGAGAGCCTGGAGGAGTGGGACTGGAGACATGGGTTCGATCCTGGCAAGAGCACCTCTCCGTCTCCAGTAAGTGTCCTGTCCTTGGGCAAGACACCTAATGGTACATTACTCGCCACCCAGGACATACAGAATACCAGAGACATCTCAATGTTATGTATCCTTCGTGTAAAACATGAGCAATCTCAATGTATCCTTCGTGTAAAACATTAGAAATCGCAATGTATCCTTCGTGTAAAACATGAGAAATCGCAATGTATCCTTCAAGGGAGGCAGGGTTTGGTTGTTTACTTTGACAATAGCTGGTTGGGAGTGGACAGGGGGCAATTGTATGTTACTTTTGACAAGCTGAATGAATGTACAAACAGGGAAGGTCCTCTCTCGTTGACTTTTATTGAAAAACACCACTATGCAGAGGTGACAGGTCCAACAGTTAGAACTTGCATAGCAAATGGTGAACATGTCATGTACCTCCTACTATTACATTATGTCACATATTCACAATAAACACATCATTTGGCCTTCAGCTCAAACATCATTTACATAATCTATTGAAAAGGGAATCCGTGTGTGGCTGAGACTAGTAGACAATGGGTGACTCCCACAACCTTATGTGTTCCATGACACTATCCTCCTTTGAAATGAAAACCAGAGAAATCTAGATGTATCCTTCCTGGGAAAACAGAGAAATATCAATTTATTTCTCACCAATATCAATTAATACCCCCATCCCCAATATCAAATCAATATATCCCCCAATATCAATTCATTCCCCCATATCAATTTAACCCAAAGGCACCGGCTGCCCCCTGGTTGTCACTTATCCTCACCGGGCCCCACTCGGCTGCGGGCCTCATAGCTCATAAGTACTGTAGTGAGTTGGGGTTGTTGTGACTGAGTGATGCATATGAGATGACCCGCAGCTTGCCCAATATTGTCTCCCACCTGCGCATCAAAAAAAATCTCTTAGCCTCTGCTAATGCTAAGTAAGTGGTGGGATGGGACATGTAGTTCTTCTGAAAGTGCATCCAAACAGAGCCGCGTTCAATTAATACCTCGGCAGCTGCTGAATTGATGCTGCACAGCAATTCAGTTTGCTGCAGCAGTGTCATTGAACGCTTTGGATGCGAATTTTAAAAAAACAATGACCGATTATTGTATTTTCTGCTATATCCACAGTTTTATTAGCAGAAACTAAGACTGAGGCCATCTTTGAAATAACTAAAAGCAGTCAGCACAATTCCGTTTTGTATGCACACAACACAAATAATAATAGTTTTTATTGAATAAACGTTATGTTTACTTTGGATTTTTTTTTACAATTGAACCGTAATCTATGTGTAGGGGTAAATAATAAATAAATATTTTGTGACTTCACTGACTTTAGAACTATGAGATGGGAGTAGAAGTGGTGGGTCAAGCTGGTAGTGGAGGGGTGTCGCGATATGTTCGGCAATATTGTGTATAGATATACCATTTTTTTCCAGTCTGCATTATTTACGTGTTATAATATTTTTTGGATTTGGCAGAAAACCCAAAGGCATCTCATGCCACGGCGCAGGTGGGGACCAGCACCTCCAGTGCCCCACAGCCTGGCAGAATGGAGGAGGGGGACCTACGGGCAACCACCAGCTCTGGTACAGGGTGAGCCAGTCAAACCTGCATTTTTGAAAAGGGCGGGAGAGCCGTGAAAGTGGGTGGAGCGAGTTAGCAAGGTTACCATTGTGTCCCCCACAACTAAGCATTTCAGTCGTCATGGAGCAGTGGTCTAAACAACAACGTTCATTCGCTGTGAAAGCGTTTTACCAAAGTGGTAGTTATGCAGCCGCTCAGCGTCGTTTCTGGAAGAATTTTCAAATTAATCGAAATAAGCCAGTGCCGTCTGTTAATTCAATCAAATTGTGGGTGACAAACTTTGAAGCAATTGGTGAAACGAGAAGCAGAAGGGGTGGCAGTGCAAGATCAGTGCGAACTCCCACGAATATTGACCGCGTGAGAGTTGCTGTGGAAAGAAGCCCTCGGAGATCGGCGCGTCGACAGAGTGCTGCGCTTGGCATGGCAAACACGAGCGTCCGAAGAATCTTGAGGTTAGATTTACACCATCACCCATACAAAATTCAGGTTGTTCAGGCTATGAATGAAAACGATTTTGCAGCTCGACGGCGTTTTTGTCAAACGTTGTTGGACATGTTTGATGAAAACGAGGACCTTGTTCACAACCTGTGGATGAGCGATGAGGCACATTTCCATCTCTCTGGTTTTGTGAATAAACAAAATTTCCGATATTGGAGTGATGAAAACCCTCAACAACTCCATCAAACACCACTCCATTCAAGCAAGGTAACAGTTTGGTGCGCAATGTCCTCATTGGGAATCATAGGCCCGTATTTTTTGGAAAATGACAGGGAGCAAGCAGTTACTGTGAATGCACAACGCTATTCGGAAATGTTGCATTCGTTCTTCATTCCTCAGCTTCGTCAACATGGAATGAACAATGAAACCTTATTCCAGCAAGACGATGCCACAAGTCATACAGCCCGTGTGAGCATGAATGTTCTCAACAATGTTTTTCCAAATCGGGTGATATCCCGAAATGGAGCAATTTCTTGGCCTCCCCGATCGCCCGACCTCACAGTGTGATATTTTTTCTTGTGGGGGTACCTGAAGAGTAAAGTCTTTGAACAACGACCTCCAACGCTTGGGGAACTCAAGAGGAAAATCCGGTTGGAAATCGAGAGAATTCCTCAGCGTATGCTCCGTGATGCGATGGGCTGTTTCAGAAATCGCCTACAAGAATGTCTCAATTGGGAAGGACACCATCTTACTGGAGTTATTTTTAAACAGTGAATGTTGTTTCTTAAATGCTTTTTAATGTACATTAAGATAGTAACAATAAAATTTTGAAATATCCATCCGTTTATTTTTTACAGTCATTTCAAAAATGCAGGTTTGACTGGCTCACCCTGTATATACAGTTTCAAGCTGGTAGTGGAGGCTCGTCGCAATACTTTCGGCAATATAGTGTATATATATACCATTTTTTCCAGTCTGCATTATTTACGTGTTATTTTTAGGATTTGGCAGAAAAAAGTAAGGCATCTCATGCGGCGGCGGGAACCAGCAGCACCTCCACCAGTGCACCAGGAGAGGGAGCCATGGGCGACCACCAGCTCTGGTATATACCTTTTTATTTTGCAACGACTTTTGTTCAAAAACAGAAACCTTTTTTGTTTATTGTATTTTCATTTAATTTTATTATATATAGCACAAGAGCTACAGGAGGAGGAGCAGGAGGATGAGAGGGAAACGGACCTGCAGGAGGAGGCCGCCAGTACATGTTTTTTTTTTACTGTTGAATTTTGCAACGACTTTTGGTCAAACACAAACCAGTTTTGTTGCTTACTGTATTTTTTTATTTCTTTAATTTCTTAGATATAGCACCGGAAGAGATGCTGATGGTGGTTGTAGAGGAGGAGGACGGGGAGTTGGACTCGGAGCCTCAGGAACCCGCCAGCTCGGGTATATACTGTTATATATTTTAATGACTTTCAGTCAAAAATAGAAACCTGTTTTACTTACTGTATTTTCCTTCTTTCATTTATAGGATATATACTAGCACGAGAAGCCAGACCGGACCGTTCTTCCAGGTTACAGATGGCCATTTTAAAGCTGGGCCAGGCTGCCAGGAACCTGAAGTCCATCGCCGAACAGATAAATACAGCTGTCGACATCCTGGAAGAAGTGGAACGCCTCTGCTAGGCCACCAGCCACCTCCTCAGTCCTGTTTTATTTTTCCCAATTGGGCAGTTTGCCATTTGGCATTTATTTCTTAATAAATTTTATATTTTTCAACTATTTTCCTGTTTGTTTGCGTAGCTTTTCCTTACTTAATATGTATTGCTTGGTTTCCTCACTGTTAACATTATATGTACATAAATTTATTGACGTTTCTATGGACCCTTTGTCATAAATTTGCACTGTGTGAAGTCTTCTCCGACACAACCCAAAGATTCTCAGTGCGGCTCAGGTCTAGTTTATTTGCCCCTGTTCGCAGCTTCACGCAATACCTCCTCCCAGCTATGAGCTCTCTCTCTCTCCCACCGCTGCCCACTAAGACGATGCCCGCCAACATGGTCACGTCTTTGCAGGAAGACAACAGCGTGGGGGAATGGCAGCTGCCAACAGTCCCAAGACCTCATCGTGTGAGGGGTGTGTGAGCGGCGTGTGATTGTTGAGGGGGGGTGTGAGGGGTTTGGGGCGTGTGAGTGGTGTGACGTGGGAGGGAGGCGGGAAGCGAGAGGTGGCGTGATGTAGATGAGAGGGGTGGGAGAAGGGAGGGTAGTTCCTCCTCCACCCTGTCCTCACGTACTCCAGCCTGTGCAGAAAAGGGGGGCCAAGGTTTACCACCGATGAGAACAATGCTCTGGTGGCAGCGGTGGTGTCTGAAAAGAAAAAACTTCTCATCTAAGAGTAACAAGGCCCTGAAGAGGGCTGCATGGGGACGGATGAGGGATGCTGTTTACAGTTTACACGGTCCAGCAAACCCATCGGACCATTGAATGCATTCTTCACCGGTAAGTAAATTACAAATTTTTTATACATCATGAATAGTAATGAGAGAACACCCCCGTGTTTGCCTCGCATTCGAACTTTAGAATTTGAACATGATTAGAACACAATACAAGTCTATGGTTCTCAAAAAGTTTGAAAATTAAAGTGCCCTTCGAGAGGGCATATGTGCAAGATATTGGCTATAAAAAATAAGGTGTATGGGGGTCCGGGTACTGCCCTGGGGAAAAGGAAACGAAGAAAAAAAGGATTTTTTAAAAAAATGTGCACCTAACTACCGAATTTGAAATGAACTATCAAATGGATATCATTTGAAATGTTAAAAAAGGTGTGGGAAAGGTTTTTAGCAACAAGGTGTGGAAAATGTTTTAGCCCCATAGGGTTCATTGTTAAAAATATTCACATTTTAATGCAATATCAACCAAACCTTTGCTTATAATATTCTGCAGGTAAGGGTGTCTTACTGTCTTTATATTCGTTTTTTTTTAAAAAAAAATTTGGTCGAACTGTTTTCGAATGGCCCAAAAAGTTTGCAGTTTGAACTTTCCAACTGCCGATGTTTAAATCAACTTCAAACTGATTTAAACCGGCAGCCCATCTCTAATTATGAATAGGTAGCACACCTGACTAAACAAACACAGTATAGGACCGAACATTGTTCACTGACCCGACAATGAATAAATGCAATATTTTAGAAAATAATTTTTTAACTAATAATTGTTTTGTCAATAAATGCTAATGAGCGGAGAGGAGACACATGATATAACTTGTTAACAAAACTATTTATTTCTTGTAGCACAAAATATAGTAAAATAAAAAAATATGTAAATAAATCAGAACTGTAAATACTTCAATTGTTCACATATGTTGTCCTAAATCACATAAAATTCGTCTCCTAGTCACATAATTTGCTGCAATCAGTTCTAACTTCTTGTAAACGGAGAAAATTATTCACTGAGCCGACAATGAATAAATGCAATTTTTTAGAAATTTTTTTTTAACTAATAATTGTTTTGTTCCTTAGCTATTATGACTGCAAACGCAAGGCGACTGTACAGCGCAAGTTGGAGAAGATGAGCCATGGGGAACTGAGCCGGTGGGAGAGGCGTCTGGTGGATCACCTCTTGGATGTCACGACGGGTCATGAATCAGGGTACGGACTCTGAGCACAGCAGACAGCAGCAGAGAGCTGGTGAGTTAAATGAAAAGAAATAGATCGTTACATAAAGCCATCACTGTTGGTCAATTCAAAGAGTACAGAAATCCCACTGATTGGCCAGGCCACAATTGCACCGTATAGCAAAATTAACTAATCTGCATGCAATTTCAGGGTCAGTTTGACTCTGAATAACCCCTTATGTATGTAAAAAAAAAAAAATTGGTCTTTTTCAGAACACTTGAGACTTACCTTTTGCTTCACATTCCTATTTTAAGAATGCATCACCAGAGGGATCAGCTCCAAGGCAGCACGTCTGGGGCCCTTTCCAGTGAGTACCTACTAAACAAACACACAAGGGATAAAGAATGAGGGAGAGGGGGTAGAGGGAGAGAACGAACCTTTATCCATCTGCTAAGTATTGTACTCTTGTCTTTAACAGTAGTCCGTAACCCATTGGTGGCATCCTGTGGGAAGAGTACCATTACCCGCTGTCAGTCCTGCACGTACGTATGCGCGCCGCACAGTCACACTGCAGGAAGAACACAATCCTAAATCAATCGCACAGATGTTACAGAATTAAAACTTTGCTTGTTTCTTGTCTCCTATTACAGTTGAACAGCCATTTCCAATCCACCAGGATACCTTGGAGAGGCTGGTTTTTCAGACACAACGGCTTGGGCAGGAGATCAGGAAGCAGACCCAGGCTGTGAACCGGCTGGCGTCTGCGTCCAGAAATACCTTGTACCTTGCAGTGTCTATATTTTAATTATTTAGGTTCAATTATATATATTTGTAAAAGTCCCAGGACATACTTGAAACCAAGAAAAAAACAAATGTATCCTTTATGGTAAAATACAAAAAAATATATTAAATACATTCTGATTAAATTATTTATATATTGTAAATATAATATACAGTTGTGTTCAAAATTATTCAACCCCCAATGCTGTAAAGGGTTTTAGGGAATTTAGTGTACATTTGTAATTGTATTCAGAATGAAATCCTACAAGGACTTTTTAAAGAACCATATGCAACTAAAATGACATCAATTGGTTTTGTAATACAGTAGTAAATGTTTCTTTTGTGAATTCTTCATTGACACAATTATTCAACCCCTTAAAGACTACCACTCTGAAGAACAGAGGTTCATTCAAGTGTTTTCAATCAGGTATTGAAAACACCTGTGGATGTCACGGAGCAGCAATAAAGCATAATAAGCACCAATTAGGCAGCTTTAAAATGACTGTAAAACTTAGCTCCTTCTAGACATTTACTGGTGTGGTTACAAACATGGTGAAGTCAAGAGAATGGTCCAGGAAGACAAGAGAAGAGGTGATTAGTCTTCACAGGAAGGGAAATGGCTATAAGAAGATTGCAAAGATGTTAAACATACCAAGAGAGACCATAGGAAGCATCATTCGCAAATTCAAGGCAAAGGGCACTGTTGAAACGCTACCTGGTCGTGGCAGAAAGAAGATGCTGACTTCGACTGCTGTGCGCTACCTGAAGCGTAGAGTGGAGAAAAGTCCCCGTGTGACTGCTGAGGAACTGAGAAAAGATTTGTCAGATGTGGGTACTGAAGTTTCAGCTCAGACAATACGGCGCACACTGCGTAATAAAGGCCTCCATGCCAGAACTCCCAGGCGCACCCCCTTGCTGTCTCCAAAGAATAAGAAGAGTCGACTGCAGTATGCCAAAAGTCATGTGGACAAACCACAGAAGTTTTGGGATAGTGTTCTGTGGACTGATGAAACAAAATTAGAACTGTTTGGGGCCCATGGATCAACGCTATGTTTGGAGGAGGAAGAACAAGGCCTATGAAGAAAAGAACACCTTGCCTACTGTGAAGCATGGCGGGGGGTCAATCCTGCTTTGGGGCTGTTTTGCTTCTGCAGGTACAGGGAAGCTTCAGCGTGTGCAAGGTACCATGAATTCTCTTCAGTACCAGGAGATATTGGATGACAATGTGATGCAGTCCGTCACAAACCTGAGGCTTGGGAGACGTTGGACCTTTCACACAGGACAATGATCCCAAGCATACCTTCAAGTCCACTAGAGCATGGTTGCAGATTAAAGGCTGGAACATTTTGGAGTGGCCATCGCAGTCACCTGACTTAAATCCGATTGAGAACCTCTGGTGGGACTTAAAGAAAGCAGTTGCAGTGCACAAGCCTAAGAATGTGACTGAACTGGAGGCTTTTGCCCATGACGAATGGGCGAAGATACCCGTAGATCGCTGCAAGACACTTGTGTCAAGCTATGCTTCACGTTTAAAAGCTGTTAGTACTTAGTACAACATCCTTTTACAGTTATAAGATTGAATGTCACTTGGGGGTTGAATAAAACTGATAATGATGTGAGCACAGAAAAGACATTTGTGGTTATTTCATTACAAATGTTATGTTATATTTGTCTGACCTACACGTGCCTCTTTGATTTAATTGTAAGCAAGATGACTGAATGATCAATGTCAAACTGGCCAAAACACTCAATTTCAGTGGGGGTTGAATAATTTTGAACACAACTGTATTATTTCTATTTATTGTAAATATATTAAATCCAATTTAAATTATTGATTGTTAATATATTGTGTAGCGCTCACTCCCGGAGGAGCCGCTGAAAATGAACCACGGGTCAGTCTCCCCGCACTAGGGAATAAATATACTCCAGCACCGTTGTGGATTTTATAAATTATATAATTTACTGAAGTAAAAGGCATATAATGAGACACGGTGTTCGTAGATATATTCACAGTAGTTCGTATCACGGTAAACGCGCAGCGGGAAAAAGAAATGCGAGACTTCGTATTTCTGAAAAATACGCGACCAAACAGAAAAATACAATACTTCGTAATTACGAGAAACGCGCAGCGGAAAACAAAATAAGATGCGAATCTTTGCCCCTTTTTCGATACTAGGGAGTGAGTCCCGAACAGGTTAAGTCCCGAATTGTGAGTGTATGTGTGTGTTATGGTACCCGGGTACTATTCAACTGGCCAGTGAATCTTTTAAGCGATGTCTTCGACTAGTCAAGTTGGGGCCTGTGGGTTTCAGAAATAAACAACAGCGTGCTTGCTTGGGCTTTTGTAAAACCGGCCTTGGAGGCCTCTCACCCATCCGTTCGATCACCAAGGCTCCACTGACCCAGGACGTCTCTCCGCTCGTTTTCCTCGCTGGGATACCGGCTACTGGATAGGTGGTCAGGCTTTCTGTGCTCCGGCCGGACTTGTCCAGCTACCGCCTGCTCTCCCATCCAATGGACTCGCGGTACTCCTCACTCGAGGTCCTCAGCTTGTCTGGATAACAACTTGGGTGATGTCTGTCAATGAGTAAGGCTCCTTCTGGCAAGGCAGGATAACCCCACTAGAATTCTGATAGGCCACACTTGCGCTCCGGCCTTGTCACGGTTCCGCTCTGCAGCACTGCGTCCTCTCTCATGCACTCCCTGGCGCACTCTGGTGCGCTCTCCACGAGGCTCAGGATGTACAGCGTCTGTGTCCCACCCACTTCCTGTCTGTTTGAAAAGCATGCCGGGAAACGTAGTCCCAATGTTCAGTGTCTCTTATCGCGCTTGTCTCCCTCCGGTGGCCAAAAATAGGTACTGCCACAATAAGGCTTTAAACACAGCGCTACACTCTCCTCCTCCTAGAACTCTTGGGTCTCTCCAAGGAGGTACAACAGTTACATTACATTTCAACACAGTTTAGATACAATATACAGGTTCAGCAGCAAACATACAGTGGGTTAGATACACTTCTTCAAGTTGACTCATGCTTTGGGCTACCTCAGCTAACATAGTAGACACTTCGGGCAACCTCTGCACTGTGGTGATGGCCTCTTCAGTGCTATGTCCTGGTGAGTCATAGGTGAGTCGCTGGGGCGGTCGAACAGAGCGTTTTGGTTCTGGCTCAATCAGTTCCTCTTCAGGTGGAAGTACTATAGGTGCTGGCTCAATCAGTTCTTCTTCAGGTGTAGGTACTATAGGTGCTGGTTCAGCCCCTCTTTCTGCCACTGGATCAGAAATCTCTTCAGAGTATGATCCCTCCAGTGAAGGCATAGAACTGTAGTCATAAGATTCAGCTTCAGGAGCTACAGGGACTCCAACAGTATCAGGAACTTCTAACTGAAATTCAAGAGCTTCAGGGATTTCCATAGTCTCAGGGACTTCTAACTGAAATTCAGGAGCTTCAGGCCTCAAATTACTCTCCCATCGTTCAGGAACTGAGATAACCTCTTCAGGCTCTGGTGAACGCATCCAGTCCAGACAAAAACTCTCTTCCTCACTGTCCCTTTCGCTCTCTTCGACAACCCGGGTCTGTTGAGACCGAGTAACAGGAGGCAAACGTGGAGCAGGCGGATTTGGCAAAGAAAGTTCGTCCCCAACTGGTATCCTCACAGCCTCTCTCAAAGGTAACAAATGATTCCCCACTACCTGTCCTCACTAATCACCAAATACACCCCAGCCCGCTCCCTAAGGTCAAACAGTGACCTGCGCCTAGCTTCTCCCCGCATCACCTCTTCCATGATAGACTGCAGGATTTCTCACGCGCAGCCCCCACTCTCTGGAACGCTCTCCCTCGTACTGTCAGACTTTCCCCTAACTTCTCTTCCTTCAAACGCTCCCTGAAAACATTCCTATTTAGGGAAGCCTACCACCCAACTCACTGACGCAACCATCAATCACTCTCACCTTACAGTCCTCTCCTCCTGTTTCCAACCCCAACCCTCCAGATTGTGAGTTCCTACGGAATAGGGCCTCATCTCCTCCTGTACTGTTTGTCAAATGTTGTTCAATGTATTGTAACCCTGTCTATACTGTGCTTATTGTACAGCGCTGCGGAATATGCTGGCGCTTTATAAATAAAGAATAATAATAATAATAATAATTCCGGTGCCAGTTCTTAAGAGGCCCAGCCTTTCCATCTGGCCGGATTTGATACATCGGCAGACCCGGCAGTTGCTTGCAGACAATGTAGACTTGAGAACTCCATCTATCCGCCAACTTGTGCCTCGCAGCAGCACCCAAGTTCTTCAACAAACCCTATCACCGGGTTGTAGATCTTGTATCCGAACTTTCAAGTCATAATTCTTTTTGTTCTTTGCTTCCTGTTTCCTGAGGTCAAACGGGCTGTTCAAACGCAGAAGCCAGGTTCTTCCGAAGTCTATCCACGTAGTTTCTATGGGAAGCTACCGACGTCTGGTCTAGAGATAACACAAACGCCAAATCAACCGGCAGTCGGGCTTCTCTTCCGAACATAAGACGGTACGGTGAGTATCCAGTCGCATCACTCTCCGTACTGTTATATGCATGCACCAGAGTAGCTATGTGACGACTCCAACTCTGCTTCTCTATGTTTGACAAAGTCCCCAGCATATTCAGCAGCGTGCGATTAAACCTTTCTGGCTGAGCATCACCTTGAGGGTGATATGGTGTAGTTCGGGTCTTTTGGATTCCCAACAGTTCCAACAATTGTCCAACAAGTCGGCTTTCAAAGTCTCTACCCTGATCAGAGTGTATTCTCCTTGGCAGGCCGTAGTGAACAAAGAACTTTTCCATCAGAACCTTGGCTACTGTCGGAGCGCGTTGATCTTTCGTAGAAAAAGCATGGGCGTAACGAGTGAAAAATCAGTCACTATTAGAATATTCCCTTGCCCGCTAGCATCCGGCTCTAAGCACAGGAAGTCAATGCACACCAAATCCATGGGTCCCTGACTCTGTAGATGGCTCATTGGAGTGGTTCGGGTCGGTAGAGTCTTCCTCTGAATACACCTCAGACAGGAATGGCAGTAAGTTTCCACTTCAGCTCTCATGCAAGGCCAATAGAATCTGTCTCGCACCAGCTTAAAAGTTCTTTCAGCACCCAAATGTCCATGCTCATCATGTAACGATCGCAGCACACTCTCTCTATGCTTGGTGGGAAGGAATAGCTGTTGAGTCTCTTCAGCATTTGTTGAGGGGCCCCTTGGTAGACCACCACATCCACATCTTCAACCGTTCCCACTCTTTGTAGACCAATCTGGCTCCATCTGGGGAATTGGTCAGCAGAATTTCCCGCTGGTTCGCAGTTAGGGCCTTTATGGTCAATGCAATTAAAGGGTCTCTGGCCTGATCCGCCTTCAGGTCTTGTTTTGAAAAGGTAGGTAGACTTTCACCTCAATTGTGTAGGGTTGCAGTAGAACTCAGGAACAGCCGCAGCCATGACTCCTATGGCCTCCGCTTCGATCCCTCCCTTGACCCGGCGCTCTGCTCCTTGACACAAAGCTTGCACCCCGTCTGGAGTCAACTGAGTCCATTCTGTAGTGTAGGGTCTTCTCGATAAAGCATCAGCATCTCGATTATTCACCCCAGGGCGATACTTCAGGCTGAACCGAAACCCTGACAGAGCGGCCAACCACCGATGTCCCGTTGTGCGTCCAGTTTTGCAGTAGTAAGAACGTAGGTAAGAGGATTGTTATCCGTTTTATCACAAACTCGGCTCCATACAGATAGTCTTTTAACTTGTCCACCACTGCCCACTTTAAGGCTAGGAACTCCAACTTGTGGTAGGATAGTTCTTTTCTGAAGGCGTAAGGCTCCGACTCACGTATGCTACAGGCCTCAGCAATCCACCATACTCCTGATACAGGACTCCTCCTAGTCCTTCTCTGCTGGCATCCACATGTAACTCATACGGCTTGTGAGGGTCCGCGTAGGCCAAGACAGGAGCTTGAGTTAGACTCTCTTTTAGCTTCAAGAAAGCACCTTCACACTGACTAGTCCATTCGCCCTGTATGGACTCTCGAGCTTTCCTTGGTCCTGGAGCTGACGGGTTTCGGTCAGAGGCCTTGCAGCCTTCTTCGGTGTTTTCCTTCTGTAGGAGTTTGTTCAGTGGTTGAGCTATCTTTGCGAATCCTCTACAAATCTTCGATAATAGGAACAGAACCCCAAGAAAGATCTAAGTTCAGTGACGTTTCTGGGTCTGGGCAAGAAGCTACGGCCTCCAACTTCCGAGGATCTGTCGAAACACCTTCTGCTGAGACCACATGTCCCAAATACGTAACAGACGGCAGACAGAATTGACACTTCTCCAGAGACAGTTTCAATCCCTCTTCATGGAGCCTCTTCAAGACCTTCTCCAAACACTGCTCATGCTCTTCCAGAGTCTTCCCAAACACGATTATGTCATCCAGGTACACTAATACTTCGATCAGATTCATGTCCCCGACTGTCTTCTCCATTAACCGTTGGAACGTGGCTGGAGCTCCCGTAAGGCCTTGAGGCATTCTGTTAAATTCAAAGAACCCCAGTGGACAGATGAACGCAGTTTTCTCTTTGTCTTCGGGATGCATTGGTATCTGGTGATACCCGCTTCGTAGGTCTAGTACACTAAACCATTTCGCTCCAGACAAACACTGTAAGGCATCTTCTATCCGAGGAGTAGCATATTGGTCTGGGATGGTTCTCCGGTTCAACGTGTGGTAGTCTATGCATAGGCGGACAGAACCGTTCTTCTTCCGGACCATCACTATTGGAGATGCGTTTGGACTCCTGGACTCTTGGATCACCTTGGTTCTTTGCAATTCATTCAGCTGTTCTCGCAGATCATCCAAGTCTCCAAGTGGAACTCGCCTTGATCTTTCACGAAACGGCTTGTCTTCTTGTAATCGAATGCGGTGCTCAGTACTTTTAGCTAGGCCTACGTCGAACTCATCTTTCGAGAACAATTCTCTCCACTTTAGAACTTGAGACTGAAGACGTTTCTTCCACTCGGATGAAATGGGAGCGTCCTTGGGGTAGAATCTTTCATCTGGAATCTCTTTATCCACTCCCCCTCCTAAATCTGTGGAGAGGGGCGTAGCGGACTCTACTTGCCCGATAGGCATTCGTGCTTTAAGGACTACTGGAGAATCAGACACATTGCACACGCTGACTGAGACTCTTCCTCGTGTTCTTTTCAGAGCTTTAGTGGAGATTATTTCAGGGATCACTTCGACTCCGGCTTCACTCCCATGATTAAAATCGGTTTCCAGCACCACATAGGGACCTGGTTGCGACCCGTTCAACTTGACTGAAGCCCGGAAACTTGCTACTTCTCCTGCTTGCAGAACCCTCTCTGTTCCTTCTAATCTCCATAGGCGCCCCACTTCGGCAGGTGCCTTCTGTTCTTCGACCATCCTCTGATAGACCGGACGTAACATTGGGTATACTCCTTGAGTAGAACCTTCTTCCAATACGATAGGTGTCAGAAGACGCCGCACCAAATCAGTATTCGTCCCCACTATCATGGAACTTCTGTTTGCACCTGAGGGTCGAGGACACACAATGGCCAATGCATCACAACCTCCGGACTGTCCGATGACTTCGGATCCGATCTCCAATTTCACCTGTAGATACCCGTCATAGGGGAGTTTCTCAGTTCCGATACCCCAGATTTCCAGGTCCTTCAATTTCTGTAGAGGAATGTGCTTCAAATGTTTCTCATAGAAGTCTCGGTAGATCAATGTCACTTGAGCCCCTGAATCCAACAGGGCTTTAGTGTAGACTCCCTCCACTTGGATTGGCACAATAGGAGAAGAACCTATCAGTTGGTCAGGAAACTTGGTGGCGGCATCAGGACACTTAGACCCAGTTTGCTGTACCCTGGCCTTTTTCTTGGCCCGTGTAGGTTTTGGGTGGGCATTGCTTCCCCATGATGTAGGTCCGGACGCTAAGGGAGTGACTCTTTCAGTCCTGGCAGGCTCAGCAGTTGGCCGGACTTTGGGCCCTCTCGCCCTCTAGTCCTGGCTTGATTTTTGGAGCGGGGTTCCTCTTCGGGCACCCAGGTTGCTCCTCACACCCGCCCTCTGGCGTTTCCCGCCGGTGAGGTAGATAATAGTCCTTCTAAGGCTTTAACAACTCATCAACTCTATTCCTCTCAGGCTTTCGGTCTTTGCATTGTGCGCGGAAGTGGCCCATTTCTCCACAACCGAAACATCTCTTCTTAGAAAGTGGAGACGCAGTCGCCTGTTGTGATTCAGTTAAAGGACCTTGGCTAGACACCACAGCAACTCCGGTTGTCTGCATGCCTGTAAGGAACTTCTGCATCTCTGCCTGCATCTCTGTTACCTTCATCAACACTCGGCACAGCTCCGCGTGCGCCTGCTGCAATTCAGCTTGAGCTTCCTGTACTTTCTTAACAGTTTTGTGCAACTCACCACGTTCAGAGAGGTGTAATTCTTTGGCAGCCCTCTCTGTGGATTTAAAAGCGATCAGGTGCTCTTGCTCGTCCACGTTGGACCCGTAAGTATCTAGCGAGTCGCTTTCAGGCTGCAGACTGTCGTTATGCCTTACAGGTTGTGCGTAAGCTCTTTCCCCTCGCCTGAAGGATTTTTCCTCCAGCAAAGCCTCCTCCTCTCTGACAGCTCGGATCAGTTCTAGGTACTTCAGCTCTTGATTACCTGCTCTGCTTCTCAGCTGCAGCATCACTGGATCTAGAGGTTGAGAGCCCCTCAGGATCTGTTTTATTCGGATCTTATCCACTTCGGCCGGCTCGGCCCCTTTCTTGAGGAGTATCTGGTGCAGAATCTTATCTAGGCGCCTCATGTATTCGTCATTCTCTCACCTTTCCGCTGATAGGTGTGTTCATACTGATATACAAGCTCTGCGGCCTTTTCTGTTCGCCCAAAAACTTCCTCCAAAACGTTTAAATAATCTAAAGCAGTACAGTCTTTTCTACTCAGTTTTAGGGTTCTCACCGCTTCTGACGCAGGTCCCTTTAAACTCTCGGTGATCCTTTGCTTTTTCTGGGCTTCAGGGACGTCCCACTCATCCAGAGCCTGCATCGCCTGTTCCACCCATTCCTCAAAGGTTTCTTCTCCCGCCGGAGTTGGTACGTTTCCTGTAAAATTTCTCAACCGTCGATAACCAAAGTTAGTGTGCGGAGGGCTTGTTCTCTGACACTTAGCCAGCAAATCTCCAATAGCCACTATGAATTCAGGCCCGATCATGGCCAACGGACTGGGCGCGGGAACACTTGCGGATTCGCCACGTGGCGCACTTGGCTGAATCAGTTGGACTTCCACCTCATCGGTCAGCTTCATGCTTGCACCCTGAAAACACACTGGAACACCCTTTCTCCATTCAAAAAGAACATACGTGTGAGAGGTATCTGTGTTCTTTTTAATGTCCAGAATTAACCCCCGATGGTCTGGTGTCAGCGCGGCCACCTCCTGGCGAATCTGATCTTCGGCCCAAGTGTCTGCAGGAATATCCATGGCTATACAACATTCTAACTGACTACTGTGCTCCTCACACCATTCGGCAACAGTGTCTGGATCCATATTTAACCCTTTAGATGCGGTTTTTCCAGAGACTGGATCCCGGACGAGCCCCCACGTGTAGTGCTCACTCCCGGAGGAGCCGCTGAAAATTAACCACGGGTCAGTCTCCCCGCACTAGGGAATAAATATACTCCAGCACCGTTGTGGATTTTATAAATTATATAATTTACTGAAGTAAAAGGCATATAATGAGACACGGTGTTCGTAGATATATTCACAGTAGTTCGTATCACGGTAAACGCGCAGCGGGAAAAAGAAATGCGAGACTTCGTATTTCTGAAAAATACGCAACCGAACAGAAAAATACAATACTTCGTAATTACGAGAAACGCGCAGCGGAAAACAAAATAAGATGCGAATCTTTGCCCCTTTTTCGATACTAGGGAGTGAGTCCCGAACAGGTTAAGTCCCGAATTGTGAGTGTATGTGTGTGTTATGGTACCCGGGTACTATTCAACTGGCCAGTGAATCTTTTAAGCGATGTCTTCGACTAGTCAAGTTGGGGCCCTGTGGTTTCAGAAATAAGCAACAGCGTGCTTGCTTGAGCTTTTGTAAAACCGGCCTTGGAGGCCTCTCACCCATCCGTTCGATCACCAAGGCTCCGCTGACCCAGGACGTCTCTCCGCTCGTTTTCCTCGCTGGGATACCGGCTACTGGATAGGTGGTCAGGCTTTCTGTGCTCCGGCCCGGACTTGTCCAGCTACCGCCTGCTCTCCCATCCAATGGACTCGCGGTACTCCTCACTCGAGGTCCTCAGCTTGTCTGGATAACAACTTGGGTGATGTCTGTCAATGAGTAAGGCTCCTTCTGGCAAGGCAGGATAACCCCACTAGAATTCTGATAGGCCACACTTGCGCTCCGGCCTTGTCACGGTTCCGCTCTGCAGCACTGCGTCCTCTCTCATGCACTCCCTGGTGTGCTCTGGCGCGCTCTCCACGAGGCTCAGGATGTACAGCGTCTGTGTCCCACCCACTTCCTGTCTGTTTGAAAAGCATGCCGGGAAACGTAGTCCCAATGTTCAGTGTCTCTTATCGCGCTTGTCTCCCTCCGGTGGCCAAAAATAGGTACTGCCACAATAAGGTTTTAAACACAGCGCTACAATTGTCTATTTATTGTAAATTTAATTCAGCTTAAATTTCTTACCATATGCAGTCTGCAAAGCTCATAACTAAATCTTCCATCTTCTTCACCCATTTGAAAGTGCAGTGGCACTGGTAACTATTTTTTCAAAACTGTGAAAGGAAGAGGTATTTCCAGATTAATAACTAGAAATGATTATTTTGTATGATGGTTTCGGCATAAGGTAAATAATAAATATATTGAGCCACTCACCTGGGTGCCTAAGGGTGAAGGTTTCATCATAAGCTGAGTGGTGTTTCTGGTGTGGGCCTACTCTTCATCAATACAAACTTTTTAAAAATCTTTATCTATCTTTAAAAACAAAACAAAAAAACAACAGGGATTTATGAACTTCTACTAACTAAACTTGTGTGCTTGCATTTCTAGATTGAATCAAAACCTAGGGCCGGTTATCCCAGCTTCGGCAAGTTCACCTTCCGAAATGTCATTTGCTCTAACAGCTGGGGTGATAATTGGGAGCGCTGAGGGCACAGAATATTCCCCGTAATGGAGAAAATCCGCTCACTTTGTACAGTGGTTGGTGGACAAGAAAGGAGCTCCATGGCTACCTCTGCAAACGTAGGCCACACACCTCTCTTGTTCTCCCAAAACTGAAAAGGGTCTGTATTTGGTTCCAAAGGAGACTCCGCAAGGTATGCCGTAACAAATGTCTTAGCATTTTCAATTGGCGGGTTTTTGTTAGGTCCGACTCCGTATCCTGACCCATAACTCGTGTACATTTTTGTAAAAAATACAGGTCTGGGAACGCTGCTCTGAGCAGCAGCACTGGTCCTCTCACATCTGGGTGTGTCACTGTCATCATCCTCATCGACAGACTCTTCCAACGTCTCCTCCTCTGTCTCCTCCTCTTCCCTCTGGAACTGTGAACGTTTTTTATGCTCCCTGTCCAGTATCTTAACTATGAGTGTTTGCTGCCAAAATGAAAGGGAATCGTCACGGAGTGCAAATTGTGGCCAGCATATACTCAGGACAAGGGGCAATGTGCTGTCTTATTCGGTACTCCAGCTGTTCATAGAGTCTGGTCAGAAGGACAGTGACATCGGCATGTGGAGGTTTACCACCAGGCAACTCTTCTCTGTTGGACAGAAAGTCATCCATAGAGTCACGGAGTTGGTAGAATACGGGTGATTTCAGACAAGCTAGCACTCGCTCTGCTCAAGTGTTCTGTAGCTAATCGGAAATACTTCAGGACTTCCACTGCCTGTTCCATCATGGCCCAGTCATCCCTGCCTAGTGGGCTGCTAATGCCAATGGAATGTTTGTATGCCATGCGTGGATTGCTTTTTGCTGTTCGAGAATCCTTTCCAGCATGTCTAATGTGGAGTTCCACCTTGTTGCCACATCTTGCTTTAACCGGTGTTCTGGGAGTCCTGCCCTTTTCTGCTCCTGCCTAAGGAGCTGGCTAGCTCTTGCGCTGTGGTGGAAATTACCAGAAATTTTTCTGCACGATTCAACAAGTGCCCTCAACCTTCCTCCACTAATACTCTCATCGAGTGCTTTCGTCACCACTAGATGCAGGATGTGAGCTGCGCACCGCACACCAACAAATCTACCATCCCGGAGAGCCCTTATCATGTTGGTTCCACCATCGGTTACTAGAAAACCCATTTGAGCTTGTGTACCAGACTGCTCCCCTAGCCACTGTGCCATCATGTTCTTCAGTGCATGTAAGAAGTTCTCTGTGGTGTGCTGCTGATCCATCACCTTAGCATGAAGGAGGAAGAAATGTAATGCTGTCTTCTTTTCTGTATCATCGGCACAAGGCCCAGCACTTTTTTTTTTGCCCCTGAACTTGTTGCTGCTGGTTGATTTTGCTCGGGCATATTGGGCTGCGACTGCCACCAATGTCCAGTCAAGGACAGAAAGGCATGCTGGCTATTTGGAGCAGTCCATAGATCTGTGGTGAAGTGCACTGATCATCCAGCAGCCTTTCCTAGCTCCTCCTTCAAAACTCCAACGCCGGACGGGTACATAGCGGGCACTACAGATCGACTAAATGTAGTGCGTGATGGCACTTTATATTGGGGGAGAGAGCCTGCATGAGGCGCTTGAAAGAATCACCGCCTATCAAATTAAAAGAAGCACCCCCAACAGTTATTAACTCTGCAATGAGTCTGGTGATTTTTCGGGTCTGCTGCTTTGATATTCCCCTGGGCTGAAACCCACCAAATTGCTCCATAGTGGGCTGTGTGGAGGATGGCTGTTTGCTCAGACTTTTACCAGCTGCTGCAGAAGTGGAGGTGTGTGTGGCACTGGTGGCGGGAGTAGAAGTAGATTCCCTAGTAGTGACGGTAGAGGAGAACCTTTTTCTAAACCTAGCAGCACTGCCTTGTGGGGGGTTTTCATGTGTGAGTTCATGTCAGTGGTAGTGAGTTTGCTTGTCTGTTGATCACGGCTGACCCATGTTCCGCACAAATGACATTTGGCTGTATGTTTATCCACACTTTCAGTAAAATACTGCCACGCTTTCGACCGACGGCGGCCACTTGTTGCTGGTGAAGGTTCTTGTTTAGAGCCACATTCTTCATTCAATTCCACATGCTGAACCTGGCCTATGCATTGTGATGTAATAGTAGCAGTACTTTCAGTTTCTCCTTGTTGTAACCCGTGTTTATTGTTTTTAAACATTTTTGGGATAGTGGGGTGAGGGGCTCCTCCTACTGGTGTGGTGGTACTAGTGGCACTGGTGACGGGAGCACAAATTTTGATATTGGTACTAATAATTTCTACTTGGGACAGAGAGACAGGTGACACTGGTGATGCCGACTAGTTTTCACAGGAAAACAAAATTGGGGAATGATCATGTGTACTATGGTAAGGGGATAGGGAACCTTGAAATGGAGTATAAGGCTGTAAATCTTCTTGCTCTTGTAGATCCAAATTTAAATGAGATTTTCTATTAGTCTTTGTGTGAAGATAAAAATTCATCACCAGTGGGAGATGTTGAGTCCTGCTGCTGGATTCCTTCTCCCTGAAGGCTACTAGGATATAGGGAATGGGATAGAACACCACCAGTATTTCTCTCTCGGGTTCTATCAAGTTCAGCAGCGGTGGTGGTGGCACTTTGTGATTGAGCTAAAGCAATTCCCTCCTGATACTGCAGAAGCTCACTCTTGGGCTGCTTAAATGAATGATGACTTTCAAAAACCTTCCCACATACCTTCGTGCCTCTACTAGAATAAAACATCTCTGGTACTAGCACATTTTTTGACGCAGTAGAAGTAGCACTAGCTGCCCCAGCCAGGGTACTTGTTGTGCTTCTACAAGTGGCGCTGGTTATTGTGCACGTTGTTTTTGGAGGAACTAGCTCCTTAAACTGCTGACACAGAATTGCTGACTTAGTTCTTGACTCAGATAAATACGTCTTACTCTTAAGCTCAGCCGCCTTGCCAGTAAAGGATGATGATGATGTCTTTATTTGTTTGCTGGGTGGGACTGGGTTTCTCTTTCTCTGACTAGTAGTACTACTACTACAACTGTCTGACTCTGTTCTGCTCATTTTCCCTCGGGTTTTAATAATTGGCAGATCTTGAGAAACAGTGACAGCAGGACGACTTCCAAGCTGTTTATTTTTTTTACTGCACTTTGAAACAGTCCTGCGAGTACTAGTAGGTGGGGCCGTCCTTTGAATGATGGTGCTTGGTGTGTCACCACTGCTTGAGTCGATGATGTTATGTTCTCTAAACAAACAAAATATTTTATTTATAGTTTTATTTTTTATAACTGAATTTTTGTATATAATATATAGGTCCAAAGACAAAAACAACCACTAATGGCCACAGTGCGGTTGCCATCTGTACGTATGGAGGGGGCACAATGGATCCCCCAATTCACTGCTGGGTCCAAGTGGATTTTCAAAAAGGTTATTTTTAGGAGTTCGGAATTAAATTCTTTAGCACAATAATGTACACGTGGGTGCTGCATTGTAGGGAGTGTTTTTTATGGGTGTGGCCCCCTGTGGGTACAAACAAGGGGGGCCCCATGACCTCCTTTTGCCCAGGGGCCCCATTAGTTGTCCGCCCCTGGGCCTGAATGAGAGATAAAAAAAATTTGACCCTGGACACACGGAGCAGTGAGCACCGACAGGTAAAGATATCAGTCTCTCCACCACCAACAGCACTCAAAAACAAGGCAAAGCTAAATGAAAAATCATGAATAAAAAATACACAAGTATGAAATATATTTGCAAACAAATGTTGCCAGGATAAATTAAGAATAAGAAGATATTATTACAAGTACTTTACTTACACTCTCGCAGTCAGTCCAATAAGAGTCTCTGCACTCCACTCCAGTCACTCACTGCAAAGCAAAACGTTGTTTCTCTCCACTGTCTCCAGAGTCCAGACTCCTTCAGTGCTGTCTTCTCATTCAGTCAGAACAAAAGCAATATGGCACACCCAAGAGGAATGGAAGTGTATATACCCTGCACTGCCTGCAGTCAACAGGAAGTGACAATGTGTGTCTGTGCCAGCCTTCAGTGACAATTCCAGAAAAGAAAGCAGCTGATTGGACTATGCACGCAGTAATCCAACCCCCAAAGATGATTCTAGAGCATACAAATCACAAAAAACACAACCAAAACAGTTGATTGAAGCCTATGGGGCATAACTTTCAGAGTCCACTCCTTGTCCTCGTGGCTCAAAAACAAAAAATTCAAATAATTTTTAAAAAAATCCTAAAAAATCTAAAAATAGACTCTTTTTTTATTGCAGAATATAATAATAAAGTAACGGTTTATTAGATATTGAATTAAACAGGAATATTATTAACATTGAAGACTATAGGGTGAAACATTTCCCACACTTTGTTGCTCAGAAAAAAATTAACAAAAATGCTTAAAAGATCCTAAAAAAATAAAGAGACTCTTTACTGCAGAACTGCAGATTCATATGCCGCATTAATATACTGTAGACTACAGGTGCTGCCTGCCAGTGTGTGGATTCTTTTCTTATGCTGCATTAATTATACTGCAGAGAGAGGCACTTCCCAGCAGTGTGCGTATTCATATGCTGCATTAATTATACCACAGAGAGGCGCTTCCCCGGCCCTGCAGTGTGCGGATTCATATGCCGCATGAACCACTTGGCTGCTAAGGACGGGCTCAGCGCCTCCTGCATGCCAACTTGGCAAGTGCTCCTCCTGTGCTATGGATGCACTGAGCGCGTCCCTAGCACAGGAGGCAGGCAGCAATCAGCCGGGATTCCTGCTGATTGCTGCGCCCCCAGGTGGGGGCCAGATCCTGATTCAGCACAGAAAGACGTCAGGTCACGATCCTCTCCCAGAGCTGGCTGACATCTTGGATGTCGGCCAATCTTCCGGGATCTCCCCCAGACGACTGACGTCACCGTGCATAGCGCAATGACGTCAGTTCTGGAGTTATCGCCTAACTGCGACCAATGGTGGAGATAGGGGGTTCCAATGAACCCCCTATCTCCCGATTCGCGGCAGCTGTCGATTAATGTTTGGTATCATTCGTTGAATCGACCAGAGCATGGCCTTTCCAACGATACCAAACATGACAATGTTATATTTTTATTTTTTATAATTAATAAAATATTTTAAAAAAATAAACAGGCGTTTTGTTAACCCTTTCGCTGCTGAGGCTTTTCCCGCCCCTATGCTGAGGTCATTTTTACCTGTTTTGCGCATCATGTTTAAACGTGTTTTGAAGGCTTATTTTAGTATATGACCCAGACATATTATATATCGTTCTTTCCGTCAGACTCGGTAGATTCATAATATGTCATTATTATATGTATACGTTATGTCATGTCTGTATATTATAACAAAAAATGCAATAAAATATGTATTTTCAATAATTTACAATGTGTAAAGTGTTTTTTTCCACATTTTAACATGCGAGCAATTGCGGTTATATTTTGTATGGGGTGCGCTTGTTAAAAAAATTAGAGATGGGGTCTCGTTACATTTTTTTTGGGGAAAATGACACTATTTTTAACAAACGCACCGCATACAAAAATCGTTAGTGCAGCATCATTGTTCACATTATAATTGAAATGGGAACAATATTGCTGCATTAACAAACCCAAAAAAATAAAAAAAAGTGTTTAATTTTTTTTTTTAATTTTTTTTTTATTTTTATTTTTCATTTTTTTTACAAAATTTTTCACTGTAGTGTTTGGTATCGTTGGAACGGCCATGCTCTGGCCGATCCAACGATACCAAAATTTAACCCCTAGCTGCCACGGATCGGGATTCCAATGAACTCCCTATCTCCACAGTTGGTGGCAGTTAGGGGTTAAGTCTAGGACTGGCGTCATCGTGCTACGCACGATGACGCCAGTCCTCTGGGGGAGTTCCCGGAGGCTTGGCCGACATCCAAGATGTCGGCCAGCTCCGGGAAAGGATCGCGAACCGGCGCTTTTCAGCGCCGATTCGCGATCCAGCTCCCCAGGGGTTAATGCCAGGCATCATTTGGAAGGGCAGGCTGTGCCCTTCCAAATGATGCCTGGGTTAACCCCCTGTGCGCCGCCGATCGGGAGGGAGAGAGGTCCGAAGGACCTCCCCCCCTCCCTTTCAGGCGCCTCCTCCGCACATGCGGGGGGGGCGCCTGAATTGCGATGACACCTAATTCTGGCGGCTGCTGGTCCGGATGCCGGGCTGACATCCAGGATGTCAGCCCGCACCGGAGGGGCCAGCGATCGGCCGGAACCGGCCGAACGCTGACCCCAATGTGAGGACGCGCTCAGCGCGTCCTCAGCACACCAGCGGGACTGCTGAGGACGCGCTCAGCGCGTCATCAGCAGCGAAGTGGTTAATGCAGCAATATTGTTTGTTGCCATTTCAATTATATTGTGAACAATGATGCTGCACTAAGGATTTTTGTATGGGGTGCGTTTGTTAAAAATAGTGTAATTTTCACCCCAAAAAATGTAACTAGTCCCCATTTCAAATTTTTTTTAACAAGCGCAACTCATAAAATATAACCGCAAATGCTCGCATGTTAAAATGTGAAAAAAAACACTTTATTCCTTGTAAAACATTGAAAATTCTAATTTTATTGCATTTTTTGTTATAATATACAGACAGGACATGACGCATACATACATATATTCATATAATAATGATATATTACGAATCTGCTGAGTCAGCCGGAAAGAATGATATATAACCTGTCTGGGTCATATAATAAAATAAGGCTTCAAAACGTGTTTAAACATGATGAGCGAAACCGTTAAAAATTAGCTCAGCAGCACAGCACACAGGCGTGAAGCCGTGAAATGCCTCAGCAGCGAAAGGGCTAATTTTTTTTGGTCTGTTTTAAATCATTTTATTGTTTTTTTTTTCGTTTCAGATAATTTTGATCAACTATTTTTACGTTTTAAAACCTTTTTGTTCTGGTTTTTATTTTTAAAGTCAGACCATTTGGGTTGGGTCAGTTTTGCGTTTTTTAAATCGTTTTCATTTTTTTTGTTCCTTTTCTTACCATTTTAATAGGATTAAATAAATTTGTGAAATGCATATTCATAAGAAAAAAGGATCTTTATTTAATAAAAAAAAAACAATAGAATCAATCGACAGAATTATCGTATCGACAGAATTATCGGATCGGCAAGAAATATCGAATCCGAAAAACAAACCAACAAATAATTATTTATATAATTATAAAGTACTATTATTATATTATAAACCATTAGTTTTAGTTTACGTCAAAACGAATAAACACTTTTGAAACGAGGAACAGACATTCCGAAAAACACGAAAATTTCCGAAATCACGAACAAAAAGTCCATACAAAAAACGAGCAGACCCGAAAACACGAAAATGACCGATATTCCGAAATAAAGTCGATATGAAAAACGAGCCAAAACGAACCGGACCGAAACAGAAATCGCCCGAAACGAACCGAAAAAAAAACCGTGCACAAGTCTACTTCTTGTACAACAGTATGCGGTGAAGATCTTTGCGACAAGTCTTGTGCTAAAATATGCTTAGTTAACATAACCCACCCAGGAAAGTCTGCTAAAGTATACGCCATACTGGACGATCAGAGCAATTGGTCCCTCGCAAGAACGGAACTCTTTGATCTTTTCAACATAAAAGGAGATTTTACATGTCCTCAGTTACTCCCGCTGTATGCTGAGGAGGACATGTCACGTCATCAACTTTGCGGGACCCCCGGCGGAGATACTCACCTCTCTGTCCGGGGTCCCACGGCGTTCTGAATTCAGCGTCCTCAGAAGCTGAAGTCAAGCTCCTCCCAACGTAAATGACGTCATTGCGCCATGCGCAATGACGTCATTTCCAGACGACCCCCGGCTATGCCGGGAGATCGCCTGGAAGGGAAGGGGGGATCCATTTGGATCCCTCTCCCTCCCCTTTTAAGCGGTGCCTGGCTTTAACCCCTTAGGCACGGGTCACACTAGCTCCGGTGGGGGCCACCATCTTGGATCGCGGCTCAACCCCGGGTCCCCCCTCACTGCCTGATGTCCTCACGCATAGCATGATGACGTCAGATAGCTGGGGAACCCCTAGCTGCCCGGAATCCCCTGGTGGAGATAGGGGGTTCATTTGAGGGTTCAGAGATGCTGTGAGGCTGTGTATAGAGATGCTGTGAGGTTGTGTATAGAGATGCTGTGAGGTTGTGTTTAGAGATGCTGATGGGGTTGTGTATAGAGATGCTGTGAGGCTGTGTATAGAGATGCTGATGGGGCTGTGTATAGAGATGCCTTGCGGAGCCGAAGTGCGGCCCACCCCCGGGTCCCCCCTCACTGCCTGACGTCCTCACGCATAGCGTGATGACGTCAGATAGCCGGGGAACCCCTAGCTACCCGGAATCTCCTGGTGGAGATAGGGGGTTCATTTGAACCCCGATATCTCCAGAACCGTGGCAGCTAGGGGGTCATGGAGGGTGTCAATCGAAAGACCTGAGCATGATACCCAACATGACCAGGTATAAAGTAAAAAAAAAAAATGTATTCTTTTTTTGTGTGTTATTTTTATTAATGCAGCAATATTGTTCACATTTCAATTATAATGTGAACGATGATGCACTAATGATTTTTTTCTATGGGGTGCGTTTGCTATAAATCACGTAATTCTCCCCATTTCTAATTTTTGTACAAGCGCACTCCATAGAAAACATAACCGCAAATGCTCATGTGCTAAAATGTGATAAAAAACACTTTACACACTGCAGATGATTAAATATTCAATTTTTATTGCATTTTTTGTCATAATATACAGGCAGGACATGACGTATACATTATAAAAATGATATATTATGAATCTGCGCAGTCTGATGGAAAGAAGGATATCTAATATGTCTGGGTCATTGAATAAAATGTGGCTTCAAATCGCGTTTAAACGTGAGCGAAAGCGGTAAAAATGAGCTGAGCACACAGCAGTGAAATGCAGGGTTAAGGGGTTAAACAGCATATCAGAGAAAGATTTAGTAGAGAAATGAACACTTCTCAGAAGCACAGGTGTTGGTTGATACATTTTCTTGTTATATGTTGGTTGATACATGTTCAGATCAGGAGACACCACACCCTCAGTCCCTCAGTCTACACACAATGTATCAAATTCATCAGACCAGACTAATTAAAAGCACTTGTTATTTCCAAACACTAACACCTGTTGTTTACGCCGTTTGAGAACACAGGTCATTTAGAGGTGAGAATCTTTGCCCGTAGAAATTTTTTGTTAAATCAATATCTAATAAACCATTGCTTATAATATCTGCAGCAAAGAGTCTCTTTATTTCTAGATTTTTTATTATTTTTTTAAGCATTTTTTATACTTTTTCAAATTATTATTTTTTTTGAACTCGAACCGAACACGCCAAAAAGTTTGAAGTTCGCGAACTTGCGAACGGTCAAAGTTTGAATCGAACTCCGAACTGATCGAACCGAACAGCTCATCCCTAGTAGTGGCATTACAGAGGTCTCTGGAAGAAGAGCCAGCAGATTCATAGTAGCCTCTCTTGTGGGCAATCTGGAATTACCGTTACCCACAATGGTAGAGTGCAACCAAATCCCATCTAACAAGCAAGAGATCCCTACACCAGAAGTTGCCCTACACCATCCTCATCTGAAGGCTATAGCTAATGAAATACCAGCCCTTGACAAGAATGCAGACATCCTAATTCTCCTGAGCAGAGAGATCCTCAGAGTACATAAGGTACAGCAACAAATTAATGGTCCACATGATGCTCCATTCACTCAATGCTTTGATCTAGGTTGGGTTATCATAGGCAATGTTTGTATAAGGGAAATGAAGGTGCCTACCAAGATTGCTTCCTTCAAAACCCACATCTTGCCAAATGGTCAGAACACCTATCTTGAACTGTGCACACACCATTACAGAGTAAAGGAGAAATTGAACAGCAACGAATGGCAGCATGGTGACCAGGATAAGTTAAATGTCTTTCAGTCCTGGGATAACACCTTTGGAGCCACAGGGTTCTATTCTACCAATGACGACATCAAACTAGCACTAGCAAGAGAAGATAGGGAATTTCTCAAGACGATGGATAAAGAATTCGCTCAGGATGATGTCAATAGCTGGGTAGCACCCTTACCCTCTCATACGCCTAGAGAAAAGCTACCTAACAATCTACAAGCAGCTGCTCGATTTTGCCACTTTAAAGCGCACCTCGAAGAAGAAAACTGAGGCTGTGAAGATGAACCGGCCCCATGCCAGACGGAATCCAGTGCTGGTCCGCGGGATCGGGAAATATTCCAGTTCTGCTAGGAAAGCCCTTTATAAGTGCAAGTACAAAGCCCCAGAAACAAAGATTGAAAGGAAGAAAAGGGAGAAGACTAGAGCTACTGTGTCAAAGACAGTTGTGGGGATAAGAATCGCGGCACACGTGTAGTCAAACTGCGGAAAATGCCTCACTATTATCCTACTGTATATGTTCCAAGGAAGCTGTTAAGCCATGGCAAGAAGCCTTTCAACAAGGCAAGAAGCCTTTGAGCTAGTATATTATCCTTGTTTTTAACAATGTATGTGTTGTCTTTCTACATGTGAGGGCAAGCCTAGAATTTATGAGCAAAGCTCTCAGAGCATTAGGGCTAGCAGCTAACTATTGATGTTTGACACTGTGGCTTTGGTTTTTATTCCCCTACCATTTCGTATGAGCAACCCAGGTTTTGGTAGCGGCTACTTTTCTCGCTATTTAAGTGAATGAGATTTTGTTCACCATTGGGGAACCATACCTTTGGAGCTGTCTATACCCAATTGATACCATTGACTGCTCCTTTTGGCTTCATTGTGCCTCCTTGTAGTTGTTTGTTGTGTGTTTAATTTTACGATTTGCATCTGGGAGTGTCTTTTGTTTCAATAAAGGTTTATACTTTTTTGCCACTCCTCAATTATCAGCTGGCTTACTTTGTCTGCTAACTGAGGTATTTCGGGACACAAAAGCCAAAATTTTAACACCTCCTAAAAGCTGGTGTTAAATGATTCTGCAAACACAAAATCATTTAACATGCTCTAAAATCCCCTAAAAATTCTATACTCTCCTCTCATCCTGGGAGCGAAAAGGGAGGCCAATCTGCCGCGTCTTCTCGCCAGGAGCAGAGTGAGACTGGGAACAAATAGCTCCCAGTCTCCCTCTGTGATCACTTTGTGGCACTGCGAGATCAAGGTTGCACACAGCTCGATGCAGAGAAGCGCAAGCCTCCATGGAGTCCTATAGATAATAACCACCCAGTTGCAGAGTGATTTAAGCAATTTCCCCACAAAGAATAAAAAAATTACTAATTGTTTTTCAGAATGTAAAAGGGAAAACACAAACATTTCGTTCACATTTCATGTTTGCAAAAGAAACAAACTAACGCAATTTACTATAGAACGAAGTAATACACATTTTTATTTTGTGAACCAAAATTATAACCCAAAATTAGAAATGCCAAAAATGGGCAAACTCTCAGGAATAGTTCCAAAAAAAGTCCCTTCATAAACCTTGGTTTTCTACTTTAAGTGTACACGGTAATCTGGACATGGACCCCTTTCTCAAGGTGCCAAGAGGGGATTCAACTATTTCCTCCTGACGAGGCCTTACAAGACCAAAATTATTGTTGGGGCTTGCTGTATTTCTCATGCAGAGGAGACTTCCCTGGCTGCTTTTTTTTGGGTGATAGTATCAGTTTGTTTTGCCTACGTTATAGTCTTCCCTGTAGTGGCATCATCGAATTAAAGCCTTATGAGGCCCCTGGCAGCCAAATGATGGGCGGGATCACAGAGCCCCATTTGAAGGTAGCATGGAGTGTTATGCCACCACGTGGCTTCAAGGCCTACCTGCCTTGACAGGAGCAGTTATGCATAGCAGCTCCAGATGTTAACAACAGGGTTGGAATATCCCTGCTGCAGTATAACAAACATTGTTGTGTTTTTCTCCATTTCTTTGAATATTCAAAGTATAGGACGCTTTAACATACAGTAAGGAGCAGCTGAAGCAGAACTACAGTCAAAGATAGCGGCTGAGTTGGAATAGCAGCTTGAGCAATCAAATAAACAAGAAGGGCTCTTAAACTTAACGAATGAGCTGTTTAGTATAACACTTTCACTACCAAAGACTAGTTCTCTCGCTTTTGCATGGAAATACATTGAAAAGAAATAATTAGCATATAAACCCACTTTTCCATAGTTTTTCAATGCAAGATTAGTGATCTCCTTGGGGAGAAACAAAATTCAGTGAGATTTCTCTCCGGTCATTCTGTATTCAGGGGCCTATCTAGCAAGAGTGCAACGGTTTTCAATGCAACAAGACCTTTTGATCTGGGGGGTGTGACAGAGTCTGCTGTGATCCCAGTACTACACAGGCCCATGCACACGGTGTTCCCTCAAAGAAGCAGGATTGACGGTTCATATTACAGTGGAACAGGCACCCTCCTGGACAGCTGAGGGTCCTCGATAGGTTCCTTTCTGCATCTTGTTCAGCCTTTTGTTGACTCTAGACTGTCGAGGAGATAACAACCTCTGTGCACAATTTCTGTTGTAACCCAAATTTTAATTATTGATCTCCCATGTTATAATTTTTTTTCAACAAAACTGCTTGGTATTGAAGGGGTTAACTGTTCTGTTGGACTAAGGTCTAGAATTATTTTGCCATGACCATGTATAATAATAATTTAGATAAACTTAAAAAACCCTCTAATGTTAATACATGTTTAGGACTTAATTGTTTCAAGAGTGGAATGTCTGAATCTTCCTTTACATAGTGCCTTTAAATTGCCTACATGGTTAAATGACCAGAGGTTAATTAATATGACTTAGCTACCTCATGGGAGAAATACTGCTTAATGCTCACCTAACAAATTACAATTAATGTGGCAATAATTTGTAAAGAATAACGTCACAGCAATTCTGTGCAGTGAAATATGTTAATTGACAAGCCTCACAGGAGGAGAAATCTTAAGCATTTTCTGCAAAACAACCGCTAAAAAGGAATTCTATAAAACAAAATAACATACAAACAAAATAAAGGCACAAGAACTTTTTTTCTTTTGTATTGGGGTTATTTTTTCCAATTTCTCGATGCTTGCTTTTGATTTGAAATATCCCGTCTTATCCGGTATTAATTTACTTTTCCAGCAGAGATTTCTGCCATTTGCAAACAAATAAAAAATAACTTCCTAAAATTTGTTACCAGTTTAATGTAGATAATGTATTTATTTCTTTGGTAATATAAAGCTCTAATATTCCTTGAGATTGTAAACTTGTATTCTATCTAATTTATGATGAGTGCCGCTGGTGATGTTTCCCCCACATTTAGCTCTCACTTTTTCTTTCCTCTCTTACTACCTTTTCCAGTGGCCTCTACTCCCTCCTAATCAATTCTGAAGCACAACACATATAGAACTTAAAACTGAAAACAAAAATAATAAAGCTTTTAGGTATCCGGGCCAGTTCCTGCTGCAAATCTAGTGGTGGAACGAAGTTCCCAGGCTGAAAATATTGGAGGATCTACTGTACATTCATGTGTATTTCTGCTCAACTGGACCCCTGGGCAACAGTAATTAGAGCACAACAGACATTTGCAGGTGACTTAAATACTGCAACCTAAGCCTACAATAATTTTTTCCCCATCAGAGCAAATTTTTATGCTCCTTTTAATCCAGGATCGATGCAAATGTTGAACTGAGATGTGTGTGCGCTGAAGAATACAGTCACCAAACGTCATAGTGCTGACTAGGGATTAGCCAAACACCCCCGAGTTCGGTTCGGACCCGAACCCGAACTTTCCAAATGTTCGGATCCGAACCTGAACGCGAACTCAATACAAGTCAATGGGGCTGAAAATTCGTTTTTTAGAGTGCCCTCCAAGAGGGCATATATGCTAGATATTTGCCATTTAAGGTTTAAGGTGTATGGAGGTCCGGGTAGTGCCCTGGGGGACAGGAAACAAGGACAAAAAGTAAAAAAAACACGTTTTTAAAGGGACAGTGAGTTTTCTATGAAATAAGGGTTAAAAATAAAAATGAAAAATTCCTTCAAATATCGTGCCTAGGAGATCCCCATAACCTGCCCGTGAAGTGGCGGATTTCTAGGATGTATAGAAATGTAAAAACCAAAAAATGACATTTCAAATTACGGTAAATGCTTTTCCTTTAATCTATCCATAAACAACTGCTTGGGGCGGCAGTCTGTATGAAAAGAGGAGACATTTTCAGACACACAGAAAAAGTTTACTGATTTTTTGGCGGGGAAAAGCCGTAGAATGACTGGAGAATGGAAAATTCTAGACCAAATAGCTGATTTGAATTTTTAACGTGCGTTTAGCCGCACTTAATCACGGCCGCACTAGCAGCAAATGATGGGCAATGACGTCTTTTCTAGGTATTTTGACCTAGAATTTTCTCTTCAGTCATTCTCCTGAGTTTCACCTGTCAGGGTTATTCAGAGAGCGGTGAAGAGCAGGAGAATGACTGGAGAATGGAAAATTCTAGGTCAAAATAGCCAAACCAGAAAAATTCTCCCATTTAGGCTAGGGTCAGACTAGCGAATTTTTAACGTGCGTTTAGGCGCACTTAATCACGGCCGCACTAGCAGCAAATGACGGGCAATGACAGCCAATATACGAAGTACGGTCGCACGAAAATCCGGCTGCGCAACGCATGTGGAAAATGAACACATTTTTTTGAGAACGCAGAACCGCTAGTACGGACGTACAGAGTGCGCTGCGTCCACTAGCGGCGTGTGTGCGTGATTTGGAGACGTCAGACCCTGCTTATGTCCGGCCAACATAATGTCCAGACACCCAAAGTTTCCTGGTTTGGATCCGTAAAAAATCACGCACAAAAATGTGCATCGTATGACTGTTTTCACGCATTCCGTGAAAAAATACAGCAATACGTTCGGACGCACTTTTTGACGGTCGCTGCGAAAAATGCGTTAGTCTGACCCTAGCCTGATCTCACTTTCCAAATCGGCTAATTGGTCCAGATTGTTCTCTTTTCATGCCATTCTCCTGGTTTTCACCTTTCTCTGAACAACCCTTAGAGAGAGGTGAAAGCCAGGAGAACTGGCAGAAGAAGAGAACAATCTAAACCAAATAGCCGATTTGGAAAGCGAGATAAATGGGAGAATTTTTCTGGTTTGGCTATTTTGACCTAGAATTTTCACTTCTCCAGTTATTCTCCTGCTTTTCACCGCTCTCTGAATAACCCTGTGAATGTTTAATCCCGAAGTGAGAAATAATATTGCTTTAGATGTTAAAAGCAGGAAATGAGGAAATTTTGTATTTTTTCTACATGATCGTGTTTGGTCTCATTAGAAAGGCAGCAAATTAGAGGAGAGAAATTAACACTTCTCAAAAGCAGACACCACACCCCTCAGTATAGTCTACATACATACATACAAAGTATCAAATTCATTAGAACAGACTAAAAACACCTGGTGTTTATGTCCGTTTGTGAACAGAGGTCATTTAGAGTTGAGAATCTTTGCACGTACACATTAGTTTTTAATTCAATATCTAGTAAACCGTTGCTTATAATATTCTGCAGTAAAGAGTCTCTTTTATTTCTAGATTTTTTAGTATTTTTTAAGCATTTTCTATACTTTTTCAAAATTTCTTTTTTTTTTCGAACTCGAACCGAACACACCCAAAAAGTTCGACGTTCGCGAACTTTCGAACAACCAAAGTTCGGGCCGAACTCCGAACCGAACAGCTCATCCCTAGTGCTGACCTGTTTGACCACCATACGAGAACAACAACTTACTGTGCGAGTGTACTTATAAGGAGCTGGTTCCGGGGTGGTAGGTTTAAGCCCAATTTGCAATGATGGAACTGAGAAATGTATATATAAATAAAGAGGGTTTATCAGGAGGATCTGGAATATAACAAAAAGGCAATATATAAAGATCAGGAGGCTAGGTGATACTGAGAGGAAGGGAAGACACTGAATAAGCAATAAACCGTAATTAATACTAGGGATGTGCATGGCTGAAAAATTCGTTTAGTTTTGTTACATTTTTAAATGATTTCGTTTTCGGAATTTTGTAACGTATTTCGCTTAGTTTAGTTTTGGAACGATTTGAAATTTCAAATCGATTTCGAATTTCATATATCAATTCGATAGTTGATATCAATTTGAATTTTGGATCACTAACTTAAGTCCCAATTAATCAAATTTTGCTGTTTAAAAGAAAAGCTAGGGTTAAATTTTAAGCGGTGTCACAGATTTGAGTCAAATTATACAGTGAAACAAAATTTGTTTCATAAAGTCTGACTAAATGCTGACTATTACATGTCTTGTAAGTTAAGATCAATTTGATAGTTGATATCAATTTGATAGTTCATTTCAAATTCAATAGTTTACATCAATTTGAAAGTTCATTTCAAATTCAATAGTTGATATCAGTTATTCAAATTTTTATTTTATGATGATGACACAGTGTAAAACAAAATAAATTCATTATATACCGTTTCGTTTTGAATTCATATCGTATCTATTCATTATTCGGAAGTACTTCCGAAATACGAATTATCAAATTTCACGCCAAATTCTGAATTTTTCCGAAACGAATGCACATCTCTAATGAATACTAACTGAAGACAAGATGGAAGAAGGGTGGGCAAAATAATACTGGATTATACTGAGCAATACTATAGATAGGTAAAGGAGCAATATAGAAATAGTATGAGTATATAGGAAGCAGAAAAGAAACTAATAGAATCCCGGTATATAAATGAGATGAATAGAGAGAAACAGGAGTCAGAGCAGGGCTATTTGAAGGTAGAGAGTTCTTGGAGCAGGGGGTCTTGGAAGGTAGAGGGTCCTTGGAAGCAGAGGGTCCAGGAAGCAGGAGGTCTTTGGAAGGTAGAGGGTCCTTGAGAAGTATAGGGTCCTTGGAAGCAGAGGGTTCTGGAAGGAGCAGAGGGTCTCTTGGAGCAGAGGGTCTCAGGAGAAGTGATGGGCCGAACACTCACGTGTTTGGTTCGCATTCAAACTCGAACACCCTAAAAGGCTCAATCGCGAACTCTAACACAATTCGAACACCATGCAAGTCAATGGGGCTCGAACGTTCGAAAATTAAGGTCCCCTCCAAGATAGCATATATGCAAGATATTGGCCATAAAAGGTGTATGGGGGTCCGGGTACTGCCCTGGGAGACAGGAATTTTTTTTTATTTTTTTAAAAACACCTTTTTAACCCTTTCACTTCTGAGTGCTGAGCCATTTCACCACTGTGTGCTGAGCTAATTTTTACCACTTTTGCTCATGTTGAAACATGATTTGAAGCCAAGGGAAATGTTTGACCAACAAGGAGTGGGAAATGTTTGACCAACAAGGAGTGGGAAATGTTTATGAATCCCATAGGCTTCAATGTTATAAATATTCCCATTTTAATACAATATCTAATAAACTGTTTATTATTATATTCTGCAGTAAAGAGTTTCTTTATTTTTCGATTATTTTTTTTTAGGATCTTTTAAGCATTTTTTGAATTTTTTTTTCTCAAACTATCCGCGAACGTCCCAAAAAGTTTGAAGTTCGTGAATTTTCAAACAGCCGATGTTCGAATCTAACTTCGAACCGGCAGCCCATCCCTTCTCAGGAGCAGAGGGTCTCAGGAGCAGAGGGTCTCAGGAGCAGAGGGTCTTTAGCAAGTAGAGGGTCTTGTTTCAGAGGGGTCTTGTAGCAGGAACTCTAGACAGTATGGAGGAACCAAGATACAACAGGTTATACAAGTAATAGGATTTAAAGGTAGCTTCCTACTAGTGAGGGGTTCACTAGAACAATGCAGAAGCATTGTGCCTTGGGAGTGGTTCCTTTTTATAGTGGAGGAATCAGGATGCATTAGCCAGCAACTGGTTGCTGGATCAGCGTGGTTTAGGAGGGCCACTGCTTACCTCATTACAAGAAGCCAGCTTGTTTCTAGGTTTCCTGTGGTGCTGGCGTCCATGCACCTGACATGGCCCCCCAACAAGGGACGCACTCCGGGCAGACAAGATCGTTGCAGACGCCTCAGAATCTTCACCATCTGTATGGACAGTAATAGTCTCAGGATATTTAGCAATTATCTTGGCCTCAGGAACGTTCATGGGGACTCTTAGGAAAAGTTCAGGCGCATCTTCTAGGTTTGAAGTCACAGGGGTAGTAGTTTCAGAAGAGTCTTTAGTATCTGAGGAAAGGGGAAATGTTACAAGTGTATCCAGGAGCAGAGGTTTCTTCGACTTGATCTTCTTAATCTGAAGATGGGAGTATCCACCTTAGCCATCCCAGGGTATCTTATGGGGATAGCGGGTTCGTACGGTTCTCTAACTAGATCCTGTTTAAGTAAAGAAGCAGAGGTATTAAGAAGTGGAGGTAACATATAATGACGAGTGCCCTGTAACTGGTTTTGCAAAGCTGTTATGAGAATTGTTGTCCGCTAACAGTCTGAGCCATCTTATTAACTTGTTCGATAAGTATTGCCATGGAAGATAGGACAACAGGTATGGCATCAGTCATAGCACGGGCCGAAGTTTCTTCAGCGGGCCCCACGGCAACAGTTGTGATCTTTTCAATTGGCTTTTCTCTGTAGTAGACAACTCAGCAGGTAAGTCCTTGACAGTGGATGTATCGCTCGGTGGCGGACCCGATGAGGCCAGTACGTCGCCCATTAGGATGCCGTGCGACTTGTAGCTGTATGTCCATGGAGTCTTCAGAGTCCCCGCTTTCTGAACCAGTATCATATGCAGGGTGTATAGATGGAGGTGGTTATTTACCATGGTGGCTGAGGGTGATGGGATTCGTACTAGTAGCTGTAATCACCTTTTTAAAGCGACAATTTTTATTTTTGGCCTCTAAAGCCTTTTCAAACACAAGTCTTTTTTACGGACCCCAGTTCCATTTGAGGAGATGGCACAGTCTGAGGGTACAGGCTCTGACGGTACACTGACCTGATATGGAATGACTGTTGAATTCCGGGGTTGCTGGCTGTGGGTGAAGGTGCTGCTAACAAACACAGGTGCAATCTCCATAGGCGAATCATACGTCCTAGGTCCTGACATTTCATACTCCATAGATTCGTAGGGTAAAAGCAGGGGTCAAGTCCTGGGAAAAAAGTGAGGGAACTCACCCACGAATTCCACAACCCCCATTACCTGAAGAAAATAATATATATATATATATCACGAGTATAGCAGCGCGTGCCGGTGATACAATTTTTATTGGGTTAACTTTACATTTAAAAGACAAGCTTTCAAGAGTGTAAACTGGAAACTATACTGATCAGTGAAAGGTATCACTATGTACAGGTATACTCGTGATTGTGGCAACTGGACTAACGCATTATATATATATATATATATCCAGGCACAGACCCCCAGAATAATATACACAGCACTGAGCCCCCAGAATAATATACACAGCGCTGAACCCCCAGAATAATATACACAGCGCTGAGCCCCCAGAATAATATACACAGCACTGAGCCCCCAGAATAATATACACAGCACTGAGCCCCCAGAATAATATACACAACATTGTGCCCCCAGAATAACATACACAGCACTGAGCCCCCAGAATAACATACACAACGCTGAGCCCCCAGAATAATATACACAGCGCTGAGCCCCCAGAATAACATACACAGCACTGAGCCCCCAGAATAATATACACAGCACTGAGCCCCCAGAATAACATACACAGCACTGAGCCCCCAGAATAACATACACAACACTGAACCCCCAGAATAACATACACAGCACTGAGCCCCCAGAATAATATACACAGCACTGAGTCTCCAGGATAATATACACAGCACTGAACCCCAAGAATAATATACACAGCACTGAGCCCCCAGAATAACATACACAGCACTGAGCCCCCAGAATAATATACACAGCACTGAGCCTCCAGGATAATATACACAGCACTGAACCCCAAGAATAATATACACAGCACTGGTTATATGGATATATTTTCCCCAGTTCACATGGATATAATTGCCCCAGCTCATATGGATAATGCCCCCAGCTCTCATGGATAATGCCCCCAGCTCTCATGGATAATGCCCCCAGCTCTCATGGATAATGCCCCCAGCTCTCATGGATATGCCCCCAGCTCTCATGGATATTGCCCCCTGGTCTCATGGATATTGCCCCGAGGTCTCATGGATATTGCCCCCAGGTGTCATGGATATTGCCTCCAGGTCTCATGGATATTGCCCCAGCTCTCATGGATATGCCCCAGCTCTCATGGATATTGCCCCCTGGTCTCATGGATATGCCCCAGCTCTCATGGATATGCCCCAACTCTCATGAATATGCCCCAGGTCTCATGGATATTGCCCCCTGGTCTCATGGATATGTCCCCAGCTCTCATGGATATGCCCCAGCTCTCATGGATATTGCCCCAGCTCTCATGGATATTGCCCCCGGTCTCATGGATACTGCCCCAGGTCTCATGGATACTACCCCAGGTCTCATGGATAATGCCCCCTGGTCTCATGGATAATGCCCCAGCTCTCATGGATAATGCCCCAGCTCTCATGGATAATGCCCCAGCTCTCATGGATATTGCCCCAGGTCTCATGGATAATGCCCCAGCTCTCATGGATAATGCCCCAGCTCTCATGGATAATGCCCCAGCTCTCATGGATATTGCCCCAGGTCTCATGGATAATGCCCCAGCTCTCATGGATATTGCCCCCTGGTCTCATGGATATTGCCCCCTGGTCTCATGGATATTGCCCCCTGGTCTCATGGATATTGCCCCCTGGTCTCATGGATAATGCCCCAGCTCTCATGGATATTGCCCCCTGGTCTCATGGATAATGCCCCAGCTCTCATGGATAATGCCCCAGCTCTCATGGATATTGCCCCCTGGTCTCATGGATATGCCCCAGCTCTCATGGATATTGCCCCAGCTCTCATGGATAATGCCCCCCAGGTCTCATGGATAATGCCCCCCAGGTCTCATGGATAATGCCCCCCAGGTCTCATGGATAATGCCCCAGCTCTCATGGATATTGCCCCCCTGGTCTCATGGATATTGCCCCCCCCAGGTCTCAGGGATACTGCCCCCAGCCCAGCTCACCTTTGCTGCTGCTTCTGCTCCTCTGCCAGCGGCCGCGTGCTTCCTGCTTCAGTGGCTGCTGACAGGAAGTGCAGCCGCTCGCCTGGGAACTATGAAACAGCCAGGCGAGCGGCTCCACCTCCTGTCACCGGCCCTTGTAACAGGAAACACGCCGGCCGCTGGCAATGTGCGGCGGCGGCGTTCGGGCTCGGGCCACAGCGGGAACGCCGTTCCTGCGCGTTCCCGCTCGACTCGAGCCCTGGGTAAAAGCGTTGAAGTTTGTGAACTGGTGGGTCTTGGCGGAGATGCATATGGAGACAGAGGAGGTGGCGTAAGGGTAGAAGGGTCTCTGTAAATGGAATCAGCAAAATTTGCAGGTTTAGGAATTTGGGTGTATTTGTTAGGACTGGATTTTGCTGCAAGAGTAGCTTTAGACTTAGTTGCTGGGGTCCTCTTACGGGACAAAGCGGGATATGATGGCCTGGTGCCCTGCAATAGATACAAAGGTTGGCATTCTGTCTCCTGGCATGTTCTTTTTGGGATTAAAGACCATGGGTTACCTTGGTAGCAGAATGTTGTCTTTAGTGGAAGGATTCCATAGTCTTGAAGCTGCAGATTTAGGAGTTGAATCAGGTCAGTCAGGAAATTATGAAGGGCCTTCTGGATTAACCCTGTGATGGTTTCTATCATTGCGGGCTCAATTGTTATTGGCTTCTGCATTATGTAAGGAGCTGGTTCCGGGGTGGTAGGTTTGAGCCCAATATGCAATGATGGAACTGAGAAATGTATACATAAATATAGAGGACTAACAGCTGATCCACTGACCTAGTCAGTCAGATCACAAATTCATATTGTGACAAAAATTAAGACCATAAACTTTATTGGGGCATGATGCAAACAATATAACTGGTCATGATCATGAAACACACATAAACATACATATATCTTTAAAAGAAAAAGTCTACTTTATAATATACCCAGCGTGTAGAAGATAGATAGTGAATATAGAGCTTTCTGTGATCTTTATGAAAACCAAAGATAATTGATATATATATTCAACATTACAGCTCAATCAAACGTGGGAAGGATAGTAGAAAATGGGCAGGAAACACAGACCATGAAGACATAAATATCAAGCCCGCACCATGATTTTTAAATAACAGCAGGCATTAATAAACTCTCGTCATCTCAATTATACCGGCCAAAGAATAATAGAAAGCCAAAAAATGCTACGAATCAGCGCTCCAACCAGCGCAACATTAAGATAATGCCAAACAGTAACCGTACCAAGATAATATTAATGATTCCAAAAGGTAGCTTAAAGAGATTACGGGAGATTTGGGGTAAGGTTATCCTGCCCACAGGAACGCACCCGACACGCGTTTCGCCTAACACAGGCTCGTCAGGACCAAAACCCTCTTTTCTCTATGGGACAATCACACTATTTACCAATTTTCCATCTTGTGCACTATAGGTGTTACGTCCCCACTATCGGTAAAGTGTGTTTTTCCTATAAATAATGGCCACGATGATGTCATAAAGGGAAATCCTAATACAGGAGTAAAGGGGGTCTCCTGAACTGTAAAAGATAAAACGTTATTACACATTGGTCCATCTAAAACACAAACCACCTCACCACTGTGAGGAGAGTGGGAGTTCTTTGGACACCTGTATTTCCATTCTTGACACCCCACAAAGTCATTTTAGGTGTCATTGGAAAGGTCAGAGCCTGGCCTTTCTAAATGATAGAAAACATGATAATGTAAGATGTCATGTAAAAAAAAACACACAGATAAACATAAAATGATTTTTAAAACTTTTTTAAATTAATAATTTTTTTTATTCCAAAGCAATGGCATTGTCCATTTGTCACATATAAAATGAGCAATACCACTGCTGTTACTCACCTTCTCATTTCCCACGCCGCAAGAATGTCCAGAGTTATATTATTCATAAAACACAATGCACCAAAATACAAGTGAAAATTTTTGGTTTTTCAGTTTTAGTTAGAATTGCATATTTTCTCACAAAAATGCAGTAACAGATTCCCATTTTTTATTTTTTTTAATAAGATAACCCATAGAATATATATAACCACAAAGGTTTGAATGATATAATGTGAAAAAACTATTATTTAGAAGCTGTAAATGATTGAAATCTGAATGGAAATTTGCATTTTTAACTTTTTTTTGTTATAGCATTCTGACAGGGCATGACATATACTACTACTACTAATAATAATATATTATAAATCTGCCGAGTCTGCTGAAAATAAGGATATGTAATTTGTCTGGGTCCTACAACAAAGCATGAATTCAAAACAAGTTTAAACATCATGAGCACAAAACGGTCAAAATGAGCTCGGCACACTGAGTTGAAATGGTGAAGGGGTTAAAGATTATTGATGGGCCGAACACCCCAGTGTTCGGTTCGCATTCGAACTCGAACAATTTAAAAAGTTCGGATTCGAACGCGAACACGATTCGAACTCAATGCGAGTCAATGGGACTCGAACGTTCGATTTTTAGAGTGCCCTGCAAGAGGGCATATATGCAAGATATTGGCCATAAAAGGTGTATGGGGGTCCGGGTAGTGCCCTGGGGGACCGGAAACAAGGACAAAAAGATAAAAAAAAACTTTCTAAAGGAACAGTGATTTTTCCATGACATAAAGGTTAAGAATAAAAACGAAAAATTCCTTCAAATATCGTGCCTGGAGGTCCCCATAACCTGCCCGTGAAGTGGTGGATTTGTAGGATGTATATAAACATTTAAAAGCAAAAAAAGACATTTCAAATGACGGTTAATGGTTTTCCTTTAAAATATTCATAAACAACTGCTTGGGTCGTCAGCCTGTGTGAAAAGAGGAGACGTTTTAGGACACGCAGAACAAGTTTAGTGCTTTTTTTGGCTAAATTATGGTGAAACTTATGCAGGCTTTGGATGAATGTAATAACAGATGCATTTAAATTGGAATCTTGGTGCCAGCTAGTGCCTTCACACCGTAACCCCTCTGAGGTATTGTGGAAGAGTGCAGGGGTGGACCCTGCGATAAAATATTAAAATGATATGAATCTGGTACAAGCGTCAGTGGCAGTGCACCCAAATATTGGGCCTTTGGTGCCAGCTAGTGCCTTCACAACATAACCCCTCTGAGGTATTGTGGAAGAATGCAGTGGTGGAGGTTTTGGGAATGCAGAAGAGATCCCCAATCTATTCAGTTACATCAGCATCAGGGGACTGATAGCTGCTGATCCAGGACTGATATTTTATAATGTCCGCCGGTCTACATTCTGGTGGACAGACGCACTCTTTTGTCTGTGACAAAACCTCCAGCGGCACTGAACGTCCTTTCGGAAAGCACGCTGGATGAAGGGCAACCTAGTAGCTGCATAGCATATTGGCTAAATTCTGGCCAGTGATCCAATCTCAACACCCAGTAAGCCAGTGGATCATCTGCTGGAAAGGTATCCGGGTCTGCCCTTGCCCCTAGGTAGTCCTGCACCATACGGTGAAGACGCAGGCAATGGGTGCCTACATTTGACGTCCCTGGGTGTTGAGGACTAAAAAATTTAAAAAGGCATCAGTCAAGCGGCCCCAGCCTTCACCGCTCTTCCTCTGATCATCCGCAGCCTCAGAACCACCTGTTTCATCACAAGTGTCGCTTTAGAGTGTCCTCAAGATTTTTCATTCTGTCCTCCCTCTGTGCGGGCAGGATGAGCTGTGCAACTTTACCCTTGTATCGTGGATCAAGAAAGCTTGCCAACCACTAATGAGCCCTCTCCTTGATAGCATGAATCCTGGGGTCCTTTACCAGGATTTGCAGGATAAGGGAGCCCATGCAGCGTAGGTTGGAGGTAGAATTAGCTTCCGAGTCTTCCTGGTCAATGAGGAGGATGACCCCATTGTGCACTTCCTCCTCCCAGCCACGTACTAGTCCTTGGGTTTCTGGGCACACAAAACCCTCCCTTGAGGAATCCCCTCCTTCAATGCCCCCACTACATAAATATTCCTCCTCCTCCTGTCTGATGTGAGGACCCGCAGGAATGCTGTCTGCGTAAAGACTGGGGCCTTGAGAGCTAGGGAAGGCCTCCTCTTCCTCCTGCTGCTCTGCCTCTACTGTCACATCTATAATTCCCCGCAGAGTGCGCTCCAGCAGGAACACTAAAGGAAATATGTCACTGATGCATGCACTGTCCCTGCTCACCATCCTCGTTGCCTCCTCAAATGGCAAAAGTACAGTGCATGCATCCTTGATCATCAGCCACTGCGGGGGGGAACCAAGTCGACCTGAACCTGTTCTTGTGCCATACTCACACAGGTACTCATTGATGGTCCTCTGCTGCTTGTGCAGACGCTGCAGCATTGCTAATGTCGAGTTCCACATGGTGGGCATGTCGCAGATCAGACGGTTTGTGCGAAGGTGGAATTCTCTTTGAATTTCTGCCAGGCGAACGCTTGCTGGGAATGACCGTCTGAAGTGGCTGCAGACTTTTCTGGCCTGGCTGAGAAGCTCTGCCTGCCCTGGGTACCTGGTTAGGAAACACTGTACCACCAGATTTAGGACGTGTGCTAGGCATGGTACATGCATCAACTTACACAGGCGTAGGGCGGAGAGAAGGTTGCTGCCATTATCACAGACGACCATTCCCAGCTCAAGCTGGCATGGTGTTAACCATCTCTGCACCTGCCCCTGCAGAGCTGACAGAATTTCTGGTCCGGTGTGGCTCCTGTCCCCTAAACAAATCAGCTCAAACACAGTATGACATCTTTTTGCTTGAGCCATTGCGTAGCCCCTGTCATGTGTCGGTTTAACTGCAACTTCGCCAGAGACAGAGAAGGAGGAGGAGGAGGAAGAGGGAGAGGTGGTGGTGGAGCAGACAGAACTCATACAAGCAGCTTTCTGGAGGCGTGGTGGATGGACAAGCTCCAGCACAGAGCCCTGTCTTGGATCCCTCCCAGTTGCAATCAGAGTTAGCCAGTGTGCCGTGAAAGAAATGTAACGGCCCTTTCCATGCTCGCTGGACCACGTGTCTAAAGTCACATGAACCTTGCTGCTGACTGCCTTTCCCAATAACTCCATAACATTTTCTTCCACGTGCTGGTATAGTGCTGGAATGACCTTCTGTGAAAATAAATGGCGTTTTGGAACCTGCCACTATGGTACAGCACATTCAGCAAATTCACGGAAGGAAGCAGAGTCCACCAGCTGGAAAGGCAGCAGCTGTAATGTGAGTAATTTTGCTAAGCTGGCATTTAGACACTGTGCTTGGGGATGGTTGGGACTATATTTTTTCTTACGCTGCAGCAGCTGGGGCAATGTAATCTGACTGCGTAAATGCTGTCACATTGTGAGGAAGGACCTGGTACATCCATTACTGTAGCATCATCCCTGTCAGTGGAGGTTGTAAGCAATGACATGGCAGGACATATAGTGGGGGGTAGAGACAGATGATGAGGAGGAGGACCTATGCAAAGTGCTGTGCCAACGGTATGCGTAGTAGGTGGTCATATGTCGCATCAAGTACGTGGTACCCAAGCGTCTGATGTTTTTCTCATGCTTGATCCTCTTCAGACATAGCTTACAAATAGCAACGCTGCAGTCTGCTGCACATGTCATGAAGAATAGGGATGAGCTGTTCGGTTCGATCAGTTCGGAGTTCGATTCGAACTTTGGCCGTTCGCGAACTTCGAACTTTTTGTCGTGTTCGGTTCGAGTTCGAAAAAAAAAAATATTTTGAAAAAAGTATAAAAAATGCTTAAAAAATACAAAAAAATATATAAATAAAGAGACTCTTTACTGCAGAATATTATAAGCAATGGTTTTTTAGATATTGAATTAACAAATAATGTCTATGTGCAAAGATTCTCACCTCTAAATGACCTGTGTTCTCAAATGGCGTAAACAACAGGTGTTAATTAGTGTTTGGAAATAACATGTGCTTTTAATTAGTCTGGTCTGATGAATTTGCTACATTGTCTGTAGACTGAAGGACTGAGGGTGTGGTGTCTCCTGATCTGAACATGTATCAAACAACACCTGTGCTTCTGAGAGGTGTTCATTTCTCTACTAAATCTTCCTCCATTATAATTGAAATGTGAACAATATTGCTGCATTAATAAAAATAACTGACAAAAAAAGAATACATTTTTTTTTTTTTTTACTTTATACCTGGTCATGTTTTGTATCATGCTTAGGCCTTTCGATTGACACCCGTCATGACGCCCTAGCTGCCACAGTTCTGGAGATATCGGGGTTCAAATGAATCCCCTGGTGGAGATAGGGGTTCTGGGCAGCTACTAGGGGTTCCCCGGCTTTCTGATGTCAGGCAGTGAGGGTGGGACCCGGGGGTGGAGCCGCCATCCAATATGGCGTCCCCCACCGGAGCTAGGCCGCACTTCGGCGCCACAAGGCATCTCTATACACAGCCCCATCAGCATCTCTATACACAACCTCACAGCATCTCTATACACAGCCTCACAGCATCTCTATACACTACCCCATCAGCATCTCTATACACAAACAGCATCTCTATACACAACCCCATCAGCATCTCTATAAACAGCATCTCTATACACAGCAGGGACGTGCCATTCCAGTAAATTAATGTGCTCAATGTGCTGTAATGACGTGTGTATTTAAACTGTAAATAAATGGTTATATTGGAAAAAGTTCTCATACTCACCTCTCCACGCTCCCTCGCTATGCTTGCTTCTTCTCTCTCTCTCTCTTCTGGTTCTTTTTCACTTCCGTTTGCCCGCTTGCTGTGTGTGTGTGATTCACTACACAGACAGCAGATGCAGTACTGAACCAGCCTAGGCTAAGCAATTTGCGCAGCCCTATGCTGCGCTAATTGAGAAGCCCAAGCTGGTGGCACGCTCTCCAGTGCCTCCAGGCACGGAGAGCACATGAAAGCTTCAGCCAATGGGAAAACTCCCATTGGTCTCAAGCATTTCTTTTTTTTAAAAAAAAAAACGCTCACCATGGGAGGCAGAGCTCCTCATGGTTTGATTGACGCAGGACAGTTGACGAATTGACGAATTGCCTGAACATACAGTGCCTGTTCGGTGCCTGTTCGAGGCCAGTGAAAACCCCATGAAAAAGCACTGTTTCGGCTATTCAGAGAACACAAACCAGCAGTGAAAGGTTCCCGAAATGCCCTGTCATTCGGTGGTCTAGCCACTTCACTGCGGAGGACGCGCTCAGCGCGTCCACCCGCAGTATCGTTCCTTGCGGAGGACGCACTGACCGCGTCCTCCCTTTGGGGCCAGCGTTTGGCCGGGTTCCGGCCAATCGCTGGCCCCCCTGGTGCGGGCTGACATCCTCAATGACAGCCCAGCACCCGGAACCGCCGCCGGAGTAATTAGGTGTCATCGCGGTGGCGCGATGACACCTAATTCAGGCGCCTCCCCGCATGTGCGGAGGAGGCGCCTGAAAGGGAGGGGGGGTAGGTCCTTCGGACCTCTCTCCCTCCCGATCGGCGCCGTGCAGGGGGTTAACCCAGGCACCGTTTGGAAGGGCACAGCCTGCCCTTCCAAATGGTACCTGGCATTAACCCCATGGGGGCCGGATCACGAATCGGCACCGAAAAGCGCCGGTTCGTGATCCTTTCCCGGAGCTGGCCGACATCTTGGATGTCGGCCAAGCTTCCGGGAATGCCCCCTGAGGACTGGCGTCATCGTGCATAGCACAATGACGCCAGTCCTGGAGTTAACCCCTAACTGCCACCAATGAACCCCCTATCTCCCGATCCGTGGCAGTTAGGGGTTAACGTTTGGTATTGTTGGATCGGCCAGAGCAGGGCCGTTCCAACAATACCAAACATGAGTATGAAAAAAGTTTTTTTAAAAAAATAAATATATATTTTGAAAAAAGTTATAAAAAAAAACAAGTTTTTTTTTTCTTTTTTTGGTTCGTTAATGCAGCAATATTGTTCCCATTTCAATTATAATGTGAACAATAATGCTGCACTAACGATTTTTGTATGCGGAGCGTTTGTTAAAAATCGCGTAATTTTCCCCAAAAAAAATGTAACGAGACCCCATCTCTAATTTTTTTAACAAGCGCACCCCATACAAAATATAACCGCAATTGCTCACATGTTAAAATGTTAAAAAAAACTACTTTACACGTTGTAAATTATTGAAAATTCATATTTTATTGCATGTTTTGTGATAATATACAGACAGGTCATGACGTATACATATAATAATGACATATTATGAATTTGCCAAGTCTGACGGAAAGAACGATATATAATATGTCTGGGTCATATACTAAAATAAGCCTTCAAAACACATTTAAACATGATGAGCAAAATCTGTAAAAATGACCTCAGCACAGAGGCGGGAAATGCCTCAGCAGCGAAAGGGTTAATTCGGCAAGTTTTTTCAGGAGAATCCCATAGGCTTCAATGTTAAAAATATTCCCGTTTTAATTCAATATCTAATAAACCGTTCATTATAAAATTCTACAGTAAAGAGTCTTTTTATTTATAGATTTTTTAGGATATTTTAAGCATTTTTCTTAATTTATATTTTTTTTTAAGTTTACTTATTTTGTCTGTAACAGCCCTCTTTATTTTCATTCCCTGGACCTCATATGTAAATTTCAGACATTTTCGCTCAGTAGTTTCTTTGCAAACAGCGTTTCACTTTTCAATCATTCATGCAAACTGTTTTGCTAATTTATTCACTGCCTCTTCTGTGGTGTCGGCTTTTTCCGGAGGCTGCGATCGGCTCCTGCTCGGGTTTTTCCGTGGTTTTTGGCAGGTTAATCCAGATGTTTTTGCGGGTTTTCGGCGTGCATTCGCTGGGTTTTGCGATTAGTTTTCATCAGGTTTGCGGCAGCTTTTCCCTGCAATTCGGGGACCCTGTGGTGCTTGCTGAATACACCGCAGGGTCATCGAAATGGGATCGGCAAAAGGAACCGAATTGAAGAGAACGAAAAGTCACTGAACGTGCGGTGACTTTTCGAATCTCTTTGAATTACCCTGTATATATCTGGCTCTGATACTAGCCAGTGCCTCACCAGCCACTGACCTCACCGCACGTCACTGATACACAGATACACAGCATCTCTATACACAGCCACACAGCATCTCTATACAAAGCCTCACAGCATCTCAATACACAGCCACACAGCATCTCTATACACAGCCTCACAGGATCTCTATACACAGCCTCACAGCATCTCTATACACAACCCCATCAGCATCTCTATACACAAACAGCATCTCTATACACAACCCTATCAGCATCTTTAAACACAGCCACACAGCATCTCTATACACAGCCTTACAGCATCTCTATACACAACCTCACAGCATCTCTGTACACAACCCCATCAGCATCTCTATACACAGCCTCACATCATCTCTATACACAGCATCTCTATACACAACCCCATCAGTATCTCTGTACACAAACAGCATCTCTATACCCAACCCCATCAGCATCTCTATACACAGCCTCACAGCATCTCTATACACAACCCCATCAGCATCTCTATACACAGCCTCACAACATCTCTATACACAGCATTTCTATATACAACCCCATCAGCATCTCTATACACAAACAGAATCTCTATACACATCCTCACAGCATCTCTATACACAGCCTCACAGCATCTCTATACACAGCCTCACATCATCTCTATACACAACCCCATCAGCATCTCTAAACACAGCCTCACAGCATCTCTATACACAGCCACACAGCATCTCTATACACAGCCACACAGCATCTCTATACACAGCCTCACAGCATCTTTATACACAACCCCATCAGCATCTCTATACAAACAGCATCTCTATACACAACCCCATCAGCATCTCTATAAACAACCCCATCAGCATCTCTAAACACAGCCTCACAGCATCTCTATACACAGCCACACAGCATCTCTATACACAGCCTCACAGCATCTCTATACACAACCCCATCAGCATTTCTATACACAAACAGCATCTCTATACACAACCCCATCAGCATCTCTATACACGGCATCTCACGGCGTCTGAGGACGCTGAAGTCAGAACGCAGCGGGACCCCGGACAGAGAAGTGAGTATCTCCATCGGGGTTCCCGCAAAGCTGATGACGTGTGGGACACATCCTCCTCAGCATACAGCAGGAGTAACCGAGGACGTGTCCCACACATCGTCAGCATTGAAGGGGTTAAAAACGCCTTTTTTTAAACTTTTGTCCTTGTTTCCTGTCCCCCAGGGCACTACCCGGACCCGGACATTGTTTTTAAATGTTTCTATACATCCTAGAAATCCGCCACTTCACGGGCAGGTTATGAGGACCTCCTAGGCACGATATTTGAAGGAATTTTTCATTATTATTTTTAACCCTTATTTCATGGAAAACTCACTGTTCCTTTAAAAACGTTTTTTTTTTTACTTTTTGTCCTTGTTTCCTATCCCCCCAGGGCACTACCCGGACCCCCATACACCTTTTTTGGAAAATATCTAGCATATATGCCCTCTTGGAGGGCACTCTAAAAATCGAATTTTGAGTCCCATTGACTTGCATTGAGTTCGTGTTCCAGTTCGAACTTTGGAAATTGTTCGAGTTCGAATGCGAACCGAACTCGGGGGTGTTCGGCTTATCCCTAGTGAAGAACTCCCAGACAGCGTTGAGTTCCTGGACGTGTGCTGTGAGACAACAGCGCTCTGCACCTGAGCAGTAGGGATGAGCCGAACGCCCCCGTGTTCGGTTCGCATTCGAACAATTTCAAAAGTTCGAGTTCGAACTCAAACACGATCCGAACTCAATGTAAGTCAATAGGAGCCGAACGTTCGATTTTTAGAGTGCCTCCAACAGGGCATATATGCTAGATATTTGCCATAAAAGGTGTATGGGGGTCTGGGTAGTGCCCTGGAGGACAGAAAACAAGGACGAAAAGTTTTTAAAAAAAACGTATTTAAAGGAACAATGAGTTTTCCATGAAATAAAGGTTAAGAATAAAAACGAAAAATTCCTTCAAATATCTAGGAAGTCCCCTCCTGCCCGTGAAGTGGCGGATTTGTAGGATGTATAGAAACATTTAAAAATAAAAAAATGTCATTTCAAATGACGGTAAATGGTTTTCCTTTAATCTATTCATAAACAACTGCTTGGGGCAGCAGCCTGTATGAAAAGAGGAGATGTTTTATGACACGCAGAACAAGTTTAGTGATTTTTTTGGGCTAAATTATGGTGAAACTTATGCAGGCTTTGGATGAAAGTAACAATAGGTGCTTTAAAATTGGGCCTTTAGTGTCGGCAACAGTGCCGTCACACCGTAACCCCTCTGTGGTATTGTGGAAGAGTGCAGGGTTGGACCCTGCGGTCAAATATTAAAATGATATGAATCTGGTACAGGCGTCAGTGCAGCTAAATATTTTGCCTTTGGTGGCAGCAAGTGCCTTCACACTGTAACCCCTCTGTGGTATTGTGGAAGAGAGCAGTGGTGGACCCTGCAGTTAAATATTACAATGATATGAATCTTGTACACGCGTCAGTGGCAGTGCACCCAAATATTACTGCGCTATAGTGTATGGCAGGATGGAAGCGCACCAGCAGTAACAAGCAGCGCAATATACCAGACAGGGGCACAGAGCGAGAGTAGTTGTTATAACAAAACTAGCTCAACAACGTTTAGGCACTAGTACTGCGCTAGACGACGAAATCACAACACAGCGCTTAATAGACCTAGGTCCATAAGAAAGTGGGATAGACACGCTATATGTCCATGAACATAGTGATCCTCGTTTTCAAGCAATATGCTTCTTTACAAAGCAGGTGATAGAAAACTTCCTCGATCTGGAGATCTACATAAATAGCGGGGTACTGGAGACCAAAACTCATTTTAAAGACGTGGACGTCAATACGTATATTGACAAGACAAGTTGCCACAATATGGTATGGTTAAAGGGAATCCCAAAGGGGCAGTTTACTAGGATACTGTCAGGGTTTAGTATGGATAAACCGGCTCTTGGAGAGTATCGGTCCTGTTCAAGACGACCACTGACAAGGAGGCTAGGATATATATGTATACAGCACTCCTAGAGCAGTGGATGCGGTGTCAGGGTTTAGTTCTGCAGAATATCCGAGTTCAATAGCGGTGGTAATACAATGAGGAGATATACGATTATATATATATATATATATATATATATATATATATAATGACAATCTTACTGTTTTCTTGGTTAGTAACTGTAGAGGATGGATAATACATGATGCTGCAGAATCAGTTGTAGGTCACAGAAGAAAAAGCCAGCAAGGAATTTAGGCAAAGCTATAAAGCAATAGATCAGAATTCTGGCTGTGTTCAAGCAGGGTCTGAGACAAGCGGGAGGTCGATAGGCTGGCAGAGTTCAAGGGAGGTCAAGAGGCAAGCGGGAGGTCGATAGGCAGGCGGCGTTCAGACAGGGTCGATGAATAGCAGAGGTTTGGTAACGAGTAGACAATTCAGTAGTTTCAAAGGTTGTTAGCTCTGGATTATAGGTACAATAATTGAGCAATTACTCACCCTCTGGTGGCTTCTTTTATGGGGGGTTGATTAGGTGCAGGTGCCGGTAATCTTCAGTGCGTGCAGCGTTCTTCTGGGTTGTGTCATCGAGCGTCGACGCCAGGTCCTTGCAGTGTGTGCCGGGAGTGTTGCTTCTGCACATGCATGCGTAAATCATTGCGGACCCAGACGGGGGAGAGAGAGGATCCCTCTACTTGTCTCTGATGCCAGAGGTAGGAGACCGTGTCTGGGCAATATATCCCGAACTCCGGGGACCTGATAACGGTGGCACATGACAGATACGTAGGGGAACGGGGAACAGGTTGAAATCCTCAAACAAGAGTTCATCGATAAAGGTTACGATAAAGTTGAGTTAGAAGGATTGATAAGAGATTTAAAAGGGATAGATCAAAATAGCCTTATACAATATAAAACTGGGAAAGAAGTGATAAAAGGAGTTCCCTTCATATGTGATTTTAATGAAAATCGTGTTTTAATTAAAAAAGTTTTAAAAAATATTGGCATTTTTTAAAAAAAGACAAAGACCTAGATCTAATTAGATAAACCTAGGATCATTTTTCAGGGACATAAGAATATAGAGACAAGATTAGTTTAAAGTAATTTTGTTAATAAGAAGGAGACCAATCATTTTCATGTAAAAGAAGGCTACTACGGTTGTGGTCAATGTTTGGCCTGTAGGTCCACAAGGCATAAGAAACAACTTATTGAGAATTTTGTCAATAAGAAGACAGGAAAAACTATTAAAATAAATAAGATTTTAGCTTGCTATTCAAAAAATGTATTGTATCTTCTGGAATGTCCTTGTAGACTTCAATATGTAGGTCGCACCAGCCGGGCCCTAAACGTTCGAATTTCCGAGCATGTTAGAAATATTAACAAACTATATGAGAAACACTCCGTATCCCAGCACTTCAAATTAGCCCATAATGGATGCCCAAGAGGTCTCAAATTCTCCGCTGTATAAACAGTGAGATGCACTAATAAAGGTGTGAGTGAAACTACGGTACTGGGGAGAGAGGAGATGAGACTTATCTTTGATTTAGGGACTCTGGCGCCGGGGGGCCTAAATAGTGATTTTGAATTGGTTCATTTTCTTTAGATCTAGATCCATTTATTTATGTAATATTTACTCATTCCCCTTAAATAATAATACTATCATCGGATCCATATAAGTATGCTATAAAAATTAGTTATATATGGATTTGATGAGCAGCATATGCACTTTTTAGCCAATTTAGACTTTGGGACTTAATAGTATACAGTTGCAAGAAAAAGTATGTGAACCCTTTGGGATTACGTGGAGTTTTGCATGAATAGGTCATAGAATGTGCTCTGATCTTCATCTAAGTCACAACAACTTGAAAAACACAGTTTGCTTAAAATAATACAACACAAACATTATATGTTTTCATGTTTTTATTGAACATAACATGTAAACATTCACAGTGCAGGGTGGAAAAAGTATGTGAACCCCTAGCCTAATGACTTCTCCAAGAGCTAATTGGAGCCAGGAGTGAGCCAACCTTGAGTCCAATCAGTGTAATATTATTGGATGTGTTGCTGAAAGCTGTCCTCCTCTTTAAAAACACACACCAGTCTTGGGTTTACTGGTTTCAAGAAGCACTGCCTGATGTGAACCATGCCTCGCAGAAAAGAGCTCTCATACGACCTATGATCAAGAATTGTTGACTTGCATGAAGCTGGAAAGGGTTACAAAAGTATCTCCAAAAGCCTTGATGTTCATGTGTCCACGGTAAGACAGACTGTCTACAAATGGAGAAAGTTCAGCACTGTTTCTACTCTCTTTAGGCGTGGTCGTCCTGTAAAGTTGACTGCAAGAGCACAGCGCAGAATGCCTAATGAGGTAAAGAAGAGTCCTAGAGTGTCAGCTAAAGACTTACAGAAATCTCTGGCACATGCTAACATTTTTGTTGACACATCTACAATAAGGAAAACATTAAACAAGAATGGAGTACATGGGAGGACACCACGGAGGAAGCCATTGCTGTCCAAAAGGAATATTGCAGCACGTTTGAAGTTTGCAAAAGGGTACCTGGATGTTCCACAGCACTACTGGCAAAATATTCTGTGGACAGATGAAACCAAAATTGAGTTGTTTGGAAAAAACACACAACACTATGTGTGGAGAAAAAAAGGCACAGCACACCAACATCAAAACCTCATCCCCACTGTAAGACATGGCGTAGGGAGCATCATGGTTTGGGGCTGCCTTGCTGCCTCAGGGCCTGGACGGATTGTTGACATTGATGGAAAAATGAATTCCAGAGTTTATCAAGACATTTTGCAGGAACACGTAACACCATCTGTCCGCCAACTGAAGCTCCACAGAGGATGGGTGATGCAACAGGACAATGACCCAAAGCATACAGGTAATTCAACAAAAGAATGGCTTCAACAAAACAAAATACGCCTTCTGGAGTGGCCCAGTCAGAGTCCTGACCTCAACCCGATTGAAATGCTGTGGCATGACCTTAAGAGAGCGATTCACACCAGACATCCCAAGAATATTGCTACACTGAAACAGTTTTGTGAAGAGGAGTGGTCCAAAATTACTCCAGATCATTGTGCAGGTCTGATCTGCAACTACAGGAAACGTATGGTTGAGGTTATTGCTGCCAAAGGAGGGTCAACCAGTTATTAAGTCCAAGGTTCACATACTTTTTCCACCCTGCACTTTGAATGTTTACATGTTCTGTCAATAAAACACATGAAAACAGATAATGTTTGTGTTGTATTATTTTAAGCAGACTGTGTTTTTCAAATTGTTGTGACTTAGATGAAGATCAGAGCACATTTTATGACCAATTCATGCAAAACTCCACGTAATCCCAAAGGGTTCACATACTTTTTCTTGCAACTGTATGTAAATCTATTGTATTGTGGTTATACACATATAATATTGATGGCACTTTAGAGCCCTAAAAAGCTCCCCTAAAAAATTAATTACAGTTGGTCAATGATAGAGCTTGGGGAGATATCAGCGCTCAAAGCCAAGTCACTTCTGATGGGGCAGACACTGAGTGCTGCTAACTAAAAACAAGATCTTAGCCACATTAATAATTATTTTACCTAGATAACTAATTTTTCAGTGTTATTACAGTTACTCTGAGCGCTGGATCAGTTAACCCTTTCACTGGCTCTGAGAGATACAGTAACTGATCCAGCGCTCAGAGTCCAAGTAATAAACACTGCTAAATTAGGTAAGACATTCCTAGTGAGGAATGTATAAATATAGAGGATGAATAAATGTAGATTTGAATTTGCAGTTGATAACCCGGAGAAACATTAATTCTAGAACATTGATAAGATACATAGTTGCTACAATATAATTTCCCTCCTGCATTAGTGTGATTATTACTATAGGTAGATATAATTTGCCTCCTGCAATACTAGGATTATTACTATAGGTAGGAATAATTTCCCTCCTGCAATACTCGGATTATTACTATAGGTAGATATAATTTCCCTCCTGCAATACTAGGATTATTACTATAGGTAGATATAATTTCCCTCCTGCATTAGTGTGATTATTACTATAGGTAGATATAATTTGCCTCCTGCAATACTAGGATTATTACTATAGGTAGATATAATTTGCCTCCTGCATTAGTATGATTATAACTATAGGTAGATATAATTTGCCTCCTGCAATACTAGGATTATTACTATAGGTAGATATAATTTGCCTCATGCAATACTAGGATTATTACTATAGGTAGATATAATTTCCCTCCTGCATTAGTGTGATTATTACTATAGGTAGATATAATTTGCCTCCTGCAATACTAGGATTATTACTATAGGTAGATATAATCATACTAATGCAGGAGGCAAATTATAACTATAGGTAGATATAATTTGCCTCCTGCAATACTAGGATTATTACTATAGGTAGATATAATTTCCCCCCTGCAATACTAGGATTATTAATATAGGCAGATATAATTTCCCTCCTGCAATACTAGGATTATTACTATAGGTAGATATAATTTCCCTATTGCATTAGTGTGATTATTACTATAGGTAGATATAATTTCCCTCCTGCAATACTAGGATTATTACTATAGGTAGATATAATTTCCCTCCTGCAATACTAGGATTATTACTATAGGTAGATATAATTTGCCTCCTGCATTAGTATGATTATAACTATAGGTAGATATAATTTGCCTCCTGCAATACTAGGATTATTACTATAGGTAGATATAATTTCCCTCCTGCGATACTAGGATTATTACTATAGGTAGATATAAATTGCCTCCTGCAATACTAGGATTATTACTATAGGTAGATATAATTTGCCTCCTGCATTAGTGTGATTATTACTATAGGTAGATATAATTTCCCTCCCACACTACTAGGATTATTAATATAGGTAGATATAATTTCCCTCCTGCAATACTAGGATTATTACTATAGGTAGATATAATTTGCCTCCTGCATTAGTGTGATTATTACTATAGGTAGATATAATTTCCCTCCTGCAATACTAGGATTATTACTATAGGTAGATATAATTTGCCTCCTGCAATACTAGGATTATTAATATAGGTAGATATAATTTCCCTCCTACATTAGTGTGATAATTACTATAGGTAGATATAATTTGCCTCCTGCAATACTAGGATTATTAATATAGGTAGATATAATTTCCCTCCTGCAATACTAGGATTATTACTATAGGTAGATATAATTTCCCTCCTGCATTAGTGTGATTATTACTATAGGTAGATATAATTTGCCTCCTGCAATACTAGGATTATTAATATAGGTAGATATAATTTCCCTACTGCATTAGTGTGATTATTACTATAGGTAGATATAATTTGCCTCCTGTAATACTAGGAATATTAATATAGGTAGATATAATTTCCCTCCTGCAATACTAGGATTATTACTATAGGTAGATATAATTTCCCTTTTGCATTAGTATGATTATTACTATAGATAGATATAAATTCCCTCCTGCAGTAGTGTGATTATTACTATAGGTAGATATAATTTCCCTCCTGCATTAGTGTGATTATTACTATAGGTAGATATAATTTCCCTCCTGCATTAGTGTGATTATTACTATAGATAGATATAATTTGCCTCCTGCAATACTAGGATTATTACTATAGGTAGATATAATTTCCCTCCTGCATTAGTGTGATTATTACTATAGTGAGAAACAAGAGGGGTGTGTAGCGCTCACTCCCGGAGGAGCCGCTGAAAATAAACCACGGGTCAGTCTCCCCGCACTAGGGAATAAATATACTCCAACACAGTTGTGAGTTTTTATATTTATATAGTTTACTAAAATATTTGAGCAGATGTTGAGACACGGTATTCACAAGTATTATTAGAGTATTTTTTGTATCCCGGTAAAACGCGTAGCGGAAAGAAACGAAACACGAGGCTTCGTATTTCGGAAAATAAAATATTCGCAACCGAACATAAAAAGCAATGCAATTTCCCGATAGTTCAGAAAAAGGACCCGTAGCGAAAACCCCAAACATACAGTCCCTTTCGTATTACGGCAAACGCGCAGCGGAAAAAGAGAAAAATGTATTCGGAACGTATCTTTGTCTTTTAACCCCCGTTCCGATTCGTAAAAGGAAATGAGTCCTGTACAAGTTAAATTCCAGAATGTAAGAAGCCTTGGAGGCCTCTCACCCATCTGATGACTGCTTTAGGCTCCGCTGACCCAGGACGTCTCTCCACCCGATTTTGACTGGGGATACTAGCGGCCGGATCCGTTGTCTACCTTCATGCAGCTTGTCCAGATCCCCGCCTGCTCTCCGTTCGATTCCGCCGGTCTGCAGCTGTTGTCTGGGTACTGGCAAGTCTCCTTCTCCTCAGGTTGAGTGACCCAAATAGGAATTACAGGTCTGCCTCGGGCTTTGGCCTAGCTCCTCCAGCGGTCTCCTCAGTGCGTCTGCTTTCTCTCATCCCCTGGCGCGCTCTGGAACTTTCTCTACGAGGCAGAGGATGTAAGTGTCCAGTCTCCACCCACTTTCTGGCTTCTTGCAAAGCATGCCAGTTATTGTAGTCCCAATATCCAGTATCTCTGATTGCGATAGTCTCCATCTTGTGGCCAAAAATAGGTACTGCCACAGCAAGATTTTTAGCACAGCGCTACAGGTGTTTGTGAGGGTACTGAGAACGAGCAACAGCACAATGGCCTGCTCTACGGTGGGTGCACGCTCAGGTCTCACAAACAAGGTTTTAGCTTGCTTGTGCCATTACAGGGATGAATTTTCCATATGCAAATCAGCCTGCTCTCACCCAGAAAGGGTGGCCAGTGTTGATTGCCAAGGACGTCATCCCTGCACGAGAGGTGCAGCAATCCCCGATGATCGTTTCGGCCTTCTTGGGCCTCATCAGGAGGGTATAGCTGACACCCCTCTAGGCACATCAAGCAAGGGGTCCACGTCTGGATGACCGTTTACAATTACAGTGAGAAACAAGAGGGGTGTTTGTGAGGGTCCTGAGAACAAGCAACAGCACAATGGCCTGCTCTACGGTGGGTGCCCGCTCAGGTCTCACAAACAAGGTTTTAGCTTGCTTGTGCCATTACACGGATGAATTTTCCATATGCAAATCAGCCTGCTCTCACCCAGAAAGGGTGGCCAGTGCTGATTGCCAAGGACGTCATCCCTGCACTAGAGGTGCAGCAACCCCGACGATCATTTCGGCCTTCTTGGGCCTTGTCAGGAGGGTATAGCTGACACCCCTTGCCACGTCCTTGGCAGTCAGCACTGGCCACCTTTCTGAGCGGGCACCCACCGTAGAGCAGGCCATTGTGCTGTTGCTCGTTCTCAGGACCCTCACAAACACCCCCCTTGTTGCTCACTGTAATTGTAAAGGGTCATCCAGACATGGACCCCTTGCTTGATGTGCCTAGTGGGGTGTCAGCTATACCCTCCTGATGAGGCCCAAGAAGGCCGAAATGATCGTCGGGGGTTGCTGCACCTCTCGTGCAGGGATGACGTCCTTGGCAGTCAGCACTGGCCACCCTTTCTGGGTGAGAGCAGGCTGATTTGCATATGGAAAATTCATCCCTGTAATGGCACAAGCAAGCTAAAAACCTTGTTTGTGAGACCTGAGCGGGCACCCACCGTAGAGCAGGCCATTGTGCTGTTGCTCATTCTCAGGACCCTCACAAACACCCCTCTTGTTGCTCATTGTAAAGGGTCATCCAGACGTGGACCCCTTGCATGATGTGCCTAGAGGGGTGTCAGCTATACCCTCCTGATGAGGCCCAAGAAGGCCGAAACGATCGTCGGGGGTTGCTGCACCTCTCGTGCAGGGATGACGTCCTTGGCAGTCAGCACGGGCCACGCTTTCTGGGTGAGAGCAGGCTGATTTGCATATGGAAAATTCATCCCTGTAATGGCACAAGCAAGCTAAAAACCTTGTTTGTGAGACCTGAGCGGGCACCCACCGTAGAGCAGGCCATTGTGCTGTTGCTCGTTCTCAGGACCCTCACAAACACCCCCTTGTTGCTCACTGTAATTGTAAAGGGTCATCCAGACGTGGACCCCTTGCTTGATGTGCTAGAGGGGTGTCAGCTATACCCTCCTGACGAGGCCCAAGAAGCCGAAACGATCGTCGGGGGTTGCTGTACCTCTCGTGCAGGGATGACGTCCTTGGCAGTCAGCACTGGCCACCCTTTCTGGGTGAGAGCAGGCTGATTTGCATATGGAAAACATTCCCTGTAATGGCACAAGCAAGCTAAAAACCTTGTCTGTGAGACCTGAGCGGGCACCAACTGTAGAGCAGGCCATTGTGCTGTTGCTCGTTCTCAAGACCCTCACAAACACCCCCCTTGTTGCTCACTGTAATTGTAAAGGGTCATCCAGACGTGGACCCCTTGCTTGATGTGCCTAGAGGGGTGTCAGCTATACCCTCCTGACGAGGCCCAAGAATGCCGAAACGATCATCGGGGGTTGCTACACCTCTCGTGTAGGGATGACGTCCTTGGCAGTCAGCACTGGCCACCCTTTCTGGGTGAGAGCAGGCTGATTTGCATATGGAAATTTCATCCCTGTAATGGCACAGGCAAGCTAAAAACCTTGTTTGTGAGACCTGAGCGGGCACCCACCGTAGAGCAGGCCATTTTGCTGTTGCTCGTTCTCAGGACCCTCACAAACACCCCCTTGTTGCTCACTGTAATGTAAAGGGTCATCCAGACGTGGACCCCTTGCTTGATGTGCCTAGAGGGGTGCCAGCTATACCATCCTGACGAGGCCCAAGAAGGCCGAAACGATCGTCGGGGGTTGCTGCACCTCTCGTGCAGGGATGACGTCCTTGGCAGTCAGCACGGGCCACCCTTTCTGGGTGAGAGCAGGCTGATTTGCATATGGAAAATTCATCCCTGTAATGGCACAAGCAAGCTAAAAACTTGTTTGTGAGACCTGAGCGGGCACCCACCGTAGAGCAGGCCATTGTGCTGTTGCTCGTTCTCAGGACCCTCAAACACCCCCTTGTTGCTCAACTGTAATTGTAAAGGGTCATCCACGTGGACTTGCTTGATGTGCCTAGAGGGGTGCCAGCTATACATCCCTCCTGACGAGGCCCAAGAGGCCGAAACGATCGTCGGGGGTTGCTGCATTCATCGTGCAGGGATGACGTCCTTGGCAGTCAGCACGGGCCACCCTTTCTGGGTGAGAGCAGGCTGATTTGCATATGGAAATTCATCCCTGTAATGGCACAAGCAAGCTAAAAACCTTGTTTGTGAGACCTGAGCGGTGTGCACCCACCGTAGGCAGGCCATTGTGCTGTTCGCTCGTTCTCAGAGCTCACAAAACACCCCCCTTGTTGCTAACGTGATTTCAAGACACTGTAATTGTATAAGGGTCATCCAGACGTGGACCCCTGCTTGATGTGCCTGAGGGGGTGTCAGCTATACCTCCTGAAGAGTCCCAAGATGGCCGAAACGATCGTCGGGGGTTGCTGCACCTCTCGTGCAGGGTTGACGTCCTTGGCAGTCAGCACTGGCCACCCTTTCTGGGTGAGAGCAGGCTGATTTGCATATGGAAAATTCATCCCTGTATGGCACAGGCAAGCTAAAAATCTTGTTTGTGAGACTTGAGCGGGCACCCACCGTAGAGCAGGCCATTGTGCTGTTGCTCATTCTCAGGACCCTCACAAACACCCCTCTTGTTGCTCACTGTAATTGTAAAGGGTCATCCAGACGTGGACCCCTTGCTTGATGTGCCTAGAGGGGTGTCAGCTATACCTCCTGACGAGGCCCAAGAATGCCGAAACGATCATCGGGGGTTGCTGCTACCCTCTCGTGTAGGGATGACGTCCTTGGCAGTCAGCACTGGCCACCCTTTCTGGGTGAGAGCAGGCTGATTTGCATATGGAAAATTCATCCTGTAATGGCACAGGCAAGCTAAAAACTTGTTTGTGAGGACCTGAGCGGGCACCACCGTAGAGCAGGCCATTTTGCTGTTGCTCGTTCTCAGGACCCACAAACACCCCCCTTGTTGCTCACTGTAATTGTAAAGGGTCATCCAGACGTGGACCCCTTGCTTGATGTGCCTAGAGGGGTGCCAGCTATACCATCCTGACGAGGCCCAAGAAGGCCGAAACGATCGTCGGGGGTTGCTGCACCTCTCGTGCAGGGATGACGTCCTTGGCAGTCAGCACGGGCCACCCTTTCTGGGTGAGAGCAGGCTGATTTGCATATGGAAAATTCATCCCTGTAATGGCACAAGCAAGCTAAAAACCTTGTTTGTGAGACCTGAGCGGGCACCCACCGTAGAGCAGCCCATTGTGCTGTTGCTCGTTCTCAGGACCCTCACAAACACCCCCCTTGTTGCTCACTGTAATTGTAAAGGGTCATCCAGACGTGGACCCCTTGCTTGATGTGCCTAGAGGGGTGTCAGCTATACCCTCCTGACGAGGCCCAAGAAGGCCGAAACGATCGTCGGGGGTTGCTGTACCTCTCGTGCAGGGATGACGTCCTTGGCAGTCAGCACTGGCCACCCTTTCTGGGTGAGAGCAGGCTGATTTGCATATGGAAAATTCATCCCTGTAATGGCACAAGCAAGCTAAAAACCTTGTTTGTGAGACCTGAGCGGGCACCAACTGTAGAGCAGGCCATTGTGCTGTTGCTCGTTCTCAAGACCCTCACAAACACCCCCCTTGTTGCTCACTGTAATTGTGAAGGGTCATCCAGACGTGGACCCCTTGCTTGATGTGCCTAGAGGGGTGTCAGCTATACCCTCCTGAAGATTCCCAAGATGGCCGAAACGATCGTCGGGGGTTGCTGCACCTCTCGTGCAGGGTTGACGTCCTTGGCAGTCAGCACTGGCCACCCTTTCTGGGTGAGAGCAGGCTGATTTGCATATGGAAAATTCATCCCTGTAATGGCACAGGCAAGCTAAAAACCTTGTTTGTGAGACTTGAGCGGGCACCCACCGTAGAGCAGGCCATTTTGCTGTTGCTCGTTCTCAGGACCCTCACAAACACCCCCCTTGTTGCTCACTGTAATTGTAAAGGGTCATCCAGACGTGGACCCCTTGCTTGATGTGCCTAGAGGGGTGCCAGCTATACCATCCTGACGAGGCCCAAGAAGGCCGAAACGATCGTCGGGGGTTGCTGCACCTCTCGTGCAGGGATGACGTCCTTGGCAGTCAGCACGGGCCACCCTTTCTGGGTGAGAGCAGGCTGATTTGCATATGGAAAATTCATCCCTGTAATGGCACAAGCAAGCTAAAAACCATGTTTGTGAGACCTGAGCGGGCACCCACCGTAGAGCAGGCCATTGTGCTGTTGCTCGTTCTCAGGACCCTCACAAACACCCCCGTTGGCTCACTGTAATTGTAAAGGGTCATCCAGACGTGGACCCCTTGCTTGATGTGCCTAGAGGGGTGTCAGCTATACCCTCCTGACGAGGCCCAAGAAGGCCGAAACGATCGTCGGGGGTTGCTGTACCTCTCGTGCAGGGATGACGTCCTTGGCAGTCAGCACTGGCCACCCTTTCTGGGTGAGAGCAGGCTGATTTGCATATGGAAAATTCATCCCTGTAATGGCACAAGCAAGCTAAAAACCTTGTTTGTGAGACCTGAGCGGGCACCAACTGTAGAGCAGGCCATTGTGCTGTTGCTCGTTCTCAAGACCCTCACAAACACCCCCCTTGTTGCTCACTGTAATTGTAAAGGGTCATCCAGAAGTGGACCCCTTGCTTGATGTGCCTAGAGGGGTGTCAGCTATACCCTCCTGAAGAGGCCCAAGATGGCCGAAACGATCGTCGGGGGTTGCTGCACCTCTCGTGCAGGGTTGACGTCCTTGGCAGTCAGCACTGGCCACCCTTTCTGGGTGAGAGCAGGCTGATTTGCATATGGAAAATTCATCCCTGTAATGGCACAGGCAAGCTACAAACCTTGTTTGTGAGACTTGAGCGGGCACCCACCGTAGAGCAGGCCATTGTGCTGTTGCTCATTCTCAGGACCCTCACAAACAGCCCTCTTGTTGCTCACTGTAATTGTAAAGGGTCATCCAGACGTGGACCCCTTGCTTGATGTGCCTAGAGGGGTGTCAGCTATACCCTCCTGACGAGGCCCAAGAATGCCGAAACGATCATCGGGGGTTGCTACACCTCTCGTGTAGGGATGACGTCCTTGGCAGTCAGCACTGGCCACCCTTTCTGGGTGAGAGCAGGCTGATTTGCATATGGAAAATTCATCCCTGTAATGGCACAGGCAAGCTAAAAACCTTGTTTGTGAGACCTGAGCGGGCACCCACCGTAGAGCAGGCCATTTTGCTGTTGCTCGTTCTCAGGACCCTCACAAACACCCCCCTTGTTGCTCACTGTAATTGTAAAGGGTCATCCAGACGTGGACCCCTTGCTTGATGTGCCTAGAGGGGTGCCAGCTATACCATCCTGACGAGGCCCAAGAAGGCCGAAACGATCGTCGGGGGTTGCTGCACCTCTCGTGCAGGGATGACGTCCTTGGCAGTCAGCACTGGCCACCCTTTCTGGGTGAGAGCAGGCTGATTTGCATATGGAAAATTCATCCTTGTAATGGCACAAGCAAGCTAAAAACTTGTTTGTGTGAGACCTGAGCGGGCACCCACCGTAGAGCAGGCCATTGTGCTGTTGCTCGTTCTCAGGACCCTCACAAACACCCCCCTTGTTGCTCACTGTAATTGTAAAGGGTCATCCAGACGTGGACCCCTTGCTTGATGTGCCTAGAGGGGTGTCAGCTATACCCTCCTGACGAGGCCCAAGAAGGCCGAAACGATCGTCGGGGGTTGCTGTACCTCTCGTGCAGGGATGACGTCCTTGGCAGTCAGCAGTGGCCACCCTTTCTGGGTGAGAGCAGGCTGATTTGCATATGGAAAATTCATCCCTGTAATGGCACAAGCAAGCTAAAAACCTTGTTTGTGAGACCTGAGCGGGCACCCACCGTAGAGCAGGCCATTGTGCTGTTGCTCGTTCTCAGGACCCTCACAAACACCCCCCTTGTTGCTTACTGTAATTGTAAAGGGTCATCCAGACGTGGACCCCTTGCTTGATGTGCCTAGAGGGGTGTCAGCTATACCCTCCTGACGAGGCCCAAGATGGCCGAAACGATCGTCGGGGGTTGCTGTACCTCTCGTGCAGGGATGACGTCCTTGGCAGTCAGCACTGGCCACCCTTTCTGGGTGAGAGCAGGCTGATTTGCATATGGAAAATTCATCCCTGTAATGGCACAAGCAAGCTAAAAACCTTGTTTGTGAGACCTGAGCGGGCACCCACCGTAGAGCAGGCCATTGTGCTGTTGCTCATTCTCAGGACCCTCACAAACACCCCCCTTGTTGCTCACTGTAATTGTAAAGGGTCATCCAGACGTGGACCCCTTGCTTGATGTTCCTAGAGGGGTGTCAGCTATACCCTCCTGACGAGGCCCAAGAAGGCCGAAACGATCGTCGGGGGTTGCTGTACCTCTCGTGCAGGGATGACGTCCTTGGCAGTCAGCACTGGCCACCCTTTCTGGGTGAGAGCAGGCTGATTTGCATATGGAAAATTCATCCCTGTAATGGCACAAGCAAGCTAAAAACCTTGTTTGTGAGACCTGAGCGGGCACCCACCGTAGAGCAGGCCATTGTGCTGTTGCTCGTTCTCAGGACCCTCACAAACACCCCCCTTGTTGCTTACTGTAATTGTAAAGGGTCATCCAGACGTGGACCCCTTGCTTGATGTGCCTAGAGGGGTGTCAGCTATACACTCCTTACGAGGCCCAAGATGGCCGAATTGATCGTCGGGGGTTGCTGTACCTCTCGTGCAGGGATGACGTCCTTGGCAGTCAGCACTGGCCACCCTTTCTGGGTGAGAGCAGGCTGATTTGCATATGGAAAATTCATCCCTGTAATGGCACAAGCAAGCTAAAAACCTTGTTTGTGAGACCTGAGCGGGCACCCACTGTAGAGCAGGCCATTGTGCTGTTGCTCATTCTCAGGACCCTCACAAACACCCCCCTTGTTGCTCACTGTAATTGTAAAGGGTCATCTAGACGTGGACCCCTTGCTTGATGTTCCTAGAGGGGTGTCAGCTATACCCTCCTGACGAGGCCCAAGAAGGTCGAAACGATCGTCGGGGGTTGTTGCACCTCTCGTGCAGGGATGACGTCCTTGGCAGTCAACACTGGCCACTCTTTCTGGGTGAGAGCAGGCTGATTTGCATATGGAAAATTCATCCCTGTAATGGCACAAGCAAGCTAAAAACCTTGTTTGTGAGACCTGAGCGGGCACTCACCGTAGAGCAGGCCATTGTGCTGTTGCTCGTTCTCAGGACCCTCACAAACACCCCCCTTGTTGATTATTACTATAGGTAGATATAATTTCCCTCCTGCATTAGTGTGATTATTACTATAGGTGGATGTAATTTCCCTCCTGCATTAGTAGGATTATTACTATAGGTAGATATAATTTCCCTCCTGCATTATTAGGATTATTACTATAGGTAGATATAATTTGCCTCCTGTAATACTATGATTATTACTATAGGTAGATATAATTTCCCTCCTGCACTAGTGTGATTATTACTATAGGTAGATATAATTTCCCTCCTGCATTAGTGTGATTATTACTATAGGTAGATATAATTTCCCTCCTGCATTAGTGTGATTATTACTATAGGTAGATATAATTTCCCTCCTGCATTAGTGTGATTATTACTATAGGTAGATATAATTTCCCACCTGCATTAGTAGGATTATTACTATAGGTAGATATAATTTCCCTCCTGCATTAGTATGATTATTACTATAGGTATATATAATTTGCCTCCTGCATTAGTGTGATTAATACTATAGGTAGATATAATTTCCCACCTGCAATACTAGGATTATTATATATTTCCAAAAGATGTAGGATACACTTGAGTACTTTAACAGGAGGGTAATTAAAAACTTGTAGTTTAATTAAGTATCCATATTAAAAATCCTGTAACCAACATTTCAGTGACTTTACATTATTTGTAGAGTTATTGCAATTTTAGGGCTTAATTTATGTATACCAAAACTCAAAATGGATTGGATGTTATAGTATTTCCCCAAATCCTTTTTATATTGTTTGAAATTATGGTGAATGTGGGATATTAATATATATATTTACACATTACATGACTTCCTAGAAGGTTCAGGAGAACATAAAATGACTGCATGCTCTGACAGTAAGTTTTTTCATTATAAAACTGAGCACCTTGTAAGTAAAGGGTCACAATGTGTGTTAACTTAGTGTGTCTGGCACAGTCGCAGCGCTTTGTGGTGCAGACATGGGGCAGTAGCTGGAGCTCACCCCTGGTAGGTTTGCAGGGAACCTGTATAAATTATCAGTGAGCCCCCCTAATGTAATATTGTAATATTATTTGTTTCTTATGCTGAACAGTATGGACAGGACTCCCTGTGATGTGCTGTTTGAAGGGTAGATTAACTGGACAGACTATCTCCTTCAGTACATACACACACACACACAGTGCCTCTCCCCCATCTATTTAACTTTATAAGCTGTTAATTAGTGGAATCTGGTAAGAGGTGTGAGGAGCAATGTAGGCACTTATCTCCCCAGGGGGCTGTCACTGATAACAGGCATTTTATGGTTAATGATTCTTCCAGTGACTGCTTGTAAAATTAGACAGGGGGGACAGGTATCTATCTCCCCTCCTAATCAAACTCTAGTTTGTGGCTCTTGAGTTCTCAGTCCGGCACATAGAGGAAAGGATCGTGTCTCAGCCTGTAAATTTTTCTGGTGCATCTGACCTTACAGTAAAAGAAAAAACTCCATTATATACAACACAGGGAACATTTTACATTGCATTTTAAAAGGGAATTCGTTCATATAAATCAAGGGGAAACGAATTGTAATAAAATTTACATAAACTGAAAAAATGATATATATATATATATATATGTTTTATCAGTTTATGTAAATTTTATTACAATTCGTTCCCCCTTGATTTATATGAACGAATTCCCTTTTAAAATGCAATGTAAAATGTTCCCTGTGTTGTATATAATTGAGTTTTTTCCCTTACTGTAAGGTCAGTTGCACCAGAAAAATTTTACAGGCCGAGATTTATATGAAGGAATTCCCTTTTAAAATGCAATGTAAAATGTTACCTGTGCTGTATCTGTGTTTTCCCTAAAATAAGTAAGGTAACACCTGGGTGAGCTTTGCAGGCACTTTGCTCCATGCAGGACGTCCACATTTGAAATTACAGGGAGTCCTGTCTGGCACTGACAGGACAGGATCATCCCTCTGCCTGCCCTGTATAATATTTCTCATGCTAGCAGAATTTACAACCTCCCAGAGATGCCATCATGCCATGTACTCTGCTGCTGTTTGAGGTCAGAGGGAAAGTAACAATTTCATTATATTATGCAGGTGGGAAACCATGTTACATCTCTCCAGGATACATTACTGCCTTAATATAATAATTGTTATATTTGCATTCATCCTTTGATGTCAAACAGCAACAGAGTATGTGTATCACTGGGTGCTTGTAAAGTCTGGCTGCATTATACAACTTCTCTCACCTGAAAGCTGCAAAAAGTAAGCGGCCAGTGTGGTGACTTCATACACAGGGAAGATTTTATCTGTGCCTCAAAGCGATTCATTTGTTTAAAATGCAATAAATAATATACTTTAAATGTGCATTTTTATAAAATATATTTTAATTTAAAAAAAGTGTGGTCTCCTCATTCAGTGGTACAAAAAGATCCGTTTCTCAATGCTGCTAACTGCTGTGTCACAAAATAAACAGTCAGAAGGCATGTTGTAGCACAGAAAGAAAACTGCTTTATTGTGCAAAAGGAGTAAGACCATGTTTCAGGCCTGCAGGACTTTTCTCAATACTTTTTTCCTCGCTTATTAATTTTTTTTAAGTTACAGTGAGCAGTAACGCCAGGTCAAGGCTTCAACCCTTGTTACTGCCCATTCACACACCATTCATTCATTATAGCTCCCTCTACACATTCATACAACACTCATACTTAATTTACATTTTTGACTACTGAAGCGAATAATATATATATTTTTTTGTATGAATTTTTTGGGTGGGAAATTAGATCTACCTATAGTATTAATCACACTAATGCAGGAGGCAAATTATATATACCTATAGTAATAATCATACTAATGCAGGAGGGAAATTATATCTACCTATAGTAATAATCATACTAATGCAGGAGGGAAATTATATCTACCTATAGTAATTATCCTAGTATTGCAGAAGGGAAATTATATCTACCTATAGTAATAATCCTAGTATTGCAGGAGGGAAATTATATCTACCTATAGTAATAATAACACTAGTGCAGGAGGGAAATTATATCTACCTATAGTAATAATCCTAGTATTGCAGGAGGCAAATTATATATACCTATAGTAATAATCACACTAATGCAGGAGGGAAATTATATCTACCTATAGTAATAATCCAGGTATTGCACGAGGCAAATTATATCTACCTATAGTAATGATCACACTAGTGCAGGAGGGAAATTATATCTACCTATAGTAATAATCCTAGTATTGCAGGAGGCAAATTATATCTACCTATAGTAATAATCACACTAATGCAGGAGGCAAATTATATCTACCTATAGTAATAATCCTAGTATTGCAGGAGGCAAATTATATCTACCTATAGTAATAAGCCTAGTATTGCAGGAGGCAAATTATATCTACCTATAGTAATAATCACACTAATGCAGGAGGCAAATTATATCTACCTATAGTAATAATCATACTAATGCAGGAGGAAATTATATCTACCTATAGTAATAATCATACTAATGCAGGAGGCAAATTATATCTACCTATAGTAATAATCATACTAATGCAGGAGGCAAATTATATCTACCTATAGTAATAATCACACTAATGCAGGAGGCAAATTATATCTACCTATAGTAATAATCACACTAATGCAGGAGGCAAATTATATCTACCTATAGTAATAATCCTAGTATTGCAGGAGGCAAATTATATCTACCTATAGTAATAATCATACTAATGCAGGAGGGAAATTATATCTACCTATAGTAATAATCACACTAGTGCAGGAGGTAAATTATATCTACCTATAGTAATAATCCTAGTATTGCAGGAGGCAAATTATATATACTTATAGTAATAATCACACTAATGCAGGAGGGAAAATATATCTACCTATAGTAATAATCCTCTAGTATTGCAGGAGGCAAATTATATATACTTAGTAATAATCATACTAATGCAGAAGGCAAAATATATATACCTATAGTAATAATCCTAGTATTGCAGGAGGGAAATTATATCTACCTATAGTAATAATCACACTAGTGCAGGAGGGAAATTATATCTACCTATAGTAATAATCACACTAATGCAGGAGGCAAATTATATCTACCTATAGTAATAATCATACTAATGCAGGAGGCAAATTATATCTACCTATAGTAATAATCACACTAATGCAGGAGGCAAATTATATCTACCTATAGTAATAATCACACTAATGCAGGAGGGAAATTATATCTACCTATAGTAATAATCCTAGTATTGCAGGAAGCAAATTATATCTACCTATAGTAATAATCATAGTAATGCAGGAGGTCAATTATATCTACCTATAGTAATAATCCTAGTATTGCGGGAGGCAAATTATATATACCTATAGTAATAATCACACTAATGCAGAAGGCAAATTATATATACCTACAGTATTAATCCTAGTATTGCAGGAGGCAAATTATATATACCTATATTAATAATCATACTAATGCAGAAGGCAAAATATATATACCTATAGTAATAATCCTAGTATTGCAGGAGGGAAATTATATCTACCTATAGTAATAATCACACTAGTGCAGGAGGGAAATTATATCTACCTATAGTAATAATCACACTAGTGCAGGAGGGAAATTATATCTACCTATAGTAATAATCATACTAATGCAGAAGGCAAAATATATATACCTATAGTAATAATCCTAGTATTGCAGGAGGGAAATTATATCTACCTATAGTAATAATCACACTAGTGCAGGAGGGAAATTATATCTACCTATAGTAATAATCCTAGTATTGTAGGAGGCAAATTATATCTACCTATAGTAATAATCACACTAATGCAGGAGGCAAATTATATCTACCTATCGTAATAATCCTAGTATTGCAGGAGGGAAATTATATCTACCTATAGTAATAATCCTAGTATTGCAGGAGGCAAATTATATCTACCTATAGTAATATTCATAGTATTGCAGGAGGCAAATTGTATCTACCTATAGTAATAATCACACTAATGCAGGAGGGAAATTATATCTACCTATAGTAATAATCATACTAATGCAGGAGGGAAATTATATCTACCTATAGTAATAATCATATTAATGCAGGAGGGAAATTATATATACCTATAGTAATAATCACTCTAATGCAGGAGGGAAATTATATCTACCTATAGTAATAATCACACTAATGCAGGAGGCAAATTATATCTACCTATAGTAATAATCCTAGTATTGCAGGAGGCAAATTATATATACCTAAAGTAATACTCACACTAATGCAGGAGGGAAATTATATCTAACTATAGTAATAATACAAAAATATATATATATTATTCACTTCAGTAGTCAAAAATGTAGATTAAGTATGAGTGTTGTATGAATGTGTAGAGGGAGCTATAATGAATGAATGGTGTGTGAATGGGCAGTAACAAGGGTTGAAGCCTTGACCTGGCGTTACTGCTCACTGTAACTTAAAAAAAATTAACAAGCGAGGGAAAAAGTATTGAGAAAAGTCCTGCAGGCCTGAAACATGGTCTTACTCCTTTTGCACAATAAAGCAGTTTTCTTTCTGTGCTACAACATGCCTTCTGACTGTTTATTTTGTGACACAGCAGTTAGCAGCATTGAGAAAGGGATCTTTTGTACCACTGAATGAGGAGACCACACTTTTTTTAAATTAAAATATATTTTATTAAAATGCACTTTTAAAGTATATTATTTATTGCATTTTAAACAAAAGAATCGCTTTGAGGCACAGATAAAATCTTCCCTGTGTATGAAGTCACCACACTGGCCGCTTACTTTTTGCAGCTTTCAGGTGAGAGAAGTTGTATAATGCAGCCAGACTTTACAAGCACCCAGTGATACACATACTCTGTTGCTGTTTGACATCAAAGGATGAATGCAAATATAACAATTATTATATTAAGGCAGTAATGTATCCTGGAGAGATGTAACATGGTTTCCCACCTGCATAATATAATGAAATTGTTACTTTCCCTCTGACCTCAAACAGCAGCAGAGTACATGGCATGATGGCATCTCTGGGAGGTTGTAAATTCTGCTAGCATGAGAAATATTATACAGGGCAGGCAGAGGGATGATCCTGTCCTGTCAGTGCCAGACAGGACTCCCTGTGATTTCAAATGTGGACGTCCTGCATGGAGCAAAGTGCCTGCAAAGCTCACCCAGGTGTTATCTTACTTATCTTAGGAAAAACACAGATACAGCACAGGTAACATTTTACATTGCATTTTAAAAGGGAATTCCTTCATATAAATCTCGGCCTGTAAAATTTTTCTGGCGCATCTGACCTTACAGTAAGGGAAAAAACTCAATTATATACAACACAGGGAACATTTTACATTGCATTTTAAAAGGGAATTCGTTCATATAAATCAAGGGGGAACGAATTGTAATAAAATTTACATAAACTGATAAACTGATAAAACATATATATATAATATATATATATATATATGTTTTATGTTTTATCAGTTTATCAGTTTATGTAAATTTTATTACAATTCGTTCCCCCTTGATTTATATGAACGAATTCCCTTTTAAAATGCAATGTAAAATGTTCCCTGTGTTGTATATAATGGAGTTTTTTCTTTTACTGTAAGGTCAGATGCACCAGAAAAATTTACAGGCTGAGACACGATCCTTTCCTCTATGTGCCGGACTGAGAACTCAAGAGCCACAAACTAGAGTTTGATTAGGAGGGGAGCTAGATACCTGTCCCCCCTGTCTAATTTTACAAGCAGTCACTGGAAGAATCATTAACCATAAAATGCCTGTTATCAGTGACGGCCCCCTGGGGAGATAAGTGCCTACATTGCTCCTCACACCTCTTATAGATCCAGACATTATATTGTTAAAGATTCCACTAATTAACAGCTTATAAAGTTAAACAGATGGGAGAGAGGCACTGTGTGTGTGTGTATGTACTGATGGAGATAGCACAATCGGGCACTGGGCATCTGCTAATCACAGGGAGTCCTGTCCAGCATCAGAATCAAATAATATTACAAAAGAACTGAAACCAAAATGTAATGCATTTTCCTTTCGTTTCCTTTGTAATTTGGAGTGAAGGGTTTCGGATATCGTTAGTTGCACGAATACGAAAACATCTGAAAAATGGTATCTAATAGTGATTAGATGGTGTAACACTTTATTGCGGAACAAAACATAATTGTTTTAATAAGGCACGCAATTTGTACCTCATAATCTGCTATACAATAATTTAGAGCACTTTAAAATATAATGTATGTATTTACTGTATATTTTATACATAATTATTAATATCTAGATGATATAGCACTTTAATTCACACACCACATATAGCAGTATGCCTTGATATCACTTAATTTATAATATGTAACTAAACACTTAAATTATTAAGCACTTTAATACACACGTATTTTAATTTCCACTAAGGGTTAAGATACCTATGTAGCGGATCTTTAAATTAATATAGAGGGATCTAATATACCATTACAGAAACCTCATTACTATATGGTGAACATTTGGGCAGCACCGTTTTGTGCAGTTTGATCCGATACTTTAGTGTGAAGCATAGGGACACATTCACACACGCAGGAAAGAGTAATGTTAGACATCGTTCCGTATATCTCTTCCGGCGTTCCAGGGTGGAAAGCACTAGTATTGGCGCAGGTGCCGTTATGAATTGGGGAAGGACTAGGTTCCTCGTCTCACGGAGGAATTAGGAGCCGATGCGCATGTGCAAAATGGCAGGCGCAATTTTAAGGCACCTGTTAAGTATTATGCTATAATTGTGATTTGACATCTGTGAATAATTTTTTTGAGGGATAAAGGGATTGTTTAAAAGGCAGCAGCGAGGACAGAAGTGTTATCACCAGCTGAGGAAGCCATTGTGGCGAAACGCGTCCTAGTAGATATAAACTGTTTTAAACTAATAAATGTTTTTAACTTAATTTGATTGCTGTCTGCCATTATGATCCTGAAAAAGGAGGTTTGGCGAACTCCCATATGATTCCCTGTACAAATTGTGACGGAGCCAATAGAGGCTCATCATTTGTGAGTTTGAACTTAACTTGGCAGTTTAAAAAAAAAGGTATCTGTGATTTATTGCACCAAGAGGTGCTTTTTTCTGGTCTTATCAATTCACACTGGACTGCAGTACCATTTTTGGCGACATTGGAGGAACAGATCGAAGGGTATATGGGCACCTGACATAAGTCCCTGCTCGCTACATTCCTGAGTGTCGGCTGTGGGCTCCTCCAAATGTGAGTTGAATACGAACAAAATCTATCTCCATCTGATGTTGGTGTACTGCGCAATCTTGGTCCTTTTTTTCTGTTTTCTCCTGCAGTATACGTTCCATCACCTGCATTGTAAAGAAGCATATTGCTTGAAAACGAGGATCATTATGTTAATGGACGTATAGCGTGTCTGTCCCACTTTCTTATTGACCTAGGTCTATTAAGCGCTGTGTTGTGATTTCGTCGTCTATTTGTTGTTAAGGTACATAGAGAAACCTCCGTATACAACATTCAGCGAGTGGTTTGGGCACTCGTTTCCGGTGGGCGCTTCACCACCTTTTTTTACTAGTACTGCGCTACTGTATATGGTGAGAATTGGCGCACACCAGTCCCGGCGGCTCTGCGTCATCACGCCGCGCCCTGCCCCCTGATCACTCACAGCTGCGCCGGGTGCTGCCGGAGCTCCTGGCATTCGGCCAGCTGGCGACACCATGTGTCCGGGGCCCCCCAATCACCACCAGGGGCCCTGGATGTCACAATATTACAATCCACACGCAAACGGGTTAAGTAACCAAATTTGTAAGAAGAATAATTAATGCAGCATATGAATCCTCACACTGCCGGGCAGCACCTTAAGGCCCGGTTCACACCTAAGCGTTTTACAGCGCGTTCCTGCACGCTGTAAAATGCATAAACAGGAAAAGCCCATTATTTGCTATTGGACCCGTTCATACCTGAGCGTTTTACAGTGCGCAGGAACGCGCTGTAAAACGTCCTACGTCCAAAGAAGTACAGGAGCTTCTTTGAGGCGTATTGCAGTCTGTTCACTCTGCAGTCTATGGCCATGAACGCACTGCAATGCGCGTTCGCATGTTTTTTACGTTTGCACGATACGCGCGTTAAAAAACGCACGTATTGCGCGCATAAAAAAAACAGGTGTGAACCCAGCCTTACAATATAATTAATGCAGCATATGATTCTGCACACTGCCGGGCAGCACCTCTACAGTTTGTGGATCCAGGAATAAGGAGAGTATTAGGAAGAAAAAAAAAAGGTTTTATTTTATGTTGCTGGGGACATTTAAAAATGTCCTCGGAATTTATTTTTTTTAAAATTGTGTCACCTTACCTTAGCATGGTGGTCAGTGGGGGCTCCCTTGATCCTGGTTGTGGGGAAAAGGGGGTCTGCCGTGGCTCCCTCCCTGGAGTCCCTGCACCACCTCTCTGCCACATGCACCCTTCTGGCCAGCCCACACAGTTGCAGCTCTGTCATCCTGCGGCTGCATGCTCCTCAAGGGGTCCTTGGGAGGGAGGCTCCGGCGGGCTGCCCTCTACAGTGCCTGATTAGAGGGCCTCATCTGCCTGATGTTTTAGCAACAAGAATGTTTTATACCATAGGCTTCAATGTTAAAAATATTCCCGTTTTAATCCGATATCTAATAAACCGTTCCTTATAATATTCTGCAGTAAAGAGTCTCTTTATTTTTAAATTTTTTTAGGATTTTATGAGGATTTTTTTAAAAAAAAAATCTAAAATTTTTTTTTAGAACTTTTGGCGAACATCCCAAAATGTTCGAAATTTGCGAACTTTCGAACGGACAATGTTCGAATCGAACTCTGAACCGATCTAACCGAACAGCTCATCCCTACTGAGCAGCTCTGACATCAGATGCCTTGGACTGGCTACAGTTGCTCATAGAGGACCTTGTGCCTCATTTTTGTTGTGCCTCCTCCTCCTCCCTTGACTCCTCTGTTCGATCAGGCACCCAGGTGTAGTCAGTCAACTCCTCATCATCATCACCCCCTATCTCCTCGTCACTGGAGCCAACCTGGCAGTATGCTGCAGCTGCTGGGGGAACATGAGTGCCAGTTCTTTGTGTGTCACTGGCACTCCCTCTAGGCTGATTTTACTCCCTTCCTCAACCTCAGAGTTTGAATCGGAGCACTGGAGTTGCTGCGCATCCTCAAGCAGCATGTCACTGGCATTGTAGTCAAACAATTCAGCTGACTCCTCCGTGTATGATGGTGAGGATACGGCAGGAGTAGCTGTAGACATGGAGGCTGAATTAGATGTTTTGGCAGTTGAGGTGGACTGTAAACCACTACAAGCCTGGCTGGCAGAGGACTCGGAGGATGAGGATGGCCTGGTTAGCCAATCCACCAAATCCTCTGTATGTTGCTGCTGCATAAGACGGCCATCACCAGTTAGAAAGGACAAGCGTGCCCCTGCAGAGGATGCAGCAGTTCCATGACGACCAGAGGCACAGCCTTCCGACACAGAGGCTGCTTGCCCTTTGAGCTGTGTCTGGGAACGTCTGCCTGTCCTTTGTGGTCTTTCTGACATGGTGAGTGATATATCGATAAAGATATACAGAACTCTGATTCAACTCTGGTATAAAGATTGGAGATATGCAGAACTCTGATTCAACTCTGGTAAATACAGTCAGGTCCAGAAATATTGGGACATCGAAACAATTATAACATCTTTGGCTCTATACACCACCACAATGGAGTTGGAATGAAACAAACACAATGTGCTTTAACTGCAGACTGTCAGCTTTAATTTGAGGGTATGTACATCCAACTCAGGTGAACGGTGTAGGATTTACAGCAGTTTGCAGATGTGCCTCCCACTTGTTAAGGGACCAAAGGTAATGGGACAATTGGCTTCTCAGCTGTTCCATGGCCAGGTGTGTGATATTCCCTCATTACCCCAATTACAATGTGCAGATAAAAGGCTCAGAGTTCATTTCAAGTGTGCTATTTGCATTTGGAATCTGTTGCTGTCAACTCTCAAGATGAGATCCAAAGAGCTGTCACTATCAGTGAAGCAAGCCATCATTCGGCTGAAGAAACAAAACAAACCCATCAGAGAGATAGCAAGAACAAGAACATTAGGCGTGGCCAAAACAACTGTTTGGAACATTCTCAAAAAGAAGGAACGCACCGGTGAGCTCAGCAACACCAAACGACCCGGGAGACACAGAAAACAACTGTTGTGGATGACCGAAGAATTCTTTCCCTGGTGAAGAAAACACCCTTCACAACAGTTGGCCAGATCAAGAACACTCTCCAGGAGGTAGGTGTATGTGTGTCAAAGTCAACAATCAAGAGAAGACTTCACCAGAGTGAATACAGAGGGTTCACCATAAAATGTAAACCATTGGTGAGCCTCAAAAACAGGAAGGCCAGATTAGAGTTTGCCAAACAACACCTAACAAAGCCTTCACAGTTCTGGAACAAGATCCTATGGACAGATGAGACCAAGATCAACTTGTACCAGAGTGATGGGTAGAGAAGAGTATGGAGAAGGAAAGGAACTGCTCATGTTCCTAAGCATACCACCTCATCAGTGAAGCATGGTGGTGGTAGTGTCATGGCGTGGGCATGTATGGCTGCCAATGGAACTGGTTCTCTTGTATTTATTGATGATGTGACTGCTGACAAAAGCAGCAGGATGAATTCTGAAGTGTTTCGGGCAATATTATCTGCTCACATTCAGCCAAATGCTGCAGAACTCATTGGACGGCGCTTCACAGCGCAGATGGACAATGACCCAAAGCATACTGCAAAAGCAACCAAAGAGTTTTTGGAGGGACAGAAGTGGAATGTTATGCAGTGGCCAAGTCAATCACCTGACCTGAATCCCATTGAGCATGCATTTCACTTGCTGAAGACAAAACTGAAGGGAAAATGCCCCAAGAACAAGCAGGAACTGAAGACAGTTGCAGTAGGGGCCTGGCAGAGCATCACCAGGGATGAAACCCAGCGTCTGGTGATGTCTATGCGTTCCAGACTTCAGGCTGTGATTGACTGCAAAGGATTTGCAACCAAGTATTAAGAAGGGAAAGTTTGATTTATGATTATTATTCTGTCCCATTATCTTTGGTCCCTTAACAAGTGGGAGGCATATCTGCAAACTGCTGTAAGTCCTACACCATTCACCTGAGTTGGATGTACATACCCTCAAATTAAAGCTGACAGTCTGCAGTTAAAGCACATTGTGTTGGTTTCTTTCCAACTCCATTGTGGTGGTGTATAGAGCCAAATTTGTTAGAATTGTGTCGATGTCCCAATATTTCTGGACCTGACTGTAGATTGGAGATATGTAGAACTCTGATTCAACTCTGGTATAAAGATTGGAGATATTCCGAACTCTGGAGATATGCAGAACTCTGATATATAGATTGGAGATTTGCAGAACTCTGATTCAACTGTGTTATCTTTCTAGATTAAAGATATTCAGAACTCTGCTCTAAGTAAGCGATTTCACTGATATTTTCCCTGCAAGGCTGCCAATGTCCTCTACTCTCTTTCTGATTCACTTCCTCTCCTGCAGGCTGCAACACCCTGATAGCTGGCAACACCCAGATTCAACTCTAAATAGATAAAGATACAGATTAAAGATACAGATGAACTCTTATTCAACTGTGGTATGATATTTCACAGCCAGGCTGCCAGTTTCCCTGCTACTTGCCACTGTCAGCTTGTCCCTGCAAATGCAACAATCTCCTCTCCTCTCTGATTCACTCCTGCAACACACACGCTAGGGCTGTGGGGAAGCCTTATATAGTGTGCTGCGTGATTAGCTCTGTGAGTCCATGATTGGGCAAAATTTGCCCAATCAGGACTCTGAGCTGTGATTGACATAGTCTTGCACCTGTCTTGCACCTGACCTGTGGTCAGGTGCAAGGATGTAGCCAATTACAAGCTTCAGGCCAGTGGAAAAGTACATTGTGGTCCATTGTGGGCGAACACGCTGAAATGTTCACCGTTCGACGAACAGTCAATGTTCGATGCGAACAGCCCATCCCTATTAAAGATGACAACATTATGCCTACAACTATTATGAATAAATTTATCTAATCACCAGGTAATAAATCAATGTAAAATATTTGAATAGTGTTATCACAACTGTCTTTCCCCTAAAGCACAAACATATTTTTTCTTTTTTCCTAGCTGTAATACAATCCCATTCATCTTGTAGTCCTTTTCTGCAGTTTTTGCGGTTCCATTAGATAATTTTAACTAGTACCAACAGTTGCATTTCATGTGCAATGTGGGTGTCTAAAAAGTAAAAAACTGGTATGATTTATTTCATGCCAAAATTATAGTTTTTATTATTTTTCTACATGAACGTTTTTTATTGCTTTTGTGATCAAGCTGATTGACATTGCTAATTGTTTTCTAATCTGCTCTCTGTCATTAATTCCACATATTTCTCACATTCTTTAAAGCTGTACATGGCTCAAGAAGAGTGTTTTATAGAACTTTTTAATTTTCTAGTAGTTATTTCAAAATAAGTATTTAGAGCTGGTTTTTGTTAGAACATTTTGCCTCCCTTTTAGGGATGAGCTGTTCGGTTTGATCTGTTCGGTGTTCGATTCGAACATCGCCCGTTCGGCTGTTCGTCGAACTCCAAACATTTCCGCGTGTTCGCCGCATGTTCGCCCACAATGCACCACAATGGATCACAATGCACTTTTCCACTGGCCTGAAGCTTGTAATTGGCTATAGCCTTGCACCTGACCACAGGTCAGGTGCAAGACAGGTGCAAGACTATGCCAATCACGGCTCCAGAGTCCAAATTTTGCCCAATCATGGGTTCACAGAGCTAAGTCCCGCAGCACACTATCAGGGTTATCCAAAGAGATTCGAAACGTCACCGCACGTTCAGTGACTTTTCGTTCTCTTCAATTCGGTTCCTTTTTCCAATCCCATTTCGGTGACCCTGCGGTGTATTCAGCAAGCACCACAGGGTCCCTGAATTGCAGGGAAAAGCTGCCGCAAACCTACAAAAACTAACCGCAAAACCCAGCGAATGCACGCCGAAAACCCCCAAAAACATCTGGATTAACCTGCGAAAAACCACGGAAAAAGCTCGAGCAGGAGCCGATCGCACACAGCCGAAGCAGCTGAGACCGCAGACGAGGGAGGTGAATACTGTAAATTAGAAAAACCGTTTGTATGAATCTGAAAATGAAACGCTGTTTGCAAAGAAACTACTGAGCGAAAATGTCTGAAATTTACACAGGAGGTCCAGGGAATGATAATAAAAAGGGCTGTTACAGAAAAAATAAGTAAACTTAAAAAAAAAAAAATCGGACTTTTAAAAAAAAATAAATCTGAAAAATGCTTAAAGTATCCTAAAAAATCTATAAATAAAGAAACTTTTTGCTGCAGAATTTTATAATGAACGGTTTATTAGATATTGAATTAAAACGGGAATATTTTTAACATTGAAGCCTATGGGATTCTCCTGAATTAACTTGCCGAATTAAACCACCGAATGGCAGGGCATTAGGGGAACCTTTCACTGCTGGTTTGTGTTCTCTGAATAGCCGAAGCAGTGGTTTTTCATGGGGATTTCACTGCTCTCGAATAGGCACCGAACAGGCACCGTATGTGCAGGCAATTCGCCAGGATTTGGCGAATTGCCTGCCCTCTGGATAGCCGAATGGCCAGGAAAGGTAACCGAACGCTGATTTTCAGCGTTCGGTTACCTTTCTCAAGCAATTCGGATCTCTTTGGATAACCCTGTATATAAGGCGTCCCTCGCAGCCCCAGCACGTGTTTTTTGAGAGGAGATTGTTCTGTTAGTTTGTCTTCTCAGTGCCAGCAGCTATTGGGGGGGGGTTCACTTCTAGCAGATATCTGGGAATTGTTGTAATCTGTGTCTTGTCAGTGCCAGCAGCTATTGGGGGGTCTCACTTCTAGCAGATATCTGGGAATTTTTGTAATCTGTGTCTTCTCAGTGCCAGCAGCTATTGGGGGGGGTCTCACTTCTAGAAGATATCTGGGAATTGTAATTTGTGTCTTGTCACTGCCACCCATCATGGTGTCTCACTGATTTATATGAGGTTCCTGGGAATTTTAATTTGTGTCTTGTCACTGCCACCCATCAGGGGGTCTCACAGACTTGTAGCAGATATCTGGGAATTGTAATCTATGTCTTCTCACTGCCAGCTATCAAGGGGTCCCAAATACTTCTAGCAGATATCTGGGAATTGTTGTAACCTGTGTCTTCTCAGTGCCAGCAGCTATTGGGGGGTCTCACTTCTAGCAGATATCTGGGAATTGTAGTAATCTGTGTCTTCTCAGTGCCAGCAGCTATTGGGGGGTCTCACTTCTAGCAGATATCTGGGAATTGTAATTTGTGTCTTGTCACTGCCACCCAACAGGGGGTCTCACTGATTTATAGGAGGTTCCTGGGAATTGTAATTTGTGTCTTGTCACTGCCACCCATCATGGGGTCTCACTGATTTATAGGAGGTTCCTGGGAATTGTAATCTGTGTCTTCTCACTGCCAGCTATCGAGGGTTACACATACTTCTATCAGATTTCTGCAAATTGTAATCTGTGTCTTGTCACTGCCACCCATCAGGGGGTCTCACTGATTTATAGGAGGTTCCTGGGAATTGTAATTTGTGTCTTGTCACTGCCACCCATCATGGGGTCTCACAGACTTGTAGCAGATATCTGGGAATTTTAATCTGTGTCTTGTCACTGTTGCCAGCTATCAGGGTGTTCTATCAGGGGGTCTCACAGACTTGTAGTAGATTTCTGCGAATTTTAATCTGTGTCTTGTCACTGGCTGCCAGTTATCAGGGTGTCTCACTGAGTTATACCAGAGTTCTGGAAATCTTTAATCTAGATAACACAGTTGAATCAGAGTTCTGTATATCTTTAATCTATATATCACTCACCATGTCAGAAAGACCAAAAAGGACAGGCAGATGCTCCCAGACTCAGATAAGAGGGCAAGCAGCCTCTGTGTCGGGAGGCTGTGCTTCTGGTCGTCGTGGACGTGGTGCATCCTCTGCAGGGGCACACTTGTCCTTTCTAACTGGTGCTGGCCGTCTTAAGCAGCAGCAACATACAGAGGATTTGGTAGATTGGCTAACCAGGCCATCCTCATCCTCTGAGTCCTCTGCCAGCCAGGCTTGTAGTGGTTTACAGTCCACCTCAGCTGCCAAAGCATCTAATGCAGCCTCCATGTCCACAGCTACTCCTGCCGTAGCCTCACCAACATACACGGAGGAGTCAGCTGAATTGTTTGACTACAATGACAGTGACATGCTGCTTGAGGATGAGCAGCAACTACAGTACTCTGATTCAAACTCTGAGGTTGAGGAAGGGAGTATAATCAACCTAGAGGGAGGGGGTGCCAGTGACACACAAATAACTGGCACTCATGTTCCCCCAGCAGCTGCAGCATACTGCCAATTTGGCTCCAGTGACGAGGAGATAGGGGGTGATGACGATGATGAGGTAACTGACTCCACCTGGGTGCCTGAACAAACAGAGGAGTCAAGTGAGGAGGAGGAGGCACAACAAACACGAGGCACAATGTCCTCTGTGAGCAACCGTAGCCAGTCCAAGGCATCAAAAGTCAAAGCTGCTCAGGTGCACAGCGCTGTTGTCTCAAAGCACATGTACAGGAAGTCTGCTGTCTGGGAGTTCTTTAAGAAATGTGCAGCAGACCGCACCGTTGCTATTTGTAATCTATGTCAGATGAGGATCAAGCGTGGGAAAGACATCCCACACTTGGGTACCACGTGCTTGAGGCGACATATGACCACCTGCCACGCATCCCGTTGGCACAACACTTTGCATAGGTCCTCCTCCTCATCATCTGTCTCTACCCCCACTATATGTCCTGCCATGTCATTGCCTACAACCTCCACTGACAGGGATGATGCTTCAGTAATGGGTGTACCAGGTCGTTCCTCAGAATGTGACAGCATCCCATCAGCTGAAGATTTACGCAGTCAGATTACGTTGCCCCAGCTGCTGCCGAGTAAGAGAAAATATAGTCCCGACCATCCCCAAGCACAGCGTCTAAATGCCAGCTTAGCAAAATTACTCACATTACAGCTGCTGCCTTTCCAGCTGGTGGACTCTGCTTCCTTCCATGAATTTGCTGAATGTGCTGTACCACAGTGGCAGGTTCCAAAATGCCATTTCTTTTCACAGAAGGCCATTCCAGCACTATACCAGAATGTGGAGCACAATGTTATGGAGTCATTGGAAAAAGCAGTCAGCAGCAAGAAGCACCTGACTTTAGACACGTGGTCCAGCAAGCATGGACAGGGCCGTTACATTTCCTTCATGGCACACTGGGTAACTCTGATTGCAGCTGGGAGGGATCCAGGACGGGGCTCTGTGCTGGAGCTTGTTCATCCACCACACCTCTAGAAAGCGGCTTGTATGAGGTCTGTCTGCTCCACCACCTCTTCCTTCTCCTCCTCCTTCTCTGTCTCTGGCGAAGTGGCAGTTATACAGATGCGTGGCGGGGGCTACGCAATGGCTCAAGCAAAAAGATGCCATACTGTGCTTGAGCTGGTTTATTTAGTGGACAGGAGTAACACCGGCCAGAAATTCTGTCAGCTCTGCAGGGGCAGGTGCAGAGATGGTTAACACCACACCAGCTTCAGCTGGGATTGGTCGTCTGTGATAATGGCAGCAACCTTCTCTCCGCCCTACGCCAGGGTAAGTTGACGAATGTACCATGCCTAGCACACGTCCTAAATCTGGTGGTACAGCATTTCTTAACCAAGTACCCAGGGTTGGCAGAGCTTCTCAGCCTAGCCAGAAAAGTCTGCAGCCACTTTAGACGGTCATTCCCAGCAAGTGTTCGCCTGGCAGAAATTCAAAGAGAATTCCACCTTCCCACAAACCGTCTGATCTGTGACATGCCCACCATGTGGAACTCGACATTAGCAATGATGCAGCGTCTGCACAAGCAGCAGAGGGCCATCAATGAGTACCTGTGTGAGTATGGCACAAGGACAGGTTCAGGTGAACTTGTTTCCCCCCCCCGCAGTGGCTGATGATCAAGGATGCATGCACTGTACTGTCACCATTTTGAGGAGGCAACAAGGATGGTGAGCAGGGACAGTGCATGCATCAGTGACACAGTTCCTTTAGTGTTCCTGCTGGAGCGTACTCGGCGGGGAATTATAGATGTGGCACTAGAGGCAGAGCAGCGGGAGGAAGAGGAGGCCCTCCCTAGCTCTCAAGGCCCCAGTCTTTCCGCAGACAGCATTCCTGCAGGTCCTCAGATCAGACAGGAGAAGGAGGAGGAATATTAGTCGTGGGGGCATTGAAGGTGGGGATTCCTCAAGGGAGGGTTTTGTGTGCCCAGAAACCCAAGGACTAGTACGTGGCTGGGAGGAGGAAGTGCACGATGGGGTCATCCTCATTGACCAGGAAGACTCGGAAGCTAATGCCACCTCCAACCTACGCTGCATGGGCTCCCTTATCCTGCAAAGCCTGCTAAAGGACCCCAGGATTCGTTTTATCAAGGAGAGGGATCAATAGTGGTTGGCAAGCCTTCTTGATCCACGATACAAGGGTAAAGTTGCAGAGCTCATCCTGTCCGCACAGAGGGAGGACAGGATTAAACAACTTGAGTACACTCTAAAGCGACACTTCTGTAACACCTTTCCAGGTACTGGTAGGTTACCAAGTGATGACACAGGTGCTTCTGAGGCTACGGATGATCAGAGGAAGAGTGGTGAAGGCCGAGGCCGCTTGACTGATGCCTTTTTAATTTTTTTTTAGTCCACAACGCCCAGGAACGTCAAATGTAGGCACCCATTGTCAGCATCTTCACCGTATGGTGCAGGACTACCTAGGGGCAAGGGCAGACCTGGATACCTTTACAGCAGATGATCCACTGGCTTACTGGGTGTTGAGATTGGATCACTGGCCAGAACTTAGCCAATATGCTATGCAGCTACTAGGTTGCCCTTCATCCGGCGTGCTTTCTGAAAGGACGTTCAGTGCCGCTGGAGGTTTTGTCACAGACAGAAGAGTGCGCCTGTCCACCGACTCTGTAGTCCGGCTGACAATTATAAAAATGAATCAGTCCTGGATCAGCAGCCATCACTCACCTGATGCTGATGTAACTGAATAGATCGGGGATCTCTTCTGCATTACCAAAACCTCCACCCCTGCACTCTTCCACAATACCTCAGAGGGGTTACGTTGTGGAGGCATTAGCTTGCACCAAAGGCCTAATATTTGGGTGAACTGCCACTGATGCCTATACCAGATTCATATAATTTTAATATTGGACCGCACTGTCCACCGCTGCACTCTTCCACAATACCACAGAGGGGTTACTTACGGTGTGAAGGCACTTGCTGCCACCAAAGGCACAATATTTGGGTTCACTGACGCGTGTACCAGATTCCAATTATTTTAATATTTGAATGCCGGGTCCACCCCTGCACTCTTCCACAATACCTCAGAGGGGTTACGGTGTTGAGGCACTAATTGTCACCAAAGGCCCAATATTTGGGTGCACTGACGCGTGTACCAGAATCCAATCATTTTAATATTTGAATGCATGCAGTCCACCCCTGCACTCTTCCACAATACCTCAGAGGGGTTATGGTGTGAAGGCACTTGCTGCCACCAAAGGCACAATATTTGGGTGCACTGCCACTGACGCCTATACCAGATTCAATTCATTTTAATAATGGACCGCTGCCGCCAGGCCAGCTAGGCGGCCGCCTAGAGCGCAGCGCCGCCTAGGGTGCAGCCGAGCTCCACAGGCAGGGCTGGCCCATCCATGCAGCAGGCGGCATGAAGCGCCCCCGCCCGGACAGCACGGCCCTGGAGCAGCTGCACGCCGCAAAACCTACAACAGGCCAGCACCCACCCCGACTGGAGACCAGCGAGCCCCTGGCCCACCCCTCCAGCAGCGGGGTGCTGGAAGTGATGGAGGGCAGCCGGCTCCTGCTCTGTCTCTACTCTACGGCCTCCACCTGCGTGCCGACAGCTCCTCTGCTCTGCTGACCTTCACCGAGGCCCGTCCTGGCCTGCCAGCAGGACATCCGCAGCTGCCTGGAAGAGTCCAAAGATCTGGTGGCCGGCCTGAACATCAGCGAGGAGGAGGTGCTGCTAGTTCCCCTGCAGAAGAGCCAGAGCCAGCAGGAGTACGCGCTGTGCACGCGGCGGGGGTCCGGCATGCCCTGGCAGCTGCATGAGGAGCCAGACAGGTGGCTGCGGGTGCTGGGGGTGGAAAGGACGTTGCTGCTGCAGGGCTGCATCATCGTGGTGCTGCTCACTCTGGCGGGCATCTACAGCGGCCTCAACCTGGGCCTGATGGCGCTGGACCCCATGGAGCTGCGGGTGGTGCAGCACTGTGGCTCTGAGCGGGAGAGGCGCTACGCCAGCAAGATCGAACCGGTGCACTGCCAGGGCAACTACCTGCTGTGCTCACTGCTGCTGCCTGGGCAACGTGCTGGTCAACACCACGCTCACCACCCTGCTGGACGACCTGATTGGCTCCGGCCTGGCCGCCATGATGGGCTGGGGAGACCACCAGGCCTGAAGCCTCTGGGGACACCACCAGGCCTGAAGCCTCTGGGGACACCACCAGGCCCGAAGCCTCTGGGGACACCGCCAGGCCCGAAGCCTCTGGGGACACCACCAGGCCCAAAGCCTCTGGGGACACCACCAGGCCCGAAGCCTCTGGGGACACCACCAGGCCCGAAGCCAGGGCTCAACCACGGCTGTGAGGGTAAGTTTATGTGTGTGGATGGATTTGTGTGTGTGTGTGGATGGATTTGTGTGTTTGTGTGTGTGTGTGTGTGTGTGTGGATGGATTTGTGTGTGTGTGTGTGGATGGATTTGTGTGTGTGTGTGTGTGGGACATTGGGTGGGGGTATGTGGAGCTCTGTGATAGGTTCATACACACCGAACATTACTGTGAGTTTTATTGCTGTGGAGCTTTGTGATACACTCATACACACTGCACATTAATGTGTTTTATTGCTGTGGTTCTGTGATACACACCGCTTGTTACTGTGAGTTTTATTGCTGTGGAGCTCTGTGATACACTCATACACACCATCTGTTACTGTGAGCATTATTGCTGTGAAGTTCTGTTATACGTTCACACATGTCACAAGTATTTTTGGGGGGGGCACAAGTAGCTGGTCTGGCCTATGGTGCAAAATAGCCTAGCACTGGCCCTGACCGCAGGGTCCAACCCTGCACTCTTCCACAATACCACAGAGGAGTTACGGTGTGAAGGCACTTGCTGTCACCAAAGGCTCAATATTTGGGTGCACTGCCACTGACGCCTATACCAGATTCATATCTTTTAATATTGGACCGCAGGGTCCAACCCTGCACTCTTCCACAATACCACAGAGGGGTTACGGTGTGACGGCACTGTTGCTGACACTAAAGGCCAATTTTAAAGCACCTATTGTTACTTTCATCCAAAGTCTGCATAAGTTTCACCATAATTTAGCCCAAAAAATCACTAAACTTGTCATGCGTGTCCTAAAACGTCTCCTCTTTTCATACAGGCTGCCGCCCCAAGCAGTTGTTTATGAATAGATTAAAGGAAAACTATTTACCGTCATTTGAAATGTCATTTTTTTTTGTTTTTAAATGTTTCTATACATCCTACAAATCCGCCACTTCACGGGCAGGTTATGGGGACCTCCTAGGCACAATATTTAAAGGAATTTTTTGTTTTTTTCTTAACCTTTATTTCATGGAAAACTCACTGTTCCTTTAAAAATGGTTTTTTTTTAACTTTTTGTCCTTGTTTCCTGTCTCCCAGGGCACTACCAGGACCCCCATACACCTTTTATGGCAAATATCTTGCATATATGCCCTCTTGATGTTCGAGTCCCATTGATTTGCATTGAGTTCGAATCGTGTTAGGGTTTCGAATTCGAACTTTTGAAATTGTTCGAGTTCGAATGCGAACTGAACACAGGGGTGTTCGGCTCATCCCTACTCCCTATTTTGACTGCATAGTTGCTCTTCAATGTATGCTTAGACTGCTTAGTTTCTACTAGTAAATTCCAAAACTGTGTGACCATCGCTTGAAAAGATTCTCTTTTTCTACTGAATTGTTTTTTTTCCTTCTTTTGTTTTTAAGTCGTTTTCTACTATTATCAAAATTCCCAGGATGATTAATTCTTTAGAGATGTGCGTTTCTTTGAGAGAACGCCGTACAACACGGAAATGTCAGTGAAATGCCGTGATTTTCCATGGTTCGTTTGCCAGGTTTAAACAGGCGAATTCCATAGGTTTCAATGTAAAAAATATTCCCAGTTTTTATTAAATATTTATTCAACCATTTATTCTTTTAACTTGCAGCAAAGAGTATCTTTATTTTTATTTTTTTAGCCATTTTTTGTGAAATTTTTGGATTACCAATTATTTCAAAACAATGAGGCTTTTTTCTTTGCTGAATGCAGTGTTTTTTTTCTTTCCTTCAGTCTGGCTGCATTCGGGGGGGTTGTCCTTGGTGCTGAAACATATTGAGCACCAAGGACAGCAGCCCCTGCCCCTGAGTAGCTACTGTCCTTGATGCTGAATAGGTTTCAGCAGCAAAGACAGGGTGATTACGTATCCTTTTTTTTTTTTTACCCTTTTTTTTTTTTACCCTAATTGAAGCAATTAATTCATCCATTTCACATTCCAAAATAACTAATAAAAATGAAATAACTAATAAAACGAATCTCTAATCAATCCGAAATAAAAAATGAAATACGAACGGATACGTAATACGAATTATCAATAAAAACAAACTAACGAATCTATCCGAAATACGAATCATGGTAACATAATGAACGCACATGTTTACAATTCATCCAGAACATTATATTGACCTTGAATATACACATATAATTAATATCTCCAAAATACACGCAATATAGCAAGTAAAGCTTCATTCCTAATTGTGTAAATCCTTGTATTATTATTATTATTATTCTTTATTTATAAAGCGCCAGCATATTCCGCAGCGCTGTACAATAGGCACAGTATAGACAGGGTTACAATACAATACATTGAACAACATTTGACAAACAGTACAGGAGGAGATGAGGCCCTATTCCCGTAGGAACTCACAATCTAGGAGGGTTGGGGTTGGAAACAGGAGGAGAGGACTGCAAGGTGAGAGTGATTGATGGTTGCGTCAGTGAGTTGGGTGGTAGGCTTCCCTAAATAGGAACGTTTTAAGGGAGCGTTTGAAGGAAGAGAAGTTAGGGGAAAGTCTGACAGTACGAGGGAGAGCGTTCCAGAGAGTGGGGGCTGCGCGTGAGAAATCCTGCAGTCTATCATGGGAAGAGGTGATGCGGGGAGAAGCTAGGCGCAGGTCACTGTTTGACCTTAGGGAGCGGGCTGGGGTGTATTTGGTGATTAGTGAGGACAGGTAGTGGGGAGCTGAGTTAGTGAGGGTTTTGTAGGTAAGGATAAGGATTTTGAACTTAATTCTGCAGTGGATGGGGAGCCAGTGAAGGGACTCGCAGAGGGGAGCGGCAGAGACAGAGCGGCGGGTGAGGTGAATTAGCCTGGCGGAGGCGTTAAGGATGGATTGTAGGGGGGAGAGGCGGGACAGAGGGAGGCCAGATAAGAGATTATTGCAATAGTCGAGTCGGGAGATTACCAGGGCGTGTATGAGTTGTTTTGTGGTGACAGCGGTAAGAAATGGCCGAATTCTGGAAATATTACGCAGTTGGTATCGGCAGGAGGAGGAAAGAGACTGGATGTGGGGGATGAAGGAAAGAGCAGAGTCAAGTGTAACTCCAAGACAGCGAACTTGGTTTGGTGGGGAGATGGTGATACCCTCCACCGTGATAGAGAAGTCAGGAGGTGGGGAGGCATTGGAGGGAGGAATAAGTAGGAGCTCAGTCTTTGACATGTTGATCTTTAGGTGGTGGGAGGCCATCCAGGAGGAAATGCCAGATAAGCAGTCACTGACTTTGGAAAGGACAGGGGGAGAGAGATCAGGGGTAGAGAGGTAGATCTGAGTGTCATCAGCGTAGAGGTGGTAACTAAAGCCAAAGCTGTTGATGATTTTGCCCAGGGAGGAGGTGTAGATGGGAAAGAGCAGAGGACCAAGGACAGAGCCTTGAGGTACACCAACAGATAGAAGCAATGAAGAGGAGGAGTTACCAGCAAAGGACACACAGAAGGACCTGTTGGATAAATAGGAGTCAACCCAAGCGAGTGCAGTGTCACCGAGACCCAGAGAGTTGAGGGTCTGTAGAAGGAGGGGGTGGTCAACAGTGTCAAAAGCAGCCGAGAGGTCAAGCAGGATGAGAATAGAATAGTGGCCGTGTTTTTTAGCAGTTAGGAGGTCGTTGGTGACTTTGGTGAGGGCAGTTTGTATTGATTCTCTAAGTTGTAATTACATTTATAGTTTGACAATTTCCTCAGACACAAAGAAATTTCACATTGACTCAAAATATTAGATTGCAGGGAATGTTTGCTATAATAGGCCTTTGGGATTCTCCCTTTAAAGTGAGTGTGAAACCGTTTACGTTAATGTGAACTTGTCATTGAAAGGAGAAATCTTGAAATGATTACAGAGTGATATCACTTGTCATACTCCATGGTCTGGGTTTGAAGAAACGTAAGGGGTTTTATTGGAACCCAACAGGAATAATGAGGAGTGATAAACAACAGGGCAGGTAACTTGGAGAAGGTGGAAAGTCTGGGTTGAGGAGATTTGGATCTAGAGACAGAGGAGACTGGGAATACTGGAGACTGGGCACATAGGAGGGCACACTCGAGCCTTGGAAAAGGAGAGCACACTGCAGGCATTGAAACTTGAGTCTTGGAAGTGATGGTTAAAGAAAGCAAGGAAATAGAGAATGAAGAACCTAAAAGCAAGGTTCCTGGGTGAATAGACGAATAACAGGGTCTATACTCACAGCAGTCAGCCAAGGGTAACACAAGGGTTCTACATCCACCATGGAATGAGAAAACAATGAAAAGGCACTGTTGATTAGAGTATACATTTTTTACTTCGGAGTCCAGGATACCTTGCAGGTTTTAGAGTGGCAGTTCTCCACTTGGAGAGATGTTGACACACTGTGTTCTCAACGTGAGATTGCCATACAGGTAATGGTATATAGTAAATACCAGAATGGAACAAGCAGTCAAAGAGTCACTTCATATTGGACACAGCAGAAATGCAGTTCTTCTTCTTCTTACTTGACTTCAGGCTGGTTTCTTGACATCACTCACATGCCAAAATTAATGAACTTTAAGCTTGAGGGGTCATTCACTAACTACTCTCGTGGCACCAAAGTTCAACATAGTTGTAAATAATGGTGAAAATCATCATTGTTGCAACTACAGTGATCTATGGCTATCCAGAGAAAAAAAGTTCAAAAGCAGGCTGAAGTTGCTGCAAGGAAGGGTGAACTTTAACCTCCCTGGTGGTCTCATTTTTGCAAACTTTTGTGTCTAAAAGCGTTTCAATTTTCTTGGAAAGGAAATGTGTTGTTTTACATAGTAAGCCTGTATTCTGTAGGAATAACTCACCGAAACCCGTGCAAGCAAGAGTCTAGTAAACACACGGAGTCAGAGAAGGTTTGAAACACAAAATAATGATTTATTATCCCAAAAATAATTATCCAAAATAATGGAAATAAATGATATTCAATAATATAATCAAGCCAAAAACATGCCTCTTTCCTCTGGGTGCTGGAATTCCTGTCCAGATGTACACTCCTTTGCCAATGAAATATATAGGACACGCGGGTACCAAAAAAAGAGTATTTATTCTCAAATCAGCTTTACAGAAATAAAAGGCAAATAAAAATAATTTCTAAACGTAATAACGCTTTGCAATAGAAGTTTCGCTGGTGCTTGCCCAGATCCAACAGTTGGATCTGGACAAGCACCAGCAAAACCTCTATTGCAAAGCCTTATTAAATTTTAGAAATGATTTTTATTTGCATTTTATTTCTGTAAAGCTGCTTTGAGAATAAATACTCTTTTTTTGGTACCCACGTGTCCTGTATTACATTGGCAAAGGAGTGTACATCTGCACAGGAATCCCATCACCCACTGCACAGCACAGCACAAAGTTTAATCAACAGTATTTTTTACTGTCATTTTTTTAATTTTTAATTTGCCGCCTGGTCCCGCCCCCCTGCGTCGTATGACTCGCAGGGAGCGGAACCAGGAAGCAAAGTCGCCAGCTGCCACGATCACACTGCAGTGACTGTGGAGACGGCGAGGGAGCGAAGGATGAAGGATGCGGTGAGTATTTTACCAGGAAGGATACATTGAGAGTATGCATGTAAACCCGAGTGTGGCTCGGGGTTACTGATCACGGTAGCGAAATTTAACCCCGAATCACACTCGGGAATACCGCCAGGCAGGTTGATGAACAACAATAGCACTACTAGTCTTCTGTAAATTGAGTGAATTAAGGGTATTCTCTATTTATTGTTGGTCCACAACAGTGAAAATAGTTTGGCGATTTTAAAGTGTCCATCTTCTTTGAACTTTGATAAAAACTGTACTGAAAAGTGAACAAAATACTATTTTGATGGAAACAATGGTGGAAACTCCCTTGGGAATACATAGATCAATGTTAGTAGAAAATTCGGTGGAAGGAATGGTGAAAACTACAGCAAACTATGGAAGACATTCCCTAAGTAGTAAATTTACTATAAGCTCAAAGTAGTTGGTCCACTGTGGTTCGCTAATTTTTGCCCAACTAAATCCACCTTCATTACCATTTAAAACCGTGGTTAGTGAATAACCCATTTGGTTATGTTGAGCATTAAAAATATTCTTATTCTGAAAAAGACAATAGTTGTCTTTCCCTATTCATTCCCTAATTTTATCAAGAAGAAAGAATTTTTTAACACGTTTCCATACAAGTTAACAAGAACAGCTTGTGCTCCTGGTCTGATGCAATCTTCCCTTTTAAATCACACAGTGAAAAATGTGTATGACATGTGAACATTGCAGCAGCAGGCACTGTAAACATTTCATAGGCTAAGCTTGTTCTGCCCTAACCTTTTCTCCCTCTGTTTGCTGCTCCTTCCCTTCAGCTCAGGGTTACAAAAATGCACAAGTCCCTGAAACTTTTTAAAAAATTTGCACACCTATGCATCTTCTGTTGAGTACAATGCGCAAAGTGCACAATGCTCAGAATTTGCATACTTTTGTATGCAAGTTCCATAAGGCCTGGGCAGAACGATGGGTTAGAGCTGCATGCCCATGTGCATAACCAATCCATTGTCTGCTTTCTTTTAGGACACTCGCCATTTGAGTGTTCTGAGAGAGGATGATGTCAGCACACAGAGCATGCTTACATCATCATTGACTGATTTGGTGACTGACACCCAGGAAATTAAATATCCTGGCTGCCTGGAGACGTGTGTGGGGGAAGAGTAAACACCTCTTCTTCACACAGCGATTTCTGCCAAACGAGGCAGGAGGTCGGAGGTGGTCGGAGGGGGTCAGAGTGGAGACAATCCACTCAGGCTGACCACAATGAAAAGCTAAAGTTTTATGTTAGTTCGCAAATTCAAAATCATCTAACACCAGAGTCTGGAAGAAGAGTTGAATTGAGAATAATGAGCAACTTTGGAATTGTTCTCCTGCTTGCCACAAATGAATGATTCCTAAACAAAGCATAGAAAATGTTTATTGACAGTAACACCCGAGCAGCCTGCAAAGTTGGCATTTTGGCTAGAAAATCAGGGTGAGCAATTATGGCTTATGAGCAAGCAGTTGATCCCCACTTGTTAACACCATGGGCTCACTTTGTTAGACCAGTTCAGATATGAAATTTCTATATAATCGCAGGACTGTATACATGACGGCCAGGAATTGCTTCACACAGGCAATTTGTCTGCATGGTTAAAATGTAACCAGACTATGCGTTTTTAGACAATGGACAAGCTAAATTCGTTATATTTCAGCAAACTAGGGAAGGAACATCCATTGTTCAGAAACGGTCCTAATTGATTCTGGTTGTAAAATGTTAGATCACATTACTTTGAAGTAAAGGAACACAACGGGTAGCTGAGCTTAACCTAGTGTACGTATTCCAGGGCATTGTGTTTATTTAGTCAGATCTAAGCTCTGGAGCCATATAAACCTTGGACAATGGATTGCATAACCTGTAGAATAAAAAAAAACAGAAAAGGTTAAATGATTTTCTGTTTTCAACAGTGCTATATTACCTGAATAACCAGTTTGTAATGCTATACTATAGGCGATATGATCTAACACTATATGGTATTTGAATATTTAATCTATGTGGTCAGTTATAATAGATAATCTTGGTATTTTATAAAAGATAGAGGCCATACCACATTTAATTGATTATTACATAACAAATGTCTTGTGTATTAACATTTATAAAACAGATTAAGTCTGTTAATCATGAATTAATCTTAAGAAATATATCACGAATGAATGAATGCATGTCTGCAGAATCATCTCATACACACATATCTCTGGATATAAATAAGGGGTGTATGAGATGCATGCACGCCGCGGCAAAATATGCCGGCGATTCAACAAAAGCAATAATATTGATATTGCTAAATAAACCCATGGAGTCCCGGGATATAGTATAAAATGACCCCCAAACCATTAAAGATTGGCCACATACATAAATTAATTCCTGCAGAAGGTTGATGGTTGATCTGAGAGCGCCATCTGCTAGCCAGGTAATATAACACCTGGACAGACCCCTGGAGTTAATGAATATATATATCCTCCAATCAAATGAGGCCACATAGTGATGGGCTAGAGCTAAAACTGGGCGGGAAACCACTATATAGAGGGGCTACTCCAGAGAGAAAGGAAAGGAAAAAAGACCACTGAAAGAAAGCTTTGGGAGAGACCTGAGGGATGTTTGGAGGGGAGAAAGGGCAGATACCATCAGTCACTCCAATAAGACGTGACCACACCCTAATCTTACACCATTCTACCTTCACTACCAGATGGTAAAGTATAACTGAATAACTTGATATCTATTTCCTAATTTCATAGTCCTTACTTTAGATGTCCATCACAAATTAAAGGAATATAAATGAATTACTTTGCTGTTGAAGCCTAAACAGTAGAATAGTATCAGCCTTTCCGCTCTACTGCAGACGAGCGCAAGAGGAAGAAACTATTATGGCGGCCTAGTCGCGCCATAATTTAGTGAAATTATTTTTATTCCAAGAATACTGGATGTGGACATCTAAAGATCAGTTGTGTGCCCATAGTGATATACGCTGGAACTGAGAAATAGTTTTTATATATCAAGTGCCATCCACTCCATTAGTAAGATGAACATAACCCCTTTCATATACAGTGGCAAGAAAAAGTATGTGAACCCTTTGGGATTACATGGAGTTTTGCATGAATTGGTCATAAAATGTGCTCTGATCTTCATCTAAGTCACAACAATTTGAAAAACACAGTCTGCTTAAAATAATACAACACAAACATTATATGTTTTCATGTTTTTATTGAACAGAACATGTAAACATTCACAGTGCAGGGTGGAAAAAGTATGTGAACCTTTGGACTTAATAACTGGTTGACCCTCCTTTGGCAGCAATAACCTCAACCAAACGTTTCCTGTAGTTGCAGATCAGACCTGCACAACGATCTGGAGTAATTTTGGACCACTCCTCTTCACAAAACTGTTTCAGTGTAGCAATATTCTTGGGATGTCTGGTGTGAATGGCTCTCTTAAGGTCATGCCACAACATTTCAATGGGGTTGAGGTCAGGACTCTGACTGGGCCACTCCAGAAGGCATATTTTGTTTTGTTGAAGCCATTCTTTTGTTTAATTACTTGTATTCTTTGGGTCATTGTCCTGTTGATCACCCATCCTCTGCGGAGCTTCAGTTGGCGGACAGATGGTCTTATGTTTTCCTGCAAAATGTCTTGATAAACTCTGGAATTCATTTTTCCATCAATGACAACAATCCGTCCAGGCCCTGAGGCAGCAAAGCAGCCCCAAACCATGATGCTCCCTACGCTAAGTTTTACAGTGGGGATGAGGTTTTGATGTTGGTGTGCTGTGCCTTTTTTTCTCCACACATAGTGTTGTGTGTTTTTTCCAAACAACTCAATTTTGGTTTCATCTGTCCACAGAATATTTTGCCAGTAGTGCTGTGGAACATCCAGGTGCTCTTTTGCGAACTTCAAACGTGCTTCAATATTCTTTTTGGACAGCAATGGCTTCCTCCATGGTGTCCTCCCATGTACTCCATTCTTGTTTAATGTTTTCCTTATTGTAGATGTGTCAACAAAAATGTTAGCATGTGCCAGAGATTTCTGTAAGTCTTTAGCTGACACTCTAGGATTCTTCTTTACCTCATTAAGCATTCTGCGCTGTGCTCTTGCAGTCATCTTTACAGGACGACCACGCCTAGGGAGAGTAGCAACAGTGCTGAACTTTCTCCATTTGTAGACAGTCTGTCTTACCGTGGACACATGAACATCAAACTTTTTGGAGATATTTTTGTAACCCTTTCCAGCTTCATGCAAGTCAACAATTCTTGATCGTAGGTCTTCTGAGAGCTCTTTTCTGCGAGGCATGGTTCACATCAGGCAGTGCTTCTTGAAACCAGTAAACCCAAAACTGGTGTGTTTTTAAAGGGCAGGACAGCTTTCAGCAACACATCCAATAATATCACACTGATTGGACTCAAGGTTGGCTCACTCCTGGCTCCAATTAGCTCTTGGAGAAGTCATTAGGCTAGGGGTTCACATACTTTTCCACCCTGCACTGTGAATGTTTACATGTTATGTTCAATAAATACATGAAAACATATAATGTTTGTGTTGTATTATTTTAAGCAGACTGTGTTTTTCAAATTGTTGTGGCTTAGGTGAAGATCAGAGCACATTTTATGACCAATTCATGCAAAACTCCACGTAATCCCAAAGGGTTCACATACTTTTTCTTGCCACTGTACATCTTGCAGCCCTTTCGACTGAATGCATGTAAGTCAATAGGAAGTGTTGGGTTAACGTATATTGAATGAAGTGCTGTGATTGATCTGTGGAAGAGATAGTATACCTATCGAGTGTGTTATGTATCTCCCTGAAGGAAGTTGCATTTAGTGAATAGGCCCCACAATAATAAATTGTGTTGCAGGTGATGCCCAGTAACTGAGTGTTTTTAGCCAGGTGGGGCATTGGTTTATAATGGGAAAGATTTAAGTGAATAGAATAGAACTTGGTTTTTAAGAACTGATGCGTGCACATGTGGGGTGCGGTCTATAAACCTAAACGGTTTGTCCATTAGATTGTTGCGTGTCGCAGTATTGCTACTAATCACGATCTATAATTACTTTTGAAATTGTATCTTTCTAATCAGTGGATAACATATGATTGTATGAAACTTGAAGTGTGAATAAATTTTGATTTGAATTGTTTTACCGCTACGCAGTCTCATATCATCTTTATTGATTTTATTGTGTATGAAAATATCTACATAGCATCAAAAGAACTTGGGATAACGCGCTATATATTTGTTAAGACGTATATTCATTGATTGGTTATTAGTCCTTATCTTAAAGGTAAATTACCAAATTATACCATTGGTATTGGAGGCACTGTCAATAATATATATACATATATATATTTAAAATAAGAAAAATACACGTCATAATTAATATATCCCTGACATATTAATGGAGTCAAACTCTGACAACTTGTAATAGGGCTCACTGTCTTATAGAAGAACTGCATCCCATAAGAGTAATCATTGAATTACTCAGCAAAGCCCTTGCCTTACGGCATGAGATGACACTGTCTCCATGTATTAACGGCCTCCTTTTTGCAATTAAACAGCACAGGAATGTAAATTGAAATTAATCAATGCCATCAGGGAGGTCTTAAAGACATAAGTGAGAATCAGAGCAATTAAGAATGTTTTCTCAGGGGAAATTACTACACTTCATTAATTACAAAACCTTAAAAGGAAATGAACCAACTGAAGAAAAATCTCCAAATATCAGTGGACAGAAACATGTAAGTATGTTGGTTATAGATAATAATCATGTAAACCTAACACAGGCACATCTTCAATAAGAAAGTTTAAGTAATTGGCAAATGCATTTTTATTAACCCCTTCACTACCAAATGTTTTTTGATGAATTTTCTTATCATAACATTTATTTGAACCATTGGATGGGAAGTGAACAATTAAATTTAGGATAAAATAGAAAATTTGCAAGGGAATTGTGTTTTTCACAAATAGTTAAAAAATGTAAATAATGGAAATTTTCTTATTTTTAATATTTCATGTATTCGTTTATCCTTTACTACCATGTTTCCCCATTCATGAGCAGGCTTTCTTGAGGGCCTTCACACAGCACTGCCCGACTGACTCCAACAATGACATTGCTATTGTAATTTGTTTTCATGTGATAGTATTCATATCTGATTGTCACCAGCTTTTTATCATTATTGTTGTTTTTTTATTCTTGCTATAAAATCTATTTATATTATATTGCCTATAATTTGTTTTTGAGATTCTGTCTGTTTTGTTCTTTTCAGCTTTCCATAGTGCTTGCATTGTGATACATTTGTTCTTCACGTCAACCCCCAGAAGCCAACCAATTAGAAGGGATCTCTGGTAAGGTTAATTTTTTAATTGCTTTTATGATATGTGAGCTGGGAAACAGGTAGCGGGTGCAATTGCTCTGTGGGGTGAGCACTCTTGAAAGGTTCAGAGACCAGACCAGTGACTTTCCTTCCAACGGTGGTACATTTATTGCAGCAACCCACAGGTTATACACCACGCTGTATATTGCTCAAAAATAAACACTTCAAAAGCAAAGAAAATTCCTAGCCGTGTCCCGGCGCTAACTAAACATACAATAGTCCTGACTAACAACCTGTGCAAACCTAGTGTTTGTCAGGTTTCAGCAAACCAGCATGACCAACCTTGTGCTCCAGCAGATAGAGACTGTCTGCTCCCCAGGTTCCAGAGCGATGTCTGTTTTCTTCACCTGCACTAAATTGCCACTGAGGCAAAGTGCAAAACCAGAGGCTTAGAGGTTCCGGAAGGTGTAAGAGAGAAATCTGGGTGACACATAAACCCCGGACAGGACCTTTCCTTGCTCTCTACATGATGCCCTGTTACAGATATTATTGGTTGATGTTTTTCTGTATTTGGTATAAAGTGATTTTATTTTTTCAGAAAGTATTTTTCCAGGAAGGATACATTGAGATTTCTCTAATTTTCAAGTATGTCCTGGGTGGCGAGTATGTAGAGATAGGTGTTTTACTCAAGGACACTTACTGATGGCACTTGTACAACAGCTTGAAAAAAGTCATGAGGCTGGAGTGTCGATGGTGTTCAGAAGTGTGAATACCAACAGAAAAACATGTGTGCTGATACTATTTTGTTTTCTTGGTCTTCACGTTTGAATGTGGCAGTATCCAGGTACCGACTCACCATGGACTTAATCTGCCCCTTTTCTGTGAGTGCTGTCTGATATTTTTGTTTCCTTGGTGCACTGACATTAGTCAGTGCACCAACAGTCAATCAAGGTAATTCAGAAAGCACTGAAATTTCAGTGAAATTTCGGTGCTTTCTTGTTCAGCACACTTTGGTGCAGTTCAGCGTTTCTAGTTCGAAGTGTGCCGAATAGGAGCTGTCGAACGCCACTGAAGACTGCCGAATGCTGCTGAAGAGCACCGAACACGCCGCTGAACTGTAGAAAAAAACCCTCTGCTATTCTTTAAAAGGTATTTAAAACAATAAAAATGCATGAAAACGCATGGAAATAATGTAAAAGTCATATAAAAATAATAAAAAGGTATCTTACAGAATAACAAAAACACCTTTAAAGAAAAATTGAAATAACAAATGTCACAAAATAATAATAATAAAATCAATAAATAAGGCTCTTTGCTGAAAATGAAAAGAATAAACATTTGAATTAAAAAAAATTAAAAGGAATATTTTTTAACAAACCTGTTTAAACCTGTCGAACTGAGCCACTGAAAATCTAGGCATTTTGCCAACATTTTTGGTGCAGTTCGGCGTTCTCTGAATAGATTAACCATTACTTCTCTATGAGATCATTTCACTGCTGCCGAAGGCTGCCGAATTGTGGCGAACTGCACTGTATTTCCAGTATTTGGCTCTCTGAATAGCCGAACTCCCTAAATTGCACTATATGGTGAAATTCACCATTCGGTGCAATTCGGTGGCAACTTCTGCAACTTATTGAATAATTCCTATTGATGTGCAGGGACTGATCAGAGGGATGTCCAATAAGAGAGTTCTCCTGTCAGAACTGTCACTTTCCCTTGTGGTATGCTACCTAAGTAACTGACACTGAAACTTTAATAGGGAATAACTCCCTTTTATCAATTACAAGGTAGAAAGCCTGCCCAGAGGGCAGTCTATTGTGGATATACTGCCCCAGCTCATGGATATATGCCCCAGCTCGTGGATACTGCCCCAGCTCGTGGATATACTGCCCCAGCTCGTGGATATATTGCCCCAGCTCGTGGATACTGCCCCAGCTCGTGGATACTGCCCCAGCTCGTGGATACTGCCCCAGCTCGTGGATATACTGCCCCAGCTCGTGGATACTGCCCCAGCTCGTGGATATTGCCCCAGCTCGTGGATACTGCCCCAGCTCGTGGATACTGCCCCAGCTCGTGGATACTGCCCCAGCACGTGGATATATGCCCCAGCACGTGGATACTGTCCCAGCTCCTGGATATTGCCCCCCCAGCTCCTGGATACTGCTCCAGCACGTGGATATATGCCCCAGCACGTGGATATATGCCCCAGCACGTGGATACTGCCCCAGCTCGTGGATATTGCCCCAGCTCGTGGATATATTGCCCCAGCTCGTGGATATTGCCCCAGCACGTGGATATATGCCCCAGCACGTGGATATATGCCCCAGCTCGTGGATACTGCCCCCAGCTCGTGGATACTGCCCCCCAGCTCGTGGATACTGCCCCCCAGCTCGTGGATATTGCCCCAGCTCGTGGATATTGCCCCAGCTCTTGGATATTGCCCCCCAGCTCCTGGATATTGCCCCCCAGCACTCATGGATATTGCCCCCCAGCTCATGGATATTGCCCCCCCAAGCTCTCATGGATATTGCCCCCCCAAGCTCTTATGGATATTGCCCCCCAAGCTCTCATGGATATTGCCCCACAGCTCATGGATATTGCCCCCCCAAGCTCTCATGGATATTGCCCCCCAGCTCATGGATATTGCCCCCCAGCTCATGGATATTGCCCCCCCAAGCTCTCATGGATATTGCCCCACAGCTCATGGATATTGCCCCCCCAAGCTCTCATGGATACTGCCCCCAGCTCATGGATATTGCCCCCCCAAGCTCTCATGGATATTGCCCCCCAGCTCATGGATATTGCCCCCAACTCATGGATATTGGCCCCCCAGCGCTCATGGATATTGCCCCCCAGCTCATGGATATTGCCCCCCCCAAGCTCTCATGGATATTGCCCCCCCAAGCTCTCATGGATATTGCCCCCCCAAGCTCTCATGGATATGCCCCAGCTCAGACCCCAGACCAGACATGGGGCGGCTGTTCGAATGCTCTATCGGCATTCGGACAGCCGCCCCATGAGCTCGGCGCCATACTTACCTTTCCGAGCGGCGCCGGGGAAGTGACAGTGTCCCCACTTCCGGTCTTTGAAGGACCCAAGCCGCGGTCACGTGACCGGGGCTTGGGTCCTTCAAAGAGCGGAAGTGGGGAAACTTTCACTTCCCCGGCGCCGCTCGGATGCGCTCGGCAGCCGGGTAGAGGCTGCGAGCGCAGCCTCTACCCAGCTGCCGCGCGCATCCAAGCCCCGAGCCGTGGAGGGACCTTTCCCTTCGCCGCTCGGGGGTTGGATGCGCGCGGCAGCCGGGTAGAGGCTGCGAGCGCAGCCTCTACCCGGCTGCTGTGTGCATCTTGTAACCGCCGCGGCGAGCCGGCAGCCGGCTCGTGCCGCGGAGGTTGCATGCGCGCGCAACCAACCGCCGCTGGTTGCGCGCGCATGCGCAGAGTAAGGCTTGACGACGGACACGCCAAGCCTTACTCTTTTATAGTATAGATATGTGGTAGCATAAAAAAGCTGACACTTCTATAAAGCAAGTGATTCCCTGTAAAATGAGCCAGACGTGTGTTACACATGGCATGTTCACTTTAAGATGCAGCGCTAAGACACAGTTTGACTGTTTCCACCTATTCGAGTAGAAAAAAATGAGTTGTGTGAAAACACATGTAGCATTTTAATAACCGAGTATATACAGTTGTGTTCAAAATTATTCAACCCCCACTGAAATTGAGTGTTTTGGCCAGTTTGACATTGATTTTGATCATTCAGTCATCTTGCTTACAATTAAATCAAAGAGGCACGTGTAGGTCAGACAAATCTAACATAACATTTATAATGAAACAACCACAAATGTTTTTTCTGTGCACACATCATTATCAGTTTTATTCAACCCCCAAGTGACATTCAATCTTAGTACTTAGTACAACATCCTTTTACAGTTATAACAGCTTTTAACTGTGAAGCATAGCTTGACACAAGTGTCTTGCAGCGATCTACGGGTATCTTCACCCATTCGTCATGGGCAAAAGCCTCCAGTTCAGTCACATTCTTGGGCTTGCGCACTGCAACTGCTTTCTTTAAGTCCCACCAGAGGTTCTCAATCGGATTTAAGTCAGGTGACTGTGATGGCCACTCCAAAATGTTCCAGCCTTTAATCTGCAACCATGCTCTAGTGGACTTGGAGGTATGCTTGGGATCATTGTCCTGTTGAAAGGTCCAACGTCTCCCAAGCCTCAGGTTTGTGACGGACTGCATCACATTGTCATCCAATATCTCCTGGTACTGAAGAGAATTCATGGTACCTTGCACACGCTGAAGCTTCCCTGTACCTGCAGAAGCAAAACAGCCCCAAAGCATGATTGACCCCCCGCCATGCTTCACAGTAGGCAAGGTGTTCTTTTCTTCAAAGGCCTTGTTCTTCCTCCTCCAAACATAGCGTTGATCCATGGGCCCAAACAGTTCTAATTTTGTTTCATCAGTCCACAGAACACTATCCCAAAACTTCTGTGGTTTGTCCACATGACTTTTGGCATACTGCAGTCGACTCTTCTTATTCTTTGGAGACAGCAAGGGGGTGCACCTGGGAGCTCATTACGCAGTGTGCGCCGTATTGTCTGAGCTGAAACTTCAGTACCCACATCTGACAAATCTTTTCTCAGTTCCTCAGCAGTCACACGGGGACTTTTCTCCACTCTACGCTTCAGGTAGCGCACAGCAGTCGAAGTCAGCATCTTCTTTCTGCCACGACCAGGTAGCATTTCAACAGTGCCCTTTGCCTTGAATTTGCGAATGATGCTTCCTATGGTCTCTCTTGGTATGTTTAACATCTTTGCAATCTTCTTATAGCCATTGTCCTTCCTGTGAAGAGTAATCACCTCTTCTCTTGTCTTCCTGGACCATTCTCTTGACTTCACCATGTTTGTAACCACACCAGTAAATGTCTAGAAGGAGCTGAGTATCACAGTCATTTTAAAGCTGCCTATTTGGTGCTTATTATGCTTTATTGCTGCTCCGTGACATCCACAGGTGTTTTCAATACCTGATTGAAAACACTTGAATGAACCTCTGTTCTTCAGAGTGGTAGTCTTTAAGGGGTTGAATAATTGTGTCAATGAAGAATTCACAAAAGAAACATTTACTACTGTATTACAAAACCAATTGATGTCATTTTAGTTGCATATGGTTCTTTAAAAAGTCCTTGTAGGATTTCATTTTGAATACAATTACAAATGTACACTAAATTCCCTAAAACCCTTTACAGCATTGGGGGTTGAAAAATTTTGAACACAACTGTACATATACAAGTATATGTACATACTGTACATATACATGATAAATCCATCTTGCTTTTAACACTATTCTATTGAAAAATACACTTATTGTCAGAATCAAACATTGAGTCTTGTAATAGTAAATGCTAATAGTAATAATTTTATATTTATGTATTTGCTGGATTCATTTAATCTAATTGCAAAATAATTATTAAAAAGTAAAAACCAGATAGTGGCATAAAAAACATTGCATTCCTCTACGATGGAAACAAATTTTTTGGGGAGTTTATGTATTTGTTTGTGTGTTTGTTTGTATGTTGCCTTACGATTGTACAATTGTAAGTTGTTTGCTTTTCCTGGTATATTATTGTCACCCAATGGTTTATCTTTTTGAAAGGCATAAACTGCTTTGCATTGCTTCTTTTACAGTATTAAAAGACTTTCATGAGGCTGCAACTGCTTTACTGAAGCTATATACCGTATGCTCATCTATTCCTTGAATGTGTTTCAGCATTATGTGTGTCTGGAAGGGCACTTTCCTAAGAAATCTCAGACAAAAAGTCTGTAAGTTCAAACTGTGCTTTTCAAGGGTCATTCACTGCCAATACATCCATCAAAATCACAGATGGCAACATTTTATGTACATATTAATTTGCTACTTTATAAACTCCCAGTGATGCCTAAAATATTACTTTATTGATTTTACATGAAATTCCAAACAAACCTGACAATATTTTAACATCTACAGGTGAAACTCGAAAAATTAGAATATCGTGCAAAAGTTTATTTATTTCAGTAATGAAACTTAAAATGTGAAACTAATATATGAGATAGTTCAAGCCGTGATTTGTCATATTGTGATGATTATGGTTTACAGCTCATGAAAACCCAAAATCCACAATCTCAGAAAATTAGACTATTACATGCAATCAATAAAACAAGGATTGTACATAGAACAATATCGGACCTCTGAAAAGTATAAGCCGCATATGTACTCAGTACCTGGTTTGGGACCCTTTTTCAGCAATTACTGCCTCAATGCGGCAATGTGGCATGGAAGCTATCAGCCTGTGGCACTGCTGAGGTGTTATGGAAGACCATGATGCTTCAATAGCGGCCTTCAGGTCTTCTGCATTGTTCGGTCTCATGTCTCTCATCTTTCTCTAGGCAATGCCCCATAGAATCTCTATGGGGTTCAGGTCAGGCGAGTTTGCTGGCCAATCAAGCAAAGTAATCCCATGGTCATTGAACTAGGTTTTGGTGCTTTTGGCAGTGTGGGCAGGTGCCAAGTGTAACGTTGGGGGCTTCCAGCCCTACCTGTGTGCTTGAGGACAGCAAGTCTGATGCTGTTCGCTGACCACTGCCCGGTTTAAATGGAGACAGGCAGGGAGGTGATTGCATGAGGTGTGGCTTGAGTGGGGGGCGTGGTCTCGTGAAGGTCTTTAAAAACCCTCAGTATAGTTTCAGAAGTTGCCAGATCGTGGTTATCCATACCTGAGCTCCTTGTACCTGACTGCTAAATTGATTTAACCTGTTATTGACCTCTGCTTGTGTTCTGACCATTCTGCCTTCTGTTGCCCTAGACTATTTTCTTGTACTACGCTACTGCTCTGATACCGACCCGGCTATTCCATTTGACCATTCTGAACTCTGTATTCCTGATTCTGGCTCGGCTGACTCCTCTCCGTATTGTTAACCCTTTTCTGTCTAGCTAGTTTACCTGGCCAATTCTAAGGACCAGACAGATAGGGATCATTCACAGCTACACTGTTGGTAGCTTCTGAGTTTTGGTGGAGTGTTGGGGGTTAAGTACTGCGTGGTGGGATCCGGGAACCATGACATTACGATCTGGCCAATATGGATCCCGCAGATTTAACACAGCACTTGGCTACCTTTGTATCCAGACAGGATGAGCAGGATCATAGGATGGATCGATTGCCATTGCCATTGCCTTACAAACTATCCTGAATCGTACTGCACACCTGGAACCAGTTGGGGTTGCACCCCCCGCCTGCTATACCTGTGCCCCCTGTCGTTCAGACATCCCAGGTACACATGACCGCTCCTATGAGGTTTGACGGTACTCCCTCTGAGTGCCGGGGATTTTTGGTCCATTGTGGATATTCATTTTAAATTAAATCCACAAATGTTTTTCTCTGACATTGCCAAAGTGGGGTTTATTATTAACCATCTGTCTGGCAGAGCGTTGACATGGGCGACTCCTTTATGGGAGGCAGAGAGACCTATTGTACGGGATTATAAAGAATTCATAGCCGAGTTACAACGTACATTTAATCCTACCAGAAAGGCCACGATAGCCGGCAAATCCTTGTTCCGCATACGTCAAGGGAACAGGACTGTGTCTGATTATGCCATAGAATTTAAAACCTTAGTTTCTGATGTGAACTGGACAAATGAGACACTGGTTCTGGCGTTTATGGAGGGGTTATCAGAGTTGTTGATGCATGAATTAGCTCCACGTACACCACCTGAGGTATTGTGTGAACTCATTGATTACTGTATAGATCTGGATAATCAGATAAGGGATAGAAGGACTCCAAGAGAGAGACCCAAGAGACCGTTACCTAGGTTGGCCCCTGTCTTTCAAGCACCACCCAGAGAGTTATCTCCTCCCTCAGAGCCTATGCAACTAGGCCGTACTAGGCTTACAGAGGAGGAGAGAACAAGGCGTTTTCGTGAGGGATTGTGCCTGTATTGTGGTTTGGAGGGACATGTACGATTTCAATGTCCTACTCGCCCTAAGATGCATGATAAGCCGGAAAACTACCGCACCTAAGGCAGCTGAGGAGACAGGCCTTGGGTGTGACATGCATGTCTCCTATCAAAGACACTAAACTTATGTTACCAGTATCCTTGGCTTGGGAGACCAAGACCACACATAATACCGCTTTTGTGGATTCTGGGGCTGCTGGTAACTTTATTGATGTTAACTACGCTTCTTCCATTTCTCTACCTCTGGTTGTAAGAGAGACACCCTTAGCCGTTGAAGCCATAGATGGCAGGCCGTTATCCTGCCCTAGGATTACTCACGATACGGTTACAGTAGTTCTTACTACTGGTCTCTTGCATAAAGAAAAGATCATATTCCAAGTTATCCACTCACCTTCCAATCCTGTTGTACTTGGTTTCCCCTGGTTGGTGGAACACAATCCCGTTATTGATTGGGTTAAAGGAGAGATACTGTCTTGGAGTTCTGCATGTTTTGGGACTTGTTTAATACCCATTCAGCATGTCGGTGCCCTGAACACACCCACAGCCCCTCCATTGTCTACTGAAGTTCCTGAACAATATGCAGACCTCAGGGCTGTATTTGATAAAAGAGAGGCAGACAAACTACCTCCACATAGACCATATAATTGTGCTATTGATATTCATCCAGGTACCATGCCTCCCCGATGCAAAGTATACCCTCTTTCCATAAAGGAGAACCAAATTATGGAGGAGTATATCAAGGAGAATTTGGAGAGAGGTTTTATCCGACGTTCCTCTTCTCCAGCAGGGGCTGGATTCTTTTTTGTGTCGAAAAAAGAGGGAGATCTACGCCCGTGTATTGATTATAGGGGGTTTAACAAGATCACCATTAAGAACGTGTACCCTATCCCTCTCATATCGGAACTGTTCGACAGGTTAAGGGGTTCAGCAGTATACACTAAACTTGATTTAAGAGGAGCTTACAATTTGATACGCATAAAAGAGGGGCATGAGTGGAGAACAGCATTTAACACCAGGAGTGGGCATTATGAATACTTGGTCATGCCTTTCGGTCTTTGTAATGCTCCAGCGGTATTCCAGGATTTTATTAATGATGTGCTCAGAGATTTCTTGCAAACCTTTGTTATAGTATATACCTAGACGATATATTGATTTACTCTCCCGATCTGAAAACCCACCATGCACATGTCAGACAGGTATTAGCTAAATTACTGGACAATGGTCTTATTGCAAACTAGAGAAGTGTTTATTCGACATTACTACTGTGAAATTCCTTGGGTATATTATCACTCCAGAGGGTTTTGAGATGGATCCTTCTAAACTCATGGCCATCTCAGAATGGCCTCTTCCTCAAGGTCTCAAAGCCATACAGAGGTTTCTGGGGTTTCTAACTATATAGGGATTTATATCAAGAATTATTCCGCTATAGCCTCTCCTATCATTAATATGACACGTAAAGGTCTGAAGAACCAGATCTGGTCTTCTCAATCTAAACAAGCATTCGAAGCCCTCAAACAGGCTTTTACTTCCGCTCCCGTGTTACGGCATCCTGATCCCAGGATTCCGTTTATTCTTGAGGTTGATGCTTCTCTGAGATAGGCATTGGGGCTGTCCTGTCTCAAAGAGAATCTCCAGGGAAACCACTACATCCTTGTGGGTTCTTTTCAAGAAAATTATCACCAGCAGAACGCAATTATGATATTGGCAACAGAGAATTGCTTGCTATTGTGTCTGCCCTGTCAGAGTGGAGACATTTGTTGGAAGGTACTCTTGATCCTTTGTTGATAATCACTGATCATAAGAACCTTACGTACATCGGGGATGCTAAACGGTTGAACTCGTTGACTCGAGACAGGCCAGGTGGTCATTGCTACTGTCCCGGTTTAATTTTGTATTGACTTACAGACCAGGTGACCGCAATGTAAAGGCTGATGCCTTATCTCGTCAATATGACCAGTATGAATCTAATACACAAGACCACAATCCTATAGTTCCTCCTGAAAGTATTGTGGCTTCCACAGTCTTGTCTGTCTCCTCGCCTTTCCTGGAACGTCTCCAGGCAGCTCAAGTGGGGGCTCCACCTGACAAGCCTCCAGATATGTTGTTTGTACCTGAAAAGGAAAGACAAGAATTACTCATAATGTTTCATGATTCTAAACCAGCAGGTCATCCTGGTATTACTAAGACTCTTACCAGTATTTCCAGACAGTTCTGGTGGCCCACCATGCGACAGGACGTACGCCTGTTTGTTTTGGCTTGTCAAATCTGTGCCAGAAGCAAAACCAGTAAAACCTTGCCTGTCGGTCTATTGCAGCCTTTACCACGCCTAAGAGGCCTTGGTCTCATCTATCTATGGATTTTATTGTGGACTTGCCGAAGTCCAAAGGTCATACTGTGGTTCTGACAGTCGTAGACCGCTTCTCCAAAATGGCTCATTTTGTCCCTTTACCTAAGCTTCCTACAGCCAAAGAACTGGCGGTTGTCTTTGCTAGAGAGATTGTACGAATACATGGGGTTCCGTCTGAAATAGTCTCTGACAGAGGAGCCAGTTCGTCTCTCGTTTCTGGAGGGTTTTCTGTGCAGAGATGGGGGTGCGATTGGCCTTCTCTTCAGCATACCATCCACAAACCAATGGGGCAGCAGAGAGGGCAAATCAGGGTCTCGAGCAGTACATACGTTGCTTTACCACACAACAACAAGACAATTGGTCGGAGTTGTTGCCCTGGGCTGAGTATGCACGTAATAACGCCGTTAATGAGACCACTGGCCACTCTCCTTTTTCTGCTATCTATGGTTTTTTCCCTCCGGCTCTACCGCTTCAGTTTAATGAACAGGCCATCCCGGCTCTCGATGACCATCTCACTCAACTACAAGAGATTTGGAGACAGATTTGCGTAAATATGGAGCGCAATGTTGCTGTCCAGAAACGCAAGGCTGACAGGCATAGGTTACAAGCTCCCTCCTATAACGTGGGGATAGAGTTTGGTTGTCCACTAGGAACGTGAAGTTGCGGGTGCCTTCTATGAAAATGGCACCTCGGTTTATAGGTCCATATAAGATCATTCGCCGCATTAATCCTGTGGCTTATGCTCTTGCCCTTCCTAAACATCTTCGCATGCACAACGTCTTCCACACCTCCCTACTGAAACCTTTGTTGTGTAACAGGTACACGCGGGTCGTTCCTCCTCCTCCACCTGTTCAGGTTGATGGTGAATCAGAGTATGAGGTTAGGAGGGTTTTGGATTCTAGGTTGTGCAGGGGTGTTTTGCTTGGTCGATTGGGTGGGCTATGGCCCGGAAGACCGGTCCTGGATTCCAGCTTCCGACATGTCTGCCTCTAGGTTGGTCAGGGCGTTCCATGCCTCGCACCCCGATCGCCCTGGTGGTCGTATTGCCGCTCGTCCTGTTGGTCGTCCGGTGGCCTCCCGTGGAGAGGGGGGTACTGTAACGTTGGGGGCTTCCAGCCCTACCTGTGTGCTTGAGGACAGCAAGTCTGATGCTGCTCGCTGACCACTGCCCGTTTAAATGGAGACAGGCAGGGAGGTGATTGCATGAGGTGTGGCTTGAGTGGGGGGCGTGGTCTGGTGAAGGTCTTTAAAAACCCCTCAGTATAGTTTCAGAAGTTGCCAGATCGTGGTTATCCATACCTGAGCTCCTTGTACCTGACTGCTAAATTGATTTAACCTGTTATTGACCTCTGCTTGTGTTCTGACCATTCTGCCTTCTGTTGCCCTAGACTAGACATGTGCACAGCACAAAATTTCGTTTTGAACTAATGGATTAGTACTAAAATGCAATTTATTTAGTTGCTAAAGAAATTCGTTTTCAGTTCTTTAGTATGAAAACTAATTTCGTTCATCCGAAAACCAGTGGATACAATTACTATTGTTGTGGTGGCTCCTCAGAGGGCTGCGATCGCTGCTTGTTACAGTATCTCTCACTCTCAGCACAATGTGGGCCATATTACATAGTTGGTGCTAACTTAACCAGAGCTGTTGTAACCTTCCCAGAGCCATTATAGCCTATGGAGGTTTTCAGTTTACAACAGGTTAAGTTAGCACCAACATTGTAATACTGCCCCGTGTCAGGCAAAGCTGTTACAGTAACTGACTGCTGCTCATCACAGCGCTCAGAGTTTCTGTAAAACTAGTAAATAATATTTTTATATGTAAGAGGTTAGAACAATATTATTTCCTTGTTTTACTGAAACTCTGAGCGCTGTTACAGTCAGTTACTGTAACAACTGAGCCTGATACATTGTACTGAGATATAATGTAACAAGCAGCCGATCTCAGCGCTCACAGCCACTGGATTTAAAGGGCTAAAAAAAAAAGGCTCCTCTCTGTATAATGTTTAGAACATGCTCCTGCATTAATTAATACCCCTCTTTGTATAATGTAGATAACATCCTCCTGCATTAATGTCCCTCTCTGTATAGAACATTCTCCTCAATTTATACCTTTCTCTGTATAATGTATATAACATCCTCCTGCATTAATACCCCTCTCTGTATAATGTATAGAACATACTCCTGCATTAATTAATGCCACTCTCTGTATAGAACATCCTACTGCATTGGCATGTGGAGGGTGCAGAACTTCGGATGTTGCGATGTTGCGATCTTCATTGCTGGTCTCCTTCACTCATCAATGTAATATCACAAAAAGGACTGAAACTAAAATGTAGTGCATTTTATTTTAGTTTCTTTCGTTTTTTGTACTGAGCAGTTTCGTTTCTCTTGAGTCATACTAAAACTAAATTATCCCAAAATTCGGACTAAATCGTTTTAGTACTAAAACGAATGCACATGTCTACCCTAGACTATTTTCTTGTACTACGCTACTGCTCTGATACCGACCCGGCTATTCCATTTGACCATTCTGAACTCTGTATTCCTGATTCTGGCTTGGCTGACTCCTCTTCGTATTGTTAACCCTTTTCTGTCTAGCTAGTTTACCTGGCCAATTCTAAGGACCAGACAGATAGGGATCATTCACAGCTACACTGTTGGTAGCTTCTGAGTTTTGTGGAGTGTTGGGGGTTAAGTACTGCGTGGTGGGATCCGGGAACCGTGACACCAAGTCCTGCTGGAAAATTAAGTCAGCATCCCCATAAAGCTCATCTGCGGAAGGAAGCATGAAGTGCTCCAAAATCTCCTGGTAGACGGCTGCATTGACCCTGGACTTAATGAAGCACAGTGGAGCAACACCAGCAGATGACATGGCTCCCCAAATCAGCACAGACTGTGGAAATTTCACACTGGGCTTCAAGCATCTTGCAGTGTGTGCCTCTCCATTCTTCCTCCATACTCTGGGTCCTTGATTTCCAAATGAGATGCAAAAGTAGCTCTCATCAGAAAAAGAGGATTTTGGACCACTGAGCAACAGACCAGGTCTGTTTTTCTTTAGCCCAGGTAAGATGCTTCTGATGTTGTTTGTTGTTCAGGAGCAGCTTGACAAGAGGAATACGACATTTGAAGGATCCGTCTCTCTGTGGTGGCTCTTGATGCACTGACTCCAGCCTCAGTCCACTCCTTATGAAAGTCCCCAACACTTTTGAATGGCCTTTTCCTGACAATCCTCTCCAGGCTGCGGTCATACCTGCTGCTTGTGCACCTTTTTCTTCCACACTTTTCTCTTCCACATAACTTTCTATTAATATGCTTTGATACAGCACTTTGGGAACATCCAACTTCTTTTGCAATTACCGTTTGAGGCTTTCCCTCCTTATGGAGGGTGTCAATGATGGTTTTCTGCACAACTGTCAGGTCAGCAGTCTTTCCCATGATTGTGATTCCTACTGAACCAGACTGAGAGACCATTTAAAGGCTCAGGAACCCGTTGCAGGTGTTATGGCTTAACTAGCTGATTAGAGTGGGACACTAGAATATTGCACCTTTTCACAATATTCTAATTTTCTGAGATTGTGGATTTGGGGTTTTCATGAGCTGTAAGCCATAATCATCACAATTATGATAAATCACGGCTTGAACTATCTCATATATTAGTTTCACCTTTTAAGTTGCATTACTGAAATAATGAACTTTTGCACGATATTCTTATTTTTCGAGTTTCACCTGTAATTAACTTTGCCTTTGTAGTCTATATTCTCAATTCCGCTCTTTGTGGTCATGGTAGGCAAGAGCATATCTGGGATCCCAAAATCCATAAAATCCGCAGTCCAGTTAAAAATTATTTGATGCATTTGCCAATTTATTTTAAGAAGATACTTTTATTCTTGCTTAGATATACACTATATTGCCAAAAGTATTCGCTCACCTGCCTTGACTCGCATATGAACTTAAGTGACATCCCATTCCTAATCCATAGGGTTCAATATGACGTCGGTCCATCCTTTGCAGCTATAACAGCTTCAACTCTCCTGGGAAGGCTGTCCACAAGGTTTAGGAGTGTGTTTATGGGAATTTTTGACCATTCTTCCAGAAGCGCATTTGTGAGGTCACACACTGATGTTGAACGAGAAGGCCTGGCTCTCAGTCTCCGCTCTAATTCACGTCAAAGGTGTTCTATCGGGTTGAGGTCAGGACTCTGTGCATGCCATTCAAGTTAATCCACACCAGACTCTGTCATCCATGTCTTTATGGACCTTGCTTTGTGCACTGGTGCACAGTCATGTTGGAAGAGGAAGGGGCCAGCTCCACACTGTTCCCACAAAGTTGGGTGCATGGAATTGTCCAAAATGTCTTGGTATGATGAAGCATTCAGAGTTCCTTTCACTGGAACTAAGGGGCCAAGCCCAGCTCCTGAAAAACAACCCCACACCATAATCCCCCTCCACCAAATTTTACACTTGGCACAATGCAGTCAGGCAACTACCGTTCTCCTGGCAACCGCCAAACCCAGACTCGTGCATCAGATTGCCAGATGGAGAAGTGCGATTTGTCACTCCAGAGAACGCGTCTCCACTGCTCTAGAGTTCAGTGGCGGCGTGCTTTACACCACTGCATCTGGCGCTTTGCATTGCACTTGGTGATGTATGGCTTGGATGCAGCTGCTCAGCCATGGAAACCCATTCCATGAAGCTCTCTGCACACTGTTTTTGAGCTAATCTGAAGGCCACATGAAGTTTGGAGGTTTGTAGCGATTGACTCAGCAGAAAGTTGGTGACCTCTTCACACTATTTGCCTCAGCATCCGCTGACCCTGCTCCGTCAGTTTACGTTGCCTACCACTTCGTGGCTGAGTTGCTGTCGTCCAAAACACTTCTACGTTCCTATAATACAGCTGACATTTGACAGTGGAATATTTAGGAGCGAGGAAATTTCTCGCCTGGATTTGTTGCACAGGTGGCATCCTATCACAGTTCCACGCTGGAATTCACTGCGCTCCTGAGAGTCACCCATTCTTTTCACAAATGTTTGTAAAAACAGTCTGCATGCCTAGGTGCTTGATTTTATATACCTGTGGCCATGTAAGTGATTGGAACACCTGATTCTGATTATTTGGATGGCTGAGCGAATACTTTTGGCAATATAGTGTATATTTAATGCTTCTGTTAATAGCTATTAGAATTGGAAGCATCACACACATTACTTCCTAATGATACAGAGAACATTAAGGGCACCATCGGCTGCCCCTCACTAAAACCAGGACGCTAAGGGGAAATATTAGCAGTCTCTAATTTCTCCTTTGTGCCCAGCTTCAGAGGATTTTGAGGCAGGCGCTGAATCCAGCAGCCCGCCCCCCCAGCGGCCGATAGGCTCGTGGATGCTTGGACAGCGCTAAAGCATCGTCTGGAGTATCCCCTCCATGGAGTCCATAGGAGGCTTTTTCCTGCCGGGTCACATGACTGGCAAGACCTGCCTCTCACGAGATCCTGCTGCTTGACAGAGTGATCACGGAGGGAGACTGGGTACTTTTCCCTCAGTCTCACTCTGCTCCCGGTGGCCCAGCTGTTTGGAGACTGTGTACAGTAGGTGATGATGAGTATATTTCCCGCACTCTTATCAGCCGCTATCATGAAATGTGATGGGAGGTTTGTGTACCAGGAAATGCAGCAATCAATCCTCATGCAAGCAGTCGGTACTGCATCTGCTGGAAACTGGAGACCTTAATATTGGCAAGCGAGTTTGATGACATTTAAGTGAACTACAAATTTTAGATTTTTTTTCTTTAATATTGGTATGTGGGTTTTTTGTATGCTCATTTTATCAACTGAATGCTAGACAATGTATACTGATACCCAAGAATAGTGGGAGTTGACTGTGCAATACATTTTATCAGGTCTACTCACTAAAGGTGAAACTCAGGAGAATTGGCAGGAGAAGTGAAAATTCCAGGTCAAAATATCTAAACCAGAAAAATTCTCCCATATATCTCACTTTCAAAATCAGCTATTTGGTCTAGTTTGTTCTCTTCTCCTGCGAATTCTCCTGAGTTTCACCTTTAGTGAATAGACCTGTAAGGGTTTTAAGGAATTCCGCACACTGTTGGGCAGCACCTCAGCTTCTACCTCAAAACGAGGGTTGTTTGGTGTGAGGTATAAATACATCTACCTCTTTATTAGAAAAGTGCAACGCTGAAAATGTAGTTTCGTTTTTTTAAGGTGTCTTTTTTCGTTGAAATTTCGGATCAATTCAGCGATTCGGGTCATTTTGGCGTTTGGATCCTTTTGCTGATTCGGTGATTCGGGTGATTCGGTTCAGTTTGTTTTTTTGTTTTTTAAAGAGTTATTTGGTTTTTTTTATTGCTTATTTAAGAATGGGAAGTAGATTTACTATCAATAGAATGAAAGTTCCTTTACTTATTTATTCTTTTAATATTTTTTAAGCATTTTTTGTGTGAAATTTTAGATTTCTTAACTTTTTTAAAGAAACAAGGCTTTTTAACCCATAGGTTTCAATGCAGCATATGATTCCGCACACTGCTGGGCAGCACCTCTACAGTATAATAATGCAGCATACGATTCCATACACTGCTGGGCAGCACCTCTATAGTATAATTAATGCAGCATATGAATCCACCCACTGCCAGGCAGCACCTCTACAGCATAATTAATGCAGCATATGAATCCGCACACTGCCGGGGCAGCACCTCTACAGTATAATAATGCAGCATATGATTCTGCACACTGCCGGCAGCACCTCTACAGTATAATAATGCAGCATAAAATGAAAAACCAACTGAACCGAATGACCCGAAATGATCCGAATCACCGAAATGATCCAAACGCCGAAATGACCCGAATCACCGAATCGACCCGATTTATTGAATCGACCCGATTTTATTGAATCAATGCGATTTATTGAATCGACCCGATTTATCGAATCAACCTGAAATTTCGAATCATCCGCAGTATCGAATCGAATGATTTGAAATTTTGAATCAATGCAAAATTTTGTGTGGTCGACATTTCGGATAGGAGATGCCCTCGGAAACCCAAAAATGGTAAATTTCGTCCGAAAATCAATTCGGTACGAAACGAATTGCACATCCATATTCTTTAAATCTTGTCTATGAACTGAAAGCAATCAGATCCAATACATTACAGTTAGTTCTCTACAAGCGGTTTCACTTGGATGATACCTTTGATGTCCGCAAGATAGTTTACTTAAAAAGCCATCAATCTGTAATCTAACAACATCTATCTTTTTTTTACAAGTGTACGTGCATGGGGTTAAATGTGCAAATGACAATTGTTTGACATTTACCTTATCCTGTCTACATATTTATTACGGGCACTATCGCATGCTCTAAGCAAAAGCCGGGATGCTAAGGGAAAAATTTGCGTTCACTAATTTCCCCTTAGAGTCCCGTTTTCCCCAGCAGATCGCACGGCAGGCGTTGAGTCTGGCAGCCTGCCCCTTAGCGGTCACTAAGCTCGCGGATGCTGGGGGCAGCACTACAGCACCATCCCCAGCATCCCGTCCATGGTATCCATAGGACTCCATGGAGGACCGTGCTGCCGGTTCACATGACCAGCAGGAGCTCACCTCTCTCGAGATCTTGCTGGTTGGCAGAGTGACTGCTCAGGGAGACAGGGGACTTTCTTCCCCCAGTCTCACTCTGCTCCCGGTGGCCTGAAGCAGCGGATCGGGCCACCATTCTTACTGCGAGATGAGAGGTGAGTATGTGATTTTTGGGAGGTTTGAGCTGCAGGTAACGGATTCTGCAGCAGCGCAATCCGTTACCTACACCTCTGAGCTGGTGGTAACTTTTTTAGGTAGCGCCAGCTCCTCTTAGTAACTGCCGTCAGGATCAAGTGATCCTAACACTAGTTAATCTGTGCTTTCACTTTGCGCTCCCCATGTTAGGGATAGGTAGTGCACAGTACAGTACACTTTCACTACGAATCACAAAATAACAATCATTAATGTTTTTTTTACCTTGTTAGCGATTCAAAGGTGAGGTGGACGCAGCGCTATGGCCTCCTTCAAGCTAGCGCTAACACTGGTGCTAGTATTAGCTTGAAGGAGGTGATAGAGCCCTCTTATGTGATATACTATGTAGTCATATTTTGAAGAGCCTTTAATAACAGTTAAAGGGATGGCAATGTAAATATATTCATAGAAGTATGCTGGTTGTCATTGTAATAATACTATAGATAATGAAGGCCTGGAACAACTCAGGTGGAGGGCCCTTACGTTGCCCTTGATGCCAGGACACAAGGAGGATTTTTAGCTAGTTAAGGAGTTAGAGCGGGAAGAAGAAGAGGGGTGAGTTTACAGGAGCAGATAAAAGGCGTGTGCTCAGTGGCTATGCGGCTGCGCGCCATTTCTCCTGAGGTAACCGGGAAAGCAAGATCCCCACCCTCCGTCCCTTTAGATAGAGCTTATGTTGGAGTTATGTTTTAATACCGGGGTTTTTTAATTTCCCCTTTGTCACGCCGGGGGTTGGTAGGCAGTGCTGAGGTAGGGTTTCTTGATATAAGGTGGAATTTGGCGGATTAGAAGTATGGGAGATGGGAACGGAGTTAAGTTGGAGTTAAGTTGGTTTTGGTTTCGGAGAGGTATGGTGGAAGTGTGGAGCACCCTTTCAGCACTGTCTGTTATTTTACTGTTTATATGTTAATATATCTTGATATATTATTTTATATTTGGTGGGGTTGTAGCTGTGGCCGATAATAAATATATATCATTCCACAGTACAAAGTAGTTGGAGTTATTGTTGAATCTTTATTTTATCTCCGTGCGGACGACCGATCATCAGTAGGCAACTTAGGGTCTCCTTGATTTAGTTTGATATAAAATCCGTCATCTTTACTTAGGTAAAGAGATTGGTGTCAAAATGGACAACAATACTAATTTTTCCTTAGTTCCATGAAGCATTTGGAAACCTTATACTAGCACATTTTTTTATATTTACTGTATATAATAGGTGTTGGAGAACAGCAGTACAAACACAAGTTTTTAATATGGACAACACATGGCCGTGTATACTTTATAATTTCTGATTTGGAAATGGTGTGTTTGATGTTTATACAATCAGAGTGACATTACTAATCGATTACAAGTCCCTTTTATCGCTCTGCCAATAAAATATTGAATTTGCGCAATAAACGGTTGTTTTGATACATTGGAGTCCAGCAATGAAAGTTTTGTGTGTAATAGTTGCACAAGAGCTAATACACCATTGTTGCATTCTTCTCCAAAATCCATAATGTAGTTTCGACCCCAGCACTCTAAACCCAGACTTCAATACCTTTTACAGAAAGACTTCTGTATGCAGTAGATGTCTCTGAAAAGCATTGTTTGTGTATGTTTCTGTTTTTTTCCAAAGTTGAGAAACCTTGGTAAGAGAAAATAAATGTAGTACATTTATCATTGACCAAAAAAAGAAAGGTTCTGCTATGTCATTTTTATCGTGATGAATTTAAACAGTCCTTGACTCCTCGGTTAGGTTGGTGTGTGAATGAAACTGAGCACAAAAGAAAGGAGAGAAAAAGAAGAAAGTTGAGATTATTTATCTGATATTTAATAAAGACGAGTATAGACCAAATTATTGGTGATTTGCCATGAATCGTACGTACTAAAAAATTCAACGTTTATCTTATACAGCACTGAATAAGACAGAAAAAATGAAATTAGAATATTTGTTTTCCAGTGGAACATTAGCAATGACTTTTCCAATAAACTCTCTATTCACTGAGATGTAATTATATAGTGATTTCTAATCAACACAGAATAAATGCACTGCACAGAAAAGGAAATTAAAAAACCCAAGATTTTCAAACATGTTAATAATTCTAATTTGAGAAATAGAATAAAGTGTGATTTCCCAGAGTCTCAGATGAACTACATTCGAGAAAGTGAATTAAATGTCTTATTATAGCAATTCTATACTGTATGTTTGAGAAGGGATTTTACCAGGAAGGCTACATTGAGATTTCTCTCGTTTTCAAGTATGTCCTGGGTGGCGAGTATGTTAAAAACTTCCTTCATAGGGATTTGTTTTAAACTTAATGACTTGGATAACAGATTTCTTAATTGGAATCTCTATTTCTTTAAAGTTGTAAAACAGAAAACACCAATACATTTCCTTATTATTACAAATAACAAATATATAAATAATAATATACAAAATATTAAAAACAAATAATGTAAATCAATATACAGTATAAACCACATATAGTATAACTACACAGTGTATATAAACATATAATTATTTTATTTATATATATATATAAACACATATGTTTATATTTATTTATAGATTGTGCTGTACAAGACAATTGGACAAGGGACTAATACCTAAGAATTTAAATACATTTGAACAATACAAAACTAACAAAGATGACGCAATAGGATTGGAGGATCCTATTCCCAAGGGATCTTCCAATCTGTATGGAAATGGGGTCGTGGAGACTAGAGGGAAGGAAGTGCTTGGCCTGTGCTGCTGCAGTTCTGATGTTTGATTGTAGGTTTGAATATATAGATTTTTTTGGGGGGGTTTAAAGGATTGAATATTAGGGGGACAGTCTGATAGGCTGAGGAAGTGAATTTCACAGATCAGGAGCATCTTAAGAGAAGTTGTGAGCTTGGGAATGAGATGATGCTGTTTTTTTCCCTCGAGATCCTGCAGGTCATGTGACCCCGCAGTCAAAGCCTCAATGGAGTCCTATGGACTCCATGGAGAAGATACTCGGGGCGTCGCTTTAGCGCTACCTCGAATATCCTGAGGCTTAATGCTGCATTACGGTGCAGGCTGCAGATTTAGCACCTGCCCCGTAATATGGAGCTAAAACGGGGACGCTAAGGAGAAACCTGCAGGCGCGGGTTTTCCTCCTCGGTGTCCTCATTTTAGCAGGCAGTATGTAATACTACCCAGAGACACTTGCTTTTATGATTCAGATGCATAACAGAAGGGATGCCCTCACTCCTGTGTTCATTAAATACAGCACAGCACAAGACAGAAGCTGGATAAGTGCAGACCAATCTTGACAAATATTCCCTGCCATCAAAAGAGGCAAGTATTCACTTTTTTAGTGATCATGGTAGGGTGTTTGTAAAAGATCTCAGTACCCCATCCAGGTCACATCTGTCAGTATCGCTTCCTTGCCAGACCCCCCCCCCCCTGTTCTCCCTATCAGGCATTCGTTCCTTTCTCCAGTCCTCAGATGAAGCTTAAGGACCGTGACACAGAGAGCCTGCTAGCATTCCCCAGAAATAAGACAAGGCTGTATATCTGGAGGTTTTCAGAGTCAAAATGGAACTTGTTTTAATTGGGGAGAGGCACATTGTGGTCAAACATGGGTCATTTACATATACAAAACCTCCCCTAGAAAATGTTGTGAGGGTTTCTGATGTTACTGCCTCTTCTGCTTCTCAGAGTGATGGAATAAATAATAATGGAATAAACATTTGCTCAAAATTCCTAGATGAGACAGGACAATGACGAGCATTAATAGTAAACAGATTACAATTTAAAACATCAGATCATGGGGCAGTGTTTGTATCACAAATCAGATTAACAAACTACTAAAATATGAACAGATAATCAGACATTTCAGAGAGAGAATGCTGGAAGGCTAATCCTATCAGTTGATAGCAATAGATACACATGTACCATAAAGATAGACAGACAAACAATAACATTATTCTTACATAACACAGATTATAGAAACACTCTGCACACAAGTGAGGGCAGCAATGAAATAATATAGACCATCAGGTCTGCACCTCCCAAATACATCTCCCAAGTCTAAAGTGAAGCAAACAGTGATCATCTGCTTCTTAGTACAGAAAGTGAAGGAGAGCTTTGGTATTTTTGATTTTTAGTTTAAGCAGTCTAAATAGGTGAATCAATGAGGGAGACAGGTGCTGCATTGCAGGCCCACCAGACCCACACTAATCAGTAGGATAACTGTTCCTGAGAAAAGGGGGGTGTGTGAGGATCCTGAGGACGAGCAACAGCACTAGTGGCCTGCTCTACGGTGGGGGCCCGCTCAGGTCTCACAAGGTTTTAGCTTGTATGTGCCATTACAGGGATGAATGCTCCATATGCAAATCAGCCTGCTCTCACCCAAAAAGGGTGGCCAGTGCTGACTGCCAAGGACATCATCCCTGCACGAGAGGTGCAGCAACCCCCGACGATCGTTTTGGCCTTCTTGGGCCTCGTCAGGAGGGTATAGCTGACACCCCTCTAGGCACATAATGCAAGGGGTCCACGTCTGGATGACCCTGTATACTTATAGTGAGAAAGGGGGGGGTGTGAGGATCCTGAGGACGAGCAACAGTGTTCTGTCCGAAGACATCGAGCTAAACCTTCTTGTCTCACAAACTTGGATACCATATTTATTTGATCTCAGATTTATTAAGACAAGCCAGGTGAAACTGTAATACAGTAAAAACAAACTTCATAAACATCACATTGCATGCATAACAGCATTTTTATTACCAGATGATACAGTAAACTTACTTTTTTAGCTCTCTAGGGGTAGATGGCGATGGATGAGAAACACATGCCTTGCTTCAGTAATAACTTTCAGACACAAAATGGTGAATGCTTCACTTCCTGTCAAGATTCTACCCAGCATTCTCTGATTAATGACAACTTCCTTCCTATACATTCACTAATATATATGAAATGGTTTAACAGCCGTACAACCACAAAAGGACACTAGATAGTGCTACACTCCACTATAACTAATGTACCGTACATTACACTTTACACAAATCTATCACTGATTCTTCTTATTAAAGCATAAACATTATGATAGACAGCACACTCCCCGTCTGACGTCACACGACGTCACTAGTAGTGTCTTCCATAGAAAACAACATAGCAAGTTCATTCACTGGTCTTAAGAACACTTTAACCTCATTCTGTTGAAAGGTCCTGACCTCGACCTTACGGACACGATTATCTTTGCTTGGGAGTACTTTGGTGATCAGACCTAAAGGCCACATGTTCCTTAGCGTCTGACAGTCTTTCATTAGCACAACGTCTCCAGGTTTAAGATTGGGCTTTCCAGTGTGCCACTTTCTCCTCACTTGTAGAGTAGATATACATTGTTCCTTCCACCGGCTCCAGAAGGTATTGGCAAGAACTTGTACCTGTCTCCATTGTCGCTTGTAAAGATCTTTCTCACAAAACTCTCCAGCTGGAGCACCGGCAAGATTAGTCTTTTGCGTGAGCAACATGGCGGGTGTGAGGATCACCGGGTCCTCAGAGTCACTTGAAATTGGTGTCAAAGGTCTGGCATTAATGATAGCTGTAACCTCTGCCATAAAGGTCACTAAACATTCGTGAGTAAGCCTTGCAGTTCCTACTTGCAGGAAGATAGAGTCAAGAATTCTGCGGGCTATGCCTATCATCCTCTCCCAGACACCTCCCATGTGAGAAGAGTGAGGTGGGTTGAAGATCCACGTGCAGTCTTGCTCACTCAAGTATCTTTGTACTGTATCTATTAACTCGAATGTGGCGGGGTCTTTAATGTTACAGTCGGTACTGCGTAGAAAGGTGGGACCTGTGAACCACAAAGTACTCTCAAGGCGGCTGGCTGCTACAGATCTGGTCGCTAGGTCTGCAGGATTACGGTCTGTGGGCACGAAATGCCATTGCACTGGGAGGATAGACCTCCTTATCCTCAATACTCTGTTATTGACATAGACGTAGAAACGTCTAATTTCATTATGGATGTAACCCAAAACTATTTTGCTGTCTGTATAAAACTCAGCTTTTTGAATTTCTACGTTTATCTCTGTTGCAATTAGTTCAGCTAGCTCTGTAGCTAAGACTGCAGCACAAAGCTCCAGCCTGGGTATAGTGTGCTCGGGAAGTGGTGCAAGTTTGGCTTTCCCCATTACAAACCCTATGTGGCATTGTCCTTTATTGTCTATGGTTTTCAGGTAAGCTACAGCAGCAATTGCCTTAACAGAAGCATCCGAAAACACACAAAGTTTTTGCGTCTGATAGTCCTCAGATGACAGAGGGACATATGGGCGTGGGATGTTAAGGTTAGATAAAACTGTCAGTGAGTCCTTCCACTCTGTCCATAGGTTCTTCTTGTCAGTGGGGAGAGGGTGGTCCCAATCTAACGACTCACAGGTCAAGTCTCTCAGTAGTGCCTTACCCTGGATAGTGATAGGTGTTGCAAAACCTAAAGGGTCGTACAGGCTATTTATGGTAGACAGGACGCCTCTACGGGTAAAGAGTTTTTCCTCTGTGTTTACTTGAAAGGTAAAGGTGTCAGATTTTAAGTCCCATAGCAAACCAAGACTGCGTTGCATGGGAAGTGAGTCTGTGCCTAGATCTAAGTCCTTTAACTCGTTAGAACGATCTTCGACAGGAAAGGCCTCCAAGACTTCTCTACTGTTGGAAGCAATCTTGTGAAGTTTTAAGTTGGAACAGGCAAGCATTGCCTGAGTCCTTTTGAGGAGACTGATAGCGGCTTCATTTGTAGGCAGTGATTTCAAGCAGTCGTCTACGTAGAAATCTCTGTCTACAAATTGTCTGACATCTGACCCATACTCTGACTCGCCTACTCTAGCAGAGTGTCTGAGGCCATATATAGCAACAGCAGGGGAAGGACTGTTGCCATATATGTGTACCCTCATACGGTATTCTGTGATGTCTCCAGAAGGGTTGTTGTCCTTGAACAGAGAAATCTCAGAAAGTTACGGTGTTCTTCTTTAACAAGAAAGCAGTAGAACATTTGTTGTATGTCTGCCATGAACGCAACTGAATCTTTGCGAAAGCGAAGAAGCACCCCTAACAGTCTGTTGTTAAGGTCAGGGCCCGAGAGAAGACATCATTTAGAGAGACACCCTCATGCTTGGCGCTGAATCGAACACCGCTCTAATCTGCCCTGGCTTCTTAGGGTGGTAAACCCCGAATATGGGTAAGTACCAGCATTCTTCTGTGTCTTTGAGGTCTGGGGTTATCTCAGCATGACCGTTCTGGAATATTTTCTCCATGAAGAAAAAGAAATGTTCACTCATCTCTGGTTTCCTTTGGAGATTGTGTCTTAGGGACGAGAGGCGTTTATGTGCTAGTTCTCGGTTGTTGGGCAAACGTCGTCTTTGAGGTCTAAAGGGAAGAGGTGCAACCCAGCTATGAGTCACATCTTTCTCTATACTCTTTTCCATAAGTTCTAAGAAGAGTCTATCCTCTATGGACATTGCTACCTGGTCATCTTCCTTTGTCCTCTTAAACACTGTGCTTCCTAAGTCATTTTGGTCGTCGTCGTAGGTGTTGTTGTGTGGTAGCTCTTTTATGAGGCTGTGATTCTGACAGGGTTGGAGAAGAGAAGGACGACCATTCTCGAAGGTACTAGTGAGCAGGTTATTAACAGATGCCGGTTTGTGAGCACCCCCTAGGCAAACATCACCTATAATGACCCACCCGAGGTCTAGTTTTTGGGCATATGGGGCGTTTTGGGAACCGTTTATCAGTTTTCTAACTTATGGACTTGCAAGATATCTCTCCAAGAAGTAAGATTATCTGAGCCTGATCGTCTAGTTCTGGTATGAGATGTGCTATGTGCTTTAAGTGAGTGTGGTGAGCTGCTGCGTCTGGTGTGGGAATCTCTGACCTGTTGTCTGGCATATGGTTGCACTCTATTATGGTCGGTAAGGGTAGGCATGTCTTACCATCCATAGATTCAATTTGTAGCTCGTCAGCTCTTCTCCCCGCCGTTTCCACTGTACCTGCACACGTTCGAAGGGAGTAAGGGCTGCTCGGGCTTTTAAGGTTTAGAATGTCAAAAAACACAGATCTCGCTAGTGACCTATTACTCTGATCATCCAAAATGACGTAGAGCTTGACCGCTTTGTCTCTGCGTCCTTTTGGTAAACTCTCACAGGACAGATTTTGGAGCAGGATCTGCCGCCTGTAGTTCCTTTGCAGACTTCAGTACACTGTGAAGTGATTGCCATGGCGTCTGTACTAGAGTCTTTGGCTTCCCTGCCTTGCTCTGTGTCACCATGCACAGGTGGGAGGGTACTTGGAGTAGGCCTTGGGTGTAGAGCTGTGTTGTGCTCTGTGTTGCCACACTCTGTACACTTGACACTGACCTTGCAGTCCTTGGCAAAGTGCGTAGATGAAGAGCAGCACTTGAAACAAATGTTGTTCTCCTTGAGGAAAGCTTTGCGCTCCTGGATAGTCTTTGTCCTGAAGGCTCTGCATTTCTGTAAAGGATGTGGCATCTTATGTAGAGGGCAGAACTTTGTAGGGTCGCTGTCTCGATCCTCTAGTTGAGACTCTGTAAACCTTTGGGAAGAAATGTTAGTTTTGTGCACGGCTACTGGAGCTCTGGGTTGTTTGGGGCCAAAGGAAGTGGAATAAGACACTGGAAAAATGAAACTGGGATCATCTTTCATTCTTGCTTGTCTGTCTACAAAGTCTACAAACTCACTAAAGGGTGGAAAAGGCACATTGTGATCTCGTTTGTAGTTACAGCCATGAGTGATCCATCTTTCGTGTAACTCATAAGGAAGCTTTTGTGCTAAGGAGTGAATCCCTCTGGCAGAGTCAAGATAAGAAAGGCCAGGTAAGTCTCTTCTGCTTTAGCCACTCGTAACTCCATACACAGATCACTGAATTCTCTGAGCCTTTGATAACCTCTGCTGGGCATTTTTTGGGAAGTCTTCTATCCTTTTAAACAGTGTATTCTCTATAGCTTCTGGTGAACCATAACACCTATCCAGTCTGTCCCATATGTTTGTAAGGCCTATCTCAGGGTGATTTATGTTAATGTCTCTGATCCTTATGGCCTGTTCAGCAGACTCATTGCCGAGCCACTTTACTAGGAGGTCTATCTGTTCCCTGCAGGATAGATCTAGACCATGAATAGCACTCTGGAGAGGATCGCCACGCCTGTAGTGTTGAGGGCGATCACTAAATTTGAAAGAGACCTTGGGTAACTAACTCACGTTTCGCAAGGAATTTTGCAAAGTCTATAGTAGCCTGATTGAGATTGGAGTAGGTTGCTGGTGTATTTTTGGCGGTGTATAGGCATACCTGATAGAAGTCTCCTCTTTAGGTGTGTTGGGCTCATACCTGCTTAAGATTGGCATTTCATACGGACTCGTTGCATACACCTTTGGAGTGAAGACAGGTGTTTGGTAGTTGTATGAAGGCTGGGTACCTGTGGAATAGAAGGTCTGGTTGAGATGGGGAAAGTCTGGCACCTGTCGGACCTTTCTTGCTTGTCGCACTGGGTTCCGAGGTCGTCTCGTCTTTGCTTTATCTGTTGTGACTCACCGACGTCCTGTTTGGTTTCTTTTTGTGGGATGCTGCTTGGGTTATAGTGCTGGTGGACATATTCTGAGGTTCGTTGCGTTGCATCTTGACTGTCTTCCTCTAAACTCGGCATGCTTCTACATTCCTTTGACTCAATGTAGACAGCTGCTTAATGCTTCTGCTTCTGCAATGGCAACGGCAACATCTCGGTCCACTGCCAGCCTCTCCATGTTAGCTTCTAAGATAGCTTGCTGTAATTTCAGGGATGTCTCCTGCTTTTTCATCTGTAGCTCTTGGTCTGCGAATGCGACCCTGGCTCTTGCTGCTTCCGCTTTAGAACGGGCTATGGCTGCTGCATTTGCGACAAATGACTTGGATGAGCTTGCTTGTGATCTTGTTTTGATTGAAGATGGTCTCACTGTGAGGCATGGCTGCGGGGAGAAAACTGTCTTGCTGTATAGAGACCGCTCGTGTCGATGCTGCGCGCCTCTGTGTAGCTTGGCTGCTTGCTTCGCCTGCCACAGGTATGTTTCCTTAAAGCCTCTGACTGTATGGATGCTGTGTAGCCCCGGGCTGTACAGACTTCGCAGTCAGCTTATCTTCCTCTCAGAGGTCAGCTAGAAAATTTCACTGTTCTGTCCGAAGACATCGAACTAAACCTTCTTGTCTCACAAACTTGGATACCATATTTATTTGATCTCAGATTTCTTAAGACAAGCCAGGTGAAACTGTAATACAGTAAAAACAAACTTCATAAACATCACATTGCATGCATAACAGCATTTTTATTACCAGATGATACAGTAAACTTACTTTTTTAGCTCTCTAGGGGTAGATGGCGATGGATGAGAAACACATGCCTTGCTTCAGTAATAACTTTCAGACACAAAATGGTGAATGCTTCACTTCCTGTCAAGATTCTACCCAGCATTCTCTGATTAATGACAACTTCCTTCCTATACATTCACTAATATATATGAAATGGTTTAACAGCCGTACAACCACAAAAGGACACTAGATGGTGCTACACTCCACTATAACTAATGTACCGTACATTACACTTTACACAAATCTATCACTGATTCTTCTTATTAAAGCATAAACATTATGATAGACAGCACAAACAGCACTAGTGGCCTGCTCTACGGTGGGGGCCCGCTCAGGTCTCACAAGTCAGCTATACCCTCCTGACGAGGCCTAACAAGGCCGAAACGATCATCGGGGGTTGCTGCACCTCTCGTGCAGGGACGATGTCCTTGGCAGTCAGCACTGGCCACCCTTTTTGGGTGAGAGCAGGCTGATTTGCATATGGAACATTCATCCCTGTAATGGCACATACAAGCTAAAACCTTGTGAGACCTGAACGGGCCCCTACCGCAGAGCAAGCCACTAGTGCTTTTGCTTGTTCTCAGGATCCTCACACCCCCCCTTTCTCTCAGGATAACTGTTCCTGCAGGTTTGTTTGCTATTGTATAGCAATGCATTCTGTAAGTGATACCTTATTAGACTTTCTCCTTTCCACCATGGGGTCTCTTATTGATATGTCATAAAAATATATATATATATGTGCGTAAAGAAACACTGGTGGCACTCTGAGTCTCTGCAAAATCCATTTATATAGATGATAAAGATCGACGTTTCAGTCCGCTACCTGCGGACTTTCATCAGGGTATACTGCGGAAAGTCTGCAGATATCGGACTGAAATGTCGATCTTTTTCTTCTATCTAAAAGGATTTTGCAGAGACCCAGAGTGCCACCAGCGTTTCTTTACGCACAGATGAATATAAAAGCCAGGTGTTGCACCGGGCAAGGGACTTTTGTTTTCAGAGTGCAGGAACCGACGGTTGAGATATTTATTATACACTTTACAGACTATTGTCTGCTGACTCTCTGTCTGAATTTCAATCTAAAGATTATGTTACAAGCATTGAGTGGAATTGGTGCATGGTTTCAAAACCTGTGACACTTGTAAATGTAAAGCCATATACCTCAGCTACTTTGGGAGTAGGGAGGAGAGGCATACAAGGAATGCACAGGTCCAATGGAAGGGTCTAAACATAGCACTGGCATAAAGTTCCTCCTTTGCCTTAAGCCAGTTCAATTAATTTATGTTCTGCTAGATTGGCCACATTTATTCTAAGTGCTAATATTATGAATATTTATTTTTCCATCCCATGTGCACAAAGGGAGATCCATGAAGATATGGTTTGATGAGTTTAGTGTGGTATAACTTGTAAAAAGCCCTGGCCTTGACCCCATTAACACCTTTAGAATAATTGGATGAGTTATAAGACCAATAGAAAGCCAAACCTTCTCATCTAACTCATGTGTCTGACATGAATAATTTTGATGTCACATTTTGGATAAATGGACACTAATTCACACGACCATGCTCCAAAATTTTGGATTTCCTTTTTCGGGAGGGGGAAGGGGTCGTTTAACTGCACAGACGGGTCAACTCCTTTTATTGATTTTGAAGAGGCTCATACAGGTCTGACGTTTAATATACATATATAAATTTATATCTAAATAGAATGGCATTTATGCCTTGAAAGATTGAAGGTTTTGTAAATGATGTTTGGAACTGGAAACGTATAAACAAAGTATAAATCAGAAAAGGCATTTGCAAATAATAAATTATCTTGTAATTATGGTCCACATGATAACTGGAGCAACTGTTTCCTGTGATTAACAGGGGAAAATATTTAGAAAACATTTTGGAATTTAATAACATTTAGCAAAGCTGAGTTTCTATGATATGTTTTCATATCATCACTAACAAGGTACAGCCAGGCAGCCACACTTTGATATCATTTGAATAAATTCTACTCACTGATGAAATGCACCATCAGTCACGCTGACATTAGGTAATAGCTGATGGCTAGAATATCGTGTTCCTTTGCGATTAGGACTAGGGTAACATATCTATGATAACTGTTTTTGAATAACCTTTAATTTAAAATATCAATGTCCCTAATTAAAAAATCAATTTCCTTTATTGTTCTCTCCTTTAGTAGCAACATGATTAATAGAATGCTAGGTAAAGTCTGTGCTGAAATGACATTTTCATTAGAGGTTTACTAGGTGTAAAATATTCATTATGATGTACTATTAATGATTCATGAAAAATGAATTTTACCCTTTTTCCAACTGATCTGTAATCCGTGTATAACCCCTTCCATGGTCATATGTACCAACAATGCCAATATGGACAACAGTATATAATGATTAATTCTACAGTAACGATTCTGAGTGTAGTGAAAGATTCAATGTTTAGCTTACAACATGTTTAAATTTGCCGTTTACATTTTTTTTCAGCGGTTTTGCGGCAGTTTTTCCATTCGTTTCGGCGGTTTTTACGGTGGTTTTTCGGATGCAGTCGGCAGCTTTTCCCTGCACTTCGGGGACCCTGCGGTGAATACTAAATTCACCATAGGGTCAAGGAATTTGATTCCCTGAAGTGCTTTACTTCAGTCTTCACTTCTCTCTTTAGTCACTACGTTTGAGGACATGAAGAATAATAAGCTTCTCCAAAGACCTATGAGCTGTGCATCACCTGTGGCCTATGACGTCAGTATAATATTGGATTCAATTAACCTTTGTTACTTGGGTCTCTCTTTCATATTTTATCAAAATTAATTAAATAAAATATAGCACTTTATCCATACTATTAGTACAGAAGTCTTGGGGCACTATTACATTCATCACGCTAAAACAGGGACGCTAGAGAAAAAAACCTGCAGGTTTCTCCTCTGCGTCCATGTTTTAGCGTAATATTCCGATGCAGGTGCTAAAAAAGCTGCGTAAGCCTGCGCTAAACCCCCCGGGATGTGCGCGGTGGGGCTAAGCGCCGCCGCGAGCATCCCCTACATGAGGTCCATAGGACTCCAAGGAGGCAGACACCACTGGTCACATGACCTGCCGGATCTCGCCTCGCGAGATCTGACAGGACAGCGTAGTGATCCGCTGAGGGAGACTGGGGGACTTTTTCCCCCCACTCTTTCCCTGTTCCCAGTGGCCAGAGGAGGCGGTTGGAGCCACGGTGTGATGTCTTCGGCCCCCGCGGCGCTTCCTGGGGGGTTAGGGCGCCCGGCAGCATCGCTGGCTGGCCGGGTACCAGTAGTTAGAGCTGGAAGATCGGCATCTGAGGGGGCGGGGCTTGGCATAAGGACTAGGAGCCACCGGCCTTTAAAGCAGGGCGAGAGGATCTGCTCGTCGGCCTGATGTGGAGTAAAGTTCCCGCATCGCCTGCTGTCTAATAACATTGCTGATTGATTACCCAGTTGCTGACTTGCTTGTATGAGGACCCTGTATACGTTCTGACCCAGCTATTCCCATTGACCATTCTCTTGCATACTCCCTTTGTGTTTTGTCTGTGCAGTTCAGTATTCATGTTTTTGTTTAACCGCATGTTTGCTGTTGGAGGTCTGCCCGCCTGTTTGGTAAACTGATTGCTCGCCCAAGGTCTCTATTAACTAAACAATCTGGTTTGAGTCCTAATTGCAAGGCGTCCGATTGTGTGTCTAACCGCCAGGTCATGAGACCTAATCATTGCTCCAGTTGTCTATTGTATGTCCCTTCTGGTTACAGCATTAACCACAGGTTCGCTGATTTGGTGACTGCCCTGCAGGCTGCTCAATTAACCAACCACGCATACTACTTGCTTAAAAACAAATCTACAATTTATTACTCTTCTATCATACCAAGTCATGCTTATGTCTCCAGGCTATGTATCTATGTGAATAGCGTCTATGTGTTTTCACTAAGCAGTCTCTTGGTCTCAAAACCAATTGGGCTTAAGTGGTATTCAGGATCATGTGTTACCTCCCTGGCTTGGGATACTAAGTATTATAGTCCTCGTCGCTTTGAAATTTTGTATCAGAGAAATCTGTCCATTAAGATCCTAACAACGCTTATCCAGGGTGAGTGCCATAGCACCCGTTACATGCGGTCCACGCGGCAGAATGGAAGGTGAGTATCTGATCAATTGCGCGTGGGGGTGTTTCTGCTGGTGCGGATGGATTCTGCAGCAGCGGAATCCGTTAGCACCAGGTCCAGGCTGTGGTTAACTTTCAGGTTAACCGCAGCCGGACAGTAATTAGCATTAGTATATTGTAATACTAACGCTAATTAACACTTTGCGCTCCCCATGTTAAGCATAGGGAACACAAAGTGCAGGAACCTCGCGGGTTTTTGAAGTGGCGAGTGAGCTTACGTTGCAATGGCCATTGGAACACATAGAAACGAGCGCAGATGACACTTTTTTTTCCTTGTTATGTTTTATACATTATAAATAATACAAACGAATTTGTTGGGAGCGCAATAGGTACGATCTACTGTGACGTTACTTCCAAAAACGATCCCAGCTTGTGGCTGCAACCAGGAGAATGGACTACAATATAAAATAAAGGATAATTGTGCAATATTGTAACATTTGTATTACAGAATATAAGTAAGTGGATCCACTCACAAAGGTAGAGCCAGCTGGCTCAAATGATTAAGCAGATGAGTCTCTCTGGGGGACTCCTCCCATCAATCGGTTCTTCATATATTGAGAGCTGTACTGTGATGGTCTATTTTCGTGATGTATATATCTCAAACAAAAAGAGAAATATACATGGCACAATACCAGTGAGATATACAATTCTAAATTCTAGATTCAGGTACTCACGAATTATTGAGCCTCTAATGTAAGTGGCTCAGTAGATATGCCTTGGACCAATTTATCTCCGCGGGAGGTCCTACCCCTGCTCGATATTTCAAATCCGTGGATGAGATGGAATAAACCTTGCAGATAGGTATGTATTTAAAAAGGGATTTATTAAATGAATAAAAACAACTCACAAATTAATGGGCTGAACCGAGACGCGTTTCACTCGCCGTCCTGCGAGTTTCATCAGTCGGTATCATACACTTATATTAGAGGCTCAATAATTCGTGAGTACCTGAATCTAGAATTTAGAATTGTATATCTCACTGGTATTGTGCCATGTATATTTCTCTTTTTGTTTGAGATATATACATCACGAAAATAGACCATCACAGTACAGCTCTCAATATATGAAGAACCGATTGATGGGAGGAGTCCCCCAGAGAGACTCATCTGCTTAATCATTTGAGCCAGCTGGCTCTACCTTTGTGAGTGGATCCACTTACTTATATTCTGTAATACAAATGTTACAATATTGCACAATTATCCTTTATTTTATATTGTAGTCCATTCTCCTGGTTGCAGCCACAAGCTGGGATCGTTTTTGGAAGTAACGTCACAGTATATCGTACCAATTGCGCTCCCAACAAATTCGTTTGTATTATTTATGCTTTATATGGGTGAGGGACACACCTTGTGGTGAGCTGCATGTTTGTGGGATAATCACTAACAACAGATTTTATATGTGAATAATCACAGTGCCAAACACATCAGCACTTACCTAGTGTTTTCTATATTAATGTTTTATACATTAACTGGGCTGTTACTCCTGGCAGTTGCTGCCGCTCCGGTGAGTATGGGCGCGACGCCATTTTTTCTGTATTTATGTATATCATGCTTGTAACACCAGTCCGTCGTTCTGCAGCTCTTTCCATGTTTTTGTTTTTAATCCCAAATGGGAAGTGTTTGGTGCGTGTATAAATAAAACCCACCATATCTCTGCCTCTCCTTGGCTGAAAAGCAGCAGGAGGGGCTTGGAGCTGCTCAGTAGAGCAGCTTTTGGTTACATTGGTTAGGTACTCACTCTGTAAAGAGGTGCCTTGAAGTGGCGAGTGAGCTTACGTTGCAATGGCCATTGAAACAAACAAAAACCTCAGTTTTGTTGTACATGGAACACATAGAAACGAGCGCAGATGACACTTTTTTTCCTTGGTATGTTTTATACATTAACTGGGCTGTTACTCCTGGCAGTTGCTGCCGCTCCGGTGAGTATGGGCACAACGCCATTTTTTCTGTATTTCTAACCCTTTAGTGTTTGGATTGTAATATAGTGCACCCGCACTAGGGCCACCCTGCTAACGTTAACGCTCACACAGGTGAGTGCTAAGTTTAGCGCCAAGAATGTAATAGTGCTCTTGGTTTGGTAATAACTACTATAGAACGCAAGAGAGAAAAAATAGTTTCCAAATTGCTTATTATTTTACAGGGTTATTCAAAGAGAATCGAAAAGTCACCATACGTTCGGTGACTTTTCGTTCACTTCAATTTGGCGCGATTTGGCGATCCTATTTTGGCGACACTGCAGTGTATTCAGCAAGCACCACAGGGTCCCCAAAGTGCAAGGAAAACCCGCCGCAAACCCGACGGACACTCACCGCAAACCTGCCGAACACTCACTGCAAAACCCACTGAACACTTACTAAAACCCGCAAAACAGCTGGATTAACCCCGCCGAACACGCCGGAGAAACCCGAGCAGCCGCCAATCACAGCGCAGAGCAGCCGCCGGAAAAAGCCGACACCGCAAACGAATGAAGTGAAAAAAAAAACAGTTTCCTTGAATGTTTGAAAAGTGAAACTCTGTTTGCAAAGAAAGTTAAACTGCAGAACGAAAATGTCAGAAATTTACATATCAGATCCAATGAATGATAACAAAAAGGGCTGTTACAAAAAAGAAAAAACTAATTTAAAAAAAAATGGAAAAATGCCTAAAAGATCCTAAATAATCTATAAATAAAGAGACTTTTTACTGCAGAATATTATAATCAATGGTTTATTAGATATTGAGTTAAAACGGGAATATTTTTAACATTGAAGCCTAGGGGATTCGTCTGAATAAATCTGCCGCTTGAAACCACCAAACAGCAGGGCAATTAGGCAATTTTTCACTGCTGGTTTTTGTTCTCCAAATAAACAAAGCATTGCTTCTCTATGGGGATTTCACTGCCCTCGAACAGGCACCGAACAGGCACCGTATGTGCAGGCAATTCGCCAGGATTTGGTGAACTGCCTGCTCTCTGAATAGCCGAATGGCCAGGAAAGGTAACCGTACGCTGTATTTCACTGTTCGGTTACCTTGCGGCCACAATTCGGATCTCTTTGAATAGCCCTATTAGTGTTTTCAACTCTTAAGCTGATCTTTCGGAGTGCATTGACTTTATATTTAAAACAGTTTGTTTAGTAATGTAAGCAATAATGATTTTAGAATTCTAAAACCTCACCCACCAGTGTGCTCTTACATAAATAATAATAACATATATTTTAACACTGTTAAACCTTAGTTTGCTCTGATGTGCCATATTAATCAAAATTACTGTTGCCAAGTCTTCCTATTTATGGAAATCCTGTCCAGTTTAGCCAAAAGTGTCAAGATTAATTGATCTAACATTTTAGTATATACTGTATTGGATGTCTCTTAGAAATTATATAGCCTTCTCATGTTTCACATTTCTTTCTTATACATGAAAGTTCAGGAAACCTGTGGAGCATCTAAGACATGTGTCCACAGGAGCCTGGTATTCAAAGAAAAGCTAATAATATAAAATTCCTGTATCCAATCATTTAAACTCAAATTCTTGCTTCATTAGAACTGAACAAATAATGGTTATGTGTGGTCGACTCAAAAGTGAGCATTCCGATTGTATTCCATGCCATATCTCCACTACATGGATTTTAATCATCACTCAACACCTTAGCAAATGCAATGAATCTATTTAATCACTTGCCTAATACTGTGTAATACCAGCGGCACCACAAAAATACCACCACAAACAAATCTGTCGCAATTTTAAATTATATATTTAACTGACACTTTTAATAAATGGTTTATAATGTATAAAAAGTGCTGGAGATATTCCTTCTCAAAGAGTAGAAAAATCTGCAAATTTCTTGTTACAGGGATAACTTGGAAAGGGTTAACTATTAACTTGACTATGAGGCATTACCTGGATGCTTTTCGTAACAACCGTTTTCTTATTCATTTAATTTATTTCACATTTTATTTATGAGCAGGGATGATTAGAATTTAACATGATTAGAAATAAATATTTTTTGGAAAGGCCACCGTGTTCTATCATATAAGTAGCTAGGATTTATTGCTCCGCAATGTTTTGATTAATTCCATTATTCTTCCATAGCAACAAAAATGAATTAAGCTGTTGAGCTGTAGAATAATCACACTGTTTATAGGTTATGAAGCAGAGCTATGTTGACTTTAAACATTCTCTCAAGCACTCTACATATTCTAGATAACACAAAAGAGAGATTCATTACCAGATGGTAGAAGATGGTAGTTGAACTAAAGGCAGATTGACTGTTGCCATTCCAGAGCTGAAAAGCATAATGTTCTGTTAAAAATGAGATAGATCTACCCAGGAAACATTTCAATTAATTCATTTGGATACTCAAGTGCTGATGATCACCAACCTTGTGAAATTGATTGGTTAGAGCATTCATTACATAAATACACGCAAAAATAATTCACTTAAAGGGTTCCATAAAGAGTGATAGAAAGTGTTTTTATCACTGAAACTGAATTGGATTTGTGTTATAGTGCAACATTATATTAACAGTAGGAACACTGGGGATCAAAAACACCAGTGTCTAGAAATGGGCATCACCCATCTTATAATGTCAAAAAAGAAATATGGTAGACACCAGCTACCCAATCACAACTTTATTCGGTGTACATTGAAAAACACATTCCTGACCGCTTAAAACACATAGGGCCCTATTACATTCTCTGCGCAGATGCGCTCGCGCAGCGCAAATTTTTTTGCGCGCATCGTCCAGCGTTATCGCACTACAATTAACGTGATTTTCGGACCCGAACGCATTTTCTCATCCGGTAAAAAATAACATTAGTAAAAAAAACGTGCAAAACGAAGTGTAATACGCGCGCAGTAACGTTGCGCACGTAAATCAATGTGCAGACTGTTTTTTTTGCGGGATTCAGCCGATCAGAATTAAGAACCTTAACCCTTTCGCTGCTGAGCCTTTTCACACCTCTGTGCTGAGCTCATTTTTACCAGTTTCGCTCCTCATGTTTAAATGCGATTTGAAGTCACATTTTATTATACAACCCAGAAATATTATATATCGTTCTTTCCGGGAGTCTCAGCAGATTCATAATATATCATTATTATATGTATACGTTATATCCTGTTTGCATATTATAACATAAAATGCAATAAAACTTGAATTTTCAAAAATTTACAACGTGTAAAGTGGTTTTTTTCACATTGTAACATGCGAGCGTTTGCGGTTATATTTTCTATCGGTTGCGCTTGTTAAGAAATTTGAAACGGGGAATCGTTACTTTTTTTGGGGAAAATTACGTGTATTTTAGCAAACGCCCCCCATAGAAAAAATTCGTTAGTGCAGCATCATAGTTCACATTATAATTGAAATAGGAACAATATTGCTGCATTAATAAAACAAAACAAAAACCAAAAAAGTTAAATTTTTTGTAATTTTATTTTTTTAATTTTATTTTTTTACACTGTACATGGTCATCTTTGGTATCATTGGAAAGGCCATGCTCTGATATCAAACATTAACCCCTAGCTGTCACAGATCGGGAGATAGGGGGTTCATTGGAACCCCTATCTCCACCATAGGTGGCAGCAAGGGGTTAATTGCGGAACTGGCGCATCACGCTATGCGCAATGACGCCAGTCATTAGGGGGATATCCCGGAAGCTTGGCCGACATCCAAGATGTCGGCCAGCTCTGGGAGGGGACCGCGATACAGCGCATGTTAGCGCCATATCGCGATCGAGCCCCTAGGGGTTAAAGACAGCCGCCACTTGGAAGGGCAGGCTGTGCCCTTCCAAGCAGTGCCTGCCTTTACTCGCTGGCCTCCACAAATGGGGAGGGGGAGAGGTCCGAAGGACCTCCCCCCCTCCCCTTCAGGCACCTTCCCCGCAATGGCGGGGGGGTGCCTGAAATAGACGTCATCGCGCAGGCGCGATCACGTCTATCGTGCCTGCCGGGATCCCGGAGGCTGGGCTGACAACAAGGATGTCAGCCCGCACCGGGGGCAGCTGCGATGGGCCAGAATCCCGGCTGATCACCGCTGCAAAGGGAGGACGCCCTCAGCGTGTCCTCCGCAGCGAAGTGGCCATGCGGCAGGAAGCGCTGAGCGCGTCCGCCGCATGGAAAGGGTTAATTTGACATCAATTTACCTTAATTGACTCACTTAAATTTTTGCGCCTGTCAAAATAAATCTGAGTATACATGCTGCAGCAATAAAAAAAATATGCACGAATTCACAATTTTTTTGTTCGGGTATGTGTAGAATGTGTAACTATACTGTGCTGTATTTTTTTTTCGTGCTGGTGTATTTTGTTTGGGCCAAAACGTTCAGATTTGCAGTTAACACCAGGTTTTCAAAGACGTTTAAATTATGCGCACAAACGTCGTTCGTAGGAAGTTGCGCATCTATTGAAATACCATCCGCTTAACGCATTTGCGCTCACAACGTTCGTAAAATCGACTTGCAAAAATGCACGCAAGGTACGTTTGCACACACAAATCTGTGACAGCAATGTAATTTTCCAACGCAAGTCAGTCAATCGAAAGCATTTTGTGCGGACTGCGCACAAAAGACTCAGGTTTGACGGAAGACAAGGCAGTGGCCGGCATTTGTGATGGAATTGGCAAAAAAAACATGCGCAGTGGCGTATTGCGCACAAATTTATGCGTTGGCCATTTTTTGAACCTAAAACAGTTGATTTCAATTAAATGCAATTAAAAAAACTACACCTATGGCAAGGTAATAAATAGCGTCAGCCATTTTCAAACACTGACTGTGTCTGTTCTTTTGTTAGGCAGATACAGCGTCCCGGGCGGTTGGTGGTTTTTGGGGAGTAGAGCGAGTGAGATAGCGACAGAGAGAGAAGTTAGAGCAGTGCAGGAGCAGCTACATTTGCGTCATATCACATACACCCACGTTACACATAGTCACACGCACACCTATACATTACTAAGTAGCACACATCACTACTCGTTACTACACATTACACATAGTCAATCATACACACATACTTGTCACAAGCCCTATCCTACCCCCTATTGTATCCATTTTGTCCCCCAACCCCGTGTATTCCCCATTGTACTTGTGTGTCACTGTGTGTCATGGAGGGTGCAGGGAGAGGAGGTGGAGGGAGAAGGGGTGTTGAGGAGCAGTGTGAGGTGAGGAGAGCCAGACAGTCGGCAGGGCGTAGGAGTCTGGATGGCAGTGGGAGAAGAGAGGGTAGAAGTAGAGAGGGTAGGAGTAGGGAGGGTAGGCGTTGGTGTAGAGAGGGTAGGAGTAGCGAGGGTAGGAGTAGGAGTAGGGAGGGTAGGAGTAGGGAGGGTAGGAGTAGGAGTAGAGAGGGTAGGCGTAGGGAGGGGAGGGGTAGGGAGGGTAGGAGTAGGAGTAGATAGGGTAGGAGTAAGCGTAGAGAGGGTAGGAGTAGGAGTAGAGAGGGTAGGCGCCCTAGCAGGGCCGTGAGTCCTGGGAGTGAGGGGAGTGATGCCAGGCCAGGCCCATCTAGACAAGGGACAGGTGTTGCGCCAGGGACAGGACAGTAACAGCAGAGATGGTATTCTTGTCCATAACAAGGGAGTCAGAGAGCAAACACACTCCAGGGCACAGGTGTCAGAGGGATCCCAGCACATACGCGAAGAGCGCTATACGCTGGGGGAAAAGAATGCCTTAATTCTGGCATATATGGTAAGGGCACGGCGGCTGGAGGATAAGAAGACCCCTGGAGAGCAATGTCGGAGGCTGTGAAGGGAGATTAGAGACACTGTTACTGCGCTCGGGACGAACCGCTCCATGGAGTCTATTAAACACAGATACCAGGACTGCAAACGGGAGCTAAAGAATAAGATCGCCAGGGAGCTGGATGCAGCGAGGCAGGCTGGAGGTGCACCGGCGCCAGAGGTCATGTACGCACCCTGGGAGGAGCAGTTGCGTGAGCGACTGACCGCAACAGGGGTGCAAGGATTCGCCAGGGTCGACACACGCGCAGGGGTACAGGACACATCATCCACCGACAGTGAGTATAGCTTGCATCCAGACTATTACATGTGTCTAATATGATTTCGATGTTTTGTACAGTCAAATATAGTATGCTGATGTTTGGACTACATATCCCATGATGCCCTGTCACCCAATTGCTACACAGTACATAATGGGACTTGTCGTGTAAATATATTAGAAGTTGCCAGGATGCCTGAACCTGACAAATAGACAATAATGTGATGATGTAGTCCTGTTTCCAGGTGATATGAGGGAAATGCAAGAACAGAGTGGATATGACTGTGATTGAAAACGAGGTCAAAGATGTTGAGGCAAGACAGGGTTAAATGTGTATTTGGTTTGTGGGGGGGATGCGTCTCATTCTAAGTAGATATCAGTAGGGCCCTATACAATGTGTCTGATGCAGGGTTTGGAAAACCTGGCTCCCTGATGATTTTGGAACTACATAACCCATGATGCTCAGTCACCCGTTAGACTGACAGCCTATGGGAATTGTAGTTCAAGATATCAGGGAGCCAAGTGTGCAGTGGTGAATCTACAGATCTAACATACCTCTCCCTGACATGTGTTAACGGAAAGGCCTACAGGTAGACACGGAGTCACATTCGTTTGAATCAGACATCATGCTGGCACCTGTGTCTGACACTTTAATGTTTTTCTACCCACCCCAGGAGCAGCTTGATCCCCAGCAGCAGCGACAGCCCCAGCTTGGACCACAGCAACCAGTCGCATTGTGCACAGATGTCATGCTGCAGTGCAGAAGCTCCTGGCTAATATGAACCACCTGCAGCAGAGACAGCAGAGATGGGAGGATCGGGAGCAAGCATATATTCTCCTGGGGGAGAGGATCCGTGGTCTGGAGCTTGAGATGCGGGCTGAGCACCGCCAGAGGCAGCGATACTTGAATCAGATGCGGCGACAGATGGGGGAATTGACGACAGGTCAGAACCGTGTGGCCAACTTGTTGGAGGCTATGTTGGAGCTGCAGCGCTCCAGACCACCGCAAGCAGCACCCCAGGAAGAGCCTCCAGCACCCCAGGAAGAGCCTCCTGCACCCCAGGAACAGCCTCCAGCACCACACCCTCCAGCACCAGCCCCCAGACAGAGTACCCGACGACCTGCCAGCCAGCCCAGTGCCTCAGCTGCAACCTCCAGGGGGCAGCCAGTGCGTGGTGGTAAGAAGCGTAGGAAGGGAGAGGTTTTTCTTTTTTCTTTTAATTGTTTAGGTAATTTTATTCCTTTTTTTCTTTGAATTGTCTAGGTTTACGTTATTTTGTGTGCCCAGTTGATGGCGTATTTCATTTATGCAGCTCTCTATACAAAGCTATGTATGCAGCTTAAACCATGTCTTACAATTCCGCTGAGGCCTCTTATTGATACATATCCTGGTTTTGGGATATTGCACCCTAGTTTCACCTTGCAGCTCCAACTTTTTGACACCTGTGTCCTCATCAATGTTTGCTAATGATTGTGTCACAACTGTACAACAGGTTATGTGACCATGGTTATGATAACAAGGTTATGTATTATGTGCTATACTGCAATATGCCACATCACACTCTGACGTACTGTATATGGTGCTATGACATGATACACACATCATACATGTTGTATGGTGCGAATGTATCCTCTATGTTGTGATGCTAGATTTTACCGAGTGTCACATGTATTCTTATCATTACCACATCCTTCAAAACCGAGCACCAGGATCATGCCTGTTGATTTGTGCGAGACACACAGATGATGTACATGACAAATGTCACTGGCACAAATCATGCACATGATGGGGGTCTGCTTGATAAATCTCAATTCTTGCATCACGTTTACAGGATTGTGACAATGCATATTGGTGACTGACAATGTACCTTGGAGAAAATGATTAGAAGTGTTTGTTCGTAATAAAAAATAATTTATCTCACAGGACATTTCTTGTAATGTCAGAAATGATTGTGCACAAAATCATATATCCGAAATGTCCACTAATGTGTCATTAGTGATTGTAACATATTAATATCTTCAAAGTGATGATACTGGCTTGACTTGTGTCGCCACCTGGAATGACAAAAGGGTTCCTTGATGTTAACGTGATGTGTTCAATCCATCCGCTCACGGGTGTCTGTCATCATATTTTAGGCTTGTGACTGATGTCTATGCCCAGTGGAATCTATATATGTCATAATGATCCTTACATCATGCTGTCTTTGGTGTCCCATTGACAAACGTCAAGTTCTCCAACTGTACATACAGTCAGGTCCAGAAATATTGGGATATCGACACAATTCTAACATCTTTGGCTCTATACACCACCACAATGGTGTTGGAATGAAACAAACACAATGTGCTTTAACTGCAGACTGTCAGCTTTAATTTGATGGTATTAAAGCTGACAGTCTGCAGTTAAAGCACATTGTGTTTGTTTCATTCCAACTCCATTGTGGTGGTGTATAGAGCCAAAGATGTTAGAATTGTGTCGATGTCCCAATATTTCTGGACCTGAATGTTTCTCAATAAGAAGTATTTGTTTAATGAAATATATTGTTTTTATTGCTTATTTAAGAATGTGAAGTGGATTTACTACCAATAGAATGACAGTTCCTTTACTTGTTTATTCTTTTTACAGATTTTAAGCAGTTTTGTGGGTGAAGTTTTAGGTGTCGTAAGCTTTTGGAAATGAACAAGGCTTTTTGACCCATAGATTTCAATGTAGCATATGAATCCGCACACTGCCGGGCAGCGCCTCTACAGTGGCAATTCATTTGGAAAATTTTTAGTAACAAGGTGTGGGAAATGTTTTACCCCATAGGCTTCAATGTTGAAAATATTCCCGTTTTAATTCAATATATAATAAACTGTTGCTTATCATATTCAGCAGTAAAGAGTCTCTTTAATTGTAATTCTTGTAGGAGGTTTATACACCTGTAAAATGTTTTTGATATCAATTCGAGATTCAATATCAACAGAAACTGATCCACACATCAAAAATGACCCTAAGCCCCAAAACGACCTGAAACGAAAAAATGCATTCGTCTGATTTTTATGGTGTTTTCTCTGCGCTGTGTTCGGCGGCTGCTTGGGTTTCTCCGGCGTCTTTGGCTGGGTTAATCCAAATGTTTTGGTGAGTGTGCATTGGGTTTGCGGCGTCTTTTCCCTGCACTATGACTGCCCTGTGGTGCTTGCTGAATGCACCGCAGGGTCGCCAAAATGTGACGCCAGTGTTGCCATACCATCCACGGAGTAGCTGGTCATCACATTGTGGTAAGTACTCTCAAACACCAGCATTGTCGACCTCGCTGCCAGTCAGCAGATATGTGCTTCGTGCACAGAGGCCCTACTGTCGTGGTCCACAGTGATATGCCCACAAGTCCATTTGCACATGCATACCCACACACCCTCAGGCATCACATTCCAGCACACGTACTCAATAATTAATAACATCAACAACTATGTAAGGCATATTAAATATTTTAATCCACTGACATGTGGATCAGTGCAAAAGACTGCACTATACCAATGATAACAAACATTAAAATAACAACATAAAGTAAAAATCGACTACAGGACTGTGACAAAAGGAAATTCAGACTAAAGCATATGAGGGGTTATTTGACGGTGAACAATGAAGCTGTGGAATTCTCTGCCTGTTGAGGTGTTTGGGTCAGAGTCTGTACAGACTTTTAAAAATCAACTGGATGACTTCCTGTAGACACAGAACATTAAAGATCATCATATAAACTTTGTGGTAGAAGCTTCTTGATCCAAGGAGAAATCTGACACCAATCTGGGGTCAAGAAGGAATTTTCTCCCAGAATGTTGCATGTTGGCGAGCGCTTCAGACTTGGATTTTTCCAGATGTATGAAGAATTTCTTCCTAATCCGCGTCATGGGGATCATCTGCATGCTGGGGGTCTGGCACATCACGTGCGGCCATGGGATGTTGAGGAGGCTGTTGTGGGTTCTGGCGCAAAATCTTTTGCAGCTTAAAGAGGCAGTACTGCCTGTACTGCATCCTCTGGTCCTCCGTCAAACGGTCCAGCATGGGCTGTATGGAAAATGTGAACGCCATGTCGTGGCTGATGGCGGTGGTGGACGCGGCTCCATGCCCAGGTCGCAATGTGTGCCCGCTGTGCGTTTGACACCAGACACCTGGCTGGCTGTGTCATCCTGGCTCTCCTCCCCAGCCACAGACCCACCCTCCCCAACATCCACCCCAGCAGCACTGCTGCTGCTCGCTGCGGTTTCTTCTGAGGAAGGCCAGCTCCTTCACTTGTAGGGCCGGGTTTTCTTGGCCCCTGGTCTGGCACGTGCCTCTGCCTCCCGCTTCTTGACAGTCCGGTGATGGTTGTCCCGGACCGTGCACCACTTGGCCATTACTCTATCTTCTGAAAAACATGATAAATGAAGAATGCCATAGGTTAGGTTGAGAGAATGTGATCATAACACACTTCTATTAAGTATTTTCTAGGTGTCTTGCTAGTGGATGCAGATGCAGGATCTGCATTACAAATTCCGCATTGGTTGATATACAGCTGGCGAGATTGTACGCAAGGTGTGGCAGACAATATGGGACACACATGAAGGAGCAATGTTTAGCAACATCCATAGAAGAGGCATGTGCATGAATTTCTGCTGGATTTCGGGATAGTGCTAACTTCCCCAACTGCCTGGGAGCATTTGATGGCAAACACAACCGTATAGTAAAGCCACTGCAAAGTGGGTCACTGTACCAAATTGACAAACATTTCTTTTCTATAGGCCTACTGGCGGTGGCAGATGCCAACTATGATTTCAAGTATGTGGCTGTGGGATCCTATGGAAAGGACTCTGACTCCACATTGTTCATGAACTGAACACCGTGGAATGACATTGACAGGGTAATTCAAAGAGATGTGAATTGCTGGGGAAAGGTAACCGAACGCTGAAATTCAGCGTTCGGTGAACGCTTTCCTGGGCATTCGGCTATTCAAAGAGCAGGCAGTTGGTCTAATTGTGACGAATTGCCTGCACATGCGTAGCCTGTTCATTGCCCGTTCGAGGGCTGTGAAATCCCCCACAGAGAAGCAATTCTTTGTCTATTCTGAGAGCAGAAACCAGCAGTGAAAAGGTTCCCGAAGTGCCCTGCCATTTGGTGGTTTCATTCGACAGGTTTATTCAGGCGAATCCCATAGACTGCAATGTTGATAATATTCCCATTTTAATTCAATATGTAATAAGTCATTGTGTAAAATATTCTTCAGTAAAAAGTATATTTATTTATATTTTTTTGATTATCTTTCAGGCATTTAACGGGATATTTTTTGTCAACATTTGTTTCCCTTATTTTTGTAATATTTTTTACTTTTTCTGTAACAGCCCTTTTTATTATCATTCTTTTTATTTTTTATGTGAATTTCACACATATTCACTCAATAGTTTGTTTGCAAACAGCATTTCACTTTTCACACATTCAAGCGTGGTGTTATTTGTTTTATTCACTCCATTCGTCTGCGGTGTCAGGTTTTTCCGGCAGCTGCTCGGCACTGTGATTGTCTTCTGCTCGTGTTTAGGGATGAGCTGTACAGTTCGATCTGTTCGGAGTTGGCATCAAACATCGGCCGTTTGGCTAGAGGGAGGGGGTGCCAGTGACACACAAAGAACTGGCACTCATGTTCCCCCAGCAGCTGCAGCATATTGCAAGGTTGGCTCCAGTGACGAGGAGATAGTGACCTCATCATCGTCATCACCCCCTAACTCCACCTGGGTGCCTGATCGAACAGAGGAGTCAAGGGAGGAGGAGGAGGCACAACAAAACGAGGCAGAACGACCTCTATGACCAACCGTAGCCAGTCCAAGGCATCAGAAGTCATAGCTGCTCAGGTGCAGAGCGCTGTTGTCTCAAAGCACATATACAGGAAGTCTGCTGTCTGGGACCGCACCGTTGCTATTTGTAAACTATGTCAGATGAGGATCAAGCGTGGGAAAGACATCCCACACTTGGGTACCACGTGCTTTAGGCGACATATGACCACCTGCCACGCATCCCATTGGCACAACACTTTGCATAGGTCCTCCTCCTCCTCCTCATCTCTCTCTATGCCCACTATATGTCCTGCCATGTCATTGCCTACAACCTCCACTGACAGGGATGATGCTACAGTAATGGGTGTACCAGGTCCTTCCTCAGAATGTGACAGCATCCCATCAGCTGAAGATTTATGCATTCAGATTACATTGCCCCAGCTGCTGCAGCGTAAGAAAAAATATAGTCCAACCATCCCCCTTGCACAGTGTCTAAATGCCAGTTTAGCAAAATTACTCGCATTACAGCTGCTGCCTTTCCAACTGGTGGACTCTGCTTCCTTCTCCTTCCGTGAATTTGCTGAATGTGCTGTACCACAGTAGCAGATTCCAAAATGCCATTTCTTTTCACTGAAGGCCATTCCAGCACTATACCAGCATGTGGAAGACAATGTTATAGAGTCATTGGGAAAGGCAGTCAGCAGCAAGGTGCACATAAGTTTAGACACGTGGTCCAGCAAGCATGGACAGGGCTGTTACATATCCTTAACGGCACACTGGGTAACTCTTATTGCGGCTGGGAGGGATCCAGGACGGGGCTCTGTGCTGGAGCTTGTTCATCCATCACGCCTCCAGAAAGCTGCTTGTATGAGGTCTGTCTGCTCCACCACCTCCTCCTCCTTCTCTGTCTCTGGCAAAGTGGCAGTTAAACCGACGCGTGGCAGGGGCTATGCAATGGCTCAAGCAAAAAGATGCCATACTGTGCTTGAGCTGGTTTGTTTAGGGGACAGGAGCCACACCGGGCCAGAAATTCTGTCAGCTCTGCAGGGGCAGGTGCAGAGATAGTTAACACCACGCCAGCTTGAGCTGGGAATGGTAGTCTGTGATAATGGCAGCAACCCTCTCTCCGCCAGGGTAAGTTGACGCATATACCATGACGGTCATTCTTAGCAAGAGTTCGCCTGGCAGAAATTCAAAGAGAATTCCACCTTCCCACAAACCGTCTGATCTATGACATGCCCACCAGGTGGAACTCGACATTAGCAATGCTGCAGCATCTGCACAAGCAGCAGAGGGCCATCAATGAGTACCTGTGTGAGTATGGCACAAGGACAGGTTCAGGTCAACTTGTTTTTTTTTCCCCCACAGTGGCTGATGATCAAGGATGCATGCACTGTACTGTCACCATTTGAGGAGGCAGCAAGGATGGTGAGTAGGGACAGTGCATGTATCAGTGACACAATTCCTTTAGTGTTCCTGCGGGAGCACACTCTGCGGGGAATTATAGATGTGGCACTAGAGGCAGAGCAGTGGGAGGAAGAGGAGGCCTTCCCTAGCTCTCAAGGCCCCAGTCTTTACGCAGACAGCATTCCTGCGGGTCCTCAGATTAGAAAGGAGGAGGATGAGGAGGAAGAGGAATATTTAAGTAGTGGGTGCATTGAAGGTGGGGATTCCTCAAGGGAGGGTTTTGTGTGCCCAGAAACCCATGGACTAGTACGTGGCTGGGAGGAGGAAGTGCACGATGGGGTCATCCTCCTCATTGACCAGGAAGACTCGGAAGCTAATGCCACCTCCAACCTACGCTGCATGGGCTCCTTTATCCTGCAAAGCCTGCTAAAGGACCCCAGGATTCGTGCTATCAAGGAGAGGGATCATTACTGGTTGGCAAGCCTTCTTGATCCACGATACAAGGGTAAAGTTGCAGAGCTCATCCTGCCCGCACAGAGGGAGGACCGGATGAAAGAACTTGAGTACGCTCTAAAGCGACACTTGTGTAACACCTTTCCAGGCACTGGTAGGTTACCAAGTGATGACACAGGTGCTTCTGAGGCTGCGGATGATCAGAGGAAGAGCGGTGAAGGCCCGGGACCGCTTGACTGATGCCTTTTTACATTTTTTTAGTCCACGACGCCCAGGGACGTCAAATGTAGGCACACATTGCCAGCGTCTTCACCATATGGTGCATGACTACCTAGGGACAAGGGCAGCCCTGGATACCTTTACAGCAGATTATCCACTGGCTTACTGGGTGTTGAGATTGGATCACTGTCCAGAATTTAGTCAATATGCTATGCAGCTAATAGGTTGCCCTTCATCCAGCGTGCTTTCTGAAAGGACGTTCAGTGCCGATGGAGGTTTTGTCACAGACAAAAGAGTGCGTCTGTACACCGACTCTGTATACCGGCTGACATTTATAAAAATGAATCCGTCCTGGATCAGCAGCTATCAATCCCCTGATGCTGACGTAACTGAATAGATTGGGGATCTCTTCTGCATTCCCAAAACTCTTCCACAATACCACAAAGGGGTTATGGTGTGAAGGCACTTTCTGCCACCAAAGGCACAATATTTGGGTGCACTGACGCCTGTACCAGATTCATATTTTAATATTTGACCGCAGGGTCCAACCCTTCACTCTTCCACAATACCACAGAGGGGTTATGGTGTGACGGCACTGTTGCTGACACTAAAGGCCCAATTTTAACCCTTTCGCTGCTGAGGCTTTTCCCGCCCCTGTGCTGAGGTCATTTTTACCGGTTTTGCTCATCATGTTTAAACGTGTTTTGAAGGCTTATTTTAGTATATGACCCAGACATATTATATATCGTTCTTTCCGTCAGACTCGGCAGATTCATAATATGTCATTATTATATGTATACGTCATGACCTGTCTGTATATTATAACAAAAAATGCAATAAAATATGATTTTTCAATAATTTACAATGTGTAAAGTCTTTTTTTTTTCACATTTTAACATGCGAGCAATTGCGGTTATATTTTGTATGGGGTGCGCTTGTTAAAAAAATTAGAGATGGGGTCTCGTTACATTTTTTTTGGGGAAAATTACACGATTTTTAACAAACGCACCGCATACAAAAATCGTTAGTGCAGCATCATTGTTCACATTATAATTGAAATGGGAACAATATTGCTGCATTAACAAACCAAAAAAAAGAAAAAAAACTTGTTTATTTTTTTTTATATATTTTTTTAAATATGTTTTTATTTTTATTTTTTTTTTTTATTATTTTTACAAACTTTTTCCACATTCGTGTTTGGTATCGTTGGAACGGCCATGCTCTGGCCGATCCAACAATACCAAACTTTAACCCCTAGCTGCCATGGATCGGGAGATAGGGGGTTCCAATGAACCCCCTATCTCCACCATTGGTGGCAGCTAGGGGTTAACTCCAGGACTGGCGTCATCGTGCTATGCACGATGACGCCAGTCCTCAGGGGGAGTTCCCGGAGGCTTGGCCGACATCCAAGATGTCGTCCAGCTCCGGGAAAGGATCACGAACCGGCGCTTTTCAGCGCCGATTCGTGATCCGGCTCCCCATGGGTTAATGCCAGGTACCATTTGGAAGGGCAGTGCCTTGGTTAACCCCCGCAACGCCGCCGATCGGGAGGGAGAGAGGTCCGAAGGACCTCCCCCCCTCCCTTTCAGGCGCCTCCTCCGCACATGTAGGGGGGGGGCGTCTGAATTAGGTGTCATCGCGCCGCCGCGATGACACCTAATTACTCCAGCGGCGGTTCCGGATGCTGGGCTGACTCCCGGCCGAATGCTGACCCCAAAGGCAGGACGCCCTCAGCGCGTCCACCGCATGGAACGTGACATGCGGTTGGACGTGATGAGCGTGTCCGCCGCAGCAAAGGGGTTAAAGCACCTATTGTTACTTTCATCCAAAGCCTGCATAAGTTTCACCATAATTTAACCAAACAAAATCACTAAACTTGTTCTGCGGTCCTAAAACATCTCCTCTTTCCATACCGGCTGCCACCCCAAGCAGTTGCTTATGAATAGATTAAAGGAAAAACTTTTACCGTCATTTGAAATGTCATTTTTTTGTTTTTAAATGTTTCCATATATCCTACAAATCCGCCACTTCACGGGCAGGTTATGGGGACCTCCTAGGCACGATATGTAAAGGAATTTTTCGTTTTTATTCTTAACCTTTATTTCATGGAAAACTCACTGTTCCTTTAAAAACTGTTTTTTTTTTTACTTTTTGTCCTTGTCTCCTGTTCCCCAGGGCACTACCCGGACCCCCATACACCTTTTATGGCAAATATCTTGCATATATGCCCTCTTGGAGGGCACTCTAAAAATCTAACTTTCGAGTCCCATTGACTTGCATTGAGTTCAGTTCGTGTTCGAGTTCGAACTCGAACTTTTGAAATTTTTCGAGTTTGAATGCGAACCGAACACGGGGGTGTTCGGCTCATCACTACTCGTGTTTTTCCTATGTGTTTAGCGGGGTTAATCCAGGTGTTTTTGCAGGGTTTAGCTGGGCGCACCAAAATATAAAGGTCTATAAACGTTTTATAGACGACATATTCTTTGTCTGGCGAGGAGACGAGAGAGATCTCGAATTCTTTTTCAATAGTCTAGATTGCCCCAATTGGGAAATAAAACTAGAAAAAACATGGAATAGGGACAGGATTATGTTTCTTGATCTTGACATTTACAGAGAAGGAAAGGAAATACGGACAAAAACATTCTTCAAAGAGGTAGATACCAATACGTATATAGACATCACAAGTTGCCACAATCCGACATGGCTAAAGGGCGATCCAAAGGGACAATTCACCAGACTAAGAAGAAACTGTTCAGATATCTCGACCTTCAAACAACAAGCAGCTTCCCTCAAAGAACAATTCATGGAAAAAGGATATAACGAAAAAGAATTAGACCTCACGATCACCAAATTAGAAAATGAAGATAGGGACACTCTGTTACAATATAAATCAAAAAATCTAAATAGAAGAAACGAGATTTCTTTCATCTGTGATTACAATGGGAAAGCCAAAAATATCGAAAAAATATTTAATAAGCATTGGCATGTTCTATGCCAAGATAAAGAACTAATGGATCATGTAGGGAAGAAACCTAAGATATTGTTTAGAGGGACAAAGAATCTAAAAAACAGTTTAGTGCATGGTAAAACGGGAAAAAAACCCATTAAGCAAAGAAATAGTTTCAACCTTAACCCCTTAAGGGCCACTGACGTACCCTGTACGTCCTGTTCTCGGGTCTCCCTTAGACCCGCAGACGTACAGGGTACGTCAGCGGCGCCTAATCCCCCTCCCGCCCGATACTCACCTCCCTCGCTGGATCCCACGGCGATCTGGCAGGGAGGAAGCCTGCCCATGTGATTTACATGGGCAGGCGAGGCTGATGACGTTGCCACGCTGTGTGGTGATGTCATCAGCAGGCGTCCCCATGCATTTCAATGGAGGGGAGGGAGGCTCCTTCGGAGCCCTCTATCTCCCCAACCATTGAAGCTAGGGAGATGCCGTTTGCACCGCTGGAGAAGGGAGAGCCTCCTCCCCTTTTCAGCGGTGTATGGCATTAACAGTTTCGCCGCCGGATCACGTTGTGGCGCCAATTGGCGCCAAAACGCGATTCAAACCTGGAGGGGGGCTGACATCTTGGATGTCAGCCAAGCCTCCAGGTCCCCCCCCACCCACTGACAACCTCACCATATGTGTGAGGATGTCAGTGGGCCAGTTAACCCTCTAGCTGCCATGTAGAGATAAGGGGATCCTAAGGATCCCTTTATCTCCCGATCCATGGCAGCTAGATGGTCATATTTGACATCATTTGAAAGGCCTGATTATGGCCTTTCCAATGATACCAAACATGACCAGGTTTGGTTTTAAAAAAAAATAAAAAATAAAAATTAAATAAAATAAAAAAATGTGTTTTTTTTTAAAGTTTTTTTTGTCTGGGGGGAGTTTAATTAAATAGGACCTAGGCTGTCATCTAAAAATAATTAGCACAAAATGGTCAGAATGAGCGCAGCGCACATAGGTGAACTGTCTCAGCAGTGAAGGGGTTAAAAAGCAAACGCATGTAAAAATTGGGTATTTCTAGTCTCGGGACAAAATTTTTAACCTATTTAGCCGGGGTCTTTTTGGGTGGTTGTAGATTTTGGGGATTAAATTACGAAAAAGTGTGTTTTTACCATTTGTTTCCTCATATTTCATATTTTTTTTATAGTAAATTATTCGATATGATGGAAATAATGGTATTTCTAGAAAGTCCATTTAATGGCGGGAAAAAGGGTGTATAATATGTGTGGGTCGAATAAACGAGTAAGAGGAAAATTTGACCTAAACACTAACAGCGCAGAAACGTAAAAACAGCAGCGGTCACTAAAAGACGGATTTGTGTAAAACGCCCGGTCACTAAGGGGTTAAACATGGATTCTATAGCTGTGGACAATGTTTAGCTTGCATATCTACAGGTATGAAGAAAAAATTCCAAGGTGAATACTACAATCAAAAATACCATCAAATCGTGAATATAAAAAATGTATTAAACTGTTATTCCAAGAATGTTCTATATTTGTTGGAGTGCCCATGTGGCCTCCAATATGTGGGTCGCACCAAGAGAGCCTTGAATGTAAGAATCTCGGAACACGTGAGAAATGTGAAGAACTTATACGAGAAACATTCGTGTCCTCACATTTTAAACTGAAACATAATGGCTCTCCTGTGGGTCGGAAATTTGTGGCTATAAAGCAAATTTTTAAAAAAGATATAGAGGAAGATATAATAAAAAGATTTATTCAAACTCCAAAACTAGTCCCTGGGGTAGAATAATTGTCGGAGGTGAAAGGGCCTCATAGGCCGAATATGTATCTGACTGATATGTGCCCCCAATATTGCGGTTATTCCGAAAATACTTCATGGCTTACGACATTTTCATACACTCATGCACATCATGTATCGATACCTGAGAATCAGCTGATGTAGTAATTTAGTTAAAGGGTTTGCAATGTGAATATAATACTGTTACCCCTCCCCAGTTTACTGTTCCCTTTCCTTAACCGTTTCTGACGTTATGTACATTCTTATCTTGTGTAAATGCAGATACCTTAGATCCTTATGTACAGTAATGTCATTGCTTTATTATGTACAAAAGCTGAAAAAAAACAATAAAAACTTTATTGCAGAAAAAAAAAAAAGATTGGGGCAGGAGGAGATGAGGCTAATTTTCGAGTTAGGCACTATGTCACCGGGCGGCTTGAACAATGATTTTGAAATCACACATTTTCTGTAGGGTGATCTCAGCTATGCCATCTGCGAGTACGATTACTAAATTTCTATTGAAATAACATATTTTTTATTTATTTTTTTAAAAAAAAAAAAAAAAATTTGCTTTATGAATTTTTGGTCTCCATTTGACATAAGCACTATATAGGACTAAATTTATTTAAAATAAGGGTACTTTACCCAGTCAATATGAGCAACATGCAGAAGACACCTTAGCACACCCTGAGCACTTAAATGATTATTCTAGCACTTTACATATCAGTGTAATGTATTAGGGATCTGGCTCACAATCAAGATACCTAACCCCCCTTTTTTTCATATACCAAAACGTAAAAGTTATAGAAGAGTAACTCAATAACTTCATAGATCACCAATACACACCCCCCCCCACACATTTAGGAGGGACTAATAAGAAAGCTAGAGTATTATGTATATAGATATCTAATTGTTCCACGGTAATCTGCCCTTGGCAGAATAAAAGGAGTATATATACAGTATATTCCATTGTACAATAGACACTTGAGCACTATTAGCACTTTATAAAAACAGTCTATTTTTTTAAAAAAAAAAAAAAATTTGCTTTATGAATTTTTGGTCTCCATTTGACATAAGCACTATATAGGACTAAATTTATTTAAAATAAGGGTACTTTACCCAGTCAATATGAGCAACATGCAGAAGACACCTTAGCACACCCTGAGCACTTAAATGATTATTCTAGCACTTTACATATCAGTGTAATGTATTAGGGATCTGGCTCACAATCAAGATACCTAACCCCCCTTTTTTTCATATACCAAAACGTAAAAGTTATAGAAGAGTAACTCAATAACTTCATAGATCACCAATACACACCCCCCCCCCACACATTTAGGAGGGACTAATAAGAAAGCTAGAGTATTATGTATATAGATATCTAATTGTTCCACGGTAATCTGCCCTTGGCAGAATAAAAGGAGTATATATACAGTATATTCCATTGTACAATAGACACTTGAGCACTATTAGCACTTTATAAAAACAGTCTATTTTTTAAAAAAATAAGCTAGTTGCTACCTAGAAGTCTTACACTCAGATGTTTACACTACCACAATTTATATTTCGCATAATCCAGGCGACCTGCACTAATACACACTTATAGGCCTATTGAGCAATTCTATTAGATCTACCACGAATTGAAGATATTAACTTAACCTATATCCCCTCCCAGAGAGGTTTATACAGTGGGATATAGGAGTCAATTTTTAAGCCACAAGGAAGTTATAATCCCTCTCCCACCTATGGCATAGGGGAGCTACCCTATATCAATATAGAATATTTATATGCGGGTTCATAATTTATATCTATAATAAAAGTATTAAGCTTAGTTTACAAGAGCAGCATACAGAAGACACTTTAATACACACTAAGCACTTTAAGGATTATTCTAGCACTTTATATATCAGTGCAATTTATTTGGGACTTAGCTCACTATTAAGAGATTTAACCCCTTTTATATACTCCAACACACAAAAATTAACCTAACTACATTCATATCACCTATACACACCCCCCATATTCAGGAGGGATGAATAAAAAAAGTTAGAGCAATATGTATATATATTGAATTTGTTTCATGGTAGTCACCCTCGATAGAATTAAAGGAGTATAAAAAAATTCTTGCACATAGACGGTATTTGAGCAGAATTGGCACTTTATATAAATAGTCTACATTTTAAAGAAATAAGCTAGGTTACTTAGAAGTTAAACACCTATATGAAAAAATCCATATTTTAAATGACCTAGGCCACTTGCACTAATATACAGTTGTGTTCAAAATTATTCAACCCCCAATGCTGTAAAGGGTTTTAGGGAATTTAGTGTACATTTGTAATTGTATTCAGAATGAAATCCTACAAGGACTTTTTAAAGAACCATATGCAACTAAAATGACATCAATTGGTTTTGTAAGGCTAGGGTCAGACTAACGCATTTTTATGTTGTCTGTGAAAAAGTGCGTTCGAACGAATGGACGCATTTTTTCACGCAATACGCGATAGCGGTCATACGATGCGCATTTTCGTCCGTGGTTTTGTACGGATCATCAATAAAACACTTTTTGGGTCTGGACGTTATGTTGGCCGGACATTAGCAGCGTCTGACGTCTCCTAATCACGCAAACACGCTGCTAGCGGACGCAGCGCACTCTGTACGTCAGTACTAGTGGTTTCACGTTCTCGAAAAAATGCGTTCATTTTCCACTTGCGTTGCGCAGCCGGACTTTTGTGCGACCGTACTTCGTATATTGGCTGTCATTGCCCGGCATCTGCTGCTAGTGCGGCTGTGATTAAGTGCGCCTGCACGCGCGTTCGCACTGCCTCAGTCTGACCCTAGCCTTATACAGTAGTAAATGTTTCTTTTGTGAATTCTTCATTGACACAATTATTCAACCCCTTAAAGACTACCACTCTGAAGAACAGAGGTTCATTCAAGTGTTTTCAATCAGGTATTGAAAACACCTGTGGATGTCAAGGAGCAGCAATAAAGCATAATAAGCACCAATTAGGCAGCTTTAAAATGACTGTGATACTCAGCTCCTTCTAGACATTTACTGGTGTGGTTACAAACATGGTGAAGTCAAGAGAATGGTTCAGGAAGACAAGAGAAGAGGTGATTACTCTTCACAGGAGGGGCAATGGCTATAAGAAGATTGCAAAGATGTTAAACATACCAAGAGAGACCATAGGAAGCATCATTCGCAAATTCAAGACAAAAGGCACTGTTGAAACGCTACCTGGTCATGGCAGAAAGAAGATGCTGACTTCGACTGCTGTGCGCTACCTGAAGCGTAGAGTGGAGAAAAGTCCCCGTGTGACTGCTGAGGAACTGAGAAAAGATTTGTCAGATGTGGGTACTGAAGTTTCAGCTCAGACAATACGGCGCACACTGCGTAAAGAAGGCCTCCATGCCAGAACTCCCAGGCGCACCCCCTTGCTGTCTCCAAAGAATAAGAAGAGTCGACTGCAGTATGCCAAAAGTCATGTGGACAAACCACAGAAGTTTTGGAATAGTGTTCTGTGGACTGTTGAAACAAAATTAGAACTGTTTGGGCCCATGGATCAACGCTATGTTTGGAGGAGGAAGAACAAGGCCTATGAAGACAAGAACACCTTGCCTACTGTGAAGCATGGTGGGGGGTCAATCATGCTTTGGGGCTGTTTTGCTTCTGCAGGTACAGGGAAGCTTCAGCGTGTGCAAGGTACCATGAATTCTCTTCAGTACCAGGAGATATTGGATGACAATGTGATGCAGTCCGTCACAAACCTGAGGCTTGGGAGACGTTGGACCTTTCAACAGGACAATGATCCCAAGCATACATAGTTACATAGTTACATAGTTATATAGGCTGAAAAAAGACATGCGTCCATCGGGTTCAGCCTCTCCCACATAACCTACTGCTGTTGATCCAAAAGAAGGCAAAAAACCCAGTCTGAATGCTTGCCAATATGCAACATACTGGGAAAAAATTAAAATTGTGCAGAACTTCGGATGTTGCGCTCTTCATTGCTGGTCTCCTTCACTCAATGTAATATCACAAAAAGGACTGAAACTAAAATGTAGTGCATTTTATTTTAGTTTCTTTCGTTTTTTGTACTGAGCAGTTTCGTTTCTCTTGAGTCATACAAAAACTAAATTATCCCAAAATTCGGACTAAATCGTTTTAGTACTAAAACTAATGCACATGTCTAGGGGAAACCACTATTTGCTGGTGTAGCATTGGAGTTGGGGTGGTCACGGCGTGTTGTGTGGCGCTTACCATTTGTTTCACACATATAATGTTTGTGTTGTATTATTTTAAGCAGACTGTGTTTTTCAAATTGTTGTGACTTAGATGAAGATCAGAGCACATTTTATGACCAATTCATGCAAAACTCCACGTAATCCATACTTTTTCTTGCAACTGTACCTTCCTCAATAATATACGGAGGCAATTAGACACGCTAGTTCTGTGCTGTATAGAATATACATGAAGCATATGAAGTACCAGGTATTGGTTCACGGTTAGGTAACCTATTCCTTTATTGGGTGGAGTTCATTTTTTCTTCATATTTCACTATATGTGTTTTAAGCGGTCGCAAATTTTTTTTCAATGTACACTAAATAAAGTTACATAGTTACATAGGCTGAAAAAAGACATGCGTCCATCAGGTTCAGCCTCTCACACAACACCTACTGCTGATGATCCAAAAGAAGGCAAAAAACCCAGTCTGAAATGCTCGCCAATATGCAACAAACTGGGGAAAAATTCCTTCTGGACCCCAGAATGGCAGTCAGATTTCTCCTTGGATCAAGAAGCTTACCCACATATTAAATATTATAACCCTTAATATTCTGTGTCTGCAGGAAGTCATCCAGTCATTTTTTAAAAGTCTGTATAGTTTCTGACCCAACCACCTCAACAGGCAGAGAATTCCACAGCTTTATTGTTCTCACAGTAAAATAACCCTTCCTATGCTTTAGGCTGAATTTCCTTTCATCCAGTCTAAATGGGTGACCTCGTGTCCTGTGTATAGTCCTGTTAATGAATAGGTTTACAGACAATGGTTTATAAGGGCCCCGTATGTATTTATATAAGGTTATCAGATCCCCTCTAAGGTGCCATTTCTCTAAACTAAACAGGTTTAAGTTTGTTAGTCTTTCCTCTTAACTTAAACCGTCCATTCCCCTTATTAATTTAGTTGCCCGTCTCTGCACTTTTTCTATAATATCGTTTCTTAAGACAGGTGCCCAAAATTGTACAGCATATTTATACAGAGGCAAAATGACGTTTTCATCCCGAGAGTGAACTCCTCTTTTAATGCATGCCAATACCTTGCTGGCCTTGGCGGCTGCTGTTTGACATTGCACATTGTTACTTAATTTGAAGTCTATGATTATTCCCAAATCCTTCTCCTGCTTGGATTTCCCTAACTCCGTTCCATTTAGGGTATAAGTTGCTTGTGTGTTCTTCACTCCAAAGTGCATAATTTTGCATTTATCTACATTAAATTTCTTCTATCTAAATCCCTCTGCAGCGAAGTAACATCCTGCTCACATTGTATTACTTTTCCTAGTTTTGTGTCATCTGCAAACACTGATACATGACTTTCAATGTCTATCTCAAGGTCATTTATAAATAAATTGAATAGAATTGGTCCTATAACAGACCCCTGAGGGACCACTTACAACTGATGTCCATCTTGAAAATGTACCATTTATGACCACTCACTGTACCCTATCTTTTAGCCAGTTTCCTATCCAAGAACAAGTATTTTCATCTAGACCAATTTTTCTTAATTTAAATAGTAACCTTTTGTGTGGAACTGTGTCGAAAGCTTTAGCAAAATCCAAGTAAATCACATCCACTGCGACCCCCTGATCTATACTTCTACTTACTTCCTCATAGAACGTAATTAGTAGGGATGTGCGTTTCGGGTTAGTAATTAGGTTAGTCTGACATGATCTGTGCTTCATAAAACATGCTGATTATTGCCAATTACATTATACCTCCCAATAAATTCCTGAATATTATCCCTTCGTAACCCCTCAAATACTTTCCCAGCCACAGATGTTAATCTCACAGGTCTATAATTCCCAGGCACAAATTTTAAACCTTTCTTAAATATAGGGACCACGTCAGCTTTTCTCCAATCCTCTGTACGATTCCTGAAAGAAAAGAATTTTGAAAGATTAAGAACAGAGGTTTACATAATTAAACACATAGCTCCCTCAGTACTCGTGGGGGAATTCCATCTGGCACTGGGGCTTTATTCACATTCACTTTGTTTAATTGCTGCAAAACCTTGTCCTGAGTCAACCAGTCATTTTGTATTAGTAATTTTTTATCAATGAATTTCATGTCTCCTGTTATAGGTTTCTCTTTGATAAATACTGAAGAAAAATAATCATTCAAAATTTCTGCCTTGTCCTGTTCTTCAGTTAACAATACCCCTGACTCAGATTTTAGTGAACCTACATTTTCACTCTTGGTTTTTTTAGAATTTATGTACCTAAAGAATCTTTTAGGGTTGGTCTTGCTCTCTTTGGCTATTTCTTTTTCATTTTCTAGTTTAGCCCATCTAATCACTTTTTTACATGCTTTATTGTCTGCCCTATATGCTCTATAGGATGCCTCAGATTTATCAGATTTAAAAGCTTTAAATGCCTTCTTTTTATTTTTCATTTTCTTGGTTACCTTCCTATTAAGCCACATTGGTTTGAGTCGGTTTCTTTTATATTTATTAACCAGTGGAATATATTGTGACGTGTACTTTTATAGTGTTAGTTCAAGATATTCCACTTATCCTCAGTGTTTTCCCATGAAAGAGCTTCTGCCAGTCAATGACATTGAAAGCTTCCTTTATTTTATTTATAGGAATTTAAGATGGCCTTTTTAAAATTATATGTTTTAGCATGCCCCCTATGGATGTGTTTCTTTGAGTTTATTTCAAAAAGACACCATATTGTGGTCACTGTTTCCCAACCGTTCCTTTACATGAATATTTGAGAAAAGATGCACATTATTTGTTATAACCAGATCAAGACAGTTATCCTCTCTAGTTGGTATTTCTACCAGTTGTGTCATGAAGGTATCATTTAAAAGGTTCAGAAACCAGATTCCCTTCGCTGAATTACTAGTCCCACTATCCCAATTAATGTCCGGGTAATTAAAATCTCCAATAATTAAATTGCTACCACGATGTGCAGCCTTCCTAATTTGCTGTAACAGTTGTTCTTCCTCATCATTATCTATATTAGGGGGTTTATAGCATATGCCAACCAATAGTTGACTTCCCTAAGGATTCCACATTTCCCTCATCGCTTTCCAGGTGTGTAATATTTGGCTTTAAATCCTGATTTAAATACAAACATACTCCACCCCCTTTCTTATGTTTCCTATCCCTTCTAAACATTGCATAACCATTTAAGTTTACAGCCCAGTCATGTGTTTCATCCCACCACGTTTCTGTTATTCCTATTATGTCGTATTGCTTAGTGTATGCTATTGCCTCTAGTTCCCCCATCTTGTTATTGAGACTCCTTGCATTAACAAGCATACATTTAATGCTGTCTCTACCCACACATCCTGAATGAGACTTTACATTGCATGCCTCCACTGTTCTGACATTACCCATCCCCCTGGCTCCACCCCCTTAGTCTGAGCTGAAACCCTTCCACTATCTGCTCTGTCTCCATTCTGTAAGCTACTGTATCCCTCCCCCCTTCCACTAGTTTAAAGTCTCCTCCGACCTTTTAACCATCCTGTCCCCCAGCACAGTAGACCCTCTTCCATTCAGGTGCAATCCATCATGACTATACAGATTGTACCCTAGTGCTAAATGAGCCCAGTGCTCTAAAAACCCAAAGCCCTCCTTCCTGCACCAAGATTTAAGCAACGCATTGACCTCCCTGATCTCCCGCTGCCTTTCCACTGTAAGTTGTGATTGGGAAGCTGGTGTCTACCATATATTATTATTATTATTATTATTATTCTTTATTTATAAAGCGCCAGCATATTCCGCAACATTGTTGCATAAAATACAATACCGTACCCCTACACGCAGGATCAGCAACAAAATATTAAAAAAACAATAGTACAGACTGTAGTAATCAGAACAATTAAAGGCCTGTAAAATCACTCACAGACACGTGAATTGTAATAAGCATATCTCTGCACAAACAAATTCTATAGCCACTGTCTCACCGGTTTTCAGCTGGGAGGAGTCATCATCTACTGGTAAAAATCACTGTACTGAGTCCAGTGGGATGAAGGTGAATAAATGAAGAAGTAACACTGCTAAAATCTGAACATAACAGGAAAACGTCTGAAGACGCGTTTTGTTTGCTGACAAACACAACGTGTTCAGGGCTAATTGCAACCCCAGTATCAATAAAAGTTATCACTTGCAAATGTCAGTAAAATGATAACAGAATATCTCCTCTTTCTTCTGTTATATGACTAATGACCAAAACTTCCTTGTAATAGAAGACAAATGAAGGACGCAACTCTTCTGTATCCATAATTTTTGTGCTACTGAGCCTGAATCAGACGATTGTCCCAAGTGTTTCTCCATATCTGCATCCATAACAAAAGGCACTGCGGGATGATGTAATAATATTGTGGGAACATCAATTACATTTTGTGGGCCAAAGACGTGCATGCCCAAATGTTCATAATTGCACTTTCGTCTTCGAACTGGATGGAGACTTATGAATAAAACCTTTCATAGCAATTTGTGACAAACTACTTACAGATCTATTCTTTAAAGGTGAAACTCAGGAGAATTGGCAGGAGAAGTGAAAATTCTAGGTCAAAATAGCCAAACCAGAAAAATTCTCCCATTTATCTCACTTGCCACATCGGCTATCTGCTCTAGATTGTTCTTTTCTCCTGCCGGTTTGAGTTTCACCTTTACTGAATAGACCTGTTAAGCTCAGGGGGCATTCCTTAAGCATCAATATGAGTGCAATGTGTCCACAATCGATGCAATGAGCCCCGCTTCAATCATAGCACACTTGGGTTGCAGCATGCCGCACCAGGGTCCGAGTATATTGCAGGGGGTGTTCCAGCCTGGAATGTCAGGATCTTCCCAGTCGTAAGGCTGTGGGTTGCGAATTACATGCTCACAAATGTTCACAAGAGATTCTTTTGAAAATTTTGGCACTTTGGGTTTATGGCATAAGGAAGTCTTCCACTCCTCCTTAGAAGGTGATTGATATGTTAATATATATATATATATATATATATATATATATATATAGGACGCAATGACAAATTGAACAGCTATATTGAAAAAATTCACATGAAAGTGACATCCCTGGTTACCACAAAGCAGCAGCAGCAGCAGAAAAAAATACCTCTTGCACGCAGAAAGGATGGCCCAAAACAATCTATCAAGCAACAAAAACATCATCATCAAGCCAGCTGACAAAGGTGGATCAGTAGTTGTCATGAACATCCAGGACTACATTGCAGAAGGTGACAGACAACTGTCCGATGACAACTATAATTGGAAATTGACTCAAGATCCAACAAAGGAATACAAAACCCAACTTGGCATACTTATCAGGTCCTTCCCCAAACATCTACAGCAAGCCTCACAAACCACACAAATATCTGAGATACATTGATGACATTTTCATCATATGGACAGAAGGAGAGGAACCCCTTCTAGACTTTCACAAGGCATTCAATATGTTCCACCCATCGAAAAAAACTCAAGATGGATTTTTCCAAGCACAGTGTGAGTTTCCTGGACTGTACCACATCAGCTGCAAATGGCATCCTGCACTCAACTGTGTACAGGAAACCCAGGCCCAGCTACCTCCACAAGGCCATTTTTCATCCCAACCACGCCAAACAAGGCATCATCTACAGCCAGGCCATCAGTTACCACCGAATCTGCTCGGACACTGGGGACAGGGATGAACACCTCAACAAACTATCTGCATCATTCCAGCGGGAGGGCTAAAAGGAAAGGACAATCTCCAAAAAAATTAAATCTGCCCTGAAAACGCCGCGCGAACAGCTGTTGTGTTACAAAGAAAAAAACACCACACGGATCCCCGTAGTTGTTTCCTATAACCCAACTCTAGAGGGAATTCACAAAATCACCAAAGACCTGCAGCCACTTGTCACAGAGGACCCTGCGCTCAAAGAAATATTCCCCCAGCCCCCCTTACTGGCATTCAAGCAACCCCCAAACCTGAGGCAAAAATTGGTCCGCAGAAAACTCACTCAGGAACAGGATGACATACAGAATGGGACCACACGCTGCAACAAATCCCGCTGCAAACTGTGCCAACATATATATGACAGCAGCACTGCCCGGCATAAAAAATATCACATACAACAGAACAACAGAAAATGAAAGAAGGCAAAGATATTGCAGCTTCATTAGCTGGCTTATGCCTGTTGTGCTGGTTTCAAGTTACAGACATACAATAAATATACAACTTTTATTAGATAATTCTAAAAACATGAATATAGACACACAATTCTATGTTTGGTTAGGCAAGCAGGCTATTACTGTTTAACCCTACACCAGTAGGGAGTTGATTTACATTGATAGGGATACAAAGAAACCACTGTTAGCTAAACTACAGATCAGTCCTTAATTGGCTTAGTATCAGCAAAAACAGGATTTTACTAAATACCCTGGCGATATGTAGACCGTCACAAAAGATGGACTGGATGTAACAACATATATACACCACTTGTTATTAGCTGGTATAAAGCAATAAATGTAAGCAGTTCAATGATTGTGGTATAGATATAATGCAGCAGAATAAGCCAAAATCTGGCAGATCACACCTTGCTGTAGTTAGGCTGATATAGCCCTATGATAGAATTGCACAACAAATCAATGCTAAACCTTCACTATAGCTCCTTTAAAAAGGGTGAAGGGGGGGAAGGAATAGAATGTCCCACCTTAAATAGACTTTAACCACTTGGCTGCTATGGACGCGCTCAGCGCGTCCAGCCAAGTGGTTCTCCTGTGCTACGGACGCGCTCAGCGCGTCCGAGCACAGGAGGCAGCAATCCGCCGGATTCCGGCGGATTGCTGCGCCCCCCCGGTGCGGGCTGACATCTTGGATGTCAGCCCGTCAATCCGGGAGCCCGGCGGGGACATTAGATGTCATCGCGGCGACGCGATGACATTTAATGCAGGCGCCCCCCCCGCATGTGCGGAGGAGGTGCCTGAAAGGGAGGGGAGGAGGTCCTTCGGCCCTCTCTCCCTCCCAATCGCTGGGGAGTAGCGAGTTAAAACAGACACCGCTTGGAAGGGCACAGCCTGCCCTTCCAAACGGTGGCTGTCATTAACCCCTGGGGAGCCAGATCACGAATCGGCGCTGAAAAGCGCCGGTTCGTGATCCTTTCCTAGAGCTGGCTGACATCTTGGATGTCGGCCAAGCCTCCGGGAACTCCCCCTGAGGACTGGCGTCATCGTGCTATGCACGATGACGCCAGTCCTGGAGTTACCCCTAGCTGCCACCAACGGTGGATATAGGGGGTTCCAATGAATCCCCTATCTCCCGATCCGTGGCAGCTAGGGGTTAATGTTTGGTACTGTTGGATCGGCCAGAGCATGGCCGTTCCAACGATACCAAACACCACTGTGAAAAAAGTTTTTTAAAAAAATAAAAATAAAAGTTAAAAATAAAAAAATATTAAAAAAAATTCTAAAAAAAAAACAAACAAGTTTTTTGTTTTTTTTTGTTTTGTTAATGCAGCAATATTGTTCCCATTTCAATTATAATGTGAACAATGATGCTGCACTAACGATTTTTGTATGCGGTGCGTTTGTTAAAAATCGCTTAATTTTCCCCAAAAAAAATGTAACGAGACCCCATCTCTAATTTTTTTAACAAGCACACCCCATACAAAATATAAGCGCAATTACTCGCATGTTAAAATGTGAAAAAAAAAACACTTTACACGTTGTAAATTATTGAAAATTCATATTTTATTGCATTTTTTGTTATAATATACAGACAGGACATGACGTATACATATAATAATGACATATTATGAATCTGCCAAGTCTGACGGAAAGAACGATATATAATATGTCTGGGTCATATACTAAAATAAGCCTTCAAAACGCATTTAAACATGATGAGCAAAACCGGTAAAAATGACCTCGGCACAGAGGTGTGAAACGCCTCAGCAGCGAAAGGGTTAATAGGTTTTAAACATATTCACAAACATGTTGTAACATTGCTAAATATAGTGCCAAAAAATCAAAGGATAAATTCCCACATGCAAAAATTTATTAATAGCACTCTCCTATACCGTGGAGAGGGTAAACATAAATGCAGTCCAATGATTGGGGTTTAGATATAATGCAGCAGAATAAGCCAAAATCTGGCAGATCACACCTTGCTGTAGTTAGACTGATATAGCCCTATGATAGAATTGCTCAACAAATCAATGCTAAACCTTCACTTGAGCTCCTTTAAAAAGGGTAAAGGGAGGAAGGAATAGAACGTCCCACCTTAAATAAACCTTAATAATAGGTTTTAAACATATTGTAACATTGTAAAATATAGTGCCAGAAAATCAAAGGATAAATTCCCACATGCAAATTTTTTTTTAGATATTTATAGCACTCTCCTATAACGTGGAGAGGGTAAACATAAATGCAGTCCAATGATTGGGGTATAGATATAATGCAGCAGAATAAGCCAAAATCTGGCAGATCACACCTTGCTGTAGTTAGGATGATATAGCCCTATAATAGAATTGCACAACAAATCAATTCTAAACCTTCACTTGAGCTCCTTTAAAAAGGGTGAAGGGAGGAAGGAATAGAATATCCCACCTTAAATAGACCTTAATAGGTTTTAAACATATTCATTAACAGGTTGTAATATTGTTAAGTATAGTTGCCAAACGATCAAAGGATAAATTCTTACATGCAAATTTTTTATTTTTTTTATTTTATTTTATAGCACTCTCCTATACCGTGGAGAGGGTAAACCGCCACTCAAAAAGGTTTCAAATGGTACCAATGTGTTCACTCTTAGATCTGATAGAATTCCTGTGCTGGCCTTATAATAACCACACAATAGCACATTGAGCTGATCGAATAACCTTAAATGGTACCAATGTATCTATACCTAAGTCTAATGAATCTCTGTCTGGTCATATAACAGTCATAGAGCAACACATGGAGTGGATCAATGGTTCCTGCATAACAGCCCCAATGGCTATAAATTGTTAACTGGTCATAACGCTTGAAAAACAGTAATGCCTAAATGCCCAATAACTGCTAAAAACGATATATCGTTATAGATAGCAAACGCTCAAAAAATATCACATACAACATCAAGGGCTCGTACCTTTGCACGCCTGCCAATGTGGTGTACATGATCCAGTGCACGGTGTGTGAAAAGGACTGCTATATTGGTGAAACTAGCCTTAAACTAAATCTCAGGATGAACCTGCACAGACACTCCATCAAGAACCACCTGGAAAATACATATTGTACCCTGGTAGGACATCACTTCAATCTAACAGGCCACTCCATCCAAAACCTCAAAATTAAAATCCTCAAAGGACATTTTAAAGACCACCGTGAAGGCAAGACATATGAAATGAAAGTGATCACATGTTTTAACACTATAAAAGACGGACTCAATGTGGATTGTCGGATATAATCTCTGCACGTGAATACAACACGTTATATATATTGGACTTCTCAGCCAAGCCTCCAATATGGCAGGGATTATTATTTCATAAGAAACTTATACGAGACACAAATATCAATCGTTTATATTTCCTAGAAATTCTCCTAAATTCTTTTAATTGTCTGTGTTTTGCTTTGAAGAATACAATAATCAATAATCGGATAAAAACATATATATATTTATTACGTATACAAAAAAGTTTCAAATCTCATATCATAAATAAAGATTAATAAACCACAATCCATCAGCACATAAAAACTAGCTTCACAATATATGTATCTCCTGTTTGTAACTGCATATATGATTAATATCATTTACCTTATCAGTTAGTAACTAATACACAAATGGTTAATAAACATTTCTGCTTAATACAACATGCATTTCCCAGCAAACAATGTTTAACCAGCTAGATCTTATAGAGATATTTATATCTCTCTATACTACATGGATCAACAAAAGATGAGTTAATTTAAAATGATAAGTAATAAAACTTATTTAGTGAATCCTCCCCTAATCTCGAGAATTAAACTTCTAATCTTTTGCTTTTTATTTCTAGTTATATAATTCCTTGCTTATTAATTTCAATCACAGTAATTTCCAAATTCAATATATATATTTGTATCAATCCTACAACAGTTTCTTTTAGGATAAATCCTTATGTCCACTTCTTCATATTTCTATCTGCAGAATAGAAATATTTAGACTTTTGGAGCTACCAAGAATCTGAGAAATCTCAGTCTATCTGTTGCAAAAATCTACAGATATATATATTTACATTAATTCCTTAATTTAAATAGCTCTCATACATTACCTCTCCAATCTGGATTTTGATGAGTCTGCCTTGGAATTCTTTATGTAATATTTTGGAATATGTGAGTCTTATCAGTTGAATTCTTTTCTCGTTAATTCAACAGAATCTATTCTTCAATAATTATACTATTTACCAATTATATACTTATACAATATTTATTGGAGCATACATTTTCTACTGTAAATATAATAGAATATACCTTGATTATAGAAATATATTTCGTGAATATAATTATACATTATAGAATTTAACTCTTATTTTCCTATATCCAAAAGACAAAATATCTTTTTGTTTTAAAGACTTAAAACAGATCAATAAATTTAATTAGGACAGATCTTAGCACTTAGCTTGGGCCATATATCACACAAAGACGTTTTAAGGTTCCTTCATGTCTGGTATTTTTAAAAAAATATATAAGATCTCACCCAGCCATGAACTCTGTAAAAAAAATCTCGGTTAATTTCTAACTAGGGAAATTTGGAAAAAGAAAAAGACTGTCTTTAAAAACAAAATGGCTACAGACATCCATTTTACCTTTTTTCCCTTCCAATATACCTGACATAACCCCCCTTTGGTTTCATCTATTCTTTGATCAAAATAGAATTGAGGAAAACATACAATATTTCCCCCCTTTACCAATTAGGCTAGGTTTCCACCTTTCGCAACACGTTTTTCTTCTTTCATCCATTTAATAATTGAAGATGCAGTGTTTTTAAACTTCAATGTACATACTTTCTTTGTTAGTACAATCATCCAGACAGTTAGAAACATAATTACTATACAAATCACAATCTCTGTAATCTTTGGCCCGTTATAAGCAGATAGCAATTGATAATCAAGCTGTGAATACATTGGAGCATAAATTGTTAGATTATCTTTCTTTATTAGAAGTTCAATGGTATGATCGGGCTTGTTCTCTAGAAATTTCAAATCCGGATTCATAGGTATCTCTCGTCCTTGGAATGCGTCAACAATTTTTATCTCGTCATACCAGACTTCATTCCCGACCGGATAAAGAGTAACGTCTCCGATAACAACTCTTGATTCTTTAGGAACTTTTACGAGAATCACTGGTGTTGGTATCAACACTTTCTTGTTTTGTACCAGATCCTTCCGGAAAACATTGACTTCTTTTTCTGTAGTGCTTACCAGCCATTTATCTTCGATCAATATAGCATTAACACTAGAATTGTCCTGAGTCTTCTTAAAAGTAACCTGACATGTCTCAGACCCATGTCTAAGATATTCCATTCCACACAAAGCTTGAGTTACGTCGTAGACAAAAGGTTTACCTTCACATTGGTAATTATGGTCCTTGAACTTGACACATTCTGTTAGAATTGGAATCGAGTATACTTCAGGTTCCCAGGGCTGATAAGTAACTATCTCTGGAGTTTGTATCTTTACATGAAATCCATCTTGAAAAGTTCCGACATTATGGACATGTTTGATTTGGAAAACATTCTTTTTAGCCACAAAAGGAATAGCTAAAAGAAAACAGACCTCCATACGGTCCGTATCAATATACAAAGGTATAGCGCTTCCCATCTCGAAAGACAAACTAATAGGTTGAATGTCTGTAGTACTTTCTCATACTTCCATTAACATTTTCTTTATCACTTCTCGAGAAACAAAATACAAAGGTACTCGTCCTTTCAGTAAATCATTTATACCACCTTGTACCTCATTTAAAAACATAAATGTATGGAACATCATCGGTTCTTTGAGAAACAACAGTTCTTGCTTAAATCTCTCGTGGGTCTCATGTAATTTAGATGAACGTGTAATCTGTTCGGTATGCAGATTTGTCGTAACAACAATCTTATTAACCACGGTTACCATTTTCTCCATATCGGCTTTTTGGTCTTCGACTGCCTGGTACAGAAATTCAATATTCTCTTTTAAATCATTCAATTCCTGTTTTAAAGTCTGTATAGAGACAGAATTCACTGCGGATGAGGTTGTGGCTACGACCACTCCCAGCACTGTGAAAACAACGGTTGCTATAACAAACCCGACAAATCTTTTCTGCCTGTCAGTCTTATACATAGAATGTTCAATAAACGGTTTCCTAGCATTCTCCAGTATGTCTCTCACGCTTACTTGTGCTTGATTTACATGAGCTTGATACCACATTCGGAATTCCAGAAGTTTGAAATCAGAAACATTGTATTTTCTTTCAAGAGACAATGCTGGATCTAGACTCACAAAAATCTTTTGATTTAACACTCTCCTTTCCGTCAAGAGAAATCCGGGCGCGTCTTGGATTATAATGCCAGAAGACGGTCCTGGCTCAAGTATTGGATCTGCTCGGAATTGGGCGGAAAACAATAGGATTGTCCAAATAGTCGCAATCTCCTTGGTGGTCCGACTCATCTTTGCAGATTAGCGTTGCAGTTCGGATTAACCACTTTTCTCAATTTCTGTTGAAAGAAAGAGTATAAATAACCATTCATAGACTAGCGATTTCACTCAAATTCCCTATAGATATTCTGATCTCTGATTAAATTAACGGTACGGATTTAATCTATCTACTAGCTTGAGTTAAACATCTGAATACTGGGAAGAAGAATCACATGTTAATCAAAACATCACTTCACATGATACCAGTTAAGTGTCTTCTGCTGGTCCAATTTCACATATTCTGAGGTGAGATCTAGGATGACAAACAAGCAATTGATTAATGTGAACCCATTTTTCAATACTCTCCTTTCCTTTGGGTATCTCTATTTTATACACCACAGGAGACAGTTTATCAATTATCGAGTATGGTCCTTTCCAGGATGGGAGAAACTTTCTCTCTTTTACTCGATCTCTACTGAAATTATACAGATACACCTTTTCGTCAATCTCATACTCCTTTTTGGTAGTCTTAACATCATAATAAGTCTTATTAGATACAGCGGCCTTCTCTAGGTTCCATTGCGCAAAAGCAAATGCTTGCTGTAAATGATGACACAGGTTTTCTATATACTGATGTGTGGTAGCAGCATTTATTAAATTCTGATCTGAAGTGCGATACAATAGATGTTGTGGTAACACCATCTTCCTTCCAGTCATTAACTCAAATGGTGACATCTTAGTCGCGGTACTTGGCGTGGCTCTGATAGCCATAAGCACTAAGGGCAACTTTACGTCCCAGTCCTTTCCTGATTCTTTTACAAATTTCTTTAGGACATTTACAATTGACTGGTTATAGCGTTTGACACTTCCACTAGATGCGGCACGGTACGCAATATGCAACTTACGCTTGACACCTAACATTTTCCACATTCTTGTCATTACATCACTTGTAAAATGGCTACCACGGTCAGACTCCAATCTTTGAGGTAAACCAAACCTGGAAAATATATGGTTAATAAGAAGAATTGCACATGTTTCAGCAGTATTATTAGGAGCTGGTAAACACTCTATCCATTTACTAAATAGACAGGTGACTGTTAACATATATTTGTTTCCCCTAGTTGATCTTGTGACAGGACCAATAAAGTCGATCTGAATATCGGACCATGGCAATGAGAAACCTTTCCTCTGGAGAGGTGCGCTATGAGTAGGGCCGTGAGGTTGAAATTGGGCACATACTAGACATCCATGGCAATATGTTTGGACGTCTTGTAACATATGGGGCCAATAAGCATAATCCCGCAATAACTCATAGGTGATCTTTTCACCTCGATGTCCCGCAGTGGGTGCATCATGGGCATGTTGCAGCATTAAACCTCTAAAGGCAGTAGGAACTACCCATTGTTGTATCTCATGCTTAGATGTTCTGATCAATAGACCATCCTTAATACTGAATTGGGCCTTGGATCTCATTAAAATACGAAGATCCTCAGTCTGGTCAGGACTCTCTTCAGGTAAAGGATTATCACTAGGATTTTCAATATTTTTGTAAAAGATTCCAATTACAGGATCTTCCTTTTGGCTGTTAATTAAATCTTCATTGGGAGAATCTTGACACCACTGTGCTATATTACTCTCGATCTTAGATTTAGTCTGCTGACGGGTAAGTACATCTACATATGTTTCATTTAGTAAGTGATCAATATTTATAATTTCGTCACTGACTGCACCCTGTTTAGCCAATTTGTCAGCTAGGTCAGTGCCTTCTTTATCCATACCTGAAATTTTGGAATGACCTTTCGTCTTTTTCCAATAAACGGTTAAACCATTTTTAGTCACCATCTTATCTATTTCTCCAAATAGATCGGCATGTTTAACAGGTTTGTTATTGGACCTGAGCATATCATTTCTTTTCCACCCAGGCAAATATTCAATGAAACTGTTACGGACATAATTAGAATCTGTGACTATCAGAAATTCTTTAACATCATAGTCTATAGCCATTTGAATGGCTTTGTAAACTGCAGCTAATTCAGCGACTTGGCTACTTTTAGCACCGATGTTATATCCTACTGATATATTGGGATATTCTTTTGTCCATGCAATACCAATGCCAGCTACCAGTTTCCTCTCTTCTTCCACGATGGCGTGGTAGGCACAACCATCTATATATACACGTGGAAGTAGGGAACAGTATTCTTCGTCATAGGCCTTGTAAGGCGATGATGCTTGCTCTTGTAAGAAATCCTCTCCTGGGAGTTCTTTTTCAGAGGAGGGATCTGCACAATCATGGAGTTCGGCAAGTCCTTGAGCTACTGGATTCTTTTGATCCTGTCTATACCGTACCTCCAATGGCCATCCTTGTAAGGATAATGTCCATGCAGTTATTCTGCTATTGGATAGGTTCCCGTCCCTTATTCGACTACTGTGTAGATATTGTAAGGGTTGGTGTGCAGTTTCAATTATTATCCTCTCTCCATGGATATAACTCCAGAAATTCTGTAGGGCCCAGACTGTGTCTAGTAATGTTTTTTCACAGTCACTAAATTTAATCTCCACTGGAGATAGGGACTTACTGGCATATGCAATAATTTTACTCTGATCATCTTGCTTTTGACATAAAACGGCGCTCATGCTCAAATCAGTAAAACCAGTCTCCAGATAGAAAGGTTTACCCCCCTCTGGATAGGCTAGGCATGGAGCCTGGGTGAGTTTTAGTTTAAGCTCAGTCATAGCTTGTTCTTGAGTCTCCCCCCATATCCACTTTACATCTTTCTTAAGCAATGTTAATAGAGGTTTACAAATCTCTGCATAATTTTCGATAAACTTACGTGAGTAATTCATCATACCCAAGAATGATCTTAGTTCACTGATGTTAGTGGGAGTTCTGGACTTTATCACTGCTTCCACCTTCTTCCGCTGAGGATTTAGGCCTTCGGATGTAATCTCATATCCCAGGAAATTGACCCTGGTGCGACACCATTGTGCTTTCTGCAATGAGATTTTAACCCCTGCCTCTCTCAACTGGTTAAGAACATGTCTAATTTCTTGAATATGCTTCTCAAACGAAATACTTTTCAGTAAAATATCATCCACGTACGTCAAATTACCCCTCTTGGCTGCATCTGGCATGGCTTTATGTAAAAAGACAGCGAACTCATGACCTGAGTTTATGTAGCCAAAGGGCATTCTGGTCCACGTAAATTGTTGTTGACCGAAGGTGAAGGCCAATTTATATTGGTCCTCAGGACTTACCTGAATTGTCCAATATCCTTGGGCACAATCCAGCGCGGTAAAAATCTTACAACCTTGCATTTGGACTAGACATTGATCAATATATGGTACGGGCCAGCCGGATCTGTACACACGTTTATTTAGCTGTCTCAAATCAGCACATAAACGCCATTGACCATTCGGCTTAAGGATTCCGAGGATAGGATTATTATAAGAGCTGTGCACCGTCCTTATAATTCCCCTTTCTTTTAGATTCCATAATATCTCCGCCAGCGAGTCGTAACACGCTAAGGGAAGCCGATATTGTCTGACATATACAGGAGGAGCGTTAGGATCAGTTTGGACCCTAGCTATATGTAAGTCGGTGACTCCACAATCATATGAATCCTTAGCAAAAATATCTTGAAATTCTATTAGAACTTCTTTTAACTGCTGGCGCTCCATATCATTAGAACATCCGTCAGCGAAAGATATTTGTTGCTGGACCATGTCCTGAAATCCTGGAAAGATTTCAGGTTGACCGAACTCATAGGCCTCTCAAACCTTTCAGAGAGGTCATGATTGGACTTACTTGCTTCTCCAGCAAAGTGAGTATACTCCTCTGCTTCCTGTGTAGTCAGGGGATGATCAAAGGTTAAGGATGATTCCTCTACCTTGCAGATTCCTTCTTCAGAACTGAAAGGATAAACAGAATATATCGTGAATAATCCTTCGGGCCACGAATTAAATGATTCTTCAATCATTTGTTCCTCTGTGAGGTAACGTTCAGGTATTAACCCGATAACAGCATTCTGGAACCCGAATGTATAATAATCTGAATCCAGTGCTAGACCTATTGTAGTGTCTTTAGGCAAATGGATTTCCTGTGAGGAATTATTATGTATTATAATTTGGGTTCTAGATTGGTGTATTTTCACCATGGGTGTAGGATTTGCTGAAATTCCTAACCCATGTATCCGATTGGAAATACAGACTAGTGCCTCAGAATTTCTCAACTTCTGACCTTCCATTACCTGTAAAGGTAATGGGTAATTTACAGAGCCTGGTGGAATACAAACCTCATATGGTACCTGTAAGTTTACTGCGTATGGCAGTGTCTGGCATGACTTAAGAGCTTTATCTTTGTCCTGGAATTCACAGGGGTTCTCTTTTTGTCTGGTCCATATGTGGGAATTAATCAGATCCACTTGCATAGCAAAACGATGAATTATATCGTTACCTACATAAATCTGATAACCAGGTTAATTTAGGACCAAAAATAAATGTGTGGCAGTTTTATTCCCAATAGAAATAGATAACATACATTTTCCAACCACATTATGACTGTCTCCGTCATTATCTAGATCTGTTATCCACTCATCTTGAGGATTTGGGTATCTGATCACTTTAAGGTCAACTATTTTATTCAGCATTTGCCTGCTAATATAGCTATATTCCTGGGCCAAATCTAGCTTAGCCATTTTTTCTCCAGCTAAACTATTTACACGTATATGGAAAAATACCTCTTCATTTATCTTCTCTATTTCAGTTAAGAACTGAGAATGGTCACTATGTCCGTTTGGTTCTGTCTCCCTCTTGTGGAGGTGAATAATTAGCATGTCATTTTCCAGACATATATCTCGAATTCTCTCAGGGGGAACACATATGATGTTATCCTCCTGCTCTCCTGGAGTCAGGGGCTTTGGCCTTAAGAAAGAGATATCAGGTGTCTGGCTATTTCTGAAGTGGACTTCAATAGAATCCGGCCTTTCCTCAATCACATGGCAGTTACAATGAGCGTGATGGGATTGGGATCTATCGTAGCTGATTGGAACATTTACTTGGGACCAAATAACCTCATTGATAAAATCAATGATTGGATTTAACCTTTTGAGAAGGTCCATTCCAATAATTAGATGATTTTGGGGCAGATCCATGATAAGCGTTGGATGCCGAATTAGTTTATTCCCCAATTTAAAATCCAATTTAGCTGTGCCCAGAACTTTCAGAGATGTGCCACTCACACTCACTAGATTAGCATTAGATTTATCTAATCTAGGCTTCCTGGAGGACAGTTCTTGGACCTGTTCAAAATAATTACCTGATATTAACGTAACCTGGCTTCCAGTGTCTAGCAAGGATGGAATATGTGGTAAATTATCTTGTAATTCTACGTTCACATAATATCGGTCTTCAATGCTATGCAATTTACAGAGAAATTTAGAGTGAGATATGAAATTAGGTTTTGTACAGATTTTACCGACTGATTTTGCTCTCTCAAACATGCTTTTGGCAGCTGTGCTGTCCATTTCGGATCCAGTCTTCTCAGCTTGCTCGCACTTAGTCTGGGGAGATAATATACATTTTCCTTCTCTTTGCAGGGAAGGGTTTAAAATCTCATCAACCATACAAACATTTGTATTAATCATTTCATTATCACTTTCTGGTAAATTGTCATGGATACTGGTTACTTCATCAGAAACATCATCTAGTCACTGGTTGGATGGGGCTGCAGGTGTTGCATCGCTTACAACCTGACCAGGGTTATTTCCAGTCATTAACTGAGTGATCTGATCCAGTTTTTCTGTCAGCACACGGAAATTTTCCTGTATTTGACCAATACGCTGGCGTACATTATATCTCCGCTTTCTATTCGTCCTTGGGGACGAAGCTTGCGCATTATCAGACTCATCAGATTCAGTCTTACCTCTGGTTGCTTCCTGTCTAGGTACATTTTCCCTTGATATAACCCATTGACTTCTAGGTACCCATTGCTTTCTAGATTGAAAGTTACTTCCTGAATTTTCTCTGGCAAACCCTCTTTCCTGATCTGGTTTGGATTTTTCCCTTTTAGGTATGGAGTCACGCAATATTTCCGCATAACTCTTTTTGTGGGACTCAAATTTAATATCACCATTTTTAACGTGAGTTTCCTCTATTTCCTCAGGTGAGTTTTTCACTCTTTTCCCCTGAGTTTCTTCACTATATTCAAATACAGTAAATAGGGTCATACTTTCTTTTAGTACCCAATCCAAACCATTTCTCGGGTCATAATCTCTTGCCAAAATAACCTTTATTTTATTTGGCAATGCGTCATAAAATAATTGAATAAATTCAGGGTTTTCAAAATCTGGGTTTCTTTCAGCCAAGCTGTACGCATTTTTAAGGACTGAAAGACCTTTGATTAGGTCTGCATTTTAGAGTTAAAATTGCTCTTTTCGCAGCTAGACTGGTGCGGTTAGGCCCAAATTCAGATTTGACCTCGGAGACTATTTTACTCCAGTTACGTATACCAGATTCTTTCAAAGACTGAAAAAAATACCTATGTTTGCCTTCAAAGACCCATGGGATAAACTCAATTTTCTGAGCATCTGAAGTGACCCCTAAAATTGACAATGCTTCTTCAAACATCTCTAAATGATTTATTATTTTTGGCGAACCCTTTTGCTGGTCCCAGATACCTACTGAGTTTTTTAAGAAATGGACAATTTTCGTTAAATCCTGTACTTTATGAGATTTCTTAATAGGCTGTGGCTGGCTAGAGTGATGTGATTTGAAATACTCCTGTGTAAGAGGCTTCGCTCTTTTTTCATCATGAGATTTACTTTCACTTTCGCATTCGCTCTCGCTCTGCAGCGATCTGTCACCAGGCCTAATCAGTGATGAGTTATAGCTCACAGCTTTCAAATTCAGATTTTTATTAATCTTTTTCTCTGAGTTTCCTCTGAGAACTTTGTGCTAATTAACACGTCAAGTTTCAAACATGCCCTTCTATACTTTCTTTCCCAGTTCATGATATTTTTGTTGTGTTTTTTTATTTGAATTGAAGTTCACATTCTTTTCCTAGTCTCCTCCATTTTGTCTCACTCATGACCCCTCCTCTCCTCCGTGTTGTCTCACTCATGACCACTCCTTTTCTTTGTGTCCAAAAATGTGTTGCATTTTTTTTCTCCATTTTAAAAGTATTTTAGCCATATGAATTTTAAAGTTTTTGACAGGTTAATAATACATTTTTTTCCCAAGTTTTACTTTAGGTGAAAATTACCCATGCATGCCAACTTTGCTCAAGCTAGATGGAAGATTATGTGATACCAATATTGATAAAGCTGTTGGAATTGAAGGAAATTTACTCAAACACATTATCATTTCACATTGCAATGTTACATCAACCGGATAATAAGGAATTATCAGACACCAGGCAATAAAACAATCTAATTATCGACAACTCATCAATAAATCATGCTATTTATAGAAGATCATTGATTTGGAAATACAACTTAAGACATGTCAGTTTTACAAAACTGTTATTTTCAACCAATAAGACAGAAGACAAAGAAAGAAGATAATGTATTTTTATATGCTGATGTCGTCTAAGTGATAATTATTTTGTGTCTTTTATTATTTTATTATTTTTGTTGTTTAGTTACAATCAATATTGTTCAAACTTCCCTGACACATTTAGGATTATTGAAGATCACATCCAATTAAAATTAGAGTTAATTAATGTATTTTAATGTATTTTGGAACATATAATTTAATGCATTTAATGCATTTGCATAAATACGTTTCATGACATATATAGTGGTAAATGGAAAGTTCTGATCCGGTAAAATTAATGCTGTTTTTATTTTTTTTATTTCATTGAGGATTGGTGTGTTTTATAAACACCAGGTTTGTTTCAAAACACCGAACAAGACTGAATAGGATAGTAATTAAATATTTTTTTGATATTTAAAATGGGTGGAATATGCACTAATATGCTAATACTGCTATTTCCCTTTTGAGCCAAAGTTGCGTATATATATTTTTCTCTAACAATGAGTCAGAAGTAGTATAATTTTTTTCTCGTTGCGTGAGGCCGATAGGCTTTGCGGGGAAATTTTAAAATTTATTATCTGTGTCTCTTCTTGTGTAAATTAAAATTTTTATTGTTTTCGTGCATTTGAGAGTGACAATGAATGAATGGATGTATATGATTAGCGGGGTATACCATATTTTCTTTTCTTTTTTCTTCTCTTTATTGTTGCTAAAACCATATCACATCATCAAGAAACCTGACAGTCACAATGACTGCATATGGAACGAATCATGGACATTTTGTGTCAAGGTCAAAGGTCACAGGTAATAAGCAACCAGCGCAAAGAGACAGCTTGTTCAGGAGTCCCTATGGTGGGAGCTCTGATGACATTTAATGATTATGCATCTCAAGCTGGGATGTTGAAAAAGACCAGACCTTGATCTCGCACTGTGGACTATGGTATTAGATTATGGAATCTTATTTTTTTTTTATTTTAATCCCCTAGATAAGTGTGAGAAAGGAATGGATTTGGGAAAATGAGAATGTATTTCTTGAGAGTGTGTATGAATGCAGGTGTGTATGCGGTCTGTGGAGTGAAGCTGAACATAGGAAAACACACAGATATAGATCTGACTCATGTTGATTATTAGATAAATAACCTTTTACATTCAAGTTATTATATTTTTCTTGTTCGGTGAAGTACATTTTGGGAAACGGGAATAAATAGTTATTCAATGTCTAGATTAGGTATTTTGGCCCAAACTCCAAGTGTGGTTTGCTGGTAGAGTGAATCTAGATAGATAAGTATATTTTATGCTCATAAAGGGCCTCCTTGGGGAATCCTTTTCATATATCGTACAGGTATTAGGCAAGGATACTATGGCCCAGGTATAATTAGTTTTATTGTCTAGTTTGTTTTATCCATTTTAGTGATCACGATTGTATATGTGATCAATGAGACGATTGAAAGGTATTTTAATATGATAGGTAGTTTTTTAATTTTTGCATTAGTGTGAAATCCCCCCCCTCCTTTTTCCAGCACGGTGTCTGTTCAATTGAGTTTCCTCTCGAGGCTAGTCAGCGGGGTGATGGAAATAGATATCCTGTGTTGACTTAGAATGCCCGCGAAATCTTTGTTACATGATGTAGAAATGTATCTGCTCTGATTGGTTGTTGTATCACATTCCTATGTTGGGAGTGAAAACTGCAGGAAGTGTTTATGTATAACGGACATTTCTATTGGATGTTGAAACAATAAACCAATCTGTCAGACCACGGACTGATCAGATGCTAATCTGCCATATCTCGGTGTGGTTGGGTCTGTCGTCTCCTCTGATCAGAGTCGCGCAGCGCCTTACTTCATTTTTGATATATAAGAAGAAACTTGAAAAAGGTTTATGGTAATTATAATGGAAATTAGAACTTAACATTTACGGTATCATGCAAGTCACAATTTTTATTTTCTAAACTGTCTCTGTTTTTTTTGTCATCATTCAATCTCTTGTTCATTTCTGCGATCAAGTATATGCATTCAGGCACAATTTTTAAAACAAAAATCTCTTTGTCTTTTTTATTTGTGGCTGCACTTATCTTTCGCAAACACTCAAGAAAATTTGATTGATCTGACCAGATTGAATCAGCATAACTAGAAACATTTGATTTCAATTCCTTTATCCAATCAAATAAATCGTCTGTGAAGAGTAACTTGTCCTTTAGATAAGACATAACATCTATCAATACTATTTGATTTGCATGCATCTGTACATCTTCCTGAGTCTCAGATTCTGACTCTGACATTTTTTACACTGTTTAGTAGACAACCGTAAAACCACAAGTCAAAATACAACAAGGAGTCAAAATATATATATATTTTATCTCTGTCTAATCAGACAATACTGACAATTATATTCCAAACAAAAACTACAATCTCGGTACAGTGCCTCCAATATGTCTATATTGGACTTACTGGACCTATCTCGGCAGTTGCCTCCAATATGTCGGATATAATCTCTGCACGTGAATACAACACGTTATATATATTGGACTTCTCAGCCAAGCCTCCAATATGGCAGGGATTATTATTTCATAAGAAACTTATACGAGACACAAATATCAATCGTTTATATTTCCTAGAAATTCTCCTAAATTCTTTTAATTGTCTGTGTTTTGCTTTAAGAAAACAATAATCAATAATCGGATAAAAAGATATATATATTTATTACGTATACAAAAAAGTTTCAAATCTCATATCATAAACAAATATTTATAAACCACAATCCATCAGCACATAAAAACTAGCTTCACAATATATGTATCTCCTGTTAGTAACTGCATATATGATTAATATCATTTACCTTATCAGTTAGTAACTAATACACAAATGGTTAATAAACATTTCTGCTTAATACAACATGCATTTCCCAGCAAACAATGTTTAACCAGCTAGATCTTACAGAAATATTTATATCTCTCTATACTACATGGATCAACAAAAGATGAGTTAAATTAAAATGATAGGTAATACAAATTCAATATATATATTTGTATCAATCCTACAACAGTTTCTTTTAGGATAAATCCTTATGTCCACTTCTTCATATTTCTATCTGCAGAATAGAAATATTTAGACTTTTGGAGCTACCAAGAATCTGAGAAATCTCAGTCTATCTGTTGCAAAAATCTACAGATATATATTTACATTAATTCCTTAATTTAAATAGCTCTCATACATTACCTCTCCAATCTGGATTTTGACGAGTCTGCCTTGGAATTCTTTATGTAATATTTTGGAATATGTGAAGATTATCAATATCAGAAAATCAATGCATGTGAGTTAGAGATTTGGTGAGAGTCAGAGATTTGGTGATAGTCTTGAGTGCCTCATGTGCTGGAATCTTGGAATTTCTCATATGTATTGGAAGTCTGAATGCATTGCGGTGTGAGTCTCTGAATCTCGGAATGACTGCAACCAACATTGCCGCTTCAATTATAGTCAATTTGACGTCACTAGCAATATCTTCACCATATCAAATATAATATTTACTATCCTCTAGAGGGCAACATTGCACTTCTTAATTAATTCCACCATTTCTTTTTAATATCCTTATCTCGTGTCAAAGGTCAATCTGACTTAACAAAGACCCTCTCTCTCCCTATGTAGACATTTAGTCTCTACATATCAAAATTAGATTTATATCCTCACTCCTTTCTAAATTTTTACTGAGTCTTATCAGTTGAATTCTTTTCTAGTTAATTCAACAGAACCTATTCTTCAATAATTATACTATTTACCAATTATATACTTATACAATATTTATTGGAGCATACATTTTATACTGTAAATATAATAGAATATACCTTGATTATAGAAATATATTTTGTGAGTATAATTATACATTATAGAATTTAACTCTTATTTTCCTATACCCAAAAGACAAAATATCTTTTTGTTTTAAAGACTTAAAACAGACCAATAAATTTAATTAGGACAGATCTTAGCACTTAGCTTGGGCCGTATATCACACAAAGACATTTTAAGGTTTCTTCACGTCTGGTATTTTTAAAAAAATATATAAGATTTCACCCAGCCATGAACTCTTTAAAAACAAATCTCGGTTCATTTCTAACTAGGGAAATTTGGAAAAAGAAAAAGACTGTCTTTAAAAACAAAATGGCTACAGACATCCATTTTCCCTTTTTCCCTTCCAATATACCTGACAGGATTCTGTCTTTTTAACCCATTATCATATCGCCACTAGACATGTGCATTCGTTTTAGTACTAAAACGATATAGTCCGAATTTTGGGATAATTTAGTTTTCGTATGACCCAAGAGATACGAAACTGCTCAGTACAAAAAACGAAAAACTAAAATAAAATAAAGTTTTAGTTTGTCCTTTTTGTGATATTACATTGAGTGAAGGAGACCAGCAATGAAGAGTGCAACATCTGAAGTTCTGCACCCTCCACATGCCAATACATCAGGCCTCAAAATTTCCACTCGCCTGCTCGCATTTGGCGAGTGGAAATTACATGAGGGCGAGTGGGAATGCAGAGGCAGGGCAGGATGGGGGTTAGGTGGGGCGAGTAGCTTTTAAGGCCTGGCTAGTAGCTTGGGACTTGAAATTTTGAGTCCTGCAATACATTATACAGAGAAAGGTATAAATTGAGGAGGATGTTCTATACAGAGAGGGCTATTAATTAATGCAGGAGGATGTTTCTAAACATTATACAGAGAGGAGCTTTTTTTTTAAATTATTTTTAGCCCTTTAAATCCAGTGGCTGTGAGCGCTGAGATCGGCTGCTTGTTACATTGTACTGAGAAATAATATATCAGTCTCAGCTGTTACAGTAACTGACTGTAACAGCGCGCAGTTTCAGTAAAGCAAGGAAATAATATTGTTATAACCTATTTATATATAAAAATATTATTTACTAGTTTTACTGAAAACTCTGAGCGCTGGGATGAGCAGCAGTCAGTTACTGTAACAGCTTTGCCTGACACGGGCAGTATTACAATGTTGGTGCTAACTTAACCAGAGCGGTTGTAAACTGAAAACCTCCATAGGCTATAATGGCTCTGAGAAGTTTACAGTGGCAAGAGAAAGTATGTGAACCCTTTGGGATTACGTGGAGTTTTGCATAAATTGGTCATGAAATGTGCTCTGATCTTCATCGAAGTCGCAACAATTTGAAAAACCGTCTGCTTAAAATAGTACAACACAAACATTATGTTTTCATGTGTTTATTGAACAGAACATGTAAACATTCACAGTGCAGGGTGGAAAAAGTATGGGAACCTTTGGACTTAATAACTGGTTGACCCTTCTTTGGCAGCAATAACCTCAACCAAAAGTTTCCTGTAGTTGCAGATCAGACCTGCCCAACGATCTGGAGTATTTTTGGACCACTCCTCTTCACAAAACTGTTTCAGTGTAGCAATATTCTTGGGATGTCTGGTGTGAATCACTCTCTTAAGGTCATGCCACAGCATTTCAATCGGGATGAGGTCAGGACTCTGACTGGGCCACTCCAGAAGGTGTATTTTGTTTTGTTGAAGCCATTCTTTTGTTGAATTACTTGTATGCTTTGGGTCATTGTCCTGTTGCATCACCCATCCTCTGCGGAGCTTCAGTTGGCAGACAGATGGTCTTACGTTTTCCTGCAAAATGTCTTGATAAACTCGGAAATTCATTTTTCCATAAATGACAACAATCTGTCCAGGCCCTGAGGCAGCAAAGCAGCCCCAAACCATGATGCTCCCTCCGCCGTGTTTTACAGTGGGGGATGAGGTTTTGATATTGGTGTGCTGTGCCTTTTTTTCTCTACACAGTGTTGTGTGTTTTTTCCAAACAACTCAATTTTGGTTTTATCTGTCCACAGACTATTTTGCCAGTAGTGCTGTGGAACATTCAGGTGATCTTTTACAAACTTCAAACGTGCTGCAATATTCTTTTTGGACAGCAATGCCTTCCTCCGTGGTGTCCTCCCATGTACTCCATTCTTGTTTAATGTTTTCCTTATTGTAGATGTGTCAACAAAAATGTTAGCATGTGCCAGAGATTTCTGTAAGTCTTTAGCTGACACTCTAGGATTCTTCTTTACCTCATTAAGCATTCTGTGCTGTGCTCTTGCAGTCATCTTTACAGGACGACCACGCCTAGGGAGAGTAGCAACAGTGCTGAACTTTCTCCATTTGTAGACCATCTGTCTTACCGTGGACACCTGAACATCAAGGCTTTTGGAGATACTTTTGTAACCCTTTCCAGCTTCATGCAAGTCAACAATTCTTAATCGTAGGTCTTCTGAGAGCTCTTTTCTGCGAGGCATGGTTCACATCAGGCAGTGCTTCTTGAAACCAGTAAACCCAAAACTGGTGTGTGTTTTTAACGGACAGGATAGCTTTCAGCAACACATCCAATAATAAATCACACTGGACTCAAGGTTGGCTCACTCCTGGCTCCAATTAGCTCTTGGAGAAGTCATTAGGCTAGGGGTTCACATACTTTTTCACCCTGCACTGTGAATGTTTAAATTTTCTGTTCAATAAAAACATGAAAACATATAATGTTTGTGTTGTATTATTTTAAGCAGACTGTGTTTTTCAAATTGTTGTGACTTAGATGAAGATCAGAGCACATTTTATGACCAATTCATGCAAAACTCCACGTAATCCCAAAGGGTTCACATACTTTTTCTTGCCACTGTACAACAGCTCTGGTTAAAGGGACACTCTAAGGTTAAAAAATGGGGGGGGGGTGATTTTTTATTAATCTATCCCTACTCCCTTAATAAATCGTTTTTTTTGTTGTTTTTTTTTCGTAACTGTCTTACCCTAAAATCCTCTTGTTTCCAGCGGCATCTTTTTTTTTCATACTCCCCTCCCTCCTCTTCCGCTCCCGTCCTTCTAGAGTCTTCTTGCCTTCTGGTTTACGTGAGAAGCGCGCATGCGCGCCTCTCACGTAAGCCAGCCAGTCGGCAGGCTTCCTCCCGGCTCCCTCTGAGGATTAGTGTTGCGCGCAAGAGGATGCGTGCAACACTAACCCTCAGAGGGAGCCGCCAGCTTCTGCGGTGAGTTGGAGACGTCATCGCGCTGAAAGCGGCAAAAGTCGGCAGAAGCGGGAAATATGATTCCCGCTCTGCTGACTGATAGCTGGGAAGGCGGAGTAAAGTCCTCCGCCTCTCAGCTGTTTTCAGCATTTACAGCTGAACCGCTGAGCGGAGGGAGGGGCCACAGAGCAGCATGCTCTGGGCATCATGACCACCTAAAATAGCTTAGGTGGTCATGTTGCCTAGAGTGTCCCTTTTAAGTTAGCACAATGTGGGTTATATTACATAGTTGATGCTGAGAGTGAGAGGTACTGTAATGAGCAGTGATCTCAGCCCTCTGAGGAGCCACCACTACAATAGTAATTGTATCTGCTGGTTTTCGGATGAATGAAATTAGTTTTCATACTAAAGAACTGAAAACGAATTTCTTTAGCAACTAAATAAATTGCATTTTAGGACTAATCCGTTAGTTCAAAACTAAATTTTGTGCTGTGCACATGTCTAATCGCCACATAACATTTAAAATTCTGGCTGATGTTTTGTTTCTTCTTGGTCTCTCTGTTTTTTTAATTTTCTTTTGTTTTGTTATGTTTTGGTGGGTTTTTTATGTCTTTTTCAGCCTTCACTGTTTTGTGTTTTGTTTTTTTCTTTTTCCTTTTTTTTCTTCTTTTCCTTCTTTCTTTCAAGTTGTATGATCTTATCTCTGTTGTTTTATTATGGGCCCAAGATCGCTCATGTGTTTATTTTCCCATTTTGAACATATCAATTGACTCCACTTTTTACAGCATCTAAATCCCCCCACCCATGTGACCTTAATGTCTTAATGTTCAATTCTAGGAACTGATCAGTAAGCTTCCAGACCTGAGGAAGAGAGGAATCCTCTCGAAAGCTTGTCTTTTAAATGTAACATTAGTCCAATAAAAAAGGTATCACTACGTACTGCTACACTCGTGATTGTATTATATATATATATATATATATAATACAAACAGCAAAAAGGTTTCATTCTACCTAAACTAAGTGGGTGCATCTAAGACATTAAATGCAAAATACGAGGAAAGAGCACTCCATATTAATGACCACCTTCTTCCAACATTTTCTGTAGCAAAAAAAGCACAGTTTTAAAAATGTTCAAAAAAAAACTGACTGAGGGAATAAATGATGGGGATTCAGTTCACAAAGTATGATCATATTTTGCTTAAGCCTGTCACAGTCACCAATGTGCCCCATCGTTTACAAGTCCTATCTAACTTGATCGAATCTGCACTTACAGGATCAACTCACCCTGGAGCTCCCCAGCAGGTCTAGGCTTTTATAGGCAGCCACAATCTATATGTCTAATACAAACAGCAAAAAGGTTGCACTCAACCTAAACTAAGCGGGTGCATCTGGTGATGGAAGAAGGTGGTCAGATATGTTATCTGTGGTTGTGGATCTATTGAAGAGGGATATAATGCTCAGATTCTGTGCTCATTTTGTTATAACAAGTAATATTCTAACCAATTGGCAGGATGCCAAATATAATCTTCGATTAGTTACTGTATATAATTACATAGTTGTATAGGCTAAAAAAAGACATGCGTCCATCGATTTCAGGCTTTCACACATCACCAACTGCTGTTGATCCAAAAGAAGCAAAAACCCAGTCTAACCGCTCACCAAAATGCAATATCCTGGGGGAAAAAAATCCCTCTCGATCCCAGAATGGCATCAGATTTCTCCTTGGATCAAGCATATTTTACCCACATATTAAATATTATAACCCTTAATATTATGTTTTGCAGGAAGCCATGGAACTGTAGTTTAAAAGTCTGTATAGTCTCTGACCCAAATACCTCCACAGGCAGAGAATTCCACAGCTTTATTGTTCTTACGTCTTCTTCCAGTCTAAATGGGTGACCACATGTCCCGTGTATAGTCCTATTAATGAATAAGTTTCCAGACAATTGTTTATAATGGCCCGTATATATTTATATCGTTATATCTCCTCAAAGGCAGATTTAAGCTTATTAGTGTTCCCTCATAACATAAATCTTAATTAGTCTATGACTATTCCCAAATCCTTATCCTGCTTTGATTTCCCTAACTCTGTATCATATAGGGTATAAGTGGCTTGTATTTTCTTCACTCCAAAGTGCATAACCTTGCATTTACCTACATAAAATTTTATCAAAAAGAGAAAAATAGAAAAAAACAGATATAGGGTAATATTGTTACCCCATGAGGATCAGTGTAGACAAGTGGCCTCTCACATATTTCTGATGTATAGAATGCCCATCATCCCAAAAAAGGATCCATTCTTCATCACCAAATATCAAATGCAGCAAAATTGTTGACGATGTATGTATATGAAAAAAAAGGGAAAGCGAATGATAATGCAGACTGTTATGTTAATAAAAAGCAGAATATTTATTGCACTCACATAGGCATAGTAAAAGAAAGGAACATCAAGGTATAAAATCTGCCAACCTGTCTGGATGAAGAGCAGTCCTGGGCCCAGCGGGCATAGCAATCCAGCTAAACACGTTTTGTTAACTATATTGACTTCCTCTGGAGCAATGATCAAAGAATATGCCAGCTAAAATAAATCCATACATCTAGAGTCCCCTTTATAGGTATCATTAACAGTATCCTTGCCTCCACGTACGTTGGACGCCATCTTGGGCGATGCACCGAAACTGCCCCATTGAAGACTATCGTGTCTTCTATTCACAGAATGGCGATTGCACCAAAATATGAATAGACCCTCAAGTGTTGAATTAATAAAAGGTTTTTAAATAATAAGAGAAATGTACTAAGTAATGTAATATAATTCAATGATGCAACGCTCAAAGAATATTTTTAATTAGTATATGTTTCCAGATATCAGTAATATTTTTTTCAGAATAGGTTTCATTAATATAATTTCCTCATCTCAGGACACTTAAATAATGCAATGTTCAAAAAAATATTTTAATTAGTTTATTATTTCCAATACCATTGTATATTAAAATTTTCTCATCTGTGCTTTCTATTATATTTGTAGTTAGCTTGGGTTTCACCAATTTAACAAAGTGCCCCCCACTGTTGTTTATTATATTATATTTTGCAAAAAAAAAGCATTTTATAGAGTAACCAGACTTTAAATTAAATCACTAGGTAAAGAATATAAGGTGAAAATGAATTTAACTTATTCCATACTAAATGCTAGCCATTCTATAGAATACTTAAGCCATTTTATACAATAAACTGTCTCCCAGTTTGCCTGTAACACACATACACACACACATACATATACAGTATATATCAGACATCTGTAAAAGCAAAAACATTGTTTCATAATTTACACTCTGTCTACTAATTATGAATGCTTCACTTAGTACAAATTTAATTTCTTCATTATAAATTAACAGTAAATGAGCCTGTGGGCATGTGCACAGACATATTACTGAGCAATTAATTATTTCATTAAACCCTCACCTGATGTGTGAGAGGTTAATCGGGAGAGCAGATGGTCTTCTGAGACGCCGATCTGTTCCTGAACCTCATGACCATCATGAAGATAAAAGAGCTCTTGCCCCTCCACCTCTTCCCATCCATGACCAGCGGTTGAGAGATTAAATATTTTGTTTCATTATAATGATTAAATATCAGTGACTGAGCATTTGTGCCTGTGTACAGACTTGATACCTTGCAGCTAATTCATTAATTAAATAAACCTACACCAGTCACTAGCAGCAGAGGTATTGATCTAGAGAATGGGTGGATCTTTGTGGAATCGATCACCTTCCAACTTTCATTACCTGAGATGTCCGAAGGAGGCATTAGAAATTCTCCATAGGTCTGTCCACCCCTCGACAGTGGGTTATGGGTTGGAAATTAGAGTGGGTGGGCTGTTGGTATGATCTTCTGGGCTGTAGGATGAGAAATTAGGAAAGTGTGGAGTAACATTCTAAACTTTATCCCAAACTAGGTGCCCTGTACAGAAACAAATCCTGCCTGAGCCCCGCGGTAAGAAAGCAGATTGTACAACAAATGCTTATGCTGGCTATTGAATATGGAGATGTAGTGTATGCAGCTGCCCCGCAAACACACCTCCAGAAACTTACTACATTGTATAACTCATTCTGCCGCTTTGTGCTACAATGTAACTACATGACCCACCATTGTGACATGTTAAAAGAGCTAAACTGGCCGTCGCTGGAATCCAGACACACCCTTCACCTTTCCAACCTGGTGTTTAAGAGCTTTTCTGGGAAGCTGCCACCATACCTGAATAGACTGCTTCCCCCAGCAGTTCCCTCCTCCTATAACCTCCGATCCAGGACCAGCACCTTACTTACAATACAACAATACTAAAAGAAAGTGGCTCGATCCTCATTTTCCTACAGAGAGCCGCAGTTATGGAATAACCTCCCAAACATCTTCAAATCTTCACCCATTCTTAGGTCACTCAAGAGCTCCCTATTAACATACCTCAATACGGAATGCACATGGAAACATGTAACATAATGACTATTTCCTACATATTTATTTTCTGTGTAAATCTGTATTTGTGTTTTGTTTTTTAATATCTTGCATGTTATTAGCATTGTATTTCTGTAATGACTGTAACATTTTAATGTTCTCAAACCCAGGATATACACTATATTGCCAAAAGTATTCGCTCACCTGCCTTGACTCGCATATAATTATTATTATTATTATTCTTTATTTATAAAGCGCTAGCATATTCCGCAGCACTGTACAATAAGCACAGTATAGACAGGGTTACAATACATTGAACAACATTTGACAAACAGTACAGGAGGAGATGAGGGCCCTATTCCCGTAGGAACTCACAATCTGGGAGGGTTGGGGTTGGAAACAGGAGGAGAGGACTGTAAGGTGAGAGTGATTGATGATTGCGTCAGTGAGTTGGGTGGTAGGCTTCCCTAAATAGGAACGTTTTAAGGGAGCGTTTGAAGGAAGAGAAGTTAGGGGAAAGTCTGACAGTACGAGGGAGAGCGTTCCAGAGAGTGGGGGCTGCGCGTGAGAAATCCTGCAGTCTATCATGGGAAGAGGTGATGCGGTGAGAAGCTAGGCGCAGGTCACTGTTTGACCTTAGGGAGCGGGCTGGGGTGTATTTGGTGATTAGTGAGGACAGGTAGTGGGGAGCTGAGTTAGTGAGGGTTTTGTAGGTAAGGATAAGGATTTTGAACTTAATTCTGCAGTGGATGGGGAGCCAGTGAAGGGACTCGCAGAGGGGAGCGGCAGAGACAGAGCGGCGGGTGAGGTGAATTAGCCTGGCGGAGGCGTTCAGGATGGATTGTAGGGGGGAGAGGCGGGACAGAGGGAGGCCAGATAAGAGATTATTGCAATAGTCGAGTCGGGAGATTACCAGGGCGTGTATGAGTTGTTTTGTGGCGACAGCGGTAAGAAATGGCCGAATTCTGGAAATATTACGCAGTTGGTATCGGCAGGAGGAGGAAAGAGACTTGATGTGGGGGATGAAGGAAAGAGCAGAGTCAAGTGTAACTCCAAGACAGCGAACTTGGTTTGATGGGGAAATGGTGATACCCTCCACCGTGATAGAGAAGTCAGGAGGTGGGGAGGCATTGGAGGGAGGAATAAGTAGGAGTTCAGTCTTCGACATGTTGATCTTTAGGTGGTGGGAGGCCATCCAGGAGGAGATGCCAGATAAACAGTCACTGACTTTTGAAAGGACAGGGGGAGAGAGATCAGGGGTAGAGAGGTAGATCTGAGTGTCATCAGCGTAGAGGTGGTAATTGAAGCGAAAGCTGTTGATGATTTTGCCCAGGGAGGAGGTGTAGATGGAAAAGAGCAGAGGACCAAGGACAGAGCCTTGAGGTACACCAACAGATAGAGGCAATGAGGAGGAGGAGTTACCAGCAAAGGACACACAGAAGGACCTGTTGGATAAATAGGATTCGACCCAAGCGAGTGCAGTGTCACCGAGACCCAGAGAGTTGAGGGTCTGTAGAAGGAGGGGGTGGTCAACAGTGTCAAAAGCAGCCGAGAGGTCAAGCAGGATGAGAATAGAATAGTGGCCGTGTTTTTTAGCAGTTAGGAGGTCGTTGGTGACTTTGGTGAGGGCAGTTTCAGTTGAGTGTAGGGGACGGAAGCCAGATTGCAGGGGATCAAGTAGGGAATTGGAGGACAGGAAGAGGGAGAGGCGGTTGAAGACTAGTTTTTCTAAGAGCTTTGATGTGAAGGGAAGCAGGGATACAGGGCGGTAGTTGGATGGAGAGTTGGGATCTAGGGATGGTTTCTTTAGTAAAGGGGTAACTAGCGCGTGTTTGAAGGCGGATGGAAAGGAGCCAGTGGAGAGAGATAGGTTGAAGATGTGTGTGAGAGCAGGGGTGAGGGAGGAGGAGAGGGGAGGAATTAGATGTGAGGGAATGGGGTCGAGCGGGCATGTGGTGAGATGTGAGGAGGACAATAGGAATTGACTTCCTCCTCAGTGGCTGGGAGGAAGCGGCAGAGGGTGGCAGAGGGGACCTGTGGGAGTGGAGGTGGCAGATAACTATCTTGTGTTGGGATGTTGCGTCTGATATTTAGAGTTTTACTGAGGAAGTAGTCTGCCAGGTCTTGAGCGCTGAAGGCAGCTGTGGGGGGAGGTGCAGGTGGGTAGAGGAGGGTGTTGAAGGTGGACCAGAGCCGTTTAGGGTTGGAGGACAGTGTAGATATAAGAGATGAGAAGAAGGATTGTTTGGCCAAGTGGAGGGCAGAGGTGTATGACCGGAGAATAAACTTGAAGTGAACAAAATCAGCTTCAGAGTGGGATTTCCTCCAGGCACGCTCTGCAGTGCGGGAGCATCTTTGCAGGTAGCGTGTCTGGAGGGTGTGCCAGGGCTGAAGCTGGCGGCGTGGGGCCTTACAGAGTCGAAGAGGAGCAAGCGTGTCTAGAGCAGAGATAAGAGTAGTGTTGTAGTGATTAGTGGCAGCATCAGGGCAGGTGAAGGATGAGGTATGAGGGAGGTGGTGAAGTAGGTTGGAGAATTGATGGGGGTCCACAGCATGTAGATTTCTGCGAGTGTGTGTGCGGGGTGGGGGAGCAGGGTGTTTAGGAAGTCCAGATAGGTTGAAAGAGAGAAGGTGGTGGTCAGAGATGGGGAAAGGGCGACAGTTGAACTCAGAAATGGAGCAGAGGTTGGAAAAGACAAGGTCAATAGCGTGACCATCGCGGTGGGTAGGGAGGAGGGAGGATTGTGTGAGTCCAAGGGAGGATGTGAGTGAAAGAAGTTTGGAGGCAGCAGGGGCGGAAGGATCGTCAATGGGAATGTTGAAGTCGCCGAGAATTAGGCATGGAAGATTAGAAGACAGGAAGTGAGAAAGCCAGGTAGCAAAGTGGTCAAAGAACTGGGAGGTTGGTCCCGGTGGGCGGTAGATGACTGCCACCCTGAGAGCCAGAGGAGAGAACAGGCGGATGCAGTGTGTCTCGAAGGAGGAGAAGGAGAGGGATGGGGGTGGAGGGAGATGCTGGTAGGTGCAGGTGGGAGAGAGCAGGATTCCGACCCCGCCACCATTTCTCTCACCCGGTCTGGGGGTATGGCTCAAGTGTAGACCGCCATGTGAGAGAGCAGCAACGGAGGCCGTGTCAGAGGGAGTTAGCCAGGTTTCAGTTAAAGCTAGGAGGTTGAAGGAGTTTGAAAGGAAGAGGTCATGGATTGCTGTGAGTTTGTTGCACACAGAGCGAGCGTTCCAGAGGGCGCAGGAGAAAGAGGACAGGCGCTGAGGGATTATGGGAATGAGGTTGCTGGGCTTGCAGGGAGGTGATTTATGTGCGATGGAGATAGGATGAGATGGAAGTATTGGATGTGTTGTGGGGCCAGGGTTAGGGGATATGTCACCTGAATAGAGTAACAGCAGGAAGGTGAGAAAGAGAAGGTGGGAATGGGATTTGTGGGAGTGGGAGTGATTGGCAGCACGAGAGTTAGAGGGAGACCATGTTCTGAGGAAACAAAGGAGCTCATGTGAGGCCATCATGTGGGACGAGAGGAGGGAGGGAGAGATGCAGATAGTGTAGGGGTCGGTGGTAGAGGGGCAGGAGTTCCATTTAAGGAGAAAGGTAGAAGCAAAGAGCAGAAGCGTGAGAGAAAGCATGATATAGACGTGCGTTTACCCAGAGTAAAAGTGGGCCTTGCAGTTCCTTCCTCCAGTCCTGCAACTCCAGGAATCAACTCTGAGCGTCCACTTAAGATGCCACTTAACTCCAGGAATCAACTCTGAGCGTCCACTTAGGATGCCACTTAACTCCAGGAATCAACTCTGAGCGTCCACTTAAGATGCCACTTAACTCCAGGAATCAACTCTGAGCGTCCACTTAAGATGCCACTTGAGGATGTCACAGGACCCAAGGCTCAGTGGAGCTGGTCTTAAATGTTATAAAGGGTGGACTGAATACTTTTTAACTGCCTAAATGCAAACACCTGAAGCTGGATGGGCTGTGTCAATAGGGCAGGAGATTCACATGCTAATTAGCAAAGCACATGGTGGAGAAAAACAAAAATAAATAAACAGAAAAAAACCAAGGAAACGTTATAATGTGGGTGCCTGCGAATACTGGGGGTCCTACCAGCAAAAGTATGCAGGAGATCAGTTGAGATGTGGGTGTCTGTGAATAATGGGTGATAATGTCTTACCAGCAAAAGTATGCAGGCGATCAGATGAGATGTGGGTGTCTGAATAATGGGTGATAATGTCCTACCAGCAAAAGTATGCAGGCGATCAGATGAGATGTGGGTGTCTGAATAATGGGTGATAATGTCCTACCAGCAAAAGTATGCAGGCGATCAGATGAGATGTGGGTGTCTGAATAATGGGTGATAATGTCCTACCAGCAAAAGTATGCAGGCGATCAGATGAGATGTGGGTGTCTGAATAATGGGTGATAATGTCCTACCAGCAAAAGTATGCAGGCGATCAGATGAGATGTGGGTGTCTGAATAATGGGTGATAATGTCCTACCTGTGGAGAGAGGAGACACAGGACTTAGGGATCGTGATGGCGTAGGGGATCTTGGATAAAACTCCAGGAATCAGCATATGAGTTTAAGTGACATCCCATTCCTAATCCAAATTGTTCAATATGACGTCGGTCCACCCTTTGCAGCTATAACAGTACTGGCTGGGTGGAGTAGAGGTAACATCACTGCTCTGCGTGGAGAGAGCCTGTGGAGACATGGGTTTGATTCCAGCAAGAGCTCCTCTCCAGTAAGTGTCCTTGGGCAAGACACCTAACGGTACATACTCGCCACCCAGGACATACTTGAAAACGAGAGAAATCTCAATGTATCCTTCCTGGTAAAATTCTTTCTAAAAAAAAAACCTCTCCTGGGAAGGCTGTCCACAAGGTTTAGGAATGTGTTTATGGGAATTTTTGACCATTCTTCCAGAAGCGCATTTGTGAGGTCACACACTGATGTTGAACGAGAAGGCCTGGCTCTCAGTCTCTGCTCTAATTCATGTCAAAGGTGTTCTATCGGGTTGAGGTCAGGACTCTGTGCATGCCATTCAAGTTCATCCACAACAGACTCTGTCATCCATGTCTTTATGGACCTTGCTTTGTGCACTGGTGCACAGTGATGTTGGAAGAGGAAGGGGCCAGCTCCAAACTGTTCCCACAAAGTTGGGAGCATGGAATTGTCCAAAATGTCTTGGTATGCTGAAGCATTCAGAGTTCCTTTCACTGGAACGAAGGGGCCAAGCCCAGCTCCTGAAAAACAACCCCACACCATAATCCCCCCTCCACCAAACTTTACACTTGGCACAATGCAGTCAGACAAGTACCGTTCTCCTGGCAACCGCCAAACCCAGACTCATCCATCAGATTGCCAGATGGAGAAGCACGATTCGTCACTCCAGAGAATGCATCTCCGCTGCTCTAGAGTCCAGTGGCGTTGTGCTTTACAGCACTGCATCTGACGCTTTACATTGCACTTGGTGATGTATGGCTTGGATACAGCTGCTTGGGCATGGAAACCCATTCCATGAAGCTCTCTGCGCACTTTTCTTGAGCTAATCTGAAGGCCACATGAAGTTTGGAGGTCTGTAGCGATTGGCTCTGCAGAAAGTTGGCGACCTCTTAGCACTATGCGCCTCAGCATCCGCTGACCCTGCTCCGTCAGTTTACGTGGCCTACCACTTCGTGGCTGAGTTGCTGTCGTTCCCAAACAATTCCACGTTCTTATAATACAGCTGACAGTTGACTGTGGAATATTTAGGAGAAAGGAAATTTCATGACTGAATTTGTTGCACAGGTGGCATCCTATCACAGTTCCACGCTGGAATTCACTAAGCTCCTGAGAGCAACCCATTCTTTCACAAATGTTTGTAAGAACAGTTGGCATGCCTAGGTGCTTGCTTTTATACACCTATGGCCATGGAAGCGATTGGAACACCTGATTCTGATTATTTGTATGGATGAGCGAATACTTTTGGCAATATAGTGTACTTGAAAATAAGAAAAATCTCAATGTATCCTTCCTGCTAAAATAATCTATACTATAATAGAGTAAGGCTTGGCGTGTCCGTCGCCAAGCCTCCTCTGCGCATGCGCGCGCAACCAGCGGCGGTTGGCTGCGCGCGCATGCAACTGCTGCGGCACGAGCCGGCTGTGTGCTTGCCGCGGCGGTTACAAGATGCGCACGCAGCAGCCGGGGTAGAGGCTGCGCGCGCATCCTGTAGAGCCGGATGCGCTCGCAGCCTCTACCCGGCTGCCGCGCGCACATCCAACCCCTGAGCGGCGAAGGGAAAGTTTCCTCGCTTCCGCTCTTTGAAGGACTCAAGCCGCGGTCACGTGGGAGTCCCACGTGACCGCGGCTTGGGTCCTTCAACGAGCAGAAGCGGGGTAGCTTTCTCTTCGCTGCTCAGGCAGGTAAGTATGCCGGAGACGGAGCTCCAGGGGTGGCTGTCCGAATGCAGATAGAGCATTCGAACAGCCGCCCCATGTCTGGTCTGGGGTCTGAGCTGGGGCATATCCATGAGAGCTTGGGGGGCAGTATCTCCATGAGCTGGGGCAATATCCACGAGCTGGGGCAATATCCACGAGCTGGGGCAGTATATCCATGAGCTGGGGCAGCATATCCATGTGCTGGGGCAGTATATCCATGTGCAGGGGCAGTATATCCATGTGCTGGGGCAGTATATCCATGTGCTGGGGCAGTATATCCATGAGCTGGGACAGTATATCCACGAGCTGGGGCAGTATATTCATGAGCTGGGGCAGTATATCCATGTGCTGGGGCAGTATATCCATGAGCTGGGGCAGTATATCCATGAGCTGGGGCAATATCCATGAGCTGGGGCAGTATATCCATGAGCTGGGGCAGTATATCCATGAGCTGGGGCAATATCTATGAGCTGGGGCAATATCCATGAGCTGGGGCAGTATATCCATGAGCTGGGGCAGTATATCTATGAGCTGCGGCAGTATATCCATGAGCTGGGGCAGTATATCCATGAGCTGGGGCAGTATATCCATGAGCTGGGGCAATATCCATGAGCTGGGGCAGTATTTCCATGTGCTGGGGCAGTATATTCATGAGCTGCTGGGGCAGTATATCCATGAGCTGGGGCAGTATATCCATTTGTGAGCTGGGGCAAATCCATGTGTGAGCTGGGGCATATCCATGTGTGAGCTGGGGCATATCCATGAGCTGGGGCATATCCATGTGTGAGCTGGGGCAATATCCATGTGTGAGCTGGGGCAGTATCCATGTGTGAGCTGGCTGGGGCAATATCGATAACGTGTCCACAGGTTGGGGGGGCGCACAATTCTTGGCTGGCCCCGGGCGCTGACAACCCATGCTACGCCACTGCCTATTGCCGTCTGCTCTGAGCGCATCCGGCTCTACAGCGCGCTTCCTGTTCTCCTGGATGCGCTCTACCGCGCGCTTCCTGTTCTCCTGGATGAGCGCACGGCCGACAGGTAGAGGCTGCGCGCGCATCCAGCGTCTTAGTTGGGGGCACTTTAAACCACGTGAGCTGGGAGCACTTATACCTATGGGAGCTGGGGGCAACTATACCAGCTGGGGGCAACGATACCCACGGGAGCTGGGGGCAACTATACCCACAGGAGCTGGGGGCAAAAATTCCCATGTGAGCTGGGGGCAAATATTCCCATGTGAGCGGGGGCCATAATACCCATGTGAGCTGGGGGCAATTTTACTCATGTGAGCTGGGGGCAATTTTACCCATGTGAGCTGGGGGCAATTTTACCCATGTGAGCTGGGGGCAATTATACCCATGTGAGCTGGGGGGCAATTATACCCATGTGAGCGGGGGCAAATATACCCATGTGAGCTGGGGGCAAATATACCCATGTGAGCTGGGGGACAAATATACCCATGTGAGCGGGGGCAAATATACCCATGTGAGCGGGGGCAAATATACCCATGTGAGCTGGGGCAAATATACCCATGTGAGCTGGGGGAATATATACCCATGTGATCTGGGGGCGATTATACACATGTGAGCTGGGGCAAATATACCCATGTGAGCTGGGGTAATTATACCCATGTGAGCTGGGGGGCAAATATACCCATGTGAGCGGGGGCAACTATACCCATGTGAGCGGGGGAGATTATACCCATGTGAGCTGGGGCAAATCTACCCATGTGAGCTGCTTCGCTTAACAATAGACTGCCCTCTGGGCAGGCTTTCCACCTAGTTTATAAATAAATAAATAAACATTTGCCCGATACTCCCCACCAATGACCCAGGGGTTAGGGTTTAAAAATCAGAGAGGATAGGCATCCAAGCAGCCCCTCTGTTCCTGATCTCTAGTCCCTGAACTGTAAAATGAGAGTGTAATAATAAAGGAGGAACTCCTGTCCTACTTACACCCTCACCCCATGGTAGCTGATGAGGAGATAAAAATGAGAGGCTGTGTGGTGGAGGCAAAATTAATAAATAAAGGGGACACTAGTCTCCTCTATGCACCAGCACCTATCCATTTGTTCCCCTCCGTTTTAAACATTTTTTATACTCCCCACTAGTCAACTTGCCCTCACTCTTCTTTTCTGCCCATGGCAACACAAGCAACATGAAAAGTAAAAAATGATTTAAGACAGGATGTGACATAAACCCAAAAGCCAGCTGTCCACAGAAATTTAATCTGCCCAGCCAAATGCATGATAAAAATACTTCTGCGGGGGCTTACATTTCCCAACCCAGCATCCTATTGGCTCGATTGGACAGCCAATCATGTAATAGAATTCATGCTGCTCATAATTCAAATCCTCCACTGAGTTGACTGGAATTCTGAGCTGTATTATTAGCCAAATAGGAATATGCTGTCTATTCTCTTTCAGACAATAATTGTGACATTCATGAAAAATATGTTGTGTGTCAAGAAAATAAATCATTGTACATGGTTTTGATGAGAGATGGAGTAAAGCAAATCTACATATCCTTTGGTTCTCAGCCAGGCTTGACTTAGCCAGATCGGTTGATTATCATAGGTCATATAAAATGTCTGTCTGGGAATTATAGACCCGTGACTTTATCATCTGTGGCTGGGAAAGTATTTGAGATACTAAGGCATAATATTCAGGAATTCATTGGGAGGCATGATGTAATTAGCATTGTCAGGGATCTGTACCAGTGTGTGTGCAAGAACTGTATCTGCATGTGTGCAGACATGAAAAGTGCTACCTCAGCCCAATCCAGCACTCAAAGGGGTTAACCAGTAAAGCAAAATCACAAACACACACCACACCCTCCTGCCTGTCAATAAAAGATCAGCTCCCCCTTCTGCAACTTGACTTTGCAATACAAGTCAATCCTCTGTACCATGCTGACCTATTCGGAGATCCTCCTGATAACCGTGTACCAGACCTTGCTTTACCCACCGACCTTGCCTCCTTGCTGCCAGCCACTGATCACGGACCGTCCTGACTATTCTCCCTGGTTTACCCTTTTGTACCGCGCCATGGACTCTTACCAGTATCAGCCAGCCTCTCCTCAGGTACGACCTGCATATTCCTGCCTAAAGGGCTCTAACCCCTCGAACTTTGGTCCCACCACGGCGTATGCCACCCTGACAGAATGCAAAGTCCACCAACTGAGCCTGCAGGAATGCTCCCAGCCCTGGAAGATCTGGCCCACATGTTATGCGTTGTAGTGGAGGAACTATGGGCTGTTATGGCCTCCCTAAGAAGCACCCTTTCTAAAGTGTGTGTTCCCCCAGGGAAGAGACCTAGAGGCCCGCTGACTCTAGAGGAGCGTACCAGGAGAATGGACCAGAACCTATGCCTGTATTGCGGGGATCCTTTTCGTTTCTTGGTGAACTGTCCCGTGAGATCTCAAAGAAGGCCAGCTCCCGTACCCGAGCCGGCTACGGTTTCACGGCAAACCCCAATGAAAAAGACTGTGTTTGAAAAAACTCCGGTGCTTAAAGATGCACCCCATGCTAAATTCACTGCACCTGAGCCCAAGCCTGCTCCCAGGAGATCTCAGGTACCTAAGCCTGCTCCTAGGAGGCCTCCAGTTCCTAAGCCTATGCCCAGAAAACCTCCTACACCTAAGCCTGCGCCTAGCAGACTCAAGCCTGCTGTACCCAGGGGTAGGGACTCTCTGGAGGACTATGCAGAAGAGGAGGAGGAACCCGAACTGCCCATGGAGTATGAGACCACCATACCTGAGGAGTCTGACCCTCCTATTCCTATGGACATTATGACCATACAGACCCCAGGTACGACTCCCATCACTCCCAGGCAGCACCTCATGACCTGTGCTGCTGGTACCCCGAAACCAGCAACCAGAAAGTACACCGCACCTAAGGCAAAGGCTCCTTTCTGTGTACAGGGAACCTTCTTATGCCCGAGACCTGTTACAGTTCATACCACCCCGGAACCTGTATATGATGAACAAGTTGCTGCTGTAACCACCTGTTCCCCAGACCCTGTTCCACCAGGCTGTGTCTATGCATCCATTGGCACAGTGGTGCGTAAGGAAGACCTGGCGAGGTTCGAGGAGGCGTTGAACATCAGGCAAGCTGCAAAATTGCCCAAGACTGCCCTGGTGATGCTAACTGTGACTCCCATCATTCCCATCCAGCAAGATCCATTGCCTTCCACAGACTGCTGCACTCCACCTGATTCTGGGGCAGAAGAATGGGACACCATGTCCTCTGATGAGGAGCCACCACTGGAAACAGCCCAGCGTTCCAGAGGACCCCCCAAGTGTGATTCCTGGGTACCTTGGTACCACCTTCCCTACTACATCCCAAAGAGGGGCTCATCATGCTGCGGTTTCCCAGTACGATCCAGCTGCAGAATTCTATCCACTCAGTGATTCATCCTCTGACTGAGTCAAAATACATGTTTGAGGTTGCTACCCTGGGAGCTCTACCCACCTGGAAAGATGAAGAACCCAAGACACCCCGTACTGCTGGATCCATGATATCTGCTGTTTATGTATTGTGAACTAATTTTCCTTTGCCCGCAGGTGTCCAGCTTCAAGTCCAGTAGGTCCGTCCTGAGGCTGCCCCTTTTATGGGGGTAGCTGTCAGTGATCTGTACCAGTGTGTGTGCAAGAACTGTATCTGCATGTGTGCAGACATGAAAAGTGCTGCCTCCGCCCAATCCAGCACTCAAAGGAGTTAACCAGTAAAGCACAATCACAAACACACACCCTCCTGCCTGTCAATAAAAGATCAGCTCCCCCTTCTGCAACTTGACCTTGCATTACAAGTCAATCCTCTGTACCCTGCTGACCTATTCTGAGATCCTCCTGATAACCGTGTACCAGACCCTGCTTTACCCACCGACCTTGTCTCCTTGCTGCCAGCCACTGATCACGGACCATCCTGACTATTCTCCCTGGTTTACCCTTTTGTACCGTGCCATGGACTCTTACCAGTATCAGCCAGCCTCTCTTCAGGTACAACCTGCATATTCGTGCCTAAAGGGTTCTAATCCCTTGAACTTGGGTCCCACCACAGCGTATGCCAGGTGCCACCCTGACAAGCATAAATCAGCATGGTTTTATGAAGTACAGATCATGTCAGACTAACCTAATTACGTTCTATGAGGAAGTAAGTAGAATATAGATCAGGAGGTCGCAGTGGATGTGATTTACTTGGATTTTGCCAAAATTTTCGACACAGTTCCCCACAAGAGGTTACTTTTTAAATTAAGAAAAATTGGTCTAGATGAAAATACTTGTTCTTGAATAGAAAACTGGCTAAAAGATAGGGTACAGAGAGTGGTCATAAATGGTACATTTTCAAGATGGACATCAGTGGTAAGTGGTGTCCCTCAGGGATCTGTTATAGGACCAATTCTATTCAATTTATTTATAAATGACCTTGAGATAGGCATTGAAAGTCATGTATCAGTGTTTGCAGATGACACAAAACTAGGAAAAGTAATACAATGTGAACAGGATGTTACTTCGCTGCAGAGGGATTTAGTTGAAATTTAATGTAGATAAATGCAAAGTTATGCACTTTGGAGTGAAGAACACACGAGCAACTTATACCCTAAATGGTACGGAGTTAGGGAAATCCAAGCAGGAGAAGGATTTGGGAATAATCATAGACTTCAAACTAAGTAACAATGTGCAATGTCAAATAGCAGCCACCAGGGCCAGCAAGGTATTGGCATGCATTAAAAGAGGAGTTCACTCCTAGGACATCATTATATGTCTTTTAAATGCCTTTTAATTTAATATTTTTGTTTACGTTTTATATTGACTAAGTGCATGTTTTTTGAGGTTGCAACTGAGATACAGACCAACTATTGCAAGGAGTGAATACAAGAGTCCAGGCTGTCTTCAACTACAGAGCGAGATGCTGCAGAAAATTTAAGTATAAATTTATGCACTCTTCCAAATGCAAAGCACGTTATTATCACTCCCTGTATATACAAAGGGTGACATTTGCTAAATGTATATATACTTAAAAATATTGCACTCCTGGGACCCAATTAGTTATAAAATAATCCTGGGGCGTAGCGCCCGTTAACAATGCAGGCAGCTTTTTAAGCACCTGCTTTGTAATATCACGTTAAAACAGGGGTGCTCGGGAGAAAACTGCAGGCTCAGTTTTTTCTCCCTTGCACTCCCGTTTTAGCGTGGAGAATGTAATGGAGCCCTCTGACAACACAACACTACACTATGGGCCAAATTAACGTGAGGGGTAAAACCCTTTACGCTGAACGTCGTATTACTTTGTCAGTGCAACAAACGCACATAATCGTCTACCGCGGGTGAACCTGCTCGAACGTACTGTACTGCACGCTTCCTATACTGAACATTGTGAGTGCGAACGCGAATGAACGCTGGTATGTGGATGGTATTACAATCTATGGGCAGGATTTAACTCCTAGCCTTTGCGCGCATAATTTTGGCAACTCCTAAAAGCTGGTGTTAATGGAAAATCTTAACGACCTGGCTGAACCCAAATACACCAGCCCAAAAAAAAAATGCAGCAAAATATAGTTACACATTCTACTCATACCAAAGCAATAAAATGGAAGTTGTGTGTGCATGTATTATTGCTGCAACATAAATGCTCAGATTGACTTTGATGGGCGCAAAAACTTAACGTGAGATAATTGTGGTTCTTAATTCTGATTGGCTGAATCGCGTGAAAAAAACAGTCCGCACACTGATTTCTGTGCGCAACGTTACTGTGTGAGCATTTGTGAGCGTTCGTTTAACGCGCATTAATGCTCTTACGGATGAAAAAATGCGTGATTGTAATTCCAGCGGTGATTTACGCTTGTTAACGTTTAACACTTGGCGCACAAATTCACGCATTGTGCGTGCGTTTTTGCATGAAGAATGTAATTTGGCCCTATAAATCTCATCATATATATATAGACATCTGCATATGCCCCAAAATCCACATCAAACTGAATACCCAATCTGTAAAAATAACAAAACCCCCATCTATACAAACAACCTCCTAATCAGACCTCCCCATCACACCCTAACTCACATGCACATTGTGCGTGTGGGTGGATATTCACTGTGCTGGGACACACCACACACACTGCGGAGACAAACACACACAATGTGGGAGCACACAGACACACACTGCAGGGAAACACACTGCGTGGACACTTTGCGGGTGGACACACACTGTGCAGGGGGGCCGGACACGGTCGGTGCACGCTTTACCCCCTCCACTAGTCGGATCTGGGATCAGTCTGTGCCTGTTTCTTCTGCTTCATTCTTTCTTTTCTTTCCTCTGCCTTCTTTTCTTTCTTCTGTGCCTCTCTTAATTTCTTTTGTTTCCTCTGCCTCTTTCTTTTCTTTCATCTGCCTCTTTCTTAATTTCTTTTATTTCCTCTGCCTCTTTCATCTGCCTCTTTCTTCTGTGTCTTTCTTTTCTTTCTTCTGCTTCTTTCTTTTCTTTCCTCTGCTCTGACTCTTTCTTTTCTTTATGGTGCCTCTTTCTTCTGCCTCTTTTCTTCATCTGCCTCTTTCTTCTGCTTTTCTCTTCTTTCATTTGCCTCTTTCTTTTCTTTTTTCTGCCTCTTTCTTTTCTTTCATCTGCTTCTTTCTTGTCTGCCACTTTTTTCTTTCTTCTCTGCTCTTCTCTCTGCACCATCGGATGGTGCTTAAATGTCATCAGATGGCGCCTCGCGTGTCATCAGATGGTGTCTCGCGTGTCATCAGATGGCGCTCACCTTCTGCTAGTGGGGATACGCGAACCGACAAGGTCGACTTTATGGTCTGTGAGAGGCAACTGCTGGCTATGCGAGCCGCATGTGACTTGCGAGCCGCGCAATGAGGAACCTGAGTCAGGGGATGGCTGCGCCCTAGGCAGCAGTGCACCCTAGGCAGGTGTCTAGCTCGCCTAGCGGCCCTGTTCTTATGTTTAACGGTCCAAGTTACATTGGTAAACAAATTGTATTATAAGAAAAGTCTCAAATTATTTCAGCATGTCTCTAATTCTGATTAAATTTAATTTACTGTGAGGATTTTCTCCTTTTTCATCTTTTAACAACATAAATATTTTTTTATTTTTAAGCATATCTCTATATTCCAGGACGATAAATTCCATGTGAATTAGACCGCCTCTCAATAGAGGGATCTTGATAGGTTTGTTATCTTTCTCTTCAGCATCACAATTGGCTTTCAGACTTGGAAGACATTGCATTTTCCGTTGGCACAAAATCCATGCTGTTATTTTCCAGTTTCATGGGCAAATTCAAAGCTGTACACAGCACACACTAAGAAACATCCCATTAAAAGTCTGCAGATTAGCTGCAGGTGAGCTGCATTTCATATTCTAGCTCAATTGCTTTATCTCTTAGAAATACAGTTTACAAGAAAGTATGCATTTGCTGGAAATTCTAGATGTGATCTCAAAATAAATCAGCTGTATACTTTGTTTTTTAACATACAATTCAAGGCTCTTCAACATGAATTGCACCCTCGCTGAAGTAGTATATTATGTGTTCAGTTTCAGTTATAAATAGCACTAACACATCAAATCTTTTATAAATATAAATACTGTATTTTATTTCTAAACATGTTTAACTACACTTGGAAATCTACTGAACAATGTGAGGCAAAGCAACATAACTAGTTAAGAATTTTATTCTGTTGGAATTCTGTGTATGTATCTACCATGATGAAACAAAACAGTATCTGCTAATACTCATACAAGGAAGCCATTAAAACATTTAAAATTTATTTGGTATGGTTTTATGTTTTTGTACTTTTTAAAAATTTTCTTATATTTTACTTTATTATGTTTAAATTTTATAGTGTATATAACAGAGAATGTGAAAAATGCTTACTTACATGCTTATCACATTTTCACTTGATATGCTAAGTTGATGCTAAGTAGGGATGTGCGTTTCGGGTTTCGGAATTTCGGAATTTTCACGAAATTTCCCGATTTGTGTTTTCGGATGCGGCCGATTTTCCGAAAATTTTCAGATCCGAACATGGCAGATCCGAAAAGCTTTCCGAGCCGAAACGAAATATTTTCGGAATTTTCGAATGTACTTGAAATGTGTCAAATCAAAATTTATTGCTTTGAAACGAGGAGAACAGACGTTCCAAAAAAACGAAAATTTTCGAAAATACGAAAAGTCGATACAAAAAACGAGCTAAGTGACCCGAAAATACGAAAAATGGTCGAAATTCCGAAACCATTTACAATTCCGAAAAACGAAACTTTCCGAAAAATGCGAAAAGTCGATACAAACAACGAGCTAAGTGACACGAAAATACGAAAAATGGTCGAAATTCAGAAACCATTTACAATTCCGAAAAACGAGTCGGGCCGAACCGAATCGAAACAGAAATCGGTCGAAACGAGCCGAATCGAAAAGTTTAAAAATCCGAAAATTCAAATCGAATCGAACCGAAACAAAAATCGGTGCACAAGCCTAATGCTAAGATGTATCTTGATGGCACAATGCTTCTATGTCTGTCATATAATTACATCCGCAACAATAATTTTCAAATAAAAAAAGAAAGCAGTAAACAAAAATTATAAATATTTTCTTATTTGACATGTAAATATTTGTATAACATAAGAGAGGTATAATGTAGTAATTATACAGGGTGGGCCACAGAAAAATAGCCCGCCTCCAATACAGATGTCACGCCATTTGGAGGAGGCCGTTGCCCCTTGCTCGCTCTCTTTCTGGCCACGTGGTGTCACCCCGTGTGCAGTGTTCCAGCTTTATTTTGCCTTCCTATTTAGTCCTTGTCAAGAGTCTCTAGGTTGAACCTCGATATGCAGGGTTGGTTGGCGAAGTACAATATCGGCTGGCAAATCTCGTGGTCGGTAAATCAGGCAAAGAGTCGATGAAGGGAGTCAAAGGTTAGGTACTGAAGGTCTTTGAAGAAGGGTCAGGCCCCAGGTAGGAACTATGGAGCTTGCTTGTGTCTATAGGCAGGTTAGACAACAACTAAGCAATGATATGATTGTGTTACTGGTTTATATAGTCAGAGCCACGCCTCCTTGGTCCACCCCCTCTGGAGGTGGAGTGTGACTCAGGAGACAGGGAACCCCAGTCAATCTTGCTGAGGTCATAGACTCATGGCCCAGCCTCCTAGCCACTGTCATCACCTCCCTGTCCAATCCCTGTGGGGGAACTCCCCAAACACAGGCGGGGCAGGGCCTGGTTGCTGTGCTGGGGAAACCACGTTGTATCCTGTTCCTTCTACCGACGCCGGGGCTGTGTCTCCCAGTCAGCATCTTCCCCCACCATGTGGTTCCAGTCTGAGGTGAGTCCTGACATAATCCCCCCCCCAGGCGGTCCCTCCGGGGGCGACCAGGGGCAGGCTTGGTCGGATGAAGGAGATGGAACTGTCGGACAAAACGGGAAGCTCGGAGGTTGGAAGCGGGTTCCCAGGATCGTTCCTCAGGACCGTAGCCTTTCCATTGGATGAGGTATTGCAAGGAACGTCCATGCCAACGAGAATCGATTATGGCCTGGACTTCGAATTCGGGATCTGAAGCGACAGTTGTAGGAGGCGGAGGAGTCGTCTTACGGAACAGATCAGGAGTCCATGGCTTCAGAAGAGACACATGAAATGTAGGATGGATCTTGAACCTTGAAGGGAGCTGGAGATGAATGGCAGAGGGGTTCACCACTTTGTCGATGACATAGGGCCCTATGAATCTTGGTCCTAGCTTTTATGACGGGCATAAGAGCCGTATATTGCGCGAGGAAAGCCACACCTTTAGACCGACTTGATATGACGGTGCTTCCCTCCTCTTTTTGTCCGCTTGACCCTTGTGGGAATCTTTGGCTTGTGCTAAGGTGTGATGAAGCAGCTGTATGCAGCGTTGACGTTCACGAAGGAGAGTGGTGACATTGGGAACTGGTGTCTGACGAAGTGTACTAGGTAGGAGAACGGGGTGGTATCCATAAGTAGCATAAAACGGCGTGGTTTTGATGAAGGAGTGGTATCCGCTGTTATATGCGAACTCGGCTGTAGTAAGGGGGTCTATCCAGTTGTCTTGAGATTGAGTGGAGTAGCATCCTAAATATTGCTCAAGGGTTTGATTGGTACGTTCGGTTTGACCGTTGGTTTGTGGATGGAAGGCTGTTGAGAGACGACTGGATATGTGAAGGGATTTGCAAAGGGCTTTCCAGAATCTTGAGGTAAATTGCGAACCTCTGTCGGAGATGATGGACGTAGGGTGCCATGCAGGCGGAAAATGTGGTCGTGAAACATGGTCGCGGTTTGTGCTGCAGTAGGCAATCCTTTACATCCTACAAAGTGGGCCATTTTAAAAAAATGATCTACCACTACCATGATAGTGGTATGTCCTTTTGAAGGGGGGAGATCTGTAATGATGTCAACCGATATTTCTGCCCAAGGACGAGAGGGTACCGGTATGGGTTGGAGGAGACACGACGTTTTCCCCATGGTATGTTTCGATCGTGCACAAGTGGGACAGCTATTCACATATTCTTCTATGTCTTTCTTCACATTCGGCCAGGTATCATATCTGCGTATAAGATGTTCAGTTTTCTTGACGCCTCCGTGACCAGCCGATGGGGAGTCATGGCAGAGTTCGAGTAGTTCTCTGTGGGAAGGTGTGGTGGTCTTAGTGGAGAGAAAATGATCAGTGTGGAGTATGGTATCAGAGCAAGGAGTCTTGGTAGGTGTGGGGGGTAGTCGGGAAAGCGTATCTGCTTTAAGGTTCTTGTGTCCCGGTCGATAAGTAATGTGGAAATTGAATCTGGAGAAGAATAAGGCCCATCTGGCCTGGCGAGGACGGAGTCTTTTTGCAGAGCGCAGATATTCGAGATTCCTGTGGTCGGTATATATGGTTACTGGATGGAGGGCACCTTCTAATAGATGTCTCCATTCTTCTAACGCCTTTTTTATTGCCAACAATTCCTTGTCTCCTACATCATAGTTTAGTTCTGCTGCTTCCATGATTTTGGAGTGATATGCTACGGGATGAAGAATATTGGTGACTTTATCACATTGGGAGAGGATAGCACCTGTGGCATACTCGGAGGCATCAACCTCTAGGAAGAAGGGTTGGTTGGGATCCGGAAGAGAGAGAATGGGTGAAGAGGAAAATTGCCTTTTCAATGCTCTGCCAGCAATGTCTGCTTCTTGAGACCAACAGAAGCTGGTCTTGGTGCTGGTTAATGTCGTGAGTGGACGTGCTAGTTTGGAAAAATCTCGTATGAATCTGCGGTAAAAATTTGAAAAACCTAAAAATCGTTGGACCTCTTTTCTGGAGTCGGGTGTTGGCCACTTAGTGATGGCAATGATTTTTTCAGGATCCATTTGTACATGTCCTAGAGATAGTATAAAACCTAAGAATGATATCTTTTGGGAATCAAATATACACTTCTCAATTTTAGCATACAACCGATGTTTTCTGAGTCTGAATAGGACTTCTTTCATATGTACTCGATGGTCCTCTATTGATTCTGAGTAGACAAGAATGTCGTCGAGATATGCCACAACATATTGGTCGAGTAGGTCCCTAAATATGTCATTAACAAAGTGTTGAAAAGTAGCTGGGGCATTATAGAGCCTGTAGGGCCTGACGAGATATTCATAGTGTCCATATCTGCTTCTAAAGGCTGTTTTCCATTTATGGCCCATTTTTTTTCGTGCAAGGTTGTAGGCTCCTCGTAGATCTAGCTTGGAAAATATGGTTGCCCTCTGAAGGCGTTCCATCAATTCGGGGATGAGTGGAAGCAGGTAACGATTCTTTATTGTGATATCGTTTAGTTCTCTGTAGTCTACGCAGGGTCTGAGACCCCCATCTTTTTTACTAACAAAGAAGATTCCTGCACCTGCAGGTGATGTGGATGGTCGTATGCAGCCCTTTTCTAGATTTTCATGAATGTACTCTTTCAAGACCGTTAATTCAGGTTGTGACAGGGGGTATAAACGACCGTAAGGGATAGTCGCACCTCTAACCAAATCGATGGGACAGTCGTAGGAGCGATGAGGGGGTAGGATCTCAATTCCTTGTTTGTCAAAGACATCGGCATATTCTTTGTAGGGTTCGGGGACCTCTACTGTGTTCTTCCGCATATTTATGTCTAGGACCGAGTTTAAGAAACCTGTTTGGGGAGACTTTGTGCAATGAGTCCTGCAATAATAGGAGGTGAAACTTATTTTACCCGGTCCCCAATGGATGAGAGGGTCATGCAAACGTAACCAAGGGAGACCCAGGATGACAGGAAAAACGGGTGTTGCTACCAAATCTAATTTTATTTGTTCGGTATGTCCCATACCTATTGTCATGTGGACGGGTTGGGTTTCAGACGTGACAGTTCCTGAGCGTAATAATGACCCATCAACCATATGTATATTTATAGGTGTGGTTTTATTTTGTTTCGGGACATTAATGAGTCGTGCATATTCAACATCCAGAAAATTGCCACTGGCTCCGGAGTCCACCATGGCTCGGGTGTAGATCATCTTATTGTTCCACTGCAAAGAGATGAGCAGGGATAAGTGGGACAAAAGACATGAATTATCTGGATGGAGAGATGGTGTGTCCTTACCTCCCCTGTTGCTTCTCTCAGGGCAGGCGGCATGAAGGTGGTTGGGACTGGCACAGTATAGGCATAAGTGCTGGGTTCTGTGACGGTTGAGTTCCTCTGGTGGAAGACGGCGACTGGTGGCACCCAGTTGCATTGGTTCCTCTCTTATCTCCCCACCATGATATGGGACAACAGCTGTGGAGTCAGCTGGGAGTAGTCGAGGAGGGTGGCGTACAGCCACAAGGGGGAATGGATTCCTTTCCAGACGATGCTCTCTCATACGTCGGTCGATCGTTAGGGTTAATTGCATGAGTGCCTCTAATGTGTGAGGTAGATCGCCTCTTGAGAGCTCGTCTTTGATGTCTTCAGACAGCCCCAGACGGTATTGGCTGGTGAGTGCAGCCTCATTCCATTCGGTATCAAGCGCATGGGTTTTAAACTCGGTGATATACTCCTCTGCAGGTCTGCGACCTTGTTTGGTAGCACGTAGGGCCTGCTCGGCCGTATCTTTACGTAGTGGGTCGTCATATAGTGCGTTCAGGGCGGTGATGAACGAAGCCCACGTCTCCAGGGTAGGACTATTTCTAAGGAGTAAATGGTGTGCCCAGGCTTGTGGTTCTCCAGAAAGTAGTGATATGACTGTTTGAATCCTTATGTCTTCAGAGTGATAGGTTCGAGGTTTTAGAGAAAACATAATTTGGCAGGCCGTACGGAAAGTAATATACTTGCTACGGTCACCTGTGAATCGTTCAGGTAACGGTAACGGTAACGGGTTCTGGAGCATGTTGGTTCTGTGCTTGTGGGGGTTCCAAAGGACCTTGGTAAGGTGGTGGAGCTCCCTGTAGTTCTCTCATGTGGATACGAAGTTTATCCTGCCCAGTCTGGAGGCCTTGGATGGTCTGGGTGAGAACCCCCATTTGGTGGGTCAGGGCGTTGAGAGTCTCTGTTATACCTGCGAGGTCCATGTTCAGGCTTAGTTGTATTGTCAAGAGTCTCTAGGTTGAACCTCGATATGCAGGGTTGGTTGGCAAAGTACAATATCGGCTGGCAAATCTCGTGGTCGGTAAATCAGGCAAAGAGTCGATGAAGGGAGTCAAAGGTTAGGTACTAAAGGTCTTTGAAGAAGGGTCAGGTCCCAGGTAGGAACTATGGAGCTTGCTTGTGTCTATAGGCAGGTTAGACAACAACTAAGCAATGATATGATTGTGTTACTGGTTTATATAGTCAGAGCCCCGCCTCCTTGGTCCACCCCCTCTGGAGGTGGAGTGTGACTCAGGAGACAGGGAACCCAGTCATGCTGAGGTCATAGACTCATGGCCCAGCCTCCCAGCCGTTGTCATCACCTCCCTGTCCAATCCCTGTGGGGGAACTCCCCAAACACAGGCGGGGCAGGGCCTGGTTGCTGTGCTGGGGAAACCACGTTGTATCCTGTTCCTTCTACCGACGCCGGGGCTGTGTCTCCCAGTCAGCATCTTCCCCCACCATGTGGTTCCAGTCTGAGGTGAGTCCTGACAGTCCTTCTGTGCAAATCCTCTCATAAAGATGTTGTTCTCCCTTGAACAGCGAATAGTGATTGTGGAAAGCTATGTGCAAAACGGATCCATTAAGGAGACGCAAGAGGCCTTCGCCAAGATGTACCCAGGAACAAAACCACTAGCTAAAGGTTGTATTCAGAGTCTGGTTCTGAAATGGATTCACTGGCTCTGTCTCAAACATGAAGAAATCGAGGCCTCCATCAGTCCGAATGCCCGAAGTCGTCCGCGACATTCAGCAGCCTATTACAAGTAGCCCCCAAAATCAACTTGAAGACTGTCTCAGGAAGTTGGTGTATCATGAACGACGTGTCGGCGTGTACAGAAACTGAAAGAGTCTGACAATTCTAAACATGTAAATTATTGTAATTGGTTGCTGAATAGGATTGCTGATAGACATTTGGACCCATTGCTGTAATTCATAACGGACGAAGCTTAGTTTAATTTATCAGGTCACGTAAATACCCAGAATACGAGGTACTGGGCTGCTGAAAATCTCCACTTTACTCACAAAACACCACTTCACAACCAGAAAATTGGCGTTTGGTGCACGTTGTCAGGAACACAAATAGTGGGCCAAATTTTCTTTGAATCAACTGTGAATGTCGTGGTTTACCTGGACATCTTTGAGCAATTTTACAGCTAACTAACATCAGAAGAAAAACTATACTGCTTTTTCCAACACGGTGAGGCAACATGCCATACCTCACACAACTCACTGGCTCGGGTTCATGAACAGTTTATGGAGAAACGAACTGTGAGTTATGGCCACCACGTTCCCTGGATTTGTCCACATTCAATTTTTATCTGTGGAAATTTAAAGCAGAAAGTGTACTCCAATAATCCACATAGCCTGGATGAACTCAAGGAAAACATCAGGAGCACTATCTGCAGCATCACTGTTGAAGAGGTACAAGTGGTATCAGCCAACAAAATCCGACGAGCCCACATGAATGTGGACCACATTCAGCATGTGTTGTAACTTACTGTAGCCGGAGGCGGGCTACTTTTCCGTGGATAACCCAGTATAATATCCCTCCCCCAGATCTTTTCAAAGGATATTTATTGTATGTGGTTTGTATAAAACTACAAAAAATATAATTTACAAAAATGTACTATAGTTTGGTGTAAGCATCAAGAGTTTATGCAATTTATAAAGGAGTTTCAAGACCAATAAAATTTGTACATAAGCATCATGATTATAAATATGTAGAATACTAGCACCTTAAAATCATGGATATCGGATCAATGTTTGAACTTGCACTGCAGGGCATTGGGCAAAAATGACATGCTGGACCACGTTGTCAGCATCTCCGTTGCTGCTCTCTCACATGGCGGTCTACACTTGAGCCATACCCCCAGACCTGGCGAGAGAAATGGTGGCGGGGTCGGAATCCTGCTCTCTCCCACCTGCACCTACCAGCATCTCCCTCCACCCCCATCCCTCTCCTTCTCCTCCTTTGAAGCACACTGCATCCGCCTGTTCTCTCCTGGGCTCTCAGGGTGGCAGTCATCTACCGCCCACCGGGACCAACCTCCCAAATCTTTGACCACCTGTCTTCTAGTCTTCCATGCCTAGTTCTCGGGGACTTCAACATTCCCATTGATGATCCTTCTGCTCCTGCTGCCTCCAAACTTCTTTCACTCACATCCTCCCTTGGACTCACACAATCCTCCCTCCTCCCTACCCACCGCGATGGTCACGCTATTGACCTTGTCTTTTCCAACCTCTACTCCATTTCTGAGTTCACATGTCACCCTTTCCCCATCTCTGACCACCACCTTCTCCCTTTCAACCTATCTGGACTTCCTAAACACCCTGTTCCCCCACCCCGCACACACACTCACAGAAATCTACATGCCATGGATCCCCATCAATTCTCCAATCTACTTCACCACCTCCCTCACACCTCATCCTTCACCTGCCCTGATGCTGCCACTGACCACTATAATACCACACTTATCTCTGCCCTAGACACGCTTGCTCCTCTTCGACTCTGTAAGGCCCCACACCGCCAGCTTCAGCCCTGGCACACCCTCCAGACACACTACCTGCAAAGATGCTCCCGCACTGTAGAGCGTGCCTGGAGGAAATCCCGCTCTGAAGCTGATTTTGTTCACTTCAAGTTTATTCTCCGGTCATACACCTCTGCCCTCCACTTGGCCAAACAATCCTTCTTCTCATCTCTTATATCTACTCTTTCCTCCAACCCTAAATGGCTCTGGTCCACCTTCAACACCCTCCTCTACCCACCCGCACCTCCCCCCTCAGCTGCCTTCAGCGCTCAAGACCTGGCAGATTTCTTCCTCAGTAAAACTCTAACTATCAGAAGCAACATCCCAACACAAGATAGTTATCTGCCACCTCCACTCCCAGAAGCCCCCTCTGCCACCTTCTGCCGCTTCCTCCCAGCCACTGATGAGGAAGTCAATTCCTTATTGTCCTCCTCACATCTCACCATGTGCCCGCTCGACCCCATTCCCTCACATCTGATTCCTCCCCTCTCCTCCTCCCTCACCCCTGCTCTCACACACATCTTCAACCTACCTCTCTCCACCGGCTCCTTCCCATCCGCCTTCAAACACGCACTAGTTACCCCTTTACTAAAGAAACCATCCCTCGATCCGAACTCTCATCCAACTACCGCCCTGTATCCCTGCTTCCCTTCACATCTAAGCTCTTAGAAAAACTAGTCTTCAACCGCCTCTCCCTCTTCCTGTCATCCAATTCCCTACTTGACCCCCTGCACTCAACTGGCTTACGTCCCCTACACTCAACTGAAACTGCCCTTACCAAAGTCACCAACGACCTCCTAACTGCTAAAAAACACGGCCACTATTCTATTCTCATCCTGCTTGACCTCTCGGCTGCTTTTGACACTGTTGGCCACCCCCTCCTTCTACAGACCCTCAACTCTCTTGGTCTCGGTGACACTGCACTCGCTTGGGTTGACTCCTATTTATCCAACAGGTCCTTCTCTGTGTCCTTTGCTAGTAACTCCTCCTCTTCATTGCCTCTTTCTGTTGGTGTACCTTGAGGCTCTGTCCTTGGTCCTCTGCTCTTTTCCATCGACACCTCCTCCCTGGGCAAAATCATTAACAGCTTTGGCTTTAATTACCACCTCTACGCTGATGACACTCAGATCTACCTCTCTACCTCTGATCTCTCTTCCCCTGTCCTTTCCAAAGTCAGCGACTGTTTATCTGGCATCTCCTCCTGGATGGCCTCCCACCACCTAAAGATCAACATGTCCAAGATGGAGCTCCTACTTACTCCTCCCTCGAATGCCTCCCCACCTCCTGACTTCTCTATCACGGTGGAGGGTATCACCATCTCCCCACCAAACCAAGTTCGCTGTCTTGGAGTTACACTTGACTCTGCTCTTTCCTTCATCCCCCACATCCAGTCTCTTTCCTCCTCCTGCCGATACCAACTGCATAATATTTCCAGAATTCGGCCATTTCTTACCGCTGTCACCACAAAACAGCTCATACACACCCTGGTAATCTCCCGACTTGACTATCGCAATAATCTCTTATCTGGCCTACCTCTCTCCCACCTCTCCCCCCTACAATCCATCCTGATCGCCTCCGCCAGGCTAATCCACTTCACCCGCAGCTCTGTCTCTGCCGCTCCCCTCTGCGAGTCCCTTCACTGTCTCCCCATCCACTGCAGAATTAAATTTAAAATCCTTACCCTGACCTACAAAACCCTCACTAACTCAACTCCCCACTACCTGTCCTCACTAATCACCAAATACACCCCAGCCCGCTCCCTAAGGTCAAACAGCGACCTGCGCCTAGTGTCTCCCTGCATCACCTCTTCCCATGATAGACTGAAGGACTTTTCACGCGCAGCCCCCATTCTCTGGAACACTCTCCCTCATAAGGTCAGACTTTCCCCTAATTTCTCTTCCTTCAAACGCTCCCTTAAAACATTCCTATTTAGGGAAGCCTATCACCCAACTCACTGACGCAAACATCAATCACTCTCACCTTGCAGTCCTCTCCTCCTGTTTCCAACCCCAACCCTTCTAGATTGTGAGTTCCTATGGGAATAGGACCCTCATCTCCTCCTGTACGGTTTGTCAAATGTTGTACAATGTATTGTAACCCTGTCTATACTGTGCCTATTGTACAGCGCTGCGGAATATGCTGGCGCTTTATAAATAAAGAATAATAAATAATAATAATTCATGAGAGCATGTGAAAGAAGCACTGAAGACTGAAATCCTTCCCTGACATACTTGCTGCCGACCCAGATTGCCAGGGAAAATCAGTTATATATTTATTATTCATGTAAGTGTAGTTAAGCCGTATTTTTAAAATAAGTTTTTCTGTAGCAATATGTTTAAACACTTGACAATCACTTTAAAATCCTCATTATATAAACATTTAGTGGTTTCCCTGGCCATAAAAGTCATCACCTGGATTTAACTAAGCAAATACAGTCATGGCCGAAATTGTTGGCACCCCAGACATTTTTCCAGAAAATCAAGTATTTCTCACAGAAAAGTATTGCAGTAACACATGTTTTGCTATACACATGTTTATTCCCTTTGTGTGTATTGGAACAAAACAAAAAAAGGGAGGGAAAAAAAAGCAAATTGGACATGTCACACAAAACTCCAAAAATGGGCCGGACAAAATTCTTGGCACCCTTAACTTAATATTTGGTTGCACACCCTTTGGAAAAAATAACAGAAATCAGTCGCTTCCTATAACCATCAATAAGCTTCTTACACCTCTCACCCGGAATTTTGGACCACTCTTCCTTTGCAAACTGCTCCAGGTCTCTCTTATTGGAAGGGTGCCTTTTCCCAACAGCAATTTTAAGATCTCTCCACAGGTGTTCAATGGGATTTAGATCTGGACTCATTGCTGGCCACTTCAGAACTCTCCAGTGCTTTGTTGCCATCCATTTCTGGGTGCTTTTTTTTTTTTTTATATTTCAAAGTTTTTATTTTGAAAAAGAGTCAGCTTAACAACAAATAAAACATGGAATGGCCTCGCAGGGCCATGAAACGTCATCACATTGTAGCACACATCCCCTAATAGGGGGGTCTCATCGAGGGTAAACAGCAGACAAAACATAAAATGGCCTCGCAGGGCCAAGAAATGTCATCAGAGAAACACATCACTATAGAGTAAAGAAGACATCTGAGAAAAATCACATATCAAGAAGAATCGCCATAACAGGAAAATGGGGGGGGGGAGAGAGAGACAAAAAGCAAAGGTCTTCAATGTACGGCAATGTGTCAAAAAAGTATGCAACGGGGAAATAAAGGGAAAGGGACGCGAACTGCACCAACTGCATGCCAGCAATGGTGTAATGAGAGGGAGAGAAAGAGGAGAAGGAAAAAAAAAAAAAAAAGGAGATTTGAGGGAGAGAAAACGGCAACTGCCTGTATTGTGACTTTCCCGGCTCACTCCCGGGGGAGGCCGTGGAAGGGTATTGTCACGAGGCCCAGGAGCCCGAGGGCCAAATATGGCAACCAGAGCCATGGTAGGTGCCATAGTGGCGCGCCTCTGGACATCCCGACGTGCAAAAAAAAAAAAAAAAAAAAAAAAAAAGGGGGGGGGGAAGGAAACACCATCGCTGGCATGGCATAGGCCCAGGAAGGAGCAAGGTGACATCAGTGTGGAACAGAAGTCTTCGTGGCAAAGTCTCAAATGTATCCCCAGCCGGGGAATGACAGCGGGAAAAAAAAAAAAAAAAAAAAAAAAATAAAATAAAATGATGGTCAAAGCGTCTCAAAGTCAAAGATAGGGAAAGTCATCATGAGGTAAACCGGAGAGGAAACTCAGTGGGTCAGGGTACCGTAGACGAGCAACAGGCCGGCGAGACAGCCCCTTCAGCCCGTGTCCAGCGGGAACGTGTGGCAGGAATCTTCTCCAGGACCGTGGTGAGCTCGCGCGGCAGACATGTCGCCACACCTAAGGCCCGCCACCTCTGCCCCAGCCAACCTGATGGCGCGGCACTCCCTCCACAGCTCCGACAGGCCCCCGGATCTCCAGGGAGGCCAGGCATCGGCCCCCCAACAGTGAATCTCCATTTGCCACGTGGTGCTGCTCTGCGCAGAAGGTCGGGGCAGCTTCGACCGCACAATCGTTGAAGAGGGGCCCTCAACTCCCTCCAAACCGCAATCCCAGCCTCTCGGTCGCACCAGCGCTCCACCCAGCGCCGCACGGACCATCACTCCGGGCGCAGCCCGCGGACCGCAAACTCCCCGGGGCATCCACTCCACCTCCAACTCGGGGACCAGCAGCGTCCGGGGCTCCGAGTCATCTCTCACCCTCCTCGGGCCTCCGGACTCCGATAAGCCCGCGCAGCGTCCCAGCGGCACCAGCGCGTCACCTCTCCCATCGCTCTCTTCGTGGCTCCCCGCAGCCTCCGCGACACGAGCTTCAGAGGGGCATCCAGCCGATGCAGTCCCATCCACCGCCAGATCCGGGTCCGCCACCCTCCGGCAGCGCCGCAAGGTATGCGTTATCCGTCTCCACATGTCCCTGGTGAGAGGACCCGATTGATCCTCCCCTTCCAGGAGCTGCAAGCAGGCCTCCAAGCCTTTCAAGAAGCTGTCCATGCCTCCCCCGGGGGGTGGGGGTCTATCCTGCCGCGCAGCAGCCGGTCCTTGCCTGCCTCCGACTCCATCTCCACACCGGGCTGCCGAGAGACGCGGGCCCGTCGTCACCTCAGCCCCCAGCACAGGGTTAGTCTGGGCCATGGCAGCAGGACAGTCCGGTGTAGAGGCCCCAGGGGTCAGGACGAAGGCCGCAAGATGGCCGCCAGCCCCTCGTGTCTTCATCATTTTGGCGGCTGCAGGGAATGTCTCTGGTCCAGAGGGGGGGACAGAACGGCCTCCGGACATCTCAAATCCGGTGGCCAGCTAGCCTGGACCCCCAAATCTAAAATTGCTTGGCGAATCAATCTGTAAATGGGCCCCAAGAGCGGCAGACGTGCGGAGCTCCGCAGAAACACGTCCGCTCCCTTCAGCAGCCGGCCACGCCCCCCTCTGGGTGCTTTTTGACGTATGTTTGGGTTCATTGTCCTGCTGGAAGACCCAAGATTTCGGACACAAACCCAGCTTTCTGATACTGGGCTCTACAGTGCGACCCAAAATCCTTTGGTAATCCTCAGATTTCATGATGCCTTGGACACACTCAGTGCCAGAGGCAGCAAAACAACTCCAAAACATCATTGAACCTCTACCATATTTCACTGTAAGTACTGTGTTCTTTTCTTTGTAGGCCTCATTCCGTTTTCGGTAAACAGTAGAATGATGTGCTTTACCAAAAAGCTCTATCTTTGTCTCATCTGTCCACAAGACATTTTCCCAGAAGGATTTTGGCTTACTCAAGTACATTTTGGCAAACTGTAGTCTTGCTTTTTTATGCCTCTGTGTCAGCAGTGGGGTCCTCCTGGGTCTCCTGCTATAGCGTTTCATTTCATTTAAATGTCGACGGATAGTTCGCGCTGACACTGATGCTCCCTGAGCTTGCAAGACAGCTTGAATTTCTTTGGAACTTGTTTGGGGCTTCTTATCCACCATCCAGACTATCCTGCGTTGCATCCTTTCATCAATTTTTCTCTTCCGTACACGCCCAGAGAGATTAGCTACATTGCCATGGGTTGCAAACTTCTTGATAATGTTGCGCACTGTTGACAAAGGCAAATCTAGATCTCTGGAGATGGACTTGTAACCTTGAGATTGTTGATGTTTTTCCACAATTTTGGTTCTCAAGTCCTCAGACAGTTCTCTTCTCTTTCTGTTGTCCATGCTTAGTGTGGCACACACAGACACACAATGCAAACATTATCAGGGTTATCCAAAGAGATCTGAATTGCTTGAGAAAGGTATTTGTAAGCATTTTTTATACTTCTTTAAAAAAAAAAATTCTAACTTTTGGAGAACGTCCCAAAAAAGTTCGAAGTTCGCAAACTTTCGAACTGCCAATGTTGGAATCGAACTCCAAACCGATCAAACCGAACAGCTCATCCCTACTGTTTACACAGAGGGCCAATCAACTGAATAAGCTACGACATGATGCACTGGGATAAATCAGGTCACTTCCTTAGTATACTGGTTACATTCACTTTCCACAGCATTCTCCATCACAGAGTGACCTCCATTCCTCCCCTCTGCTGCCCTGAACCAAGCATTCAAGCATTCTCCATCACAGAGTGACCTCCATTCCTCCCCTCTGCTGCCCTGAACCAAGCATTCAAGCATTCTCCATCACAGAGTGACCTCCATTCCTCCCTTCTGCTGCCCTGAACCAAGCATTCAAGCATTCTCCATCACAGAGTGACCTCCATTCCTCCCCTCTGCTGCCCTGAACCAAGCATTCAAGCATTCTCCATCACAGAGTGACCTCCATTCCTCCCCTCTGCTGCCCTGAACCAAGCATTCAAGCATTCTCCATCACAGAGTGACCTCCATTCCTCCCCTCTGCTGCCCTGAACCAAGCATTCAAGCATTCTCCATCACAGAGTGACCTCCATTCCTCCCCTCTGCTGCCCTGAACCAAGCATTCAAGGTATCCACCATCTCAACAAAGGCGTACGACATCATACCCCAGGCTGCCATGATCTTGCAAATGTATTTTTATGTCTGCATTTATTATTATCTGACTAGTCTTTTGAAATATTTTGAATCTCCCTCCATTTCAGATAGAAAAAATCTGTGTTTCCCTCCTCATCCTCCTCCTCCCCCTCATGTTTGTTTAATTGGGGCTCATCTGCATTATCACAAACCTCATTCACTTTCCACAGCATTCTCCATCACAGAGTGACCTCCATTCCTCCCCTCTGCTGCCCCAACCCACCTGCCCTCCCAGAGCTGGTCCCTAATTTCAGGCATCCTTTCCAGCTGTCTCCACTTTTCTCCCTAATCACCCTTACTAAGCCTAAAAAAATCTGGTCCATTTCATGCAATCCCTCTGACCACCAGTTTCACCTTGCCTCTGCTCCCATTTGTTTCTGTTACCCTAGTCCCTTAGAGTGTAAGCTCATGGGATGTCTGCCTGAGCTTTTTGTTTAAAGTGATATATAACCTGGACAGTTATCTGATGTCCAGGGTTATTTCCTCATGTATCATGTAAGTCTGCTATGGAATTTGTTGGCGCTGTATAAGTACTTGTAACTGTAACTTTGTATTTCTGTAACCACTCAATGTTCTTGAACCCAGGACATACTTGAAAACGCAAGAAATCTCAATGTATCCTTCCTGGTAAAATCCTTTATAAATAAATAAATAAATACATGGAGGGCCAATCAACTGAATGAGATACCACATAATGTGCTAGGACCAATCAAGTCACTTCCTTAGTATACTGGTTTCATGAAGGGCCAATCAACTGAATGAGATACCACATGATGAACCGGGACCAATTAGGTCACTACCTTAGTACACTGGTTATATGAAGGGCCAATCAACTAAATGAGATACCACATGATGTGCTAGGACCAATCAGGTCGCTTCCTTAATATACTGGTTACACGGAGGGCCAATCAACTGAATGAGGAGTATATGAAAACAGAGATTTCATGTTGGATGGATCCATATATGCAAATTAGATTTTACAAAAATGGCGTAAGCGTAAAGCCCTCATTAAGTCCCAGGGGGGCTAATGTTTTTAAATTGTAGATCCACCTGCACTCCCGTTGTCTACATTTTTGATCAAAGTCCCCCTTCCTTGGTGAAGGGGTGACATGCTCCAAACCGCAAAATCTCAATACAGAAGGGATATTGTTATGATGTTTGGCCAGATGTTGTGATCTAGGAGATTCCTGAACTCGTGGATATGTTCCATAATTCTTCTCTTAAAGGGTCTTAAGGTCTTACCCACATATTTTTTTGCCACATTCACAAGCAATTGAATAGATCAAGCCCCTAGAATTACAATTAAAGAACGATCTAATTTCAAAATGACGCTTATTCAGAGAGTCGGTGATAGATTTAGACTGTTTCTGAATATATTTACACGCAACACAGTGGCCGCAGGAATAGGTGCCTCTCAGATTCCCTGATAGCCAAGTCGGTGGAGTTTTTTGGAGAGTAACAGTATGATGGCTATGTACAACTTTGTCCTTTATATTGGAACTGCGTCTGGCCATAATAGATGCTCTAGGGGTTAGCACCTCTGCTAAATGGGGATCAAAGGTTAAAAGGGGCCAAAACCGATTTAAGATGGTTTTGATCGTATCCCAGCCAGCGTCAAAGGTCCCAATACAGCGAATGATTTTATTGGGGTCTTTCTTTTTATCCACCAGCGGAGGCATGGTGGAGCAGTGGGTTTTTTGTGCTGTCAGGTCCTATCGGGGTTGGAGAGAGGGCATTGGAGGGAAGGATGATCGGGCGGACTGTGGGGGCGGCGGGAATGAGGCAGATGAGTGATTTGAGTGGTGTCATGGTCAAGTCATTGGTGCCTTGGCGGTCCTTCAGAGTGCGGAGTCTGGAGTGGTGACTGTGACTGTGGGTGTTGGGCTGTGGTGAAGGAAGAGGCACAGTCACAGTCACAGTCACCACTCCAGATTCTGCAGTAACACCCGCCCGCCCCATCCACCCTCCCACCCAGTCCTCAGTCCAAACATATGCATTCCCCTCCACCTGTAGCCACTTTATTCTAATCAACCTGTGGCTTGCTATTCTCTCTCTAGCCACCAGATCCACACTCCCCAGCTCCCCTTCTGTTTCCCTTACCCCTGTCCTTTAGATTGTAAGCTCACGGGATGTCTAGCTGAGCACTTGTGTAAAGTGCTGTATCAGTAGGACAATTATTATTATTATTATTATTATTATTCTTTATTTATAAAGCGCCAGCATATTCCGCAGCGTTGTACAATAGGCACAGTATAGACAGGGTTACAATACATTGAACAACATTTGACAAACAGTACAGGAGGAGATGAGGGCCCTATTCCTGTAGGAACTCACAATCTGGGAGGGTTGGGGTTGGAAACAGGAGGAGAGGACTGTAAGGTGAGAGTGATTGATGGTTGCGTCAGTGAGTTGGGTGGTAGGCTTCCCTAAATAGGAACGTTTTAAGGGAGCGTTTGAAGGAAGAGAAGTTAGGGGAAAGTCTGACAGTACGAGGGAGAGCGTTCCAGAGAGTGGGGGCTGCGCGTGAGAAATCCTGCAGTCTATCATGGAAAGAGGTGATGCGGAGAGAAGCTAGGCGCAGGTCACTGTTTGACCTTAGGGAGCGGGCTGGGGTGTATTTGGTGATTAGTGAGGACAGGTAGTGGGGAGCTGAGTTAGTGAGGGTTTTGTAGGTAAGGGCAGGGCCATTATCCTAAGGGCAGGGCCATCTGTTCTTTATGTGTTTTAGTATGTCTCATGTCTGCACTCCCCCATTGTACAGCATTGCAGAATATGCTGGCGCTTTATAAATACAGAATAATAATAATAATAATCCAAAAATAATGTTTTGCACAATGTCTGCAGGGCACGCTGGAAGGCCCTCTTTAGTTGGTTGTTAGGATAACCTTTGTCCCTATAGTCTTTCTGCAGATTTTTTGCTTTGTCCCTGAATTCTTCTTCAGTAGAGCAGATCCTACGTAGTCTTAAATATTGACCAATAGCTATCCCCCTCTTACAGGGCCGGATTAAGATCTCTATGGGCCTGGAGCTGAAGATTTTGGTGGGCTATTTTTAGAATTTAGTGAAATGAAAACATATTTTAGGTTTTTTAATAGTGCAAGTACAGGTATAGCTAACCAGGCAAATACTGCAAGTAAATTTCCATTTAGACTTCAGTCATTTACAGAGTGTAAAATTATTGTTTTACATTTTATCATCCAAACCTTTGTGGTTATATATTCTATAGGAATTTTTGTGAAAGAATTGAAATGGGAACTAGTTCCTGCATTTTTCAGGGAGAAAATATCCAAATTTAACCAAAAAATTTTAAAAAAAGGGGAAATATTTCCCTTGTGTTTTGGAGGATAGTGTTTTATGAATAATATGACTGTATAAAACAGTGGCCTTGCTCCCTGCGCGAGAAATGAAAAGGTGAGTAATGGCAGTGGTATTGCTCATTTTATACGTGACAAATGGACAATGCCATCGCTTTGGAACTAAAAATACCTTCAGGGTTATTCAAAGAGATTCGAAAAGTTACCGCACGTTCGGTGACTTTTCGTTCTCTTCAATTCGGTTCCCTTTGCCGATCCCATTTCGGTGACCCTGCAGTGTATTCAGCAAGCACCACAGGCTCCCCGAATTGCAGGGAAAAGCTGCCGCAAACCCGATGAAAACTCACCGCAAAACCCAGCGAATGCACGCCGAAAACCCCCAAAAACATCTGGATTAACCTGCCGAAAACCACAGAAAAACCCGAACAGGAGCCGATCGCAGCCTTCGACACAGCAGAAGAGGCAATGAATAAATTAGGAAAACAGTTTGTATGAATGTGTGAAAGTGAAACAAAGAAACTACTGAGCGAAAATGTCTGAAATTTGCATATGAGGTCCAGGGAATGATAATAAAGAGGGCTGTTACAGAAAAAAGAAGAAAACTTTAAAAAATAAAAAAATAAAAAATGCTTAAAATATCCTAAAAAATCTATAAGTAAAAAGACTCTTTACTGCAGACTTTTAAAATGAATGGTTTATTAGATATTGAATTAAAACGGGAATATTTTTAACATTGAAGCCTATGGGATTCTCCTGAATAAATTTGCTGCATGAAACCACCGAATGGCAGGGCATTTCGGGAACCTTTCACTGCTGGTTTGTGTTCTCTGAATAGCCGATGCAGTGCTTTTTCATGGGAATTCACTGCCCTCGAACAGGCACCGAACAGGCATTGTTCACTTTATAGTTGAGAAGTGATAAATATTGCTATGTTAGAAAGAAAAAAAATAAAGACATTTTTATTGTTAAGTAAAACTTGGTCATTGTGACGAAACCGTCACTTCAAAGCTTTTTTACAATGCGGACCAGATCCATTGCTATGGTGTATGGGGCCAATAGAACACCTGTGCTGCATTCCTTTTAATTGCCTGTTAATTTTGGGCGAAGATCTGTTTTTTCAGTTTTTTTGGAGTTAGCACCAGGGTTGAGCAGTAGGTAAAATGATGCAATTAGCGCCCCTCAAAAAAATTAGCATTGGCACAAAGTGATCTGTTCTCTAGTGCTCCCAGTGTTAAGAAAAGGACACGGAAAGTACAGTAAGCTCGCGGTACAAACAGGGCCTGTGCTAGACTATTTTGCGCCCTAGGCAAGACCAGCTACTTTCACCCCCCCCCCCAAAAAAAGCGACACAACATGAAACTGCTAAATTTCTTTTTATTTTCAAGAATAAAGTTTGAAAAGCACCAATAGTAAAATAAATATAAATAAACTGTATTAAACCATCTTAAATTAACTCTATTAAATAAATTAACTGTATTGAACAAATCTAAATTAACTGTATTTTTCTTAACGAAAACCAAAAAAAAAAAATAACAGGGTTATTCAGAGAGCGTAAAAAGCAGGCGAATGACTGGAGAATGAAAAATTCTAGGTCAAAATAGCCAAACCAGAAAAATTCTCCCTTTCATCTCACTTTCCAAATCGGCTATTTTGACCTAGAATTTTTCATTCTCCAGTCATTCTCCTGTCATTCTGCTTTTCACGCTCTCTGAATAACCCTGTATGAGTTGTCACATAAGTTTCAATTTCAGACACATCAAGGTTGGTCTGTCAGTGTGAGCTCACTGCCCAGCTGCCATTAAATAAATGGTTAACACAGTGTCTGCTAGCACAGGCACGTAAACAAAGAAAGGAACGGTGGGCTGAAGAGCTTACATGCATCCTAATGAGAAAAAAAATACAAAACAAAAATGTGTACTGGTAAGACTTGATGGGTAAATGTCATTGGGAGCTTTTTCCCCATTCCATTTCCTCCATTCCTAGAAATGTTTAATTTTCTTAACCCCATGCAGGGTTATCTAGTTAAGAAAATTAAACATTTCTAGGAATGGAGGAAATAGAATGGGGAAAAAGCTCCCAATGACATTTACCCATCAAGTCTTACCAGTACACATTTTCTTAACTAGATAACCCTGCATGGGGTTAAGAAAATTAAACATTTCTAGGAATAGAGGAAATGGAATGGGGAAAAAGCTCCCAATGACATTGAGGCTAGGGTCAGACGAGCGTGATTTCTACGGACTGTACGTCCGTGCACACGGACGTACGTCAGTACGGAAGACACAGTAGTGGCCACACAGTCCGTTTTTTTCACTGACAAATATTTTGACGGATGTAGGAGGGAAAATAAATTAAAAACAAAACCATTTTGTCCGTTAAAAAAATGCTGGACGTATAAATGCAGTCCGTCTGACCACGTTCCATCACTCACACACAAAGTTATGCAGACGTTGCGGACGCAGCACACTTTGTGCGGCCGTTCTAGGGGTTGTACGTTCTTGCCTGCCTTGCGTCCGTGGGCCGCGGCCGTTGTGCGTCCGCAGTTCAGTGCGGACGTACTTCGTGTAACGGGCTCCGATGGGCTTCCTGTCATGCTATCACGGACGTACTTTTAGGCGCAATCACGGACGTGAACACTACGCTCGTCTGACACCAGCCTTACCCATCAAGTCTTACCAGTACACATTTTTGTTTTGTATTTTTTTTCTCATTAGGATGATCCTAATGAGAAAAAAAATACAAAACAAAAATGTGTACTGGTAAGACTTGATGGGTAAATGTCATTGGGAGCTTTTTCCCCATTCCATTTCCTCCATTCCTAGAAATGTTTAATTTTCTTAACCCCATGCAGGCTGCATGGGGTTATCTAGTTAAGAAAATTAAACATTTCTAGGAATGGAGGAAATAGAATGGGGAAAAAGCTCCAATGACATTTACCCATCAAGTCTTACCAGTACACATTTTTGTTTTGTATTTTTTTTCTCATTAGGATGCATGTAAGCTCTTCAGCCCACCGTTCCTCTCTTTGTTTACGTGCCTGTGCTAGCACCCCGGGTCCAGGAAGGGGCTGGTAATAGGGGGGGGGGGGGGCTCAGCCTGGGCTCCTGGTGGAGAGGTGGGAGTTTTGGTTTCCCCTGGCTCTGGGGGGGGGCAGAAAGTTTGGGCGCCTCTGTCTCCCACGGCAGAGAGTTTGGGGGGCCCTGGCTCCTGCTCATGCTGCGGAGTGCAGTCAGATAATCTGACCCCATTGCTTCACTCCATGAGTGATCTGCTTTCAATCCCCCTCCTCCCCCTGCACCTCCCCCAGCCTGGCTTCCCCTGCACTGCCACCATTTGCTGCTCCACATAGGGAGGGAGGGGTATAATGGGGTGAGGGGGCACAGGTGGGTATGATGGGGTGAGAGGGCACAGGTGGGTATGATGGTGTGAGGGGCACAGGGGGTATGATGGTGTGAGGGGCACAGGGGGTATGATGGTGTGAGGGGCACAGGGGGTATGATGGTGTGAGGGCAGGGCCGGCGCTGACATATGAAATTGTGCCCCACCTGGCAGGCAGCAGGCTCAGCAGCACACAGGCACACTCCACAGCAAGACTCTGTCTCCAGTCCACAGTGTCCAGTCCAGCTGACCGAGGAGAGCAGCTTCTGTCCCTTCCTCCTTCTGTTCTGAGTGTCAAGTAAACGGCGCCTAGTCTAGACTCTGCCTCCTCCTTCCCAGGCTTCCAGCGGCGTCTGACGTGGGGCGGGGCGCGCGTGCTGCCGCCAGCCCCAACACGTGCAGGCGCCGCTGACTTTGCGTGCACTGCGGAGCGGGCGGAGCCTAGACGGTCAGGACCTGGTTGGCAGCTGGTGCAGTGTGTGTGAACGTGTTGATTGCGGCGCCCCCGGGCCGCTCCCGGCGCCGGCGGACACAGTAAACACGAACACACAATTTTTGTTTTTTTTCCAACAAAAATTTTTTTTTGGGCCCGGTGCTGCGCCCTAGGCGGGCCTGCGCTCTAGGCGGCCGCCTAGCTCGCCTAGCGGCAGCACCGGCCCTGGGTACAAATCGTTAATAGCAACGCACTAACAGGGTTATCCAAAGAGATCCGAATTGCTTGAGAAAGGTAACCGAACGCTGAAAATCAGCGTTCGGTTGCCTTTCCTGGCCATTCGGCTATCCAGAGAGCAGGCAATTTGCCAAATCCTGGCGAATTGCCTGCACATACGCTGCCTGTTCGGTGCCTGTTCGAGGGCAGTGAATCCCCATAGAGAAGCACGGCTTCGGCTATTCAGAGAACACAAACCAGCAGTGAAAGGTTCCCCTAATGCCATGCCATTCGGTGGTTTAATTCGGCAAGTTAATTCAGGAGAATCCCATAGGCTTCAATGTTAAAAATATTCCCGTTTTAATTCAATATCTAATAAACCGTTCATTATAAAATTATGCAGTAAAAAGTCTCTTTATTTATAGATTTTTTCGGATATTTTAAGCATTTTTCAGAATTTTTTATTTATTTTTAACCCTTTCGCTGCTGAGCCTTTTCACGCCTCTGTGCTGAGCTCATTTTTACCGGTTTCGCTCATCATGTTTAACCGCGTTTTGAAGCCTTATTTTAATATATGACCCAGACATATTATATATCGTTCTTTCCGGCAGACTGTGCAGATTCATAATATGTCATTATTATATGTATACGTTATGTCATGTCTGTATATTAAAAAAAAAATGCAATAAAATTAGAATTTTCAATAATTTACAATGTGTAAAGTGTTTTTTCCACATTTTAACATGCGATCGTTTGCGGTTATATTTTCTATGGGGTGCGCTTGCTAAAAAAATTAGAGATGAGGAATCGTTACTTTTTTTGGGGAAAATTACGTGTTTTTTAGCAAACGCCCCCCATAGAAAAAATCGTTAGTGCAGCATTATTGTTCACATTATAATTGAAATAGGAACAATATCGTTGCACTAATAAAACGAAAAAAAAAATAAAATTTTTTTTTATAATTTTTTTTACTTTTTTTTTTCTTTGACATGTTACATGGTCATGTTTGGTATCATTGGAAAGGCCACGCTCTGGCCGTTCCAATGATAGTAAACATTAACCCCTAGCTGTCACGGATCGGGAGATAGGGGTTCCAATGAACCCCCTATCTCCACTATAGGTGGCAGCAAGGGGTTAATTTCAAAACTGGCGCCATCGCGCTCTGCGCGATGATGCCAGTCATTAGGGGGATATCCCGGAAGCTTGGCCGACATCCAAGATGTCGGCCAGCTCCGGGAGGGGACCGCGATACGGCGCATGTTAGCACCATAACGCGATCCAGCCCCCTAGGGGATAAAGACAGCCGCCGCTTGGAAGGGGTTCCAGGCGGTGCCTGTCTTTAATCGCTGGCCCGCGGGGAAGGGGAGGGGGAGAGGTCCGAAGGACCTCCCCCCCTCCCCTTCAGGCACCTTCCCTGCAATGGCGGGGGGTGCCTGAAATAGACGTCATCGCGCATCGATGATGTCAGCCCGCACCGGGGGGCCGCACGATCAGTCGGAATACCGGCTGATTGAGGCTGCAAAGGGAGGACGCGCTTAGCGCGTCCTCCGCAGCGAAATAGCAAAGCGGGTGGATGCGCTGAGCACGTCCACCGCATTGAAAGGGTTAAGGCTAAGGTCAGACGAAAGCATTTTTAACGTGCGTTTAACCGCACGAAATCACGGCCGTGCTAGCAGCAAATGACGTCCAATGCCGGGTAACATACGAAGAACGGCCGCACGAAAGTTCGTCAGCGCAACGCAAGTGGCAAACGAACGCATTTTTTCTAGAACGTCAAACCGCTACTACTGACGTACAGAGTGCGCTGCGTCTGCATAGCGGCGTGTGTGTGTGATTAGGAGACGTCAGACGCTGCTAATGTCCAGCCAACATAACGTCCAGACACAAAAGGGTTTTATTGATGATCCGTACAAAATCACGGACGAAAATGCGCATCGTATGACCGCTATCGCGTATTCCGTGAAAAAAATGCGTCCATTCGTTCGAACGCACTTTTTCACGGACAACGCGACAAATGCGTTAGTCTGACCCTAGCCTAAAAAGTCCGATTTTTTTTTTTTAAAGTTTACTTATTTTTTATGTAACAGCCCTTTTTATTAGCATTCCCTGGACCTCCTGTGTAAATTTCAGACATTTTCGCTCAGTAGTTTCTTTGCAAACAGCTTTTCACTTTCACACATTCATACAAACGGTTTTGCTAATTTATTCACCTCCCTCGTCTGCGGTCTCGGCTGCTTCGGCTGTGTGTGATCGGCTCCTGCTCGGGCTTTTGTGGTTTTCGGCAGGCTAATCCAGATGTTTTTACGTGTTTTCAGCGTGCATTCGCCGGGTTTTGCGGTTAGTTTTCGTCGGGTTTACGGCAGCTTTTCCCTGCAATTCGGGGACCCTGTGGTGCTTGCTGAATACACCGCAGGGTCACCGAAATGGGATCGGCAAAAGGAACCGAATTGAAGAGAACGAAAAGTCACCGAACCTGCGGTGACTTTTCGAATCTCTTTGGATAACCCTGTATGTTATTTTTCCCGTTTGTAGCGACAGGAAAACGATCTGTTGGTCCGGCGCTAGACTCGATTAACCTGGCGCTAACGCAAAACCATGCTGACGCAAGGGTTAGCCCACACCAGGTAATAGTGCCCTAAATAAATATATATAAATAAGATTGCAGAATCCCAGAGTAATGTGATGCAATGATGCCTTTTTGTTGTACTAACCTGATACTTAAATTCAATATTTTATTTGCCGCAATTCGACAGTTTTCGCTGAATGTCTGATTGCTGCTTCTGTTGGAGATATATTCACATAAGAAACTTATGCGAGACATAAACAACAGTAGATTTATCTCGTCTATATTTCTCAAAAGATCTCCTAAGTTTGTTTTCAATTGTATCTGTTTTGTTTTCAAAAATATAACTCGGTAAAAAAATATATATATTTATTACGTATACAAAAAAATTTAATCTCACAACACAATCAAGGATTTATAAACAACATCCATCAGCACACACATTTCTAGCTTTTAAATTTTTTTAGTAACTGCATATATGGTTAGTACCATTTACTTTAATCAGTTAGTAGCAAACATAGAGGGTTAGTTCAACTTAATAAACATCCTGCTTAAAGAAAACAATTAACATATATTTCCCAGCAAACCAACATTTAAAACAAGCTAGTAATCCGTTTATATATATGCATATATATTTATACACATACATCTCTGTGCTACCTGGATCAACAAAAGATAAACTATCACTTTCTATTTAGAAAAACGTATTTAGTGAATCCTCCCCTAAATGAGAATTAAGCTTCTAAGCTTCTTGTTGTTTTTAAACTATAGGTTATAATATCCCTGCTTAGTAATTCAATCATAATAGCTCTTCCAATTTCAATATATGTACAGTGGCAAGAAAAAGTATGTGAACCCTTTGGGATTACGTGGAGTTTTGCATGAATTGGTCATAAAATGTGCTCTGATCTTCATCTAAGTCACAACAATTTGAAAAACACAGTCTGCTTAAAATAATACAACACAAACATTATATGTTTTTATGTGTTTATTGAACATAACATGTAAACCTTTACAGTGCAGGGCGGAAAAAGTATGTGAACCCCTAGCCTAATGACTTCTCCAAGAGCTAATTGAAGTCAGGAGTGAGCCAACCTTTAGTCCAATCAGTGTGATATTATTGGATGTGTTGCTGAAAGCTGTCCTGCCCTTTAAAAACACACACTAGGGATGTGCGTTTCGGGTTTCGGAATTTCGGAATTTTCACGAAATTTCCCGATTCGTGTTTTCGGATGAGGCCAATTTTCCGAATCGGATCGGACCCGAAAACCGACAGATCCGAAAAGTTTTCCGAGCCGAAACAAAATATTTTCGGAATTTTCGAATGGACTTGAAATGTGTCAAATCGAATTTTTTTTCGCTCTATTCATGATTTCGGTTCCATTCGTGATTTCGGTTCCATTTCGGTAATTCTGGACATCGTATATTTAACTATTATCTGTTATATCGCTGATTCTGTAAATTTTGGATTTGTAAATGCGTATCACTTGTTTTTTTTGTTTCCAATGATCCGATAACTCTGTCGATACGATAATTCCTTTGTAATCGGGTCGGATCCGATTTGTCCGCGGGTCGCGCATGCGCTCGCGCGGATGTCGTAACTTTATTGAGCCAGTTTTTGGACAACTTTTTGGACAGGCCAAAAAATATTGTTTTTATTATTCAATTCATCATGGCTGCAAGAGACGAGTGCCATTCAGACACCTCCTCATCTTCTTGCACCCATGAAACACCACCACCCAGGAAGAAGCGGGCCAGCAACATGGCATTTGACGAGATGTTGGAGCTGGTCTGCATCTTTGATCGGAAAGACTACGACTGCCGTAAGGGCCCTTACGGCAGAAAGAATAACGCAAGAAAGGACCGTATCCTCGATAAGGTTCGCACCACCATCCTGGAGCTGTTCGGGAAGGACCAGCTCCGAAAACGCTGGTCCGACCTCAAGGTACGCGAGGAGGAGCAGCTGAGGCACATCCATCGCGTCATAGCCAAACGTAAGTGTCATGTTATATTGTAAAATGCTGCGCAAACTGTTGGCGCTATATAAATCCTGTATAATAATAATAATGTGCTTGCATGTGCTAATGTGCACAGAAATATGTTGATTTATCTAGTCCTTTTTTCATGCAATGTGATTGTGTATAGCTTTGCGTTTTCACAACTCGTCATACATGCATTTTTTGCCATAGCTCTTCCTTTTTGTGATTTTACGTATTCGTGAAAATTGTGACATTTGATGTAAGTAGATGAAGTTACAATGCTGGATTTCTTTTGGCACTGTGTACTGTAGTGTGCTGGGGGGGAGGTTGTTGTGATTGAGTGATGCATACGAGAAGACCCGCAGCTTGCCCAATATTGGCTCCCACCTGCGTATCAATAACAATCTCTGCGTCTCTGCTAAGTGGTAGGATGGGACATGAAGTTGTTCTGAAAGTGCATCCAAACAGAGCCACCTTCAATACATCCTCAGCAGCTGCTGAATTGTTGCAGCGCAGCAATTCAGTTTGCTGCAGCAGTGTCATTATTGAACGCTTTAGATGCAAATTTCAAAACAAAATGGCGGATTTCTGTTGTTTCTGCTATATCCACAGTTTTATTCGCAGAAACTGAAAGTGAAACTGAGGCTAAGGCCTTCTATAAAATAACTAAAAGCAGTCGGCACAATGTGTTTTGTACGCACACAACATAAATAATAGTTTTTATTGAATAAACGTAATGTTTACTTCTGAAAAAAAATATATAATTGAACGGTAATATATGTCTATGTGCAGAGGAAATAAATAAATATTTTGTAACTTTAGAACTATGAGATGGGAGTAGTGGTGGGTCAAGCTGGTAGTGGGGTAGTGGAGGGGTGTCGCAATACTTTCGGCAATATATTGTATAGATATACCATTTTTTCCAGTCTGCATTATTTACGTGTTATTTTTTGGATTTGGCAGAAGACAGGAAGAAGGCAGCATCTGCCCCGGCGGGCACCAGTGCCCCAGTGGAGGAGGAGGAGGAGCCATGGGCGACCACCAGCGCTGGTATATACTGTTTTATTTTGCAACGACTTTTGGTCAAAAACAGAAACATTTTTTGTTTACTGTATTTTAATTAAAAAAAATTATGTATAGCACAAGAGGAGCAGGAGGAGGAAGAGGAGGAGCAGGAGGAGGGCGATGGAGAGAGGGAGCCAGAGCCGCAGCAGGAGGCCACGAGTCCAGGTTTTTTTTTTTTACTGTTGTATTTTGCATCGACTTTTGTTCAAAAATAAATCAGTTTTGTTGTTTACTGTATTTTTTATTTCTTTAATTTCTTAGATATAGCACCGGATGAGATGGTGACGGTGGTGGTGGTGGAGGAGGAGGAGTCGGAGGAGGAGTCGGAGGAGGAGTCGGAGCCGCAGGAGGCCGCCAGCACTGGTATATACTACTGTTATATTTTTTCAAGACTTTCAGTCAAAAATAGAAACCTGCTTTACTTACTGTATTTTCCTTCTTTCATTTATTGGATATATAGAAGGAGAAGCCAGACCGGACACATCATCCAGCATTAGGCAAATTAACCGGATGGCAATCGGCGAGCTACGCCTTGCTGTTACAACCATTGATTCCATCCAGGAACTGCTCCAGGAATTGCGGGAGCATATAAGCAATGCCGCTGACATCCTGGAGCGGCAGTGAGACCAGCCTCCTCCCGAAATGTAACCGGAATCTGCAGGTTCACTCAAGACGAGGCCGGACTGGACACGAGCAAGGATTGTCTGAACACGAGTCTCTTCAGGAAAGGCAAACTTTATTGTGATATCACAACAGATGCTCAAACAGGATTCAATCGCAAAGAATGAGCAGCGATTTTCACAGTGACATGAGATTTTATACCTCAAAATACATGATTAGGTACATCCCAATTAGCCCACCTCCCGGTTACGCTATCCCACCCCACATGGGTTAGTACCTCCCTTTGGCTAATACAAAAGACATTTCATTAATTTGGCTGTAAATTGGCAAACTTCATGTTAGTTTCAGTGAATCATAATTAGTTGCTCCCACTGTTCCGGGCTGCGCCCCGTTCCCTAGCGTCTTCACTCATTTGTTACAAAAGGCACCTGGTCTGATCTCTATACTCCTTTGTATTTCTGCGGGCCCCAATGACCTTGATGTATCCTTTCTCTGTGTCGAAAACAGCAGAGACCTTTCTCAGCGCTTTGATTGTTTTTCTTCCAATCTCAGCACATTCCTAAGTTTCTATGTATGCCTGCTTCTAATTTCAGCTAAAAAAACTGCCTAATTATTATCTCAAGTGAACCAATATTCTAAACAAGATGTTCGCCTGGCTTACAATGGCGGCCATCTTCCAGTCTAATTTCCACTACACTATGTTTGTTTGTGTTGTTTTGCCCCTGTTGGGCAGTTTGCCATCCTTGGCATGTTCCCTTCCCTTCCCCATGTTGTAAATAAATTTTCTATTTTTTCTATAATTTTCCTGTTTGTGTGCGTTGCTTTTCCTTACTTAATAATTTAATATGTATTGCTTGGTTTCCATACTGTTAAAATTATATGTACATAAATTTATTGACATTTCTATGGACCCTTTGTCATAAATATGTCAACATATTTGTGGCCATGAATGTGACTGTGCACATTCTACACTTCCTGCCTGGCCAAAAAATGTCACACACTAACACAACTTTGTTGTACTGCCTTGAGATTTGATTACCGACGTGGCCTGGTTTTGTTAAGCTTAGGCGATGTCACAACAACACGGATTTTTGTCCACAGTCACATTCATTGTATAACCAAGAATTTATCAAAAAATATTGATGGCAGCACTGCGTGAAGTCTTCTCCGACACAACCCAAAGATCCTCAGTGCGGCTCAGGTCTAGTTTATTTGTCCCTGTTTGCAGCTTCACGCAACACCTCCTCCCAGCTATGAGCTCTCTCTCTCCCACCGCTGCCCGCTAAGACGCTGCCCGCCAACATGGTCACGTCTTTGCAGGAAGACAACAGCGTGGGGGAACGGCAGCTGCCGACAGTCCAAGACCTCGTCATAATGACGTCAGTTCTGGAGTTAACCCCTAACTGCGACCAATGGTGGAGATAGGGGGTTCATTGGAACCCCTATCTCCCGATCCGCGGCAGCTATCGGTTGGTTAATGTTTGGTATCTTTGGATCGACCAGAGCATGGCCTTTCCAACAATACCAAACATGACAATGTTAAAAATTATAAAAAATTTAAATATAAAAAATAATAAACAGGTTTTTTGTTTTGTTTTGTTAATGCAGCAATATTGTTGCCATTTCAATTATAATGTGAACAATGATGCTGCACTAAGGACTTTTGTATGGGGTGCGTTTGTTAAAAATAGTGTAATTTTCACCCAAAAAAATATAACAAGTCCCCAATTTCAATTTTTTTTTAACAAACGCAACTCATAAAATATAACCGCAAACACTCGCATGTCAAAATGTGAAAAAAACACTTTACACCTTGTAAAACAAACATTGAAAATTCAAATTTTATTGCATTTTTTGTTATAATATACAGACAGGACATGACGCATACATATGATAATGATATATTATGAATCATCTGCCGAGTCTGCCGGAAAGAACGATATATAACATGTCTGGGTCATATTATAAAATAAGGCTTCAAAACGCGTTTAAACAAGAGGAGCGAAACTGTTAAAAATTAGCTCAGCAGCAGACCGCACACAGGCGTGAAGGGAAGCCGGGAAATGCCTCAGCAGCAAAAGGGTTAATTTATTTTTTTGTCTGTTTTAAATCATTTTATTTTATTTATTTTTTTCATTTCCGATCATTTTCATCAACTATTTTTCCGTTTTAAAACCTTTTTGTTCTGGTTTTTATTTTTAAGTCAGACCATTCAGGTCAGTTTAGCGTTTTTTAAATCGTTCTGTTCATTTTTTTTTGTTCCTTGGCTTTCATACCATTTTTTTAATGTGATTAAATAAAGTTGTGAAATGTATATTCATAAGAAAAAAAGGATCTTTATTTAATTAAAAAAAAACACGATAGAATCGCCAGAATGAATTATCGGATCCAAAAAACAAACCAAAAATTTATTATAAAAAAATATATAAAGTATAAAAAAGTAAACCATAGTAGTTTACATCAAAACGAATAGAGTTAGACAGCTTTGAAATGAGGAGAACAGACGTTCCGAAAAAACGAAAATTTCCGAAATCACGAAAAGTCGATACAAAAAATGAGCAAAGTGACACGAAAATACTAAAAATGGTCGATATTCCGAAAAAAAAATGTACACGAAAAACGAGTCGCGCCGAAACGAATCGAAACAGAAATCGGTCGAAACGAGCCGAATCGAAAAGTTTAAACATCCGAACAAATCGAACTGAATCGAACCGAAAAAAAAAATCGGTGCACAAGCCTAACACACACCAGTTTTGGGTTTACTGGTTTCAAGAAGCACTGCCTGATGTGAACCATGCCTCGCAGAAAAGAGCTCTCAGAAGACCTACGATCAAGAATTGTTGACTTGTATGAAACCGGAAAGGATTACAAAAGTATCTCCAAAAGCTTTCATGTTCATGTGTCCACAGTAAGACAGACTGTCTACAAATGGAGAAATTTCAGCACTGTTGCTACTCTCCCTAGGCGTGGTCATCCTGTAAAGATGAGTTTACTTCAAACGTGCTGCAATATTCTTTTTGGACAGCAATGGCTTCCTCCGTGGTGTCCTCCCATTTACTCCATTCTTGTTCAATGTTTTCCTTATTGTAGATGTGTCAACAAAAATGTTAGCATGTGCCAGAGATTTCTGTAAGTCTTTAGCTGACACTCTAGGATTCTTCTTTACCTCATTAAGCATTCTGCGCTGTGCTCTTGCAGTCATCTTTCCTGGATGACGACGCCTAGGGAGAGTACCAACAGTGCTGAACTTTCTCCATTTGTAGACAGTCTGTCTTACCGTGGACACATGAACATGAAGGCTTTTGGAGATACTTTTGTAACCCTTTCCAGCTTCATGCAAGTCAACAATTCTTGATCGTAGGTCATCTGAGAGCTCTTTTCTGTGAGGCATGGTTCACATCAGGCAGTGCTTCTTGAAACCAGTAAATCCAAAACTGGTGTGTGTTTTTAAAGGGGAGGACAGCTTTCAGCAACACATCCAATAATATCACACTGATTGGACTCAAGGTTAGCTCACTCCTGGCTCCAATTAGCTCTTGGAGAAGTCATTAGGCTAGGGGTTCACATACTTTTTCCACCCTGCACTGTGAATGTTTACATATTATGTTCAATAAACACATGAAAACATATAATGTTTGTGTTGTATTATTTTAAGCAGACTGTGTTTTCCAAATTGTTGTGACTTAGATGAAGATCAGAGCACATTTTATGACCAATTCATGCAAAACTCCACGTAATCCCAAAGGGTTCACATACTTTTTCTTGCCACTGTATATGGATATACTGCAACAAATAACTTAGGATAAATATCCGGTTATCAGACACTTTTATATTTCTATACTGCAGGTTAGAAATATGTCAGTTTCTGATCTAACGATATCTGAGATAAATCTCAGTCTATATCCATTGCAATACACACTCACATATACACTATATTGCCAAAAGTATTCACTCACAAGTTCATATGCGAGTCAAGGCAGGTGAGCGAATACTTTTGGCAATATAGTGTATATATATAATTACATTCATCCCACTTAATTTGCTTTCCATACATTACCTGTTCCAAAATCTGGATTCAAGCGTTTCTGCAATCTTCTTATGTTATAGCAGCAATGAGTTCTTCGGATATAATATGAATTGGAGAGTGTGTGAGAGTTTGTGAGATCTTATAAGATATTATAAATTTGTTTGCATCTTATCTTATTTGTCTCTGAGTTTCTCCTTGAGCATAACTCGTAAAATAATTAAGAGAGAGTGAATGCATGAGAGTGAGAAATAAAATTTGAAGTCCCGAGAGGGAGAATTTGTGTGACCTTAGTTGAAGTGTGAAGCCAAGTGAAGTCTGGTGTTTAGTGTCGAGTAGTGTGTCCTGAATGATCTGAATAACACAGTTATACAGAAATTTACGTCACTTATCACATATCTCTCTACTTAGCATAATTCTCTTTCTGTGAAACCCTATGAGGACTGTCAACTCATAATACACCACTAGATTGCAGGGTTGATTTAAAATTAAATAGCACAAATTTATTTTAAATTCCTTTATCATAAGTCATAGGTCAATCTCTATTTCTCAATTTAAACAAAGGACTCTTCTCTCATTTCTAGACTTTGTGTCTCTTCATATCATATTTGATTTAACCACTTCGCTGCTGAGGACGTGCTCATCGCGTCCTCAGCATTCCCGCTGGTGTGCTGAGGATGCGCTGAGCGCGTCCTCCCATTGGGGTCAGCGTTCGGCCGGGTTCCGGCCGATCGCTGGCCCCTCCGGTGCGGGCTGACATCCTGGATGTCAGCCCGGCATCCGGAACAGCAGCCGCCGGAATTTGGTGTCATCGCGGCAGCGCGATGACACCAAATTCAGGCGCCCCCCCCGCATGTGCGGAGGAGGCGCCTGAAAGGGAGGGGGGGGAGGTCCTTCGGACCTCTCTCCCTCCCGATCGGCGGCGTTGCGGGGGTTAACCCAGGCATCATTTGGAAGGGCACAGCCTGCCCTTCCAAATGATGCCTGGCATTAACCCCTGGGGAGCTGGATCGCGAATCGGCGCTGAAAAGCGCCGGTTCGCGATCCTTTCCCGGAGCTGGCCGACATCTTGGATGTCGGCCAAGCCTCCGGGAACTCCCCTGAGGACTGGCGTCATCGTGCGTAGCACGATGACGCCAGTCCTAGAGTTAACCCTTAACTGCCACCAACGGTGGAGATAGGGAGTTCATTGGAACTCCCTATCTCCCGATCCGTGGCAGTTAGGGGTTAAATTTTGGTATGGTTGGATCGGCCAGAGCATGGCCGTTCCAACGATACCAAACACTACAGTGAAAAAAGTTGTAAAAAAAAAAAAAAAAAAATTTTTAAAAAAATTATAAAAAAAAAAATAAACACTTTTTTTTATTTTTTTTGGTTTGTTAGTGTAGCAATATTGTTCCCATTTCAATTATAATGTGAACAATGATGATGCACTAACGATTTTTGTATGCGGTGCGTTTGTTAAAAATAGTGTAATTTTCCCCAAAAAAAAATGTAACGAGACCCCATCTCTAATTTTTTTAACAAGCGCACCCCATACAAAATATAACCGCAATTGCTCGCATGTTAAAATGTGAAAAAAAACACTTTACACATTGTAAATTATTGAAAATACATATTTTATTGCATTTTTTGTTATAATATACAGACATGACATAACGTATACATATAATAATGACATATTATGAATCTACCGAGTCTGACGGAAAGAACGATATATAATATGTCTGGGTCATATACTAAAATAAGCCTTCAAAACACGTTTAAACATGATGCGCAAAACAGGTAAAAATGACCTCAGCACAGGGGCGGGAAAAGCCTCAGCAGCGAAAGGGTTAATATCTCCTAAGTTTTAGCCATTTCAAGATTTTACTGAGTTACTCCTTATCATTTACCAGACATTCCTTCTACAGCAAAATACTTCTATCCTTCAGTAATTATCTTCAAAATATTTCTTAATATACCATTTTAGCACTACTAAAATATCTATTATTTTGATACTAAATTAAGAATATATATTGATTATATGAATATATTTTGTGCATATGTATATATGGTTACATAGATAATTTGTGCATAGGTTTAAAACCTTAAAAAAATATTTTACTCAAGGGTTTCTGTAAAACAAACCTATAAATTTGTCTATGACATGTCTAGCACTTATCTACTAATATATATAACAAATAAAGACATCCTCCTTAGCGTCTTTATGTGTAGCGAGTTTACCTTAATATGAACTCGTCTTAAAAAAAAATCTATGAGTTCATTCTGGAAGTAGGTGAAAGTTGAAAGAAACTTGTATCATAAAAAAATAATTATGGATTATTCGATTAAAAAAGAAGGCTACAGGCATCCATTTTGTTTTCCCTATGAAAATACCCGACACTTCAGCGACTCCACTTTTAGCAAATTACAGTGACCATTCGCTAAATTGGGAATTCACTATCAGGGTTATTCAAAGAGAACCGATTTGCTGGAGAAAGGTAACTGAACGCTGAAATTCAGCATACGGCTACCTTTCCTGTCACATTCGGCTATTCAGAGAGCAGGCAATTCACCAAATCCTGGCGAATTTCCTGCACATACGGTGCCTGTTCGAGGGCAGTGAATGCCCATAGAGAAGCAATGCTTCGTCTATTCAGAGAGCAAAACCCAGCAGCGAGAAGTTGCCGAATTGCCCTGCCATTCGGTGGTTTAATTCGGCTGGTTTATTAAGGCGAATCCCTTAGGCTTCAATGTTAAAAATATTCCTGTTTTAATTCAATATCTATTAAACCGTTCAATAGAATATTCTGCAGTATAAAGTCTCTTCATTTTTAGATTTTTTTAGGACCTTTTAGGCATTTTTTGGGATTTTTTTGCAAACAATTTTTTTCTGTTTTTTCTTTTTAAATCATTTTTTCTTTTTTCTGTAACAGCCCTTTGTATTATCATTCATTGGACCTCATATGTAAATTTCAGCCATTTTCGCTCAGTAGTTTGTTTGCAAGCAGCGTTTTACTTTTCAAACATTCAAGCGTACTGTTTTTTTTCTTCCACTCAATTCGTCTGCGGTGTCGGCTTTTTCCGGTGGCTGCTCTGCGCTCTGATCGGCTCCTTTTCGGGTTTCTCTCGCATCTTCGGCGGGTTAATCCAGATGTTTTTGCGGGTTTCGGTGTGCGTTCGCCCTCGTTTTGCGGTGAAATTTCGGCGGGTTTGCGGGGACTTTTCCCTGCCTTACGGTAGGCCATTTGGTGCTTGCTGAATACACCGCAGGGTCGCCGAAATGGGATCACTAAATCGTACCAAATTGAAGAGAACGAAAAGTCACTGAACGTGCATTCTCTTTGAATAACCCTGTATATTTTCAGCAAAATAAATTCCCCGAAATGTGACGAAAAGCAAAGGATCTATAGATGAATAGACCCTTTAGATTTAAACTTCCATAGTAACCCCTAAAATGCCATAAACCCAGGGAAATAAAATAAAAATATTAAACAATGTGGCATTTAGCCTACCCATTAACCCCTAAAATGCCATTAATCAAGGTAAACATGAAATGAACACACTGAGGCATGTAGCCTACCCATTAACCCCTACACTGCCATTAATCAAGGAAAAAATAAAATGAAGCCTACCCATTAACCCTTAATATACAACTAAAACAAGGCAAAAACTAATGTAATACACAATGTAATGTATAGTCTGAACATTAACCACTTCACTGCTGAGCCATTTCAACCCTGTGAAAATGTTTAAGTTTAAGTGCCCGTTATTATTTAATGTTTTATGACTTTTACTTCAAACTGAATATGGTCAAGTTGGGTATCATTTGAAAGGCCAGAATCTGCTCTTTCCAATGACGTCCATATACGATACACAGGGACGGAGATACAGCGGTCCGAAGAAGTGTGGGAAGCTGGATGGTGATTTTTGGTGTGGCGGCACATGGGAGGGCAAGGAACAACGTAGGGGGGGAATTGCCACCCTTGCCCCCCTGTAGAGTTGCCTATGCCCATCATCAATACAAGATCTTGGTGACAAATTAATGCAATTAATGTAAACATTGTGATTTTTTTTTTCACCAGTCAGTATATCCTTTGCTGTGCCAATAAGCTTTTTTTTTTCACCTATAGGGAGTGGAAAAGAGAAGGGTTAAATAAGGGGTTAAATAAAAACTCTTGACCCCATCTTGTAACCTAGCATTATTTTTACCTAAAAGTATCTCTTGAATGCATACCTCCTCTCTCCAGTACCGAGACAGTCTTCCTTCTCCACAGCAACAGTTACCATCAGCTTGTGTGTCTGTGAAGTGACCATGAGGTGGTTGGAAACTTGCTAGAGTACCCAGATAACCGAATACTTCTTGAGCCCTTTTATAGTTATTAACTGGTCAGGAATAAACAGAGTTGAACATTCAGGTAACAAGTTCAAAAACTGGCAAATAACATGGGCTTATTCTTCAAGCCTTCTCATTGGCTGATATTAAAGATTAAAACAAATAGTTTCAATTAACCACTTATAAAGGACAGCACTATTCACCACAGGGTCCCCGACGTGCGGGAACATGGAGCCGTCAAGGACTGCCGAACGACAGGAAAAAACGGAACTCTATTCTTCTAATAGTTGTTTAAACCAATAGAAATGCATTAACATGGGTCTAAATAATAAAAAAAGGTCCTATTAAATAAGGTCTGTTACAGAAATAAAAGAAACCCTTTTAAAAAATTGGTAATCAAAAATTTCAAAAAGATGTTCCAAAAAATAAATAAAAAGATGGTTGGCTGAAAATGAATAGAATAAATGGTCGAATAAAAACAAACGATAGAAACGATAATATTCCTTTTTATCTTGAATCCTATGGGATTCACCTGTTTAAACCTGTAGAATTGAACCACTGAAAAATTAGGGCATTTCACTGACACTTCTGTGCAGTTTGGCATTCTCTGACTAGATGTCCCAACTCTGTGTGGTAATACTGCTGCTGCCGATAGGTCGCTGATCTGCACCGAACCGCACTGTATTTCACTGTCAATTTGCCAGTATTTGGTGAATTGACAGCTTTCTGAATAGACAGTCACAAAAATTTCATTGTACGGTGAAATTCACAGTCCGGCGCAATCCGGTGGCAAGTTCGGTGCATAGTGAATAACCTGGGTTTGGGTCGAAATCTCTACAAACAGGTTCCCTAATGCCAAAATCCCGATGGCCAACTTCCCTACACATCACAACACAGACAACTACACCCTACACAACACAGACAACTCCCTGACTGCCAACTTCCAGACATCCAAAATCCCTGCGGCTAACACTAGCCCTACTCCCTAACCAGGGCCGGATTAACATAGGGGCAGATGGAGCAGCAGCTCCAGGCCCATGCCCCAGAATAGGCCCACAGAAAGGATAAATTTGTCTGCATTGATGGGCATTTGGACAACTATATCTCCACCGCCATAGCAGCTACAGGGTCATATTAGGTATCACCGAAAAGGTCAGAGCATGATCTTTCCAATGATACCAAACAGGACCAGGTTTTATTTAACAATAAAAATAAAATAATATAATAAATATTTCTTTATTTTTTATTTTTATTTCTAGCACAGCAATATTTTTCAATTATAAAGGGAACAATGATGCTGCAGTAACTCACCATCTCATTTTTCATGTCACTAACAAGTGTGGAGGTGATGGTACAATCCATTATTACGAATTGTTACATCAAGAACCTAAACCTCCACACTGCAGCGAAGTGCACTGGGGGGGGGGGGCTTTGGAACCCTGCGCCACTAATCTTTACACCTTGCAATGTCAACTGAGGTGTAACAAGACAGAGTCTAGCCAATCATGACAATGTAAAATCTAAAAGAAAAAGAAAACAAAAAAACATTTTATTTATTTTTTGTTCCAAAGCGATGGTATTGTCCATTTGTCACGTATAAAATTAGCAATACCACTGCCATTACTCACCTTCTCCTTTCCCACGCTGGAAGCAAGGTCAGTGTTTTATACATAGTCTTATTATTCATAAAACACCATTATCTAAAGCACATGGGAAATATCAAATTTTTGTGTTAAAATTGTATATTTTCTCAGAAAAATGCAGTTACAGGTTCCCATTTATTTTTTTTAAACAAGCATTCCCTATAGAATATATAACCAGAGGTTTGAATGATAAAATATGAAAAAATAAATATACACGCTGTGATGATTGAAATATGAATGGAAATTTACTCCTACAGTATCTGCCTGGTTAGATATACATATATATGCAATATTAAATAGCCTAAAATATGTTGTCATTTCACTAAATTCCAAAAAAAGCCCACCAAAATATTCAGCTCCAGGCCCATAGAGATCTTAATCCGGCCCTGTCCCTAACCCCCTAAACCTAGCCCTAACCCAACCCTCCTAAACTTCGCCCTAACCCTAGCCCCCTAAACCTAGCCCTAACCCTCCTAAACCTAGCCCTAACCCTAATCTAAACATAGCCCTAACCCTAAACATAGCCCTAACCCTAACCACCTAAACCTAGCCCTAACCCTAACTCCCTAAACCTAACCATAACCCCTAAGCCTAACTCCCTCAGGGTTAGGGTGTTAGTAATAGGGTTAGCCGCTGGGATTTTGGATGTCTGGAAGTTGGCCGTGTAGGGAACTTGGTATGTCTGGCACTTGTTCAGTCTGGAGTTGGCCGTTGGGATGTTGGCATTAGGAAACCTGGCTGTAGGGATTTTGTCCGGCACCCGAATAACCCCTTATGTGACTGAAATGTTGTATATCCTAAATACATATGATCATTATTTTGGAGTGCCTGCCTGGTGCTGTTTTGTCTATTTAATATAATTACAGAGACACCTATATTTTTTGTATGCTTACTGTTCATCTTTCGTATTTTGCAAGGTTTTTAAATCTAGGGGAATTTTTAGGTAAAGGAGATGAGAGATAGTCTGACCAATTTTTTAAGACTTCTGGGAAATCCTAAATATTAGATCATTAAGCAGTTTTTTTCTTGTCATGTGATAATTTTCCTTTTAAAAACGTAACACTTTTTTTACTTTTGCAATTTTCTTTACAATTACTTGAGTAATTTTCTTTGTCGGTCTAGCTTGAAATGCAAACTTTCATTCACAACCTAGAAACAAAAAAAAATCCTTTTTCTAATCGGTACAGTTCACTTCTGAATTTCAAGTGTAATGTGGGACAAGGTCTATCAAGCAACTGAAAATCAAACAGTTTCCACTCTGTGACCAGACCAATATTATACCTGTCTTCATTCAACATCATACGGGCAAATTCAATTTATTTGTGAGATTGTTTAAGTGCAAATCCAAACTGCGTATTATGTTTCCATACTGAAAGTTTAGCATTCGTGCCTCTTTTTGCATTTTTAACCCCTTCACTACCAATAACTATTTAGTTGAAAAAAAAACAGTACCATAAAATTTATTTGGAACACAGAAAACTTACAGGGTTATTCAGAGAGAATCTAAACATCACCGCACGTTCAGTGCCCTTTCGTTCCCTGCACTTGGGGGTGATTCGGCGAGTCGATTCCAGTTCGCCGACCCTGCAATGTATTCAGCAAGCACCGCAGGGCCTCCTGTAGCGCAGTGAAAACTCGCCGCAAGCTTGCAGAACACTCAAACACTCACCGAAAACCCACAGAAACCGCCACAAAAACCAAGCCGAACATGCCGGAAAAATCCAAGCAGCCGCCGATCACAGCACAGAGCAGCCACCGGAAAAAGCCGACACGCAGACGAACGTGGTAAAAAAATAAAATAAAAAAAGAGTACGCCTGAAATTTACGTATAAGATCCTATGAATGATAATAAAAAGGTCTGTTACAGAAAAAAGAAAAAACGCTTTAAAAAAGAAAAGGAAAAAGCATTTTGACAAAAAATCCCCACAAATGCCTAAAAGATCCTAAAAGAATCTATAAATAAAGAGACTTTTTACTGCAGAATAAAATGATAAATGGTTCATTAGATATTGAATTAAACCGGGAATATTTTTAAACATTGAAACCTATTAAGCCTGCCGAATGAAACCACCGAACATCAGGGCATTTTGACAACTTTTCACTGCCGTTTGGCGTCTCTGAATAGACGAACCAATGCTTCTCTATGGGAACTCTATTGCTTCTCAACAGCCTAATGGCCCCGAAATGTCCCCGTTCGCTGAATTTCAGTGTCCGGTTACATTTCGGCGACATTTTGGATCTCTCTGAATAACCCCATAGTCAACACATAAATATTGGATAAAATAACCATTTTGAATAAAGACTGTTATTCTCATATTGTTAAAGGATTAAAATAATGTAAGATTGGTAATTTATAATTTTTCATGTATTCGTTTGTCCTTTGTAGCAATATTACTGTGAAGAAAGGTTCTAGACTCTAGATCAGGGTTTCTCGACTCCAGTCCTCGGGACCCACTACAGGCCAGATTTTGCAGATCACCTTGGGGAAATGCAGACTGAATACTGCAATCACTGAGCAGCTAATTAGATCACCTGTGCTGTGCTTTGGATATCCCACGAACCAGGCCTGTTAGTGGGTCCTGAGGATACGAGTTGAGAAACACTGCTCTAGATAACGTATCTTACTAGTAGTTCAGCATTTTACAGTAAAACTGGCTCTAAACAAGCATTCAAATTCCAGAAATCGAATATGATGCTCAGCATCCTAAGCATTCCAGAAAAGGTCAGCTCACCCTGCAGTTCCTTATTGTTCTTCTGCAGGAAGCACGTGTTGCGCAATAATCCATTATGAGACCTCAAACTACTCATACGATAACACTGTATGGAGCCCTATGGACTCAACAGCATATACAACTAACTGGGAAAATCCCTGATTGCAGTTTTAACTCTTGGCTTAATATCTCTTGCTCTTCAATCATTACATGTGGTCACGGCCCTAGCTGTAAAAAGGCCAAATAAAGTGCCATTCCCGCTTCATGGACAATCCAGACTGGGTTTTCCCCTGTTCCCATGTCCCGATGCCCAGGTGTCCACACCAGGGTTTTCCTGGAATCCAAACCCCAGGTGTAGGCTGGGCCTGGGCCTCCTTTTTAGTTGCGGAGTGCAACTAGGGTGGAGTACCCTAGAGGGAGTGCTTCTGCATTGAAGTCTATCAGATACCCTTTACCTGCGTGCAGTGCACATCACCGACTTTTCCTTAAGATCCTGCCATACCCACCATACCTCTACCATACCCTTTCCATTGGATATCCCTTGTGTATGGACTTTGCTCTGGACTTTGACTATTCTCTTGCTTGCCGCCTGCCTCCACCCATGCTATGAACTTTGACCACTGGATTGCCCCTTTTGGAGACCTTGCCTGATGCACACATTTGCCTGGATTCTAACCACCATTTTTCATGGTCCTCAGCCCCCTCCTTTGTTCTATCTTATTCCCCCAAGCGTTCTTGTGTTTCTCTAGTTGCTCTGTGTCTCTTTCTATTACAGTCAGCCCTCTTCCTGTCCTGCCCCTCTGTCTCCTGCTTCAGCATTCTGCATTTAATCGGTCCAGTCTAGTTCCTGCCCTGTCCATCTGGTGTGTTCTATCCTGTGTCTTGTGTTTAGTACATCAGTCCCATTCCTGTCTCGCCCAGCCTCCTGTTATTTATGCTTTATTCAGTGCCCCCTGGGGTTTATCCATGCTGTTGTCCCTTATGAATAAAACTTATCTGTTTATACCCCGCATTTCTCTCTCACTCCACTTTTGTCACTGCACCTGGGCTCGACCCTGCAACCCTGACAACCCAGTCGTGACACATGTACAGTAACCCACTAGTTGTAGAGGGTAATCGTGAGAGGTAATTCTGATTCGATCCACTTGAAATAGGACATGTTTAATTGAAATAATGTTTTCTCTTGTACTGCTTCATATTACGTTAAACCAGTTCCAATTAATAGTCAAGCTTGAATATATTATAAGTAATTTTTAACCCCTTAAGGATCGCTGATGTACTATGTACGTCCTGCCCACGGGTCTCCCTTACACCCGCGGACGTACATAGTACGTCAGTGGCTCCTAACCTCCCTCCCGCCCGATACTCACCTTCCTTGCCGGCTCACACAGCGTCTATGGCAAGCTTCAAGCTTGCCTCACCGTTTTCTGGGGGCCGGCCGATCCAATGACGTCATCACGCTGCGTGATGACGTCATCGGCAGGCGCCAGAGGTGACAATACAGGAAGGGGAGGGGGGCTCCTTTGGAGCCCTCTATCTCCCCAACCATGTAAGCTTCAGTGATGCTTTTTACACCATTGGAAAGGGGAGAGTCTTGCCTTTTCAGTGGTGTATAGCATTAACAATTTCGCTGCTGGGTCGCGTTTCGGCGCTAAATGGCAACAAAACGCGATTTGAACCTGACCAAGCCTCCAGGCCCCCCCCCACCCACTGACAACCTCACCATATGTGTGAGGATGTCAGTGGGACAGTTAACCCTCTAGCTGCCATGTTGATCGTGGCCTTTCCAATGATACCAAACATGACCAGGTTTGGTTTAAAAATAAAATAAATAAATAAAAATAAAAGAAAAAAGAAAAAGAAAAAATGTTTTTTTTTTTAAAAAAAAATTGTCTGGGGGGGGGCTTAGTTAAATAGGATCTAGCCTGTCATCTAAAAATAATTAGCACAAAATGGTCAGAATGAGCCCAGCACACATAGGTGAACTGGCTCAGCAGTGAAGGGGTTAAAAAGCAAAACCATGTAAAAATTAGGTATTTGTATTCTCGGGACAACATTTTGAAACTATTTAGCTGGGATCTTTATTGGTGGTTGTAGATTTTGGGGATTAAATTACGAAAAAGTGTGTTTTTACCATTTTTTCATCATATTTTTTTATAGTAAATTATTCGATATGATGGAAATAATGGTATTTTTAGAAAGTCCATTTAATGGCGGAAAAAATGGTGTATAATATGTGTTGGTTGAATAATTGAGTAATAGGAAAATTTGACCTAAACACTAACAGCGCAGAAACGAAAAAACAGCAGCGGTCACTAAAGGACGGATTTGTGTAAACCCGCCCGGTCACTAAGGGGTTAAAAAACACAGTTTGAAAGTTATAGAAAAAAGGAGCTATTGAATGCTAAGAATCTGAACTTCATTTTGGAGTTTTGGCAAGTTCAGCTCATCTTCATTGGTTCCACCACATATTCAATCGATTTTAGAATTGATTATGTTTACAGGGTCAGTTTCTGGGAACCTGTAGGACATAAATTTATAAAATAATTTGTCACACTGGACAGCTTCTGCTTACAACTTCAGATTTTCCAATGGATGATGACAAGGCAATGAACAATTGCTTTGTTATTGCGATCATTCACTTGTAGCCTTTAGGCTTCAATCCAAAATCTTTTTTTTTTTCTCCCACCCAACATTAAATGCTTCTTCACAGATAAATATGAAAATGCGTTTTATTAAACTCTTTTTTTCTGTATTTTAAAGAATAACAAAGTTAAACAGTTTTTATAAAAACCTTCTGTGAAGTTTCTAGGCCAGAGGTTACGTATATTAGATATCCTGGGTAAGTACAGTACAGTTCAGTGACTGATTCATACTGTAACAAATAGCAATTACAAGAAGGACACCAACAGTGAAAAGGTTAGTTTGAAACGGAAAAGTGTAATTTTTAGATTACTTTTGTTTTGATTTCTGTTTTTGTCATCTGGCAGCAGCAAAGGAAAACTCCATGCACCCAAGCACTCCAAATACAATTCCTTCCTTCTTGTAGGCGTCACATGCAAAATCAATTCTCCTTTGCACATTTGACAGACACATGCCACTAAATTTATGAACTGGTTTGTACTAACTATCAATTCATTTCATTGTGGTCCGGCATGTCCCCCACTAAGGGCCCTATTACCAGGGCCGAATTAAGATCTCTATGGGCCAGGAGCTGAATATTTTGGTGGGCTTTATTTTGGAATTTAGTGAAATGACAACATATTTTAGGCCATTTAATATTGCATATATATGTATATCTAACCAGGCAGATACTGTAGGAGTAAATTTCCATTCATATTTCAATCATCACAGCGTGTAAATTTATTTTTTCATATTTTATCATTCAAACCTCTGGTTATATATTCTATAGGGAATTCTTGTTTAAAAAAATTAAATGGGAGCATGTAACTGCATTTTTCTGAGAAAATATACAATTTTAACACAAAAATTTGATATTTCCCATGTGCTTTAGATAATGGTGTTTTATGAATAATATGACTATGTATAAAACACTGACCTTGCTTCCAGCGTGGGAAAGGAGAAGGTGAGTAATGGCAGTGGTATTGCTAATTTTATACATGACAAATGGACAATACCATCGCTTTGGAACAAAAAATAAATAAAAAGCTTTTTTGTTTACTTTTTCTTTTAGATTTTACATTGTCATGTTTGGCCAGACTCTGTCCTGTTACACCTCAGTTGACACTGCAAGGTGTAAAGATTAGTGGCGCAGGGTTCCAAAGCCCCCCCCCCCAGTGCACTACGCTGCAGTGTGGTGGTTTAGGTTCTTGATGTAACAATTCGTAATAATGGATTGTACCATCACCTCCACACTTGTTGGTGACATGAAAAATGAGATGGTGAGTTACTGCAGCATCATTGTTCCCTTTATAATTGAAAAATATTGCGGTGTTAGAAAGAAAAATAAAACATAAAGAAATATTTATTATATTATTTTATTTTTATTGTTCAATAAAACCTGGTCCTGTTTGGTATCATTGGAAAGATCATGCTCTGACCTTTTACGGTGATACCTAATATGACCCTGTAGCTGCTATGGCGGTGGAGATATAGTGGTCCAAATGCCCATCAATGCAGACAAATTTATCCTTTCTGTGGGCCTATTCTGGGGCATGGGCCTGGAGCTGCTGCTCCATCTGCCCCTATGTTTATCCGGCCCTGCCTATTACAATCTTCATGCAAACATTTGTGCGTGCTCAAAAACGCATTAACGCAAGGGGCAAAACCCTTTGCACTGAACGTCGTATTACAATGTCAGTGCAACAAACGCATGTAATCGTCTACCACGGTGTAAAGGTAGGCTCCCTAAGGAGGGTGATGGGGCGCCTTTAGACTGCGTAATTTGAAGCCTTTAGGGCAGGTATATGGTTTTGCTGCTTATAGCAGAATCCAACACACACATGCAGAACTTGTAAACAAGAGGATAGTGCAGAATACAGACACATGAGGAAGCCCTGCACTGGGTATGATTTCTCATCTAAAGAAAGTTCAGGACAGGGGATAGACACAATGACTTCAGCAAGCTGAAGGGCAGAACTCGGTACTTGAAAAACAAAAAAGACTGCTGAAAGACAGAGTTCAGGACTGGGAATAAACAATGAATGCAGCAAGCTGCAGGGCAGAACTCGGTACTTGAAAAACAAAAAAGACCGCTGATCCTAGCACTCCCAGCCAGGGAGGTCAGACAAAGCCCTGAGTACCACTCAAGACCAAATGCCTGCTGAGTCAAACAACTATTACTGAAAACAGGCAGATAAATCTTTAAACAGACAAGGTACATACAGAAGAGAATAATCCAGAAACCAGAGCCAGAAATTCATACACAGAGATATCAAAATACAGAACTTCAGGGGGCAGACTGAGACTAATCCAGGGAACCAGAGCCAGAGGGTCATATACAGAAATATCTCTTCAGAACAGCAATCCAGGAAGCAGGAACTCGATAGGAGGAAACCTATCCTGATCCAAGGATCAAGTGTACTGTAGGCCCTATATATAGGGCTGAGCAGATCATGTGACCGCAGACCATCAGCCCAACAGGGATAGTCTGCAGAGCCTGAGCATGAAAACCAGAACACTGGCAAATCCCTGCTCCCACCACGAGGGGCAGGGTCGAGACGTGACAAGCGGGTGAACCTGCGCGAACGCTGTCCGAGTGTACTGTACTGCGTGCATCCTATACTTAACATTGTGAGCGCAAATGCGTTTTTGCACTGGTACGCGGATGGTATCACAATCTATGCTCAAAATTTAACGCGCGCATAATTTTAAAGACTTCTAAAACCTGGTTATGGCAAATCTGAACGTTCTGGCCGAAACCAAATACACCAGCCCGAAAAAAAAAATACAGCAAGGCATAGCTACACATTCTATGCATACCCAAACAATAAAATTGAGAAGTTGTGTTTTTTTTTTATACAACATATATGTGCAGATTGACTTTGTTAGGTGCAAAAACTTAACGTGAGACAATTAAGATTCTTAATTCTGGTTGGCTGAATCGCATGAAGAAAACAGTCCGCACACTGATTTCTGCGCGCAACGTTACTGCGTGTGCGTTTTTGCACGTCCGTTTTACGCGCGTTATTTTTTGACGGATGAAAAAATGCAAGAGGATTGTAATACCAGCGTTGATTTAAACGCGTTAACGTTTGACGCTTCGCGCAAAAAAATTTAAGCGTTTACCGTGCATTTTTGCGGGAAGAATGTAATACTGTAGGACCCTAACAGTATTATTGGGCGCCATTCACTAAATGCCAAGTAGGAGCCTGCAAATGTAACTCATCAGGATAAATTTGGCTAATTGAGTACTGAATTTCCAAATAATACTCCTGATCATTCTTCTTTGGGGAGGGGGGTAGAAGTTGCCAATAAAAACAAATCAGCAGTAGGATAAATCAATTAAAAGGAATATAAAGCATCTAAGCATTCCAAAAGCAGTTTCGGTAAACTGAACTTTTATAAATGGGAATTTTTCATAAAGAACATGAGACATTTGGGCAAAAATGTACTTTCCTTATGAAGAGTGCTCTTTATTTTTAACTGTTTTTTGGGGAGTTTCAATCCTGTATTTTTCATTTAAGAGGTTTTACGAGAATTTAGGCCACCCTGGTGTCCATGAGCACCCTGCAGGATAACCCACTCATTTTGCAATTTAGGCTAGGGTCAGACTAACGCATTTTTCGCGTTGTCCGTGAAAAAGTGCGTTCGAACGAATGGACTTTTTTTTTTTCACGGAATACGCGATAGCGGTCATACGATGCGCATTTTCGTCCGTGATTTTGTACGGATCATCAATAAAACACTTTTTGTGTCTGGACGTTATGTTAGCCATACACTAGCAGCGTCTGACATCTCCCAATCACGCAAACACGCCGCTATGCGGACGCAGTGCACTCTGTAACGTCAGTACTAGCGGTTTGACGTTCTCAAAAAAATGCGTTCGTTTGCCACTTGCGTTGCGCGGCCGCACTTTTGTGCGGCCGTTCTTCATATGCAGCCCGGCATTGGACATCATTTGCTGCTAGCACGGCCGTGATTTAGTGCGGTTAAACGCACGTTAAAACTGCTTTCGTCTGACCTTAGCCTTAGTGTGCAAAATTTGGTGTGGTTTTTATTTTGTTGACTGTGAAAGCGGTACATCATATACATATGTAAAATACACAATAAAGTTGTCTGTTGTGCAATAAAACACAATATTTAGCATGCATAATTGTATCATAGTAGGTACATTAGCAATTGTATTCAATGGAAAAAGAAGTCAGCTATTAAGCAAAGTAACTTTAAAGGGACACTCTACACATTCTGACAACCTTTTTTTTATTATTTGGCCATTATGTGAGGAGTGCCCCCCCAATCTGGAGATATCGCTGGGTGAAATTTTGGGGTTACCTCCACCCCATCCAGCATCACCAGTAGCTGGGACATTGAATTTCCCGGCTGCTTCTCACCAGGTTGAGCACTAGTGATGTCAGCATGTAAAGAACGTGCCGACGGCACCCTCTGAGACTGCTTGCGATAGTGGGAGGTCTCAGAGAGGCAGCCAATGGATTGGATCTGTGCATGCGCTTGCACCTCCGATCCGTCGTTCTGTGCAGGCGCTGTGAGACTTGTGCATGTAAAGTGCGCAAGCCCTGCACAATTTGTGGTTCCTATACTACACAAGTTTCATAGAAGTGCAAATTGCGTAGAAAAGCTTTAGGTACTTCAGTGATTGGAAGCCCCTGAGCCGAAGAGGAGGAGCAGCACGCTGCAAGGGAGAATAGGTGAGTAAAATCACCCAAAATCACAAAAATAAATAAAAAATAATTGGACTGTCAGCAGCATGTGCCCATTATTTAAGGGAAAAATAGGGAACTATATTTTAATAGAGTATAGAAACTTTCTAACGGATGGGATGGGTAAGGAGGGGGTCAATAGAGCTTATAATATTTATGTAGAATGTACCAAGGAGGATATACCACCAAAGTAAGTAAATTCCAAGATAATAATGAGAGAGTTCCTTTGGACACCTAATGCTTTATTAGTGCCTCCACTAATATATATATATATACATATATATATATACATACATACAGTTGTGTTCAAAATTAATCAACCCCCAATGCTGTAAAGGGTTTTAGGGAATTTAGTGTACATTTGTAATTGTATTCAGAATTAAATCCTACAAGGACTTTTTAAAGAACCATATGCAACTAAAATGACATCAATTGGTTTTGTAATACAGTAATAAATGTTTATTTTGTGAATTCTTCATTGACACAATTATTCAACCCCTTAAAGACTACCACTCTGAAGAACAGAGGTTCATTCAAGTGTTTTCAATCAGGTATTGAAAACACCTGTGGATGTCATGGAGCAGCAATAAAGCATAATAAGCACCAATTAGGCAGCTTTAAAATGACTGTGATACTCAGCTCCTTCTAGACATTTACTGGTGTGGTTACAAACATGGTGAAGTCAAGAGAATGGTCCAGGAAGACAAGAGAAGAGGTGATTACTCTTCACAGGAAGGGCAATGGCTATAAGAAGATTGCAAAGATGTTAAACATACCAAGAGAGACCATAGGAAGCATCATTCGCAAATTCAAGGCAAAGGGCACTGTTGAAACGCTACCTGGTCGTGGCAGAAAGAAGATGCTGACTTCAACTGCTGTGCGCTACCTGAAGCGTAGAGTGGAGAAAAGTCCCCATGTGACTGCTGAGGAACTGAGAAAAGATTTGTCAGATGTGGGTACTGAAGTTTCAGCTCAGACAATACGACGCACACTGCGTAATGAAGGCCTCCATGCCAGAACTCCCAGGCGCACCCCCTTGCTGTCTCCAAAGAATAAGAAGAGTCGACTGCAGTATGCCAAAAGTCATGTGGACAAACCACAGAAGTTTTGGGATAGTGTTCTGTGGACTGATGAAACAAAATTAGAACTGTTTGGGCCCATGGATCAACGCTATGTTTGGAGGAGGAAGAACAAGGCCTATGAAGAAAAGAACACCTTGCCTACTGTGAAGCATGGCGAGGGTCAATCATGCTTTGGGGCTGTTTTGCTTCTGCAGGTACAGGGAAGCTTCAGCGTGTGCAAGGTACCATGAATTCTCTTCAGTACCAGGAGATATTGGATGACAATGTGATGCAGTCCGTCACAAACCTGAGGCTTGGGAGACGTTGGACCTTTCAACAGGACAATGATCCCAAGCATACCTCCAAGTCCACTAGAGCATGGTTGCAGATTAAAGGCTGGAACATTTTGGAGTGGCCATCGCAGTCACCTGACTTAAATCCGATTGAGAACCTCTGATGGGACTTAAAGAAAGCAGTTGCAGTGCGCAAGCCTAAGAATGTGACTGAACTGGAGGCTTTTGCCCATGACGAATGGGCGAAGATACCCTTAGATCGCTGCAAGACATTTGTGTCAAGCTATGCTTCACGTTTAAAAGCTGTTATAACTGTAAAAGGATGTTGTACTAAGTACTAAGATTGAATGTCACTTGGGGGTTGAATAAAACTGATAATGATGTAAGCACAGAAAAGACATTTGTGGTTATTTCATTATAAATGTTATGTTATATTTGTCTGACCTACACGTGCCTCTTTGATTTAATTGTAAGCAAGATGACTGAATGATCAAAATCAATGTCAAACTGGCCAAAACACTCAATTTCAGTGGGGGTTGAATAATTTTGAACACAACTGTATATATATAAAACAGTCCAATTTTCTCTGCACTCACGCTTTGAAACTCACTTTTGGAAGGTGCCGCGGTGCCAGAAGATCCTCAGACATATGTTATATTCACCAGATAAGGAGCACTCACGGACTTAGAAAAAATAAAATGTTTGCTTTATTAGGAAGTCATTAAAAAAAATCGACGTTTCGGCTCAAACAAGAGCCTTCATCAGGAATAAAATATAATAATAACAACCTGTATATTTATACCTTTAAAGAGGGTATTACTCACCAACCATATGTCGCGCGGTCTCTGACTGTGTTAACTCAAAACCCGGAAGTAACAAGTCAATTGCCGGCTTTGCGCGCGCTAAAGATCGTAATCTCGTTTGCTTACTGCAATGTGGTGTGTTGCCATGGCAGCCAGGCGTGTCGTAAAAGGCAGCCGTGCGGCGGAGGACTCGAATACTACAGGGAAGCTTAATCCGAACCCAAACAACTATAAAGAAAACAATCATGGGGAAAGACACTATTAACTATCAATGCATATGTTAAATAACCTTGGTCAGCTGTACATAATAAAGTTTATATGAGTGTCCTAAATATTCAAAAAGCTGAAGTGGGCAATTATACTGCTGATGTGTAGATATAAGATGTGTGTGGATATAAAGTGGTGCATAAAATACAAGTGAAAGATGCTGGGGGACCTGGCTTTGCGTGATCGGATTAGAGGGCATAGGTCGGCCATCAACACGGCGTACCGCGACAGACATACGGACAAACCGGTGGCCAAACATTTTTTAGCACATCAACATCCTCTTCCCTCGCTTAGGTTCATAGCGATCGACCACGTACCAGCTCCTCACAGAGGGGATCGTTCACAGTTATTATTACAACGTGAAACATACTGGATTAAGACTTTAAAGACATTGGCTCCCCATGGACTCAACGAATATATTTCTTATACATCTTTTCTATACAATCGTTGAAATTTTATATAGTTTTTATGGCTTTTTTGCCTATATTCTATATGGGATAATGCTGCTGTATATTTAAACACATCTCACGTTTTAGTGTACACTTTTTTTGCTTTTTGTTTGTTTGTTTTCCTTTATTGATCTCATTTTTTCCTTTTTTTCCGTTTTTCTCTTCTCTTTTTTTCATTTTGTCTTCCTTTTCCCCTCTTTTTTCCTTTTCTTTTTTTGCAGTTTATTTCACTTCATTTTTCATGTACAGTCACATTTGTATTTTTCATGTATTCATGTATTTAAAATCATCCACTTTAATATTTTTATATTTATTATTATCACGATTTTTTCTCTACCTTTATTTTTATTTTTATATTTATTTTTATTATTATTATTTTTTTTATTTATTTTTACATTTATTTTTATTTTATTATTTTTTTTTATTATTTATTTATTTATTATTTTTTATTATATATTTTTTCATTTGTTCATTTTATTCATTTATACTCATACATTTTTTCCTTAGGTTTATATTTATATATTTTTATTTTCATTTTCACACTTATTTCTATCCATATTCATCTACACTTGAGCACACATTTTTGAGGCAATCACACATTGTTACCACATTTGTTTACACTATATACACCCGTTTTTACAGGCATGTTGCTCTACATAAATATCTTAATTACACATCTATGCACCATTTATTTTCACTTTCATATCACACATATCCATTACACCATACTATATAGCTAACAACACCACACATATTATCTTCATGACACTGCACACACATTTTTTAACATATGGTAATTAGTTGGTTTTTACATTTATATTACGTATATATATTTGTTTTACACATTTTTATTCATATATTCAAGGTTATCAGTCACTTTTTTGATCAGCATATGGACACAGATCCTTTTTATATATCCCCCCATCATCTTTCACTTGTATTTTATGCACCACTTTATATCCACACACATCTTACATCTGCACATCAGCAGTATAATTGCCCACTTCAGCTTTTTGAATATTTAGGGACACTCATATAAACTTCATTATGTACAGCCGACCAAGGTTATTTAACATATGCATTGATAGTTAATAGTGTCTTTTCCCATGATTGTTTTCTTTATAGTTGTTTGGGCTCGGATTAAGCTTCCCTGTAGTATTCGAGTCCTCCGCCGCACGGCTGCCTTTTACGACACGCCTGGCTGCCATGGCAACACACCACATTGCAGTAAGCAAACGAGATTACGATCTTTAGCGCACGCAAAGCCGGCAATTGACTTGTTACTTCCGGGTTTTGAGTTAACACAGTCAGAGACAGCGCGACATATGGTTGGTGAGTAATACCCTCTTTAAAGGTATAAATATACAGGTTGTTATTATTATATTTTATTCCTGATGAAGGCTCTTGTTTGAGCCGAAACGTCGATTTTTAAATGACTTCCTAATAAAGCAAACATTTTATTTTTTCTAAGTCCGTGAGTGCTCCTTATTACATACATACATACATACATACATACATACATATTAGTGCTTACAAGGGTCGTGGTGAAGGACAAAAAGTGAGATAAAAAGCCTCCACGCAATAGTTAATTACGTGTATTATTGCAGAAGCCATTTGCACATCACCGTTTAGGCTAGGGTCAGACGAATGCATTTTTTCACGTCTACCGTCAAAAAGTGCGTTGATGCGTCCGAAACGCAGTTTTTCACGGAAGACGCGATAATGGTCATACGATACACAATGTCGCCCGTGATTTTTTACGGATCCAAACCAGGAAACTTTGGGTGTCTGGACGTTATGTTGGCCGGACATGAGCAGCGTCTGACGTCTCCTAATGATGCACACACACCGCTATGTGAACGCAGCGCACTCTGTACGTCAGTACTAGCGGTTCAATGTTCTTGAAAAAATGCATTGGTTAGCGCTTGCGTTGCGCAGCTGAACTTTCGTGCGGCCGTACTTCGTGTGTGGGCCTGCGTTGGACTTCATTTGCTGCTACCACGGCCGTAATAAAGTCCGGCTAAACGCATGTTCGCACTGTATTCGTCTGACCCCAGCCTTATTGCGGTGATGTGCAAATGGCTTCTGCAATAATACACGTGTATATTGTGACATAAGGAATGGGAAGGTCATCGAGGGGCGATATATTTCCCCTCGATTCCTGTCCTATGTACAGGACTAGTGGAACCCAGACCGGGTTTTCGTGCTAACTTTGGGGCTGGAAAATCCGGGTTTTGTGTCTCTCTTCTGGATTGTTAATTAATTAATTGATGTTTATCCAGGGGAGATAAAAGAGGGGAGGCTGAACCAGGACATTGCTCTGACCTGGGACTCAGAAAGTCTTCTGAGAGAGCTGCAAGGTAAAAGGTGTGTGAAAAGGTTGCATAAAGTAATTTTGTTCATTTGAGGTGACTGAGGTTAGCTCACCATTTGTTAGAGAGGGAATCTAACTGTTTAGTAAGAGCCAAAGCGGCAAGGGTTTATTTTCTGTTTTATTGCAACCGTTTAAATAAATACTGTCTGCTGGACAGATTTCAAAGAACTTTTACGGCCTGGACTACCTTTTTCCCAGCAACGGTAACCTCCATTTGAGCTATACCTCCACATATGGTGGAGGATGCAGGCACTTTCCCTGTGCAAGTTGCATGATGGATGACGTGATAAAAGCTTTGCTTCAAGCCACTGCGGTCCAGCAGGAGACTAATCGCCAGTTTGCAGAGGCTCAGCGGCAGATGTTGGAGGCCCAGCGAGCTGACCGAGATGCCCAGCGAGCAGATCGAGAGGTACTCAAGGAGGTGGCTCAAAGCCTCCTGGAATTGAAGAGTAACTCTGTAGCTTCAATGCCTGTGGAACAAAAGGTGAATTGTGTAAGCCATTACCTGCAAAAGATGACAGCTGCCGATGATGTGGAAGCCTACCTCACTACGTTTGAGAGGATTGCTACACGAGAAGGTTGGCAGAGATGTGAGTGGGCAGGGCTGGTTGCACCATTCCTAACAGGGGAACCCCAAAAAGCCTACTATGACTTGGAACCTGAGGCTGCTCAGGATTATGATGTACTTAAGGCTGAAATCCTGGCAAGACTAAGTGTTACCATTGCTGTTCATGCCCAGCGGTTGTATCGGTGGAGCTATAAGGCTGAAAAGCCCCCAAGGTCCCAAATGTTTGACCTTATACACCTCACCAGGAAATGGCTCCAGCCTGAGACATTGTCGCCACCAGAGATAGTGGAGCGTGTTGTTATGGACCGTTATATGCGGGCTCTTCCCACCTCCCTAAGGAAATGGGTCAGCCATGGAGACCCCAAAACGGCTACCCAACTACTGGACATGATTGAGCAATACACCACAGCAACTGACTTGCTAAGTATCCCGGTGCTTGAGTGTCCCATTTCACCCAGTGGATACCTGCTCAGAGGACCTGGTACGCCTGTTCCAGGGGTTAGGGCATGGGAGAGACTTCTAAGACATTTGCCAAAGATGAAGAGACTATAGGCTCTGGACCTAAAGACTGGCCTGGTAGGTCAGGAAGGACCATGAGGCCATATACAGGACTGGGTGCTGACCCTATAAAATGCTTTTGTTGCCATGGGTTAGGGCATATTGCTCCTAATTGTCCACTTACTGATGAACCTATGCAATGTGATAATGCTAAGATGGGGAAACACATGTCCTTCTTTGCACAAGTGGTGTGTACTGCATCATGTCAGGAACGGATTGAGAGGCAAATGCGTGTTCTTTCCATTGATGGAAAGCCAGTTACAGCTCTGCTAGATTCTGGTAGTGTGGTAACTCTAGTCAGCGCTGACTTTATCAGCCTCAACAGGTACCACCCTAGCACTATTGGGGTTGTTTGTGTACATGGGGACACACGTGATTACCAAACCGCTGTAGTGGAAATTGGTACTCCATGGGGCTCTGTGACACAGTCGGTGGGTGTAGTACCCTCCCTGCTTCCTGAAGCTATAGTGGGGAGGGATTTTCCACCGTTTTGGAGACTTTGGGAAACTAAAAAGGTTCAGGTGGATTGTGCTTCCCCTACAGGTGAACCAAGGGAACTTAGTCCAGAACCTTTTGATTGTAACATAGAGGATATTGTGGGTGTGTCTAATGAAGGGGTTATGCCTTTCCCTCTTTCTGTGATGACTGGGGAACAGTAGGATGTAGAACCTGACCCAGAGAGTGTGAACAATGAACAGGATGTTGTACTTGGCTCTAGTAACGAAAGTGGATCAAATGATATGCCTGACTTAGAAGTCAGGAAGGATGATTTCTGTAAAGAACAAATAAAGGACTCCACACTGACTAGAGCCAGGGAAAACATAAAAATGATAGATGGAAAACCCATTGATCTTGACGTAAGAATGTCTTTCCCCTACATGATCCAAACAAATGATTTACTTTATCAGGTGGTAAAGCAAGGGGAGGATGTGGTGGAACAATAGTAGTCCCAAAATCATACCGCAGGATGGTATTGGACCTCGCTCATGGCCATATAATGGGTTTACATCTGGGTATAGAGAAAACCAAGGAGAGAGTAAGCCAGAGGTTCTTTTGGTCAGGTTTACATGCAGTTGTAAGGGAATACTGTGATTCATGCCCAGAGTGTCAGTATTCAGCACCCTCACCCCATTTTCGTGGTCTGCTGGTACCTTTGCCAATTATTGAGGTACCCTTTGAAACAATTGGCATGGATCTGGTAGGTCCAGTGGTTAAGTCTGCCCGGGGGCACCAGTATATACTAGTAATACTAGATTATGCTACACGATATCCTGAAGCAATTCCCTTACGTAATACCTCAGCTAAAAACTATTGCCAAGGAGCTTGTTCAGATATTTAGTCATGTAGGTATTGCGAAGGAAATCTTAACAGACCAGGGCACGCCATTTATGTCTAGAGTAACTCGGGAGTTGTGTAGGCTGTTCAAGATCTCACACTTGCGCACGTCTGTCTACCACCCCCAAACTGACGGACTAGTGGAGAGATTTAATATGACGCTTAAGAGCATGTTCGAAAAGGTAGTTGACAAAGATGGGAAGAATTGGGATTTCTTATTGCCGTATCTCATGTTTGCTATTCGGGAGGTACCTCAGGCATCCACATGATACTCCCCTTTTGAACTCTTGTATGGCAGGCATCCCAGAGGCCTTCTAGATATTGCCAAGGAAACATGGGAGAGTGAGACAACTGTCGGAGTTATTAATCAGATATGAAACTTATACGAGATATAAACAACAAATTTATCTCGTTTGTATTTCTCAGGTCTCCTAAGTTTGTTTTCAATTGTATATGCTTTGTTTTAAAAAATATGACTATGAAGTAACTAGATAAAACTATATATATATTTATTATGTATACAAATTGATTTATCTCACAACAATCAAGGATATATAAACAACAACATCACCCATCAGCAAACAGATTTCTAGCTTTTATTATGTTATCCTGTTAGTAACTATACATAGATGGTTAGTTCAATTTAATAAACATCCTGCTTAAAGAAAACAATTAACATGTATTTCCCAGCAAACCAATATTTAAAACAAGCTAGTATCTTGGAGATACATATGTATATCTCCTTGTGCTACCTGGATCTACAAAAGATGAGCTATCACTTATTCTATTTTTAGAATAATAATTAAGAACTTGTTTAGTGAATCCTCCCCTAATAACGAGAATTAAGCTTCTAATCTTCTGCTTTTTAAATTATAGGTTATATAATCCCTGTTTATTAATTCAATCACAATAGCTCTTCCAATATATATATATATATATATATATATATATATATACACAAAAAAGGAGCACTCCATACCAATGACCACCTTCATCCACCATTTTGTGCAATAAAAAAACACATTTCAAAAAACCTACTGAGGTAAAATGATGGGGATTCAGTTAACAAAGTATGATCATAGTTTGCGTAAGCCTGTCACAATCGCCAATGCACCCCATCGTTGACAGGTCCTATCTTACTTGACTATCTGCATTTACAGAATTAACTCACCTTAGAGCTTCCCAGCAGGCACTAGCCTTTATAGGTTGTCACTGTGGGACACACCTGTGAACAGGGAGGGGTGCATACCCAGGAAAGTAGTCAGCTCTCCATATATAAAAAGCAAACCACATTTATATGGAATAGCGACACTCTAGGTCTTTCCAAATGTAACAATTTATTGTGGAAATTCAATGTTTCAGTACGCTAACCGCAGACTTTCATCAGGATACAAAAATACAGTGAAGAACATACATATATATAATAAAAACACTACTCACCAATTAGTGTGTCAAACTACCCATGCTGCACAAACGCCGTCTCAATCAGATGGCGTCAGCAAACCAGCAACCCAAAGTGTCCCGCCCATCACCATGGCAACCGAATGCCGTCTTGAGCAAGAAACACTAGAGATAAAGAGGGCGCAGGCAAATTCTCAATGCATGTCAAAAACTTAACCAATATGTCTGTATTCCATACCATTAACTCAAGTGAAAAGTCTCACACACCTGCACAACTACCCTCCTCCAAAGGCGTCCCCATAGGACCAATAAAAAATAAAAAAAATAAAAACACATTGACATAGATGAATCAGTGAAAGCGCCTGATGCCCAGTATTCAAATATACAGAGTAAGGGGTCGAGGAAAATACTATTCCATATGTCCATGATATACAGCTGACAAAGCGCTCATTATGAGCCCCAAGGATCATAAGCAACAAGAAGATGAAAGAAAGTCTCGATTCACAAGCAGTACGCCCCTAGGGAAAGCTAAAAAAGATAAGTGCAAACAGAGCTGTAAACACCCGAACATGGGAAAAACAAGTATACAGATCATAGTGGGCCAAAAAGAATACGTTTGTACCAGTTAGGCTAAGGCAAAGGACATCAAAAAGGCAAGATGTTAAAAGGTAAAGTATTAGAAAAATAAAACATTTAAGGTGAACAAACCACTTGACGGGCCAATCCAGACTGTGGTATATTGGTCACATCAATACCTCAAGCCGTATACACCAAAAATATGTGTATATTTATAATTAGTTATATGTCACAATAGCCACATCCCCATCCCAAAAAAAGGGGGATCCCACAACAATAAAAAAGCACCACTGATCTATTATAACAAAAAATTGGTCTCTCCCATGCTCAGGTGTCCCGCAACAGAGACAAGAAGCCAAAAAGGCACCCCCTATTAGTTAAATATAAAAGAAAAAAGACTGCAGAGTATCACAAAAAAACCACTGTAAAGACAAATAAGCATCCATGATATCAAATAAAGGATTGGTACGAGAGTCTCTCATTAAGGCCCCTAGGGCAGATAGTATCTAACTCCCTGATCCAAAATGTTTCCCTTCGTAACAAGAGACCACTCCAATCTCCACCTCTCTTGGGGCACGGGACATGGTCAATGACCATGAATTTCATAGACGGTAGTTGATGACCCTTCTCTAGAAAATGCCTAGCAACCAGTTTATCGCTTGTACCATCCCTATAAGCCAGCCGAATTGAGGATCGATGTCCCCTGATTCTCTCCCTTAGTGCAAGCCACAAGGGCAAGAGATCTTATAGATCACGTGGTCTGTGGTGCAAGTGATGCGATGTTTAATGCAATATTTTTTACTAGTGTGGGGATGGGAGAACGAAGCACCAGAAATCATGTGACTACAGGTTACACACCCCAGGCACCTAAAACAGCCCGGATGTTGAAAACTAGTCTCATTGGAGTAGGAATGTATAGGATCTGTCTGAACCAAAAGGTCCCTCAAATTACGTGACCTCCAATGGCTAAAGAGAGGTGGTCTCTGAAAATCCTCCGGTAGAGTCTCATCACCCTTAAGTATTGTCCAGTTATGTTTCAAAATATGATTAATATCATCACATCTAGGGGTATACACGGTGGAAAAAACAAATGTGGAGTCTTTGCCAGCCCTGTCTCTGACTTCACTCTTACAACGGGCTAAGGCATCCCTCAGAATACTAGTGGGATAACCTCTATCTAAAAAACGGGACCACATCTCCTGGATCTGAATCTGTGCCTGCTCCTGATCGGAATTATTCCTAAACACCCTTAAGAACTGGGTGTAAGGTAATGACCGCTTGTGGTGAGAAGGGTGTGAGCTACTCATGTGAAGTAGTGTATTACGGTCTGTGAGTTTCTGAAAAAGTGTGTATTCAATGTGCCTATCCCTACGAGAAATGCGAAGGTCCAAAAAATCAACAGATTGCAGGCTGACAACCGCCGTAATCTTTATAGGAGAGTCTAGATTATTGATCTGATCAACCATTAATTCTGCTCCCTGTACCGTGTCATCCATGATGATGATCACATCATCAATGAACCGCTTATAATACAATATCTTAGCACCAAATTTAGCAATAATCTCATGATGTTCAAACCAATGCATAAAAGCATTGGCATACATCGGCGCAACCGCTGACCCCATGGAGTTCCCGGTGATCTGTTGGTACCACATCGATTCAAACCGAAAATAGTTACAGGTCAGTACCAACTCCAACAATTCTAGGACAAACTCAATTGGGGGTCCCGAGTAGGACCTCGACGATGTCAAAACTTCCCGCATCGCCTCAGTTCCCATGTCAGTAGGTATGACGGTGTAAAGACTCTTCACATCACACGTCATAAATACTACCTCTGTCTCCGGTAAGACAATGTCTCTCAAATCAGTGATCAGCTGGGGGGTGTCTTTAAGACCGGTGTCCAAGTCCATCACCGACTCCTTCACCAGGAAATCTAACCATTTAGATAGGGGTTCCAGTAATCCACCACAAGCCGACACAATAGGGCGACCCGGAGGGTGGGTGGCGTTTTTATGAATTTTGGGCAATGTGTACAGTATAGGTGTTCGCGGATGGATAGGTAAGAGAAAATTATACAGATCTTGAGTTATGCATGCCATGGTCAACCCCCGAAGGAGAACCGATTCAACCTTATTACGAATCAACACTGTAGGATCCCCCGGTAATGCCCGGTATGTTCCTGGGTCCTGTTACTGACACATGATTTCATCTCTATAATCTTTATAATTCATGACTACCACCACCCCACCCTTGTCAGCCGGTCTAATAGCAATAGTCTTGTCTTGTGCCAAAGATTTAATGGCACTCCGTTGAGCTGTACTGATGTTCGTATGAAACTTCTTCTGTAGGGAAATTAAAGAGCTGAAGTCATCCTTAGTTTTCCTTAGAAATGTTCTAATGGCGGCATGGTGGTTTGGTGGATCAAAGGAACTCTTAGGCTTAAACCGATTGTGTTGAGGAATGCTCCCCAAGGTGCCAGGGGCTTTAAAGAATTCCTTAAGGCGTAGATTTCTGCCAAATTTGTGCAAGTCAACCTCCAGGACAAGTGGATTGGGGAAGGACGTAGGGGCAAAAGATAATCCTTTCTCCAGAAGTGAAATCTCAATCAGGGTGAGGGGTCTGTCAGAAAGATTGAAGACAGATGTTACCTCCATTGTTTGGGCGGCCGTCCTCGTGGACCAGTGCTTTTTGCCCCCCTGCCCACGAGGTGTGGGACCACACCTGGATCTGGTCGACGATCCGGGGTATTGTCTGGAATATCCAAACCGGCCCCTAAAAAATTATTCTCACCGCCCGTCTGTGTCGTCTCCACCTCCGAACCTGATTCAGCAGACGTGGTATCAATAGTAGGAATATTAGGTCGACGTATACGCCTCCGTCTGTTAAAAGTATTCCTTCGTATATTCTCCCCACTTAACCAGCGGTATACACGGTGCTCACTGAAATCCAAATCAACCCTCTCCATTTTAGACCTTTTATACGCAACCAGTTCATTCTTATATTTCAAGACTTCTTCGTCCAAGCGAAGTAGTGTGGTCTTGGCATCCTGAGATGTCAGGAGTACAGATTCACGTAACTGAAGTTCAGCAAGCTGCTGTTGAATGTCCACTAGTTCTACTGTGACATCCTCAATAGCAATCAGGATAAGGTCAACAGAGCATTTATTCAAAACTGATACCCATTTGCGGCATACTGTCGGTTTCAGACGTCCCAATGAAGGAATATTATTAATTCTGAAGCCACGTGGTACCTGTTTTTTGCGATGATATTCTGATAAAAAAAGTCAATGGAGGTCCAAATCAACCTCCTTTTTTCTCAAGCGTAATAAATCGAAGTATGCCTCTTTAAGAGAATATATTACAGGCAGTTCTGTAACACTCTGTTGCCATAAAATCCGAGTGGCATCATCAGCTGTATAATGAAAGGTCTCAGCCTGTTCAACCAGAGCACCAGACTGCTGCAAAAATTCATTCATATCACACAAATTATGAAAGCAAAAATAAAATATATAAAAAAGTCCTTACTATCCTTAGAGTCCACAAGGAGAAGGGTGCATGGAGACAGCACACGCCACGTGCCAATGATATACAACGAACGATCGCTCCTGCACTCCAAAAATAGGAAAATGCCGTGCCCGGTGCCCACTCAGCAAATATAGAGATAGAGGAATAGCGGCACTCTCGGTCTTTCCAAATGTAACAATTTATTGTGGAAATTCAGCGTTTCAGTCCGCTAACCGCGGACTTTCATCAGGATACAAAAATACAATGAAGAACATACATATATATAATAAAAACACTACTCACCAATTAGTGTGTCAAATATACAGAGTAAGGGGTCGAGGAAAATACTATTCCATATGTCCATGATATACAGCTGACAAAGCGCTCATTATGAGCCCCAAGGATCATAAGCAAGAAGAAGATGAAAGAAAGTCTCGATTCACAGGCAGTACGCCTTTTTGATGTCCTTTGCCTTAGCCTAACTGGTACAGCCTTATTCTTTTTGGCCCACTTTGATCTGTATACTTGTTTTTCCCATGCTCGGGTGTTTACAGCTCTGTTTGCATTTATCTTTTTTAGCTTTCCCTAGGGGCGTACTGCCTGTGAATCGAGACTTTATTTCATCTTCTTGTTGCTATATATTTATTATATATATGTCTATTCTTCGTTGTATTTTTGTATCCTGATGAAAGTCCGCAGTTAGAGGACTGAAACGTTGAATTTCCACAATAAATTGTTACATTTGGAAAGACCGAGAGTGCCGCTATATCTCTATCTCTATATTTGCTGAGTGGGCACCGGGCACAGCATTTTTCTATTTTTAGAGTGCAGGAGTGATCGTTTGTTATATATATATATTAATATATATACTGCAATAAATACTTTAGGACAAATAATATCCTTATATACCAGACTTATTATATTTCTATACTGCAGGTTAGAAATATTTCAAAGGTCTGATCTAGCGATAATCTGAGATAAATCTCCGTCTATATCCATTGCAAAACACACTGGTATACAATTTTATATAATATATATATATATATATATATATATCTTTTAAACTAATTCCACTTAAATTTGCTTTCCATACATTACCTGTTCCAAAATCTGGATTCAAGCGTTTCTGCAGACTTCTTAGTTATCAGTGGATATAATAAATGAATTGGAGAATATGTGAGATATTATGATATGTTATAAATCTGTTTGCATCTTAGTTTGTCTCTGAGTTTTCTCCTTAAGCATAACTCGTAGGATAATTTGAGAGAGTGAGTAAGAAATAAAATTTTAAGTCCCAAGAGGGAGAAGTGAAGTGTGGTCTGAGTTGAAATGAAGCCAAGTGAAGTGTAATGCGTAATGAATGCTCTCTATACGTTCTGTATACACAGTTATAGAATAATTTAAGTCATTTGTGACGTACTTCTCTACTTAGCATATTTATCCCCTAATGACTCCCTATGAAAACTGTCAACCTATAATATACCACAAGATGGCAGTGTTGATTTTCAAATTAATTATCACAATTATATTTTAATATTTTAAAAAAATCTATGTAAGTTCATTCTAGAAGTAGGTGAGAGTTGAGAATAAAAACTTGTATCATAAAAATATAGATTATACGATTAAACAAGATGGCTACAGGCATCCATTTTGTTTTCCTATGAAAATACCAGACATAACCCCCCTTTGGTTTCATCTGATTCTAGGTTAGAGTTAGACTAGAATTCAAGATGGAAGCATGCAATATTTTCCACACTTAACCAAAGAACTACGCTAGATTTCCACCTTTCACAACATGTCTTTCTTCTTTCATCCATTTAATAATTGATAATACATTGCTTTTAAACTTCAATGTACGCACTTTTCTGGTTAGTACAATCAACCAAACAGTTAAAACCATAATTGCTTTACACATTACAATTTCTGAAATGTTAGGCCCATAATAAGCAGATAGCAATTGATGATCAAGCTGTGACTACATTGGAGTATAAATCATTAGATTATCTTTCTTTATTAGAAATTCAATGATATGATCAGGCTTGTTGTCTAGCAGAAATTTCAAATCCGGATTCATAGGTATCTCACGTACTTGGAATGCGTCAATGATTTGTATCTCGTGATACCAGACTTCGTTTCCAACTGGATAGAGAGTAATTTTGCCGATAACAACTCTTGATTCTTTAGGAACTTTTACGAGGATCACTGGAGTAGGTATTAATACTTTCTTGTTTTGTACCAGATCCTTCCGGTAAATATTCGCTTCTCTTTCTGTGTAAAACAGCGGTTGCAATGAGAAATGTGGCAAATCTTTTCTGCCGGTTGCTCTTGTACATAGAATGTTCAATAAACGGTTTCCCAGCATTATCCAAAATATCTTTCACACTTGCTTGAGCTTGATTCACATGAGCTTTGTACCACTATTGGAATTCCAGAAGTTTGAAATCAGAAACATTGTACTTTCTTTCAAGAGACAATCTTGGATCTAGGCTCACGAAAATCTTTTGGTTTAACTCTCTCCTGTCTGTCAGAAGAAATCCAGGCGCGTCTTGGATTATGATGCCAGAGGACGGTCCTGGTTCAATTATTGGATCTGCTCGGAATTGTGCAGAAAGCAATAGGATTACCCAGATAATCGCGATATCCTTGGTGGTCCGACTCATTTTTGCAGATCAGCATCTCACAAATTTGGATTAACCACTTTTCTCTGTTTAGGGCGAAAGAAAGAATATAAATAACCATTCCTAGAATTTAGACATACACTAGTAAGCTTTCCTTAAACATAACTAGCGATTTCACTCAAATTCCCTATAAATACTCTAATCTCCGATTAAATTTGAATAAACCTTACGGATCTAGTCTTCCTACTAACTTGAGTTAAACATCTGAATGCTGGGAAGAATTATCACATGTTAATCATAACAATCACTTCCAATGATACCAGTACGTGTCTTCTGCTGGCCCATCTTCACACATTCTTAGTTGAGATCTAGGACGACAAGCACGCAATTGATTAATGTGAACCCATTTTTCAATGCTCTCCTTTCCTTTGGGTATCTATTTTATATGCCACAGGAGACAGTTTGTCAATTATCGAGTAGCGTCCTTTACAGGATGGAAGAAATTTTCTCTCTTTTACTCGATCTCTACTAAAATTATACAGATACACCTTATCATCAATCTCATACTCCTTTTTAGTAGTCTTAAGATCATAATAGGTCTTATTAGATACAGCTGCCTTTTCTAGGTTCCTTTGCGCAAAAGCAAATGCTTGCTGTAAATGATGACGTAGATTTTCTATATACTGATGTGTGGTAACAGCATTTATTAGATTCTGATCTGAAGTGCGATGCAACAGATGTTGTGGTAACACCATTTTCCGTCCAGTCATTAATTCGAATGGGGACATCTTAGTTGCGTTACTTGGCGTGGCTCTAATAGCCATGAGCACTAAGGGCAACTTTACGTCCCAGTCCTTCCTGATTCTTTTATGAATTTCTTTAAGACATTTACATTTGACTGGTTATAGCGTTCGACACTTCTGCTAGATGCGGCACAATACGCAATATGCAACTTACACTTAACAATTAACATTTTCCACATTCTTGTCATTACGTCACTCGTAAAATGGCTACCACGGTCAGACTCCAACCTTTGGGGTAGACCAAATCTGGAAAATATATGGTTAATGAGAAGGGCTGCACACGTTTCAGCAGTATTATTAGGAGCTGGTAGACACTCTATCCATTTACTAAACAGACAGGTAACCGTTAACATATATTTGTTTCCCCTAGTTGATCTTGTGACAGGACCAATAAAGTTGATCTGAATATCAGACCATGGTAATGTGAAACCTTTCCTCTGGAGAGGTGCACAATGAGTAGGGCCGTGAGGTTGAAATTGGGCACATACTAGACATCCATGGCAATATGTTTGGACGTCTTGTAACATATATGCCAATAAGCATAATCCCGCAATAACTCATAGGTGATCTTTCACCTCGATGTCCCACAGTGGGTGCATTGTGGGCATGTTGCAGCAATAAACCTCTAAAGGCAGTAGGGACTACCCATTGTTGTATACCATACTTAGATGTTCTGATCAATAGACCATCCTTAATACTGAATTGGGCCTTGGATCTCATTAAAATACGGAGATCCTCATTCTGGTCCTGACTCCCTTCATGTAAAGGATTATCACTAGGGTTTTCAATATGTTTGTAAAATATTCCAATTATGGGATCTTCCTGTTGGCTCTTAATTAGATCTTCATTGGGAGAATCTTGACACCACTGTGCTACCTTACTCTCGACCTTAGCTTTAGCCTGCTGACGGGTAAGTACGTCTACGTGTATTTCACCTAGTAAGTGATCGAGATTTAGAATTTCACTACTGACCGCACCTGGTTTAGCCAATTTGTCAGCTAGGTCATTGCCTTGTGCCTTCCTTGTCCATACCTGAAATTTTGGAGTAACCTTTTGTCTTTTTCCAATAAACGGTTAAACCATTTTCTGTCCCCATTTTATCTATTTCGCCAAATAGATCGGCATGTTTAACAGGTTTGTTATTGGACCTGAGCTTGTCATTTCTTTTCCAACCAGTTAGGGATTCAACAAAACTGTTACGGACATAATTAGAATCTGTGACTATCATAAATTCTTTAACATCACAGTCTATAGCCATTTGGACAGCTTTGTCCAGCTAATTCGGCGACTTGGCTGCTTTTAGCGCCGATGTTCTATCCTACTGATGATATAATGGGATATTCTTTCGTCCATGCGATACCAATAATGGGTACCAGTTTCCTCTCTTCTCCCATGATGGCGTGGTATGCACAACCATCTATATATACACGTGGAAGGAGGGAACAGTATTCTTCGTCATAGGCCTTGTAAGGGGATGATGCTTGCGCTTGTAAGAAATCATGTTCTAGGAATTCCTTTTCAGGGGAGGGATCTGCACAATCATGGAGTTCGGCAAGTCCTTGAGCTACTGGATTATTTTGATCCTCTCTATACCGTACCTCCAATGGCCATCCTTGTAAGGATAACGTCCATGCAGTTATTCAGCTATTTCACAGATTACCGTCCCTTATTCGACTACTGTGTAGATATTGTAAGGGCTGGTGTGCAGTTTCAATTATAATCCTCTCACCTTGGATGTAACTCCGAACATTTTGTAGGGCCTAGACTGTGGCTAGTAAAGCTTTTTCACGGTCACTAAATGTAATCTCCACTTGCATATGCTATATGCAATAATTTTACTCTGATCATCTTGCTTTTGACATAAAACTGCGCTCATGCTCAAATTCGTAAAACCTGTCTCCAGATAGAAGGGTTTACTCCCCTCTGGATAGGCTAGGCATGGAGCCTGGGTGAGTTTTATTTTAAGATCAGTCATGGCTTGTTCTTGAATCTCCCCCCATACCCACTTTACATCTTTCTTAAGCAATGTTAATAGAGGTTTACACATCTCTGCATAATTTTCAATAAACTTACGTGAGTAATTCATCATACCCAAGAATGATCTTAGTTCACTGATGTTAGTGGGAGTTCTGGACTTCATCACTGCTTCCACCTTCCTCCGTTGAGGATTTAGGCCTTCGGAGGTAACCGCATGTCCCAGGAAATTAGCTCTGGTGCGGCACCATTGTGCTTTCTGTAATGAGATTTTAACCCCTGCCTCTCTCAATTGGTTAAGAACATGTCTAATTTCTTGAATATGCTTTTCAAATGAATTACTTTTCAGTAAAATATCATCCACATACGTAAAATTACCTCTTTCGGCTGCATCTGGCATGGCTTTATGTAAAAAGACAGTGAATTCATGACCTGAGTTTATGTAGCCGAAGGGCATTCTGGTGCAGGTGTATTGTTGTTGACCGAATGTGAAGGCCAATTTGTATTGGTCCTCAGGACTCACCTGAATTGTCCAATATCCTTGGGCACAATCCAGCATGGTAAAAATCTTACACCCCTGCATTTGGACTAGACATTGATCAATATATGGTACGGGCCAGCCGGATCTCTACACATCTTTATTGAGCTGTCTCAAATCAGCACATATACGCCATTGACCATTCGGTTTAACAATTCCGAGGATATGATTATTATAAGAGCTGTGCACCATCCTTATTATTCCCCTTTCCTTTAGATTTCTTAATTTCTCCGTCAGCGAGTTGTAACACGCTAAGGGAAGCCGATATTGTCTGACGTATACATTAGGAGCGTTAGGATCAGTTTGGACCCTAACTATGTGTAACTTGGTGACTCCACAATCATATGAATCCTTAGCAAAAATATCTAGAAATTCCATTAGAACTTCTTTTAACTGCTGGCGCTCCATATCACTAGAACATCCGTCAGCTAAAGATATTTGTTGCTGGACCATTTCCTGAAATCCTGGAAAGATTTCAGGTTGGCCAATCTCCTAGGCCTCTTCAAGCCTGTCAGAAAGGTCATGATTTGACTTATTTTCTCCTCCAGCAGAGTGAGTATACTCTAGACATGTGCACAGCACAAAATTTCGTTTTAAACTAATGGATTAGTCCTAAAATGCAATTTATTTAGTTGCTAAAAGAAATTCGTTTTCAGTTCTTTAGTATGAAAACTAATTTCATTCATCCGAAAACCAGCAGATACAATTACTATTGTAGTGGCTCCTCAGAGGGCTGAGATCGATGCTTGTTACAGTATCTCTCACTCTCAGCACAATGTGTCAGGCAAAGCTATTACAGTAACCGACTGCTGCTCATCACAGCGCTCAGAGTTTCAGTAAAACTAGTAAATAATATTTTTATTTATAAGAGGTTAGAACAATATTATTTCCTTGTTTTACTGAAACTCTGAGCGCTGTGATGAGCAGCAGTCAGTTACTGTAACAGCTGAGCCTGATACATTGTATTGAGAGATAATATAACAAGCAGCCGATCTCAGCGCTCACAGCCACTGGATTTAAAGGGCTAAAAAAAAGGCTCCTCTCTGTATAATGTATAGAACATCCTCCTGCATTAATTAATACCCCTCTCTGGATAATGTATACAACATCCACCTGCATTAACTAATACCCCTCTCTGTATAATGTATAGAACATCCTCCGGATTTAATTAATGCCCCTCTCTGTATAGAACATCCTACTGCATTGGCATGGAGGGTGCAGAACTTCAGAATGTAATGCTTATCCAGCACAGGAGAGGGAACATTTACTTAAACTTTGTATTTCTGTGGGGGAGACACACAGGAATATAAAAGCAGGAGAGAGGGAAAATATTAACGTAAATCGGTCTGAAAGCTCAGAGAAGAGATGACTGGTGCAAATTTATTTTTATAATAAAATAAAGCACTTTAAATCCAGGGAAAACATTCAAATAAATCACACTGAAGGCTCATAAAGACAGAGTAACTGAGAGCTGGATACTAAATGTATCAGATTTAAAGAAAAACTTTATAACAAGCAGCACTGGGAGAGGAGAGGGACTTTATATAAAATGTGTATTATAGATGAGGAAAGGGGGATAGTGCTCCTGGATAATATAAAATGTATCAGACCTAAGCCCCTATTATGCAGAGCGGGAGTGGAGATAACACACGTTTTATAAAGTCTCTCTCTTCTCCCAGCGCTGCTTGTTATAAAGGGGATTTTACTATTCAGCCCTCCTCTCTCATTAGCTTTCAGTGTGATTTATTTGAATGTTTTTCTTCTCCAGCTGCTTTTATCATCTTGTTTGCCTCATAGACATGCAAGGGTTAAGTAAAGGTTTCCTTTCCTGTGCTAGCTGTCTGTGCTGCGAGTGAGTATTCTGGAGCTCTATCACCGTCAGATTTTCGGGTAGGGGTCGGTAAGGATTACGCATACAAACCTTTTCTGTAGCTTTGCGATGTTGCGCTCTTCATTGCTGGTCTCCTTCACTGAATGTAATAGCAAAAAAAGGACTGAAACTAAAATGTAGTGCATTTTATTTTAGTTTCTTTCGTTTTTTGTACTGAGCAGTTTCGTATCTCTTGAGTCATACGAAAACGAAATTATCCCAAAATTCGGACTAAATCGCTTTAGTACTAAAACGAATGCACACGTCTAGTATACTCCTCTGCTTCCTGTGTAGTCAGGGGATGATCAAAGATTAAGGATGATTCCTCTACCTTGCAGGTTCCTTCTTCAGGACTGAAAGGATAAACAGAATGTATAGTGAATAATCCTTCGGCCACAAATTAAATGATTGATCAATCATTTGTTCCTCTGTGAGGTATCGTTCAGGTATTAACCCGATTACAGCGTTCTGGAACCCTTATAATTGGATCTGAATCCAATGCTAGACCTACTGTAGTATCTTTGGGCAAATGGATTTCCTGTGAGGAATTATTATTTATGATGATTTGGGTTCTAGAGTGGTGTATTTTCACCATGGGTGTAGGATTTGCTGAAATTCCTAACCCATCTATCCGATTGGAAAGACAGACTAGTGCATTAGAATTTCTCAACTTCTGACCTTCTGTTACCTGTAAAGGTAATGGGTAATTCACAGAGCCTGGTGGGATACAAACCTCATATGGTACCTGCAAATTTACTGCATTTGGCAGTGTCTGGCATGACTTAAGAGCTTTATCTTCATCCTGGAATTCGCAGGGGTTCTCTTTTAGTCTAGTCCATATATAGGAATTAATCAGATCCACTTGCATGGCAAAACGATGAATTATATCGTTACCTACATAAATCTGATACCCATGTTCATTTAGGACCAAGTTTTTTTTCCCAATAGAAATAGATAACCTACATTTTCCAAAGACATTATGACTGTCTCCGTCATTATCTAGATCTGTTATCCACTCATCTTGTGGATTTGGGTATCACTTTAAGGTTAGCCATCTTATTCAGCAGCTCCCTACTGATGTAGCTATTTTCCTGGTGTAAATCTATCTTAGCCATTCTTTCTCTAGCTAAACCATTTACACGCATAGGGAAAAATACCTCTTCATTTATTTTCTCAATTTCAGTTAAGAATTGAGAATGGTCACTGTGCCCATTAGGTTCTGCCTCTCTCTTGTGGAGGTGAATAATTAGCACGTCATTTTCCAGACATATATCTTGGATTCTCTCAGGGGGAACACATATGGTGTTATCCTCCTGCTCTCCTGGAGTCAGGGGCTTTGGCCATAAGAAAGAGATATCAGGTGTCTGGCTATTTCTGAAATGGACTTCAATAGAGTTTGGCCTTTCCTCAATCACATGGCAGTTACGCTGAGCGTGATGGGATTGGGATCTATCGTAGCTAATTGGAGCATTTACTTGGGACCAAATAACCATATTGATAAAATCAATGATTGGATTTAACCTTTTAAGACGGTCCGTTCCAATGATTAGGCGATTTTGGGGCGGATCCACAACAAGCGTTGGATGCCGAATTACTTTATTCCCCAATTTAAAATCCAATTTAGCTATGCCCAGAACCTTCAGAGATGTGCCACTCACACTCACTAGATTAGCATTAGATTTGTCTAATCTAGGCTTCCTGGTGGACAGTTCTTGAATTTGATCAAAGTAACCAGATGATACCAAGGTAATTTGGCTACCAGTGTCTAGCAGAGACATAATATTCTGTGGCAAATTATCCTGTAATTCTACATTCACATAATATCGGTCTTCAATGCTATGCAATTTAGAGAAACTTAGAGTGAGATATGAAATTAGGTTTTGTACAGATTTTACCCACAGTCCTTCCTTTAGGAATGCTTTTGGCAACTGGGCTGTCCGTGTCGGATTCAATCTTCTCAGGTTTGGTCGCACTTAGGCTGGGGAAATAAAATACATTGTCCTTCTCTTGACAGGGAAGGGGTTAATTCATCAACCGTACAAACATTTGGATTAACCATTTCATCATCACTTTCTGGTTAATTGTCATGGACATTGGTTACTTCATCAGAATCATCATTTAGTCACTGAGTTGGCAAAGCTGCAGGAGTTGCATCATTTACAACCTGACCAGGGCTATTCCTAGTCATGAACTGACTGATCTGATCCAGTTTTTTTGTCAGTACACGGAAATTATCCTGCATTTGGCTGACACGCTGGCGTACATTATATTTCCGCCTTCTATTCGTCCTTGGGGACGAAGCTTGCGCGTTATCTGACTCTTCAGATTCAGTTCTACCTCGGGTCGCTTCCTGTCTAGGGGCACTTTCCCTTGAATTAACCCGTTGATTTCTAGGAACCCATTTCTTCCTAGATTGGTAATTACTTCCTGAATTTTCTCTGGCAAATGCTCTTTCCTGATCTGGCTTGGATTTTTCTACCTTAGGTATTGAATTTTTCACAACCTCTTTTTCTGGGACTCAAATTTGAGATCACCCTTTTTAACATTAGTTTCCGCAATTTCCTCAGGTGAGTTCTTCACTCTTTTCCCCTGAGTTTATTCACTATATTCAAATACAGTAAATAGGGTCATGCTTTCTTTTAAAATCCAATCCATTTTTGGGGTCATAATCCCTCGCCAATATAACCTTTATTTTATTGGGCAATGCGTAATAAAATAATTGAATAAATTCAGGTTTTTCGAAATCTGGGCTTCTTTCAGCCAAGCTGTACGCATTTTTAAGGACTGAAATAAATTCACGGGGCTTTGATTTGCCTGCATTTTAGAGTTAAAATAGCCCTTTTCGCGGCTAGGCTTGTGCGGTGAGGTTCAAATTCATATTTGACTTCAGCCACAACTTTACTCCAAGTATTTATGCCAGATTCTTTCAAAGACCCATGGGATGAACTCAATTTTCTCTGCGTCTGAACTGATACCTTTAACAGATAAGGCTTCCTCGAATGTTTCCAAGTGACCATTTCCGGAGAATTGTTTTTATTAAAGATACCGACTGATTCTTTTAGAAACTTCACTATTTTGGTAGAGTCCCGCACTACATAAGAATTTCTATCCTGCTTAATAAGCTGTGGCTGGCTAGAGTGATGTGATTTGAAATACTCATGTGTACAAGGCATTGTTCTTTTTTCAGCATAAGAATTGGTTTCACTTTCACTCTGCAGCGATCCACGCCTGTCAGCATTAGGGATGTGCGTTTCGGGTTTCGGAATTTTCACAAAATTTCCCGATTTGTGTCTTCGGATTCGGCAGAATTTCCGAATCGGACTGGACCCGAAAACCGATAGATCCGAAAAGTTTTCCGAGCCGAAACGAAATATTTTCGGAATTTTCGAATGGACTTGAAATGTGTCAAATCGAAATTTATTTTCACTCTATTCATGATTTCGGTTCCATTTCGGTAATTCTGGACATCGTATATTTAGCTATTATCGGTTATATCGCTGATTCTGTAAATTTTGTATTTGTAAATGCGTATTTTTGATCAACTATTTTTCCGTTTTAAAACCTTTTGTTCTGGTTTTTATTTTTAAAGTCAGACCATTTGGGTCAGTTTAGCGTTTTTTAAATTCTTTTTTTTTTTGTTCCTTGGCTTTCATACCATTTTTTTAATGTGATTAAATAAAGTTGTGGAATGTATATTCATAAGAAAAAAAGGATCTTTATTTAATAAAAAAAAAACAAAACGATAGAATCGCCAGAATTATCGTATCGACAGAATGAATTATCGGATCCGAAAAAAACACCAAAAATTTATTATAAAACAATATATAAAGTATAAAAAAAGTAAAGAGAACAGACGTTCCGAAAAAACCCAAAATTTCCGAAATCACGAAAAGTTGATACAAAAAAAATGTACACGAAAAACGAGCCGAACCGAACCGAAACAGAAATCGGTCGAAACGAGCCGAATCGAAAATTTTAACCACTTCGATGCTGAGGACGCGCTCAGCGCGTCCTCAGCATTCCGCTGGTATGCGGAGGACGCGCTGAGCGCGTCCTCCATTGGGGTCAGCGTTCGGCCGGGTTCCGGCCGATCGCTGGCCCCCCCGGTGCGGGCTGACATCCTGGATGTCAGCCGCGCATCCGGGACCACAGCCGCCCGAATTAGGTGTCATCGCGGCAGCGCGATGACACCTAATTCAGGCGACCCCCCGCATGTGCGGAGGAGGCGCCTGAAAGGGAGGGGCGAGGTCCTTCGGACCTCTCTCCCTCCCGATCGGCGGCTCTGCGGGGGTTAACCCAGGCATCATTTGAAGGGCACAGCCTGACTTTCCAAATGATGCCTGGCATTAACCCCTGGGGAGCTGGATCGCGAATCGGCGCTGAAAAGCGCCGATTCGCGATCCTTTCCCGGAGCTGGCCGACATCTTGGATGTCGGCCAAGCCTCCGGGAACTCCCCCTGAGGACTGGCGTCATCGTGCGTAGCACGATGACGCCAGTCCTGGACTTAACCCTTAACTGCCACCAACGGTGGAGATAGGGAGTTCCAATGAACTCCCTATCTCCCGATCCGTGGCAGTTAAGGGTTAAATTTTGGTATGGTTGGATCGGCCAGAGCATGGCCGTTCCAACGATACCAAACATGAAAGTGAAAAATTTTGTAAAAAAAATTATAAAAAAAAAAATAAACACTTTTTTTTTTTTTTTTTTGGTTTGTTAATGCAGCAATATTGTTCCCATTTCAATTATAATGTGAACAATGATGCTGCACTAACGATTTTTGTATGCGGTGCGTTTGTTAAAAATCGCGTAATTTTCCCCCAAAAAAAATGTAACGAGACCCCATCTCTAATTTTTTTAACAAGTGCACCCCATACAAAATATAACCGCAATTGCTCGCATGTTAAAATGTGAAAAAAAACACTTTACACATTGTAAATTATTGAAAATACATATTTTATTGCATTTTTTGTTATAATATACAGACATGACATAACGTATACATATAATAATGACATATTATGAATCTACCGGGTCTGACGGAGAGAACGATATATAATATGTCTGGGTCATATACTAAAATAAGCCTTCAAAACACGTTTAAACATGATGAGCAAAACCGGTAAAAATGACCTCAGCACAGGGGCGGGAAAAGCCTCAGCAGCGAAAGGGTTAAACATCCGAACGAATCGAACCGAAAAAAAAAATCAGTGCACAAGCCTAGTCAGCATTCACTGGTGATTTATCAACGTGGCTAAAAGCTGGAGAAGGAGATTTAACCCTTTTGGCATCAGTTTCTACCTGACGTAACTCATTAGCGAATTTCTCATGTTCGCGTTTCATTCTTGCCAATTGTGCAATTAGTTCCTTATTTGATTGGGACAAATAATCTATCACTCTCTGCATTTGATCTTTCTCTTTTGCATACACATTAGACATGTGCATTCGTTTTAGTACTAAACCGATATAGTCCGAATTTTGGGATAATTTTGTTTTCGTATGACTCAAGAGAAACGAAACAGCTCAGTACAAAAAATGAAAGAAACTAAAATAAAATGCACTACATTTTAGTTTCAGTCTTTTTTGTGTTATTACATTGAGTGAAGGAGACCAGCAATGAAGAGCACAACATCGCAACATCCGAAGTTCTGCACCCTCCACATGCCAATGCAGTAGGATGTTCTATACAGAGAGGGGCATTAATTAATGCAGGAGGATGTTCTATACATTATACAGAGGGGGTATTAATACAGGAGGATGTTATATACATTATACAGAGAGGACCTTTTTTTTTTTAGCCCTTTAAATCCAGTGGCTGTGAGCGCTGAGATCGACTGCTTGTTACATTATCTCTCAGTACAATGTATCAGGCTCAGCTGTTACAGTAACTGACTGTAACAGCGCTCAGAGTTTCAGTAAAACAAGGAAATAATATTGTTCTAACCTCTTATATATAAAAATATTATTTACTAGTTTTACTGTACATCATTTTTTTTAAAGGAAGTGCAAATCTCTTTTTCTGCCAATTCAAAACTTACATTTGATGTAAGTCCGTCAATCTTGAACCTGGAACGTGGTCTTTTTAAAAGGTTTTAAAAAAACAAAAGTTAAAACAAGCCATAAATCATGGCCCCAGTGGGGCCAGGATTTATGGCTTGCTATAACTTTTATTTTATTAAAACCTTTTAAAAAGACCACGTTCCAGTTCCAGATTGTTTTTTTATTTGGATTTTTTTCCCACAAAAAAGTCCATGGGCGTTCCTACCTGAGCTTTGGAAGCTGCATCTAATGTAAGTTTTGAATTGGCAGAAAAAGAGATTTGCACTTCCTTTAAAAAAACGATTTACACTAGGAAAGCATATATTTCTTTATTGTATCCCTCCATGCTCCCACCATAACATGGTGTCTGAAGAGAATCAGGAGGCAAGACAAGGAGACAAGGAGGAAGAAAAAATTACCCAGAGGCAAAATCCCACTCCGAGCCGGTGTTATGGCTCTATATTTGTGAGTGGAATTATTATAGAGTACATCGCCCAAAACATATTGGTTTGCAGTTTTGCACTATGATATTTTGTATTTGCTTCTCTTACATAACCATATGATGTGTTGCGGGCCTGCATGTGACATCCGAACTCCAAAGCATATGTTTTGCGCTCACCAGATACGTTACATTTTGTCAACAAATTTATCTCGTTTGTATTTCTCAGGTCTCCTAAGTCTGTTTTCAATTGTATATGCTTTGTTTTAAAAAATATGACTACAAGTAACTAGATAAAAATATATATATATATTTATTACGTATACAAATTGATTTATCTCACAGCAATCAAGGATATATAAACAACAACATCATCCATCAGCAAACAGATTTCTCGCTTTTATTAAATGTTATCCTGTTAGTAACTATACAGATGGTTAGTTCAATTTAATAAACATCCTACTTAAAGAAAACAATTAACATGTATTTCCCAGCAAACCAATATTTAAAACAAGCTAGTATCTTGTAGATACATATGTACAGTTGTGTTCAAAATTATTCAACCCCCAATGCTGTAAAGGGTTTTAGGGAATTTAGTGTACATTTGTAATTGTATTCAGAATGAAATCCTACAAGGACTTTTTAAAGAACCATATGCAACTAAAATGACATCAATTGGTTTTGTAATACAGAAGTAAATGTTTCTTTTGTGAATTCTTCATTGACACAATTATTCAACCCCTTAAAGACTACCACTCTGAAGAACAGAGGTTCATTCAAGTGTTTTCAATCAGGTATTGAAAACACCTGTGGATGTCACGGAGCAGCAATAAAGCATAATAAGCACCAATTAGGCAGCTTTAAAATGACTGTGATACTCAGCTCCTTCTAGACATTTACTGGTGTGGTTACAAACATGGTGAAGTCAAGAAAATGGTCCAGGAAGACAGAGAAGAGGTGATTACTCTTCACAGGAAGGGCAATGGCTATAAGAAGATTGCAAAGATGTTAAACATACCAAGAGAGACATAGGAAGCATCATTCGCAAATTCAAGGCAAAGGGCACTGTTGAAACGCTACCTGGTCGTGGCAGAAAGAAGATGCTGACTTCGACTGCTGTGCGCTACCTGAAGCGTAGAGTGGAGAAAAGTCCCTGTGTGACTGCTGAGGAACTGAGAAAAGATTTGTCAGATGTGGGTACTGAAGTTTCAGCTCAGACAATACGGCGCACACTGCGTAATGAAGGCCTCCATGCCAGAACTCCCAGGCGCACCCCCTTGCTGTCTCCAAAGAATAAGAAGAGTCGACTGCAGTATGCCAAAAGTCATGTGTACAAACCACAGAAGTTTTGGGATAGTGTTCTGTGGACTGATGAAACAAAATTAGAACTGTTTGGGCCCATGGATCAACGCTATGTTTGGAGGAGGAAGAACAAGGCCTATGAAGAAAGAACACCTTGCCTACTGTGAAGCATGGCGGGGGGTCAATCATGCTTTGGGGCTGTTTTACTTCTGCAGGTACAGGGAAGCTTCAGCGTGTGCAAGGTACCATGAATTCTCTTCAGTACCAGGAGATATTGGATGACAATGTGATGCCGTCCGTCATAAACCTGAGGCTTGGGAGACGTTGGACCTTTCAACAGGACAATGATCCCAAGCATACCTCCAAGTCCACTAGAGCATGGTTGCAGATTAAAGGCTGGAACATTTTGGAGTGGCCATCGCAGTCACCTGACTTAAATCCGATTGAGAACCTCTGGTGGGACTTAAAGAAAGCAGTTCTAGTGCGCAAGCCTAAGAATGTGACTGAACTGGAGGCTTTTGTACATGACGAATGGGCGAAGATACACGTAGATCGCTGCAAGACACTTGTGTCAAGCTATGCTTCACGTTTAAAAGCTGTTATAACAGTAAAAGGATGTTGTACTAAGTACTAAGATTGAATGTCACTTGGGGGTTGAATAAAACTGATAATGATGTGAGGACAGAAAAGACATTTGTGGTTATTTCATTATAAATGTTATGTTATATTTGTCTGACCTACATGTGCCTCTTTTATTTAATTGTAAGAAAGATGACTGAATGATCAAAATCAATGTCAAACTGGCCAAAACACTCAATTTCAGTGGGGGTTGAATAATTTTGAACACAACTGTATATCTCCTTGTGCTACCTGGATCTACAAAAGATGAGCTATCTTTAGAATAATAATTAAGAAAAAATTGTTTAGAGAATCCTCCCCTAATATTGAGAATTAAGCTTCTAATCTTCTGCTTTTTAAATTATAGGTTATATAATCCCTGCTTATTAATTCAATCACAATAGCTCTTCCAATTTCATATATATATATATATATATATGGATATACTGCAATAAATACTTTAGGACAAATACTATCCTTATATACCAGACTTCTTATTATATTTCTATACTGCAGGTTAGAAATATTTCAAAGGTCTGATCTAGCGATAATCTGAGATAAATCTCCGTCTATATCCATTGCCATACACACTGGTATATATATATATAATTGTATATCTCTTTTAAACTAATTCCACTTAAATTTGCTTTCCATACATTACCTGTTTCAAAATATGGATTCAAGCATTTCTGCAGACTTCTTATTTATCAGTGGATATAATAAATGGATTGGAGAATATGTGAGATATTATGATATGTTATAAATCTGTTTGCATCTTAGTTTGTCTCTGAGTTTTCTCCTTGAGCATAATTCGTAGGATAATTTGAGAGAGTGAATGCATAAGAGTAAGAAATAAAATTTTAAGTCCCGAGAGGGAGAAGTGAAGTGTGGTCTGAGTTGAAATGAAGCCAAGTGAAGTGTAATGCGTAATGAATGCTCTCTATACATTCTGTATAAACAGTTATAGAATAATTTACGTCATTTGTGACGTACTTCTCTACTTAGCATATTTATCCCCTAATGACTCCCTATGAAAACTGTCAACCTATAATACACCAAAAGATGGCAGTGTTGATTTTCAAATTAATTATCACAATTATATTTTAATATTCATTTGAATCATATGACATAGTTGATAGATCAATCTCTCTTATCTGTATTAAACAAAGGACTCTTCTCTCATCCTAGACTTTGCGTCTGGTCTGTCACTTTAAAATTCAGTATGGCTTTCTCTAGCCTGAGTTACTTCTAATCAGTTAACAAAACATTCCTTATTTCTAAACCTTCAGTAATTATACCGTTCTATAGTTACACTCTACAAAATATATTGGCGCATCTATTATTTTACTGTGCTACTAAATAGAATATATATTTTGTGCATAGCTATTTATTTGCATAGATATATTTGTGCATATATATTTTAACATAAGTGTGTTTCTATACCCGAAAAGAAAATATCTTTAATTCAAGGACCCTTTAAACCAGACCTATAAATTTTGTCCTTAGCGCTCAGTCTATACAATATATCAAATAAAGACACTTTATATCTAGCGATTATATTTTTAAACACATACATAACTCTTATATTGCCTTAATAGGTTTACCTTCAAATGAACTTGTTTCTAAAAAAAATCTATACGTTCATTCTAGAAGTAGGTGAAAGTTGAGAATAAAAACTTGTATCATATAAAAATATAGATTATACGATTAAACAAGATGGCTACAGGCATCCATTTTGTTTTCCTATGAAAATACCTGACACAACCCCCTGTAGGAGTGTCATTGAGCATATCTCAATGATGCAGGACAGAATTGCGGCTGTCATGCTCCTGGTGCAGGAACATAAGGAGCAAGCCTAGGAAGCACAGTGGAGCAAGCCTAGGAAGCACAGCCTTAATCAGGGTGCCAAAGTACGTAGCTTTAACCCTGGGGATAGAGTCCTAGTGCTAGTCCCAACCGTTGATAGTAAATTCCTGGTAAAGTGGCAAGGCCCCTATGAAATAATTGAAAAAATAGGAGAGGTAAACTATAAAGTTCACCAGCCAGGGAGAAGGAAACCTGAGCAAATTTACCACATTAACCTTTAAAAGCCATGGAGGGACAGAGAAGCCCTGATATTTATCCCAACCCCTCCAAACACAGGCCCCTCCACACCTGAGGTCCCAATAGTTGAAACCTTATCAGTGGCTCAACATAATGAGGTAAAAGAGTTTCTGATAAAAAATACAGACTTTTTCTCTGAAATGCTGGGATTGACTACAGTCATTCAGCATGACATCATTACTGAACCCGGTGTTCATGTAAATGTAAAGCCATATAGAATACCCGAGGCTAGATGAAAAGCTGTCTCGGCAGAAATAAAAAGAGAAGTTAGAATTAGGGGTGATCGAAGAGTTCCATAGTGATTGGTCAAGTCTGATTGTGCTGGTTCCAAAACCAGATGGAAGCATAAGATTTTGTAATGATTTTAGAAAGTTGAATATGGTGTCCAAATTTGATGCTTACCCAATGCCTTGGGTGGATGAGCTCATTGACAGACTGGGAACGGCCCGATACATAACCACTTTAGATCTAACTATGGGATACTGGTAGATACCCCTGACTGAGAGAGCAAAAGAAAAGATGGCATTCTCTACCCCCGAGGGGGTCTAAGAGGATGCCATTTGGTCTGCATGGTGCCCCTGCCTCATTCCAAAGAATGATGGATAGAATACTGAGATCTCATCAACAATATGCAGTGGCTTATTTGGAAGATGTAGTGATACACAGCCTAGACTGGCAGACTTATTTGTTAAGGGTGCAAGCAGTAGTCGATTCTCTAAGGGAGGCGGGACTCACGGCCAACCCAAAGAAATGTGCCATGGGGTTGGAGGAGGCAAAATACCTGGGGTATACCATTGTTCGGGGGTTTGGTTAAGCCTCAAATCAATAAGGTTGAGACGATTCAAAAGTGGCCCCAACCTATAAATAAAAAGCAAGGGAGGGCATTTCTTGGGATCTTGGGCTATTATCGGCGCTTCATCCCCAATTTTGCCACCATTGCGGCTCCAATGAATGATTTGACGAAGGGTAAAGGGTCAGTCATGATTACGTGGAATTCTGAGCAAATGAGGCATTTCAGAGGTTGAAACAAGCTTTGTGTGCTCAACCGGTGCTGGTGACTAGGGATGAGCTGTTCTGTTCGATCAGTTCAGAGTTCGATTCGAACTTTTGCCGCTCGCAAGTTCGCGAACTTCAAACTTTTTGGGTGTGTTCGGTTCAAGTTCGCAAAAAAAAGAAATTTTGAAAAAAGTATAAAAAATGCTTAAAAAAATACAAAAAATCTAGAAATAAAGCGATGCTTTACTGCAGAATATTATAAGCAACGGTTTATTAGATATTGAATTAAAAACTAATGTGTACGTGCAAAGATTCTCACCTCTAAGGCTGGGGTCAGACCAGCGCATCTTTAACGTGCGTTCTGGCGCACTTAATCACGGCCGCACTATCAGCAAATGACGGGCAATGACAGCTAATATACGAAGTACAGTCGCACGAAAGTCCGGCTGCGCAACGCAAGTGGAAAATGAACGCATTTTTTTGAGAACGCTGAACCGCTAGTACGGACGTACAGAGTGTTCTGCGCCTGCTAGCGGCGTGTGTGCGTGATTTGTAGACGTCAGACCCTGCTCATGTCCGGCCAACATAACGTCCAGACGCAAAAAGTTTCCTGGTTTGGATCTGTAAAACATCACGCACGAAAATGCGCATCGTATGACCGTTTTCGCCTATTCCGTGAAAAAATACGTCAATGCGTTCGGACACCCTTTTTTACGTTCGCGTGTAAAAATGCTTTTGTTTGACCCTAGCCTAAATGACCTGTGTTTTTCAAACGGCATAACAACAGGTGTTTTTAGTCTGGTGTAATGAATTTGATACATTGTATGTATGTAGACTATACTGAGGGGGTGGGGTGGTGTCTGCTTCTGAGTGAGAAGTGTTAATTTCCCTCCTAAAACTTCTTCTAATATGCTGCATTTCACCGCTGTGTGCTCATGCTCAGCTCATTTTTACCGGTTTCGCTCATCATGTTTAAACGCGATTTTGAAGCCACATCTTATTAAATGACCGACATGTTAGATATCGTTCTTTCCGGCAGACTCTGCAGATTCATAATATATCATTTCTATATGTATACGTCCTGTCCTGGCTGTATATTATGAAAAAAATGCAATAAAAATTGAATTTTTAATCATCTGCAGTGTGTAAAGTGTTTTTTTTTCACATTTTAGCACATGAGCGTCTGCGGTTATGTTTTCTATAGGGTGCGCTTGTACAAAAACTAGAAATGAGGACTTGTTACATTTTGTGGGGGGGAATTACGTGATTTATAGCAAACACACCCCATAGAAAAAAATCATTAGTGCATCATCGTTCACATTATAATTGAAATGTGAACAATATTGCTGCATTAATAAAAATAACACACAAAAAAAATTACATGTTTTTATTTATTTTTTACTTTATACCTGGTCATGTTGGGCATCATTCGAAAGGCCATGCTCAGGCCTTTCGATTGACACCCTCCATGACCCACTAGATGCCTGGAGATATCAGGGTTCAAATGAACCCCCTATCTCCACCAGGGGATTGGCCTGGGCAATATATATACGCATGATGTGAGCTGGCCTGGGCAATACATGATGGCGCATCTGTGACTGTCTGTGAGCTGGCCTGGGCAAATATATATATACGCATGATGTGAGCTGGCCTGGGCCTGGGCAATATATATACGCATGATGTGAACTGGCCTGGGCCTCGGCAATATATATACGCATGATATTGAGTTAATTTAAAATGTTTTAATACAGTTTATTTATATTTAATTTTACCTTTACTATTGGTGCTATTCAAACTTTATTCTTAAATAAAAATAAATTTAGCAGTTTCATGTTGTGTCTCTTTTTTTTTTTGGGGGGGTGCAAGTAGCTGGTCTTGACGGCGCAAAATAGTCTAGCACCGGCCCTGACTGCATGGTCCACCCCTGCACTCTTCCACAATACCACAGAGGGGTTACTGTATGATGGCACTTGCTGGCCTGGCACCAAAAGCACAATATTTGGCTGCACTGCCACTGACGCCTGTATCAGATTCATATCCTCAGAGGGGTTACTGTGTGACGGCACTGTTGCCGACGCTAAAGGCCCAATTTTAAAGCACCGATTGTTACTTTCATCCAAAGCCTGCATAAGTTTCACAATAATTTAGCCAAAAAATCACTAAACTTTTTCTGCCTGTCTGAAAATGTCTCCTCTTTTCATACAGACTGCTGCCCCAAGCAGTTGTTTATGGATAGATTAAAGGAAAAGAATTTACCGTCATTTGAAATGTCATTTTTTGGTTTTTACATATTTCTATACATCCTAGAAATCCGCCACTTCACGGGCAGGTTATGGGGACCTCCTAGGCACGATATTTGAAGGAATTTTTCATTTTTATTTTTAACCCTTATTTCATGGAAACTCACTGTCCCTTTAAAAACGTTTTTTTTTTTACTTTTTGTCCTTGATTCCTGTCCCCACGGCACTACCCGGACCCCCATACACCTTTTATGACAAATATCTAGCATATATGCCCAATTGACTTGTATTGAGTTCGAGTTCGAATTCGAACATTTGGAAAGTTCGAGTTCGAATGCGAACCGAACTCGGGGGTGTTCAGCTCATCCCTACTGGTGACCCCAGATTTCACGAAAGACTTTGTGGTACAGACAGATGCCTCTGATGTGGGTCTAGGAGCTGTACTGTCCCAAATCAGAGATGGGGAGGAGCACCCTGTGGTCTATTTAAGCAGGAAGCTTAATAAACATGAGAGAAATGATGCCATTGTTGAGAAGGAATGTTTGGCTATCAAATGGGCCCTGGACGCCTTCAAGTATTACCTGTTGGGTAGACAGTTTAGACTGGTCACTGACCATAGCCCTCTTAAGTGGATGTGTGAAAATGTCAGGGCTCTAAGGGGGGTTTGAGCCCAGCATGTAGTATGCTGCACAGATGCAGATATGGGTGGAGGTGGATAAATAATAGACTGACCAGTTTGCCAATACGGATTAGGATGGTGAGAGTGGCTGTGGATGTGAAGTTATAGTAGAGGAAGCTGGTGTAATCAGGAACAGGTAGTGGGGATCTTGCAGAGCAAAAGCATATAGGTCTTTACCCATGCAGGTAAACAGCTGCAATGATGAAGCGAGGATAGGAAGGGGCTTTATTTCAAGTGTGTGTTGTGACGTGCTTGGTGTTAACTGTTGGTTTGCTGGATGAGCTGTTTGTAGGTTTATACATTATACAGGTTGCAGGAACAGGAGCAGCATAGAAAGTATTGCTGCCAGGAGCCTCAGAGGATGGATGCAGATGGGGGCATGACAGTACCCACCCCTTCACGGTCACACTCCGGGAGACCAAGGATGGGTAGCAGGACCTTCCATGACTAGGCACAGGTCACTCAAGTGGGTGCTGGGACCAATATTCATCACACCACTGGAGGACAGAATGGTGGTCAGGAGTGGTGGCACTGGGTTGGGTACGTGCCTTTCTCTGATGCCGCCGTGCCTTGGTCTTGGTGTTCTTGTGGTCAGCAGATATGACAGGAATCAGAGTGCCCATGTACCCAGATGGCAGTCTCCTTTCAGCGTCATCAATCTCCTTATGACAGAGTAGCCCCTTTTCGAATATGTCAGTCTTTGCGACAAACCACAGTCCCATTAGAAGCAGTGACTCAGTCCTCCGGTGATGGGTCAGTTGATACATCAGGAATGAGGATGCCCATGTAACTGGATGGCACAAAGGTGGGTATAGCAAAGCATCCCTGCATCGTATAGGGAGCCTGTTCCTCAGGCGAGGGGTCTGGATCAACAGGGATGTCCTTAGCGCATCTGGCCTTGGAGACAGAAGGAGATAAGTAGGAGTGTTATGGACAAGAATATGTATCTGCTTTAATAATATTCAAAGGCCTAGAAAAATGCTCATTTGAGTTTGATAGTCTTTAAGAGATGATTAATATAACTGTCTTTTCAGATAAAACCAAAATGTATCTTGCGTAACTTCGCTGTTTCTGTAGAATAGCTAACCGGAAAGTCATGAGGAATTTATTTCGCTATCAAGCCGGGTGTCAGCCATCCTGCATCCTGCATCCTGCATCCTAGAACAGAACAGAACATACACACACCCATGATGGAGAAAAACGGCTGACACTTGTCAATGACGCATGATACCTTGACCTTTAGAAATAGCTGATATTTGATTCTTATATAGTTAATAAAATAATCTGTATGTACACAATTTTATGCTGAAGTTGACCAAAATGTTAAGTTGACTCCCACTCACTTACTCACCAAACTGCTATAAAACATGTATCAGAACTTATCAGTAAACGGAGAGATCACAAGCTTTGCCCAGAGAGGCTGCATAGACCCATTCATTGTCTGTGTGATTTCTTTAAACACGCACCTTAACTTACCTGATTTCTCCACCGATTAGAACAGAGACTGACATCCGAAGGACCGATATTGTCCATCACAGGAGGCAGAGTCACCATCGAACCTAGTGCCCACATAGGAAGAAGGCATCGGAGTAGGCATCTCCTCCATTTCTCCTTCTGAATCTGATCCATCACTAAGGGAAGGATAGTCCCACAGCCAGGGCTCACTGCCCTTGTCCTCTTCTTCCTCCTCCTCCTCCTCCTCGCCACAATCCCACTCAAGGTCATCGCTGGATGAGGAGCAGACATTATGCCACCCCTTGATGGGAATATCAGACCCCAAAGACTCCGTATATTGACCTGGGGGTCCTTTGGAGCGTCGGGCTGTCTGCCGTGGTAAGTTCTCCTCGGAGGTAACAATGTCCTCTGGGTCACATTCAGACAGGGAAGATGAGCAGAAAGACAGCGGTGGATCGTGCTGGCTGGGAGTGATGGGAGTTGCAAGTGCCATCATGGAGTTCTTAATTTCCTGAGCTTTCTTCAGCCTGGCTTTCATAAATTGCTTGAAAGGGGTTGGTGTCATAATTGAAACTTGCATGGACATGATCTCCATAGGAGTTGGGATATCTGACTCCACAGGTACAGTGGGTTCTACATCCATAGGAAGGAAAAGTTCTGATTCTGTGGGTATGGTGATTTCAGTGTCCATAGGACTCTCAGACTCGTGATCAGGGATTAACTCCAGCAACACCCTGTTCTTGGGCACAGATCTTCTGGGGACAGGGTCTGGTGCAGGGGGTCTTCTGGGTGCAGGCTTGGGTGCTGGGGTTTTTCTGGGTGCAGGTTTGGGTCTGACAGGTTTTGACACAGTACCTGTAGCAGGCCAGGGAGTCTGAAGTTGCCGTAGAGTTCTACACACTGGAGCATGTTTGGAATCAGCAGCAGACTTAGGTACTGGTGCTGGTGCTGGTTTGACAACCGCAGATCTGTTTTTTTTCTGGGCAATTGGATTATCCAATTGGATATCCAATGCGATCCTGCCCGCAGTACTGGCAAAGATGGTTATTTTGTCTCCTGACACGCTCTTCAGGAGACAGGGTATCATGGCGTTTGTTAGGAGGAGCGCACACCTTAGTTGATTTGCCCAGAATATTTTGCAGCAGCTCCTTTACAAAGTCAGTTAGATGGTTAAAAAGCTCTTCGTGGGGGCGTGGCCGGCCGCATGGGGAATCAGACGTGCTTTCTAGGAGCTCCGCTGAAACCCACTGATATCGGGGGTTTCTACCCGGATTTCCCGTGAATTATTTGAGGATAACACCCCTGCTGAGCTGGCCATCGAGTGGCAGACTTCGGAGCTCGTTTTGGCCCCCTCTCCGGAGTCTGGAGGAGCTTGGATGAGTTTAAGGCCTCTGAGTGAGCCCTGCAGTCGGCCATCTTGAGGCCTGTACCCCAGCATTTTGTCGGCCTGCTCCAGGAGTGGTCCCCTTACCCGGGTGTACAACTGCGGTGGTTGGAGAGGATGGAGGACCCTCGCCTACTGACTGCTGCGCAGGTCCCCATAGCAGAGGAGGGAGAGGGGGAGTTCCAGGGGCAGCTGGTACTCCCACCCCCTGTCAGAACCCTGGGAGCCATGTTGGAGCGCCTCGAGGAGCTTGTGGAGCTGATGCCTGGGGACGATGAGACTCCGCTCACGTGCGGTGCGTGGCGGCAAATGATGGACGTGCTGTGGGGTGATCGGAGGCCAGAGGCCTTTGCTGGAGGAGAGGCGGTGGAGGGCTTGCTGGAGGTCCGCGTGGAGGTCCCTGCAGAGGTTAATGCCGGTGAGATCGAGAGGGTGCCCGATCTGTTGCGCAGACCCCCGTTCCCAGTGAAGACACTGGAGGAGCGTGAGGTCGCTGAGATGCCTGCGTGTCGGGACCTGGCTGAGATGGTGATTATGCTACCGGAGGCTGCGGCTCCCTCTGTGAGGCCTGTGCTGGGGGTGCTGCTCGGGGCCCTGAGTTTGGGTGCTGTTGAGGGCCAGTGCTTACCTTGGCCCTGGGCCGTTCCCGGTGCGGCGGACGGGGGGACCTGGTCGCTGGATATTTCGGGCGCTGCAGGAAGGCATGGCGATGCTTTATACTCCACGTTCCTGCTGGACACAGGCTGAAGGGAACTTCCTACCGATCCGCTGTTGAATACTGGTTTACGACCTTGGCACCCCTACATGGCCTGCTGCGATTTTCTCCCCCTTCGCTTATTTACCGATGACTTTTTGTTTGTTTATTTTTCTGTTTACCCTGATTTTTGCTGAATAAAAGCAGATTCTTCTTTTTACTGCACGGTATCCACAGACTTTTGCTGTCCCCCCATTCCCCCCCCCCTCTCTGAGACATACACAGCTGAATTTTTATTTTTGCTGGACTATATTTGCAGACTTTTGTGATCCCTTTCCCCAAATTTTATTTTTCCCTTATCCCCTCCCCCTGCTGAGACGTACTATGTGTTTCCTGTGACATCCCCCCCCCATTATTTTGTAGCTGAGATTCCCCATCCCTTGATATTGCTCTGTGTATTGCTCAGTGTTCCCCTGAGACATCTCCCCCCTTATTTCTTTTACGCTGAGACCCCCCCTTTTCGGGGGATGTTTGTTATTTTTCACAAGTAGTACTTATGCTGTGGTTGGCCCTGCGTGGCCCTTGCATTTATACGTTTGAATATATGCTGCCTTCTTTACAAAATAAAAATCTTAAATACAAAAAAAAAAAAAAAAAAAAAAGCTCTTCGTAGGCTTTCTGAATAAACTCCACCACAAGGTGCAGTACTGCGGGCTCATTGTCTGGCTTCATCATTATGTCAGGGCTCTGGTACTGGGGTGGCACCAGAGTATAAGGGGGGTTTGAGCCCAGCATGCAGTATGCTGCACAGATGCAGATATGGGTGGAGGTGGATAAATAATAGACTGACCAGTTTGCCAATATGGATTAGGATGTTGAGAGTGGCTGCTGGACCTGAAGTTACAGTAGAGGAAGCCGGTGTAATCAGGAACAGGTAGTGGGGATCTTGCAGAGCAAAAGCATATAGGTCTTTACCAAAGCATGTAAACAGCTACAATGATGAAGCGAGGATAGGAAGGGGCGTGGTACCTTTATTTTGAGTGTGTGTTGTGACGTGCGTGGTGCTAACTGTTGGTTTGCTGGATGAGCGGTTTGCAGGTTTATACATTATACAGGTTGCAGGAACAGGAGCAGCATAGAAAGTATTGCTGCCAGGAGCCTCAGAGGACGGATGCAGATGGGGGCATGACAGAAAATAAAGAAAGGAATGACTGAGTTGCGAGGTCTTTCTTGGCTTTACAAGCCTTTAAGTTTACAGTAAGAGCGGAGAAGCTTCAAATCAATGCAGATACCCTCTCGCGTGTCCATTGCCTCTCCATTGTAGTTGCTCAACCGTGGGGGTTTGAGCAGAAGGGGGGGATATTTGACATAAGGAATGGGAAGGTCATCGAGGGGCGATATATTTCCCCTCGGTTCCTGTCCTATGTACAGGACTAGTGGAACCCAGAGCGGGTTTTCATGCTAACTTTGGGTCTGGAAAATCCGGGTTTTGTGTCTCTCTCCTGGATTGTTAATTAATTGATGTTTATCCAGGGGAGATAAAAGAGGGGAGGCTGAACCAGGAAGTTATTTATTTATTTATTAACTAGTTATTAAGTCTGCCCGGAGGGCAGTCTATTGTTGTTGTCGCCAGCTCAGAATCCGTGTCCACAAATTAGTTTTTCAATGTCCTATTCAAGAGTATCTCCATATATAAATGCGTTCGTAAAGCGTCCGTCCCCGTCCTGTTCGCAACGGAAGGGCCGAGTGAGCAGCTGTGATGGGTGCGCGTGTAGCTGACAGCGCATTACAAATGCATTTATATATTAGAGCAGGCTCTTCTTCCCTCTTAGATTGTAAGCTCACGGGCACAGGTCACCCTTAGATTGTAAACTCACGGGCACACGTACCCCTTAGATTGTAAGCTCTCGGTCGCACGTACCCCTTAGATTGTAAACTCATGGGCGCACGTACCCCTTAGATTGTAAGCTCTCGGGCACACGTACCCCTTAAATTGTAAACTCATGGGCGCACGTACCCCTTAGATTGTAAGCTCTCAGGGGCACATACCCCTTAGATTGTAAGCTCACGGGCACAGGTCACCCTTAGATTGTAAACTCACGGGCGCACGTACCCCTTAGATTGTAAGCTCATGGGAGCACGTACCCCTTAGATTGTAAACTCTTGGGCGCACGTACCCCTTAGATTGTAAACTCTCGGGCGCACGTACCCCTTAGATTGGAAACTCACTGGCGCAGGCCTTCTGTGTAACACACAACCCCCCACGGCTCTTTGTAGCACACAACCCCCCATAGCTCTGTATAGCACACAACCCTACTGACTGTGAGACTTCCTCGATATATTCAGGGCGTGTGGGTCACAGTGAGTAGGGTTGTGTGCTATACAGAGCCGAGGGGGGGTTGTGTGTCAGCAGGGTTGGGTCACGTGACAGCACAGTGTGCTGTGGGGGGGTGCTGGGAGGGAGTTCGCAAGCCGGCTACAGCGTCCCAGCACTCCACCCCCCCACCCCCCGCAGACACGCTGTGAGAGGGAGAGGGAGGAAAGCAAGCAGCCATCCCATCGTCATCTCCCTCCCAAAACTCACGTAGGGAGAGAGGTTTTGCCGCGGGAGCCAGTGACAGCGATGCTGTTCTGGCTCTCCTGGATGTGCGCACAGCCAACCAGTAGAGGCTTCGCTCGCATCCAGCGTCTGTCCGATGCTGCACATCGGGTTTCTGTTGGCTGCGCGCGCAGCCAACAGAAACCGGATGTGCAGCGATGGACATTCAATTTCATAGTTATAGACAAAGGATTTTACCAGGAAGGATACATTGAGATTTCTCTCGTTTTCAAGTACGTCCTGGGTTCAAGAACATTAAAATGTTACAGTTGTTACAGAAATACAAAGTAATACAATGCAAGTTGCTCTGGCCTGGGACTCAGAAAGCCTTTTGAGAGAGGTGTATGAAAAGGTTGCTTAAAGTAATTTTGTTCATTTGAGGTGACTGAGGTTAGCTCACCATTTGTTAGAGAGGGAATCTAACTGTTTAGTAAGAGCCTGAGCGGCAAGGGTTTATTTTCTGGTTTCATTTCTGTTTTATTGCAACCATTTAAATAAATACTGTCTGCTGGACAGATTTCAAAGAACTTTTACTGCCTGAACTACCTTTTTCCCAGCAAAGGTAACCTCCATTTGAGCTATACCCCACAATATATATACACTATATACTTTGTAAAATTTCAATATAAGTTGCATCTGTTTTGAGAACTTAGGGCTCAAAGTTGGTTTAGGCTAGGGTACATTTTAGTTTCAGTCCTTTTTGTGATATAACATTGATGAGTGAAGGAGACCAGCAATAAAGAGTGCAACATCGCAAAGCTACAGAAAAGGTTTGTATGCGTAATCCTTCCCGACCCCTACCCGAAAATCTGACAGTGATAGAGCTCCAGAATACTCACTTGCAGCACAGACAGCCAGCACAGGAGAGGAAACCTTTACTTAACCCTTGCATGTCTATGAGACAGACAAGATGATAAAAGCAGCTGGAGAAGGAAAACATTCAAATAAATCACACTGAAAGCGAATGACAGGAGGGCTGCATAGTAAAAACCCCTTTATAACAAGCAGCGCTGGGAGAAGAGAGGGACTTTATAAAACGTGTGTTATCTCCCCTCCCGCTCTGCATAATAGGGGCTTAGATCCGATACATTTTATATTATCCAGGAGCACTATCCCCCTTTCCTCATCTATAATACACGTTTTATATAAAGTCCCTCTCCTCTCCCAGTGCTGCTTGTTTTAAAGGTTTTTTTTACTATGCAGCCCTCCTGTCATTCGCTTTCAGTGTGATTTATTTGAATGTTTTCCTTCTCCAGCTGCTTTTATCAGCTTAGTATCCAACTCTCACAGTTACTCTGTCATTACGATTTATTTGAATGTTTTCCCTGGATTTAAAGTGCTTTAGTTAATTATAAAAATTAATTTGCACCACCAGTCATCTCTTCTCTGAGCTTTCAGACAGATTTATGTTAATATTTTCCCTCTCAGTACAATGTATCAGGCTCAGCTGTTACAGTAACTGACTGCTGCTCACAGTGCTCAGAGTTTCAGTAAAACAAGGAAATAATATTGTCCTAACCGCTTATATATAAAAATATTATTTACTAGTTTTACTGAAAATCTGAGCGCTGTGAGGAGCAGCAGTCAGTTACTGTAACAGCTTTGCCTGACACATTGTGCTGAGAATGAGAGATACTGTAACAAGCAGCGATCTCAGCCCTCTGAGGAGCCACTACAATAGTAACTGTATCCACTGGTTTTCGGATGAATGAAATTAGTTTTCATACTAAAAGAACTGAAAACGAATTTCTTTAGCAACTAAATAAATTGCATTTTAGGACTAATCCATTAGTTCAAAACGAAATTTTGTGCTGTGCACATGTCTAGTGGCACCCATTGTGTGTCGCTGATGATTTTAAAGGGACACTACCATTTACATAAGCTGTAACTAGATTACTTGTTCATTACAAATTAAACCACTTTGTAATACACATGCTGGTGTTTTATTTCCAAGTACTTGCATGGAAAGAAAGAAAACAAAAGTTAGGTTTTTTATCACCTGTTTTTATTTTGTGGATTTTTACCATGATTAGGGATGAGCCGAACACCCCCGTCATCAGTTCGCATTTGAACAATTTCAAAAGTTCGAGTTCGAACTCGAACCGAACTCAATGCAAGTCAATGGGACTCAAAAGTTCGATTTCTAGAGTGCCCTCCAAGACGGCATATATGCAAGATATTTGCCATAAAAGGTGTATGGGGGTCCGGGTAGTGCCCTGGGGGACAGGAAACCAGGACAAAAAGTTTTTAAAAAAATGTTTTTAAAGGAACAGTGAGTTTTCCATAAAATAAGGGTTAAAAATAAAATGAAAAATTCCTTCAAATATCGTGCCCATAACCTGCCCGTGAAGTGACGGATTTGTAGGATGTATAGCAGCATTTAAAAACAAAAAAATGACATTTCAAATGACGGTAAACAGTTTTCCTTTAATATATTCATAAACAACTGCTTGGAGCGGCAGTCTTTATTAAAAGAGGAGACATTTTAGGACACGCAGAACAAGTTTAGTGATTTTTTGGCTAAATTATGGTGAAACTTATGCAGGCTTTGGATGAAAGTAACAATAGGTGCTTTAAAATTGGGCCTTTAGTGTCGGCAACAGTGCCGTCACACCGTAACCCCCCTCTGGTATTGTGGAAGAGTGCAGGGTTGGACCCTGCGGTCCAATATTAAAATGATATGAATCTGGTACAGGCGTCAGTGGAAGTGCACCCAAATATTTTGCATTTGGCAGCAAGTGCCTTCACACCGTCAGTGGCGTCACTAGGGTTGGTGTCACCCGGTGCAGTAACTCATGGTGTCACCCCCCCGAGTTTTAGGTTTATTTTTAATTTTTTGTCTACTCTTACTCATAAAGCAGTACTCCCATATAATACTGAATGCTCATAATACACGGCACACATTACTGTGAGGTTTAAAAAATCTAGAAATAAAGAGACTCTTTACTACAGAATATAATAATAAACGGTTTATTAGATATTGAATTAAAACAGGAATATTATTAACATTGAAGTCTATGGGGCAAAACATTTCCCACACCAAATACACGAAAATGTCCAAAATCACGAAAAAAAGTCGATACGAAAAACAAGCTGAAACGAAACGAACTGAAACGGAAATTGGCCGAAACGATCCGAAATGAAAATTGTCGAATTACGAACGAAACGAAAATTTTATATCAACATGCAGAGATATATATACACCCACCCACAGACCTCAGACCATATTTACACGTACGCACATGGGGGGGTGGCATGTGGATAATCTCAACTAAATGCGCCCCCCCCCATTCGGCTGATCCCTCCAGAAGAAATGTTGAACCCGACAGAGCAGAGAATATATATATTATTCTCTGCACTATCGGGTTCAACATTTCTTCTGGAGGGATCAGCCAAATGGGGGGGCGATTAGTTGCCAAAATGTGTGTGTAATAAAAGTCTGGATATATATATTTATAAGAATATAGATATATATCATACCTGCCGTTACCTTTCCCTATAAATTTGCTAAAAGTATACACACAAAAAAAAACACTGCCTGAGACCCCGTGCAGCCCACATGCCACCCCCCCTCTACCTGGCTGAATGTATCTAATATATATAATTAAATACATTTAGCCAGATAGAGAAAGAAAAAAAAAGGTTTATTTTATGTTCCCGGAGACATTTAATAATGTCCTCGGATATTTTTTTTAGAAATGTGTCACCTTACCTTAGCCTGGTGGTCAGTGGGGGCTCCCTGGATCCTGGTGGGGGGTCTGCCGTGGCCGCAGGTGCAGTGGCTCCCTCCCTGCGCTGCCTGTCTCTGGCACATGCACCCGGGCAGCTAGCCCGCACAGTCGCAGCTCTGTTATCCGTCGGCCGCATGCTCCTTGCTCCTCAATGCTCCTCAAGGGGATCCTTGGGAGGCCCCTGCAGGTTGCCCTCTACAGTGCCTGATTAGAGGGTCGTGTGTCTGATGTTTTAGTAACAAGAATGTTTTATCCCATAGGCTTCAATGTTAAAAATATTCTGTTTTTAATTCAATATCTAATAAACCGTTGCTTATAATATTCTGCAGTAAAGAGTCTATTTCTAGCTTCTTTAGTATTTTTAAAGCATTTTTTATACTTTTTTCAAAAAAACATCCCAAAACTTCGAAGTTTGCGAACTTTCGAACTGCCAATGTTCGAATCGAACTCCGAACTGATCGAACCGAACAGCTCATCCCTAACCATGATTGCTTTTTACCATATTTTACCAAAATATGAGCACAATTTGCTTTACTGTTGTGGTTTCTCTTCTACATTATTTAACAGTTAAGATGATCGGGGGGTGTTTAGATAAGGTTGCAGGTGGTCTATAGTCCTGCCTCAGCTACCTGAAATAAGAGATGAGGTCTTAATTTTACCAATAGAGATAGAGAAGGGCTCAATGTTTGTTATATAATTAGTCAGTCACAAAATATATATGTGCTTGTGAAATACAAGTACAAATAAAGAGCTATATCATTTCTTGTGTAAAAGATATAGAATGTCACAATTACATTTGGTACTTGCAGAATCAGCAAATCACATTTTATTCTAATGCAGCAACCGCACGCTCCTTCACAGAGGTTCTCAAATTTGCCATCATCCTAGTGACTCTCTAGTGCATCATTCCGAACCTCCTGTCTCTCATCCATGTGTTTTGTGGCAGGACATAAACAAGCTAGTAAATGCCTCTCTAAGCAGCAAAAATCAATTTCATATTGTTAGTGTGTCTCCAGCTCACTTTATTAGGGAAACAATCTTCAGCATACCATTTCATTTTAGATACTATCATGTACTGTCCAGCTTATTCCTTAACCTCTTAATAAGGGATTGCATTCCTTTGTTTCAGTGATCTGACTTCAGAGTTGTGTACTTTAGCACAGCATGTCCATGGTTGCAATGTTCATTGTTATTAATTGACTTTTTGGTGTACTAAGCAGTAGGGATCAGCCGAACACCCGAGTTCGGTTCGTATTCGAACACGACCTTTCCAAATGTTCGAATCCGAACTCGAACTCAATACAAGTCAATGGGGCTGAAAATTCGATTTTTAGAGTGCCCTCTAAGAGGGCATATATGCTAAATATTTGCCATAAAAGGTGTATGGGGGTCCGAGTAGTGCCCTGGGGGAAAGGAAACAAGGACAAAAAGTTTTAAAAAAAAGTTTTTAAAGGGACGGTGAGTTTTCCATTAAATAATGGTTAAAAATAAAAATGAAAAATTCCTTCAAATATCGTGTCTAGGAGGTCCCCATAACCTGCCCATGAAGTGGCGGATTTCTAGGATATATAGAAACACTTAAAAACAAAAGAATTACGTTTCAAAAAACGGTAAATGCTTTTCCTTTGATCTATCCATAAACAACTGCTTGAGGCGGCAGTCTGTATGAAAAGAGGAGACATTTTCGGACACGTAGAAAAAGTTTAGTGATTTTTTGGCTAAGTTATTGTGAAACTTATGCAGGCTTTGGATGAAAGTAACAATAGGTGCTTTAAAATTGGGCCTTTAGCATCGGCAACAGTGCCATCACACCGTAACCCCTCTGAGGATATGAATCTGATACAGGCGTCAGTGGCAGTGCACCCAAATATTGTGCTTTTGGTGCCAGGCCTGCAAATACTATCATACAGTAACCCCTCTGTAGTATTGTGGAAGAATGCAGGGGTGGACCTTGCGGTCCTATATTAAAAAGATATGCATCTGGTAATGGGCGTCAGTGCACCCAGATATTGTGCTTTTGGTGCCAGGCCAGCAAGTGCATTCATACAGTAACCCCTCTGTGGTATTGTGGAAGAATGCAGGGGTGGACCATGCAGTACTATATTAAAAAGATATGAATCTGGTAAAGGCGTCAGTGCACCCAGATATTGTGCCTTTGGTGCCAGACTGCCAGTGGGGGGATAGAGAGTGGGGGTAGAGACAGATGAGGAGGAGGAGGACCTACGCAAATTTTGCGGCAAAGGGATGTGTGGCAGGAGGTCATATGTCGCCTCAAGCACGTGGTACTCAAGCGTCTGGTGTCTTTCCCACGCTTAAGCCTCATCTGACATAGATTACAAATAGCAACGGTGGGGTCTGCTGCACATTTCTTAAAGAACTCCCAGACAGCAGAGTTCCTGCATGTGTGCTTTGAGACAACAGAGCTCTGGACCGGTGCAGCTCTGACATCTGATGCCTTGGACTGGCTAGTGCTACGGTTGGTCATAGAGGATGTTGTGCCTCCTGTTTGCTGTGCCTCCTCCTCCCCCTCCTCCTCACTTGATTCCTCTGTTCAATCTGCACCCAGGTGAGTCAGTGACCTCATCATCATTGTCATCATCACCCCTATCTCATCACTGGCACCCCCTTCCTCTAGGTTGATTATACTCCCTTCCTCAACCTCAGAGATTGAATCAGAGCACTGTACTTGCTGCGCATCCTCAAGCAGCATGTCACGGTCAATGTAGTCAAACAATTCAGCTGTCTCCTCCGTGTGTGATAGCGAGGCTATGGCAGGAGTAGCTGTGGACATGGAGGCTGCATTAGATGCTTTGGCAGCTGAGGTGGACTGTAAAGCACTACAAGCCTGGCTGGCAGAGGACTCGGAGGATGAGGATGGCTTGGTTAGCCAATCCACCAAATCCTCTGTATGTTGCTGCTGCTTAAGACGGCCAGAACCAGTTACAAAGGACAAGTGTGCCCCTGCGGATAATGCACCACGTCCACCACGACCAGAGGCACAGCCTCCCAACACAGAGGCTGCTTGCCCTCTTATCTGTGTCTGGGAGCGTCTGCCTGTCCTTTTTGTTCTTTCAGACATGGTAAGTGATATATAGATTAAATATATACAGAACTCTGATTCAACTCTGGTATAAAGATTAAAGATTTACAGAACTCTGGTATAACTCAGTGAGACACCCTGATAGCTAGCAGCCAGTGACAAGACACAGATTACAATTCCCAGAAACCTCCTATAAATCAGTGAGATCCCCTGATGGGTGGCAGTGAGAAGACACAGATTACAAGTCTCAGAAACCTCCTATAAATCAGAGAGACCCCCTGATAGCTGGCAGCCAGTGAGAACACACGGATTATAACAATTCCCAAATATTTTGTCGAAATTAGTGACCCCCAAAATACTGCGTGGTATTGGCGGTGTGACAAGACACAGATCACCTCAATTCCCAAATGTTTTGTAGAAATTAGTGACCCCCAAAATACTTGCTGGGACTGAGCACAAAGATTACAACAATTCCCAGATATTTGGTAGAAATGAGAACCCCGCAGACCCCCCAGTAGCGTGGCAGACCGGCAGTAAGAACACACAACAACAATCTCCTATGAAATCTCCTCTCAAATGCGTGCAGAAGCGCTGCGTGGAAACCTTATATAGTGTGCTGCGGGACTTAGCTCTGTGAGCCCATGATTGGGCAAAATTTGCCCAATCAGGACTCTGAGCCGTGATTGGCATAGTGTTGAAACTGTCTTGCACCAGACCTGTGGTCAGGTGTTGGCTGTAGCCAATTACGAGCTTCAGGCCAGTGGAAAAGTGCATTGTGGTCCGTTGTGGTGCATTGTGGGCGAGCACGCGGCGAACACGCGGAAATGTTCGTAGTTCGCAAACATGCGAACAGGCTATGTTCGATGCTGTCGGATATAATCTCTGCACGTGAATACAACACGTTATATATTGGATTTATCAGCCAAGCCTCCAATATGTCAGGGATTATTATTTCATAAGAAATCTACACGAGACACAACTATCAATCGTTTATATTTACTAGAAATTCTCCTGAATTCTTTTAATGGTCTGTGTTTTGCTTTGAAAAATACAATCAATAATCGGATAAAAATATATATATATTTATTACGTATACAAAAAAATTTCAAATCTCATATCATAAACAAAAATTTATAAACCACAATCCATCAGAATATAAAAACTAGCTTCACAATATATGTATCTCCGGTTAGTAACTGCATATATGATTAATATCATTTACCTTATCAGTTAGTAACTAATACACAAATGGTTAATAAACATTTCTGCTTAATACAACATGCATTTCCCAGCAAACAATGTTTAACCAGCCAGCTCTTATAGAAATATATATTTCTCTAAACTACATGGATCAACAAAAGATGAGCTAATTTAAAAGGATAAGTATTAAAACTTATTTAGTGAATCCTCCCCTAATCTCAAGAATTAAACTTCTAATCCTTTGCTTTTTATTTTGTAGTTATATAATTCTTTGCTTATTAATTATTAGGGTTGCACCGATACCGATACTAGTATCGGTATCGGTGCCGATACCGGGTACTGCAGGAGTACTTGGTACTCGTGCAGTACCCCTGATATTTTTTCCCGATACCGGAAGCCGGCATTGAGCCGGCTTGCCGGCATCCGAGGGGCTGCAGCGGCTGTCCGAATGCTCTATCGGCATTCGGACAGGCCCTGCAGCTGCTCTCCGCATTTTAATACTTACAATCCTGGGTGCCGCTGGGAAAGTCTTCGAGCGCGCGCCCGCGCTCTCTCGCTTGGAAGGTCCCCAGCTGTGACCACGTGGGACCATGTGATCGCGGCTGGGGTCCTTCCAACGAGCGCACGCGCGGAAACTTTCCCGGTGTCGCTAAGGAAGGTAAGTATAAACAAAGTGAGGAGAGCAGCTGCAGGGCCTGTCCGAATGCAGATAGAGTCAAGGTCCCACGTGGTCGCGGCTGGGGACCTTCCAAGGAGCGCGCGCGAAGACTTTCCCGGTGTCGCTAAAGGAAGGTAAGTATGAGCGGAGGGGGGCAAATCCATGTGCTGGGGGGCATTATCCACGAGCTGGGGGGCATTATCCACGAGCTGGGGCCATTATCCACGAGCTGGCGCCATTATCCACGAGCTGGGGCCATATCCACGAGCTGGGGCCATATCCAGGAGCTGGGGCAGATCCAGGAGCTGGGGGGGGGCAAATCCATGAGCTGGGGCAATATACATGAGCTGGGGGGCAAATCCATAAGCTGGGGGGCAATATCCATCAGCTGGGGAATATCCATGAGCTGGGGGGCAATATCCATGAGCTGAGGCATATCCATGAGCTGGGGGGCAAATCCATAAGCTGGGGCATATCCATGAGTTGGGGGGCATTATCCATGAGCTGGGGGCATTATCCATGAGCTGGGGCAATATCCATGAGCTGGGGGGCAAATCCATGAGCTGGGGGCAAAATCCATGAGCTGGGGCAGTATCCATGAGCTGGGGCAAAAATCCATGAGCTGGGGGCAATATCCATGAGCTGGGGCAATATCCATGAGCTGGGGGCAATATCCATGAGCTAGGGGCAATATCCATGAGCTGGGGCATATCCATGAGCTGGGGCATATCCATGAGCTGGGGGCATTATCCATGAGCTGGGGCAGTATCCATGAGCTGGGGGCAATATCCATGAGCTGGGGGCAATATCCATGAGCTGGGGGGCAAATCCATGAGCTGGGGCAATATACATGAGCTGGGGGGCATATCCATGAGCTGGGGGGCATATCCATGAGCTGGGGCAGTATCCATGAGCTGGGGGCAATATCCATGAGCCTGGGGCAGTATCCATGAGCTGGGGGCAATATCCATGAGCTGGGGGGCAAATCCATGAGCTGGGGCAATATCCATGAGCTGGGGGGGCATATCTATGAGACCTGGGGGCTTTATATGAGGTCTGTTCTTATTGGAAAGCGTCATGTGACATAAAATAAAAGTATCGGTACTTGGTATCGGTGAGTACTTGAACAAAAGTATCGGTACTCGTACTCGGTCTTAAAAAAGTGGTATTGGTGCATCCCTATTAATTATAATCACAGTAATTTCCAAATTCAATATATATTGGTATCAATCTAACAACATTTCTTTTAGGAATAAATCCTTATATCCACTTCTTCATATTTCTATCTGCAGAATAGAAATACTTAGAATTTTTGGAGTTACCCAGTATCTGAGAAATCTCAGTCTACGTTGCAAGAATATCTAGAAATATATATATATAATTACATTAATTCCTTAATTTCATACATTACCTGTCCAATTTGGATTTTGATAAGTCTGCCTTAGAATTCCTGATGTAATAATTTGGAATGTGTGAAGATTATCGATATCAGATAATCAATGCATGTGAGTTAGAGATTTGGTGAGAGTCAGAGATTTGGTGAGAATCTTGATTGCCTCATGTCCTGGGATCTGCCTGCATCGTGGTGTGAGTCTGAGTGTTGGAATTTTGGACTCTCAGAGTGTCATGTGTACTGGACGTCTGAATGCATTGCGGTGTGAGTCTGAATGCTGGAATCTCAGACTGATTTGCAACCAACATTGCCGCTTATTATAGTCAATTTGACGTCACTGGCAATATTATTAATACATCAAATCTAATATTTACTATCCTCTAGAGGGCAGTATTGCACTTCTTAATTAATTCCACCATTTCTTTTTAATATTCTTATCTCGGTTCAAAGTTCAATCTGACGTAACAAAGAACCTCTCTCTCAGTCACTAGACACTGTGTCTCTGTCATACCTAATTTATATCCCTACTCCCTTTTAAAATTACTTACTGAGTCCTATCAGCTGAATTATTTTCTGGTTAACTCAACAGAATCTATTCTTTAGTCATTTTTATTATTTACAAATTATATACTTTCTACAATATTTATTGGAGTATACATATTTCCTACTGTAAATATAATAAAATATATCTTGATTATAAACCTATATTTTGTGAATTTAAATCTATATTACAGAGATATTAACTCTTATTCCTATACCCAAAAGACAAAATATCTTGTTTTTAAAAAACTTAACCCCTTAAGGACCCCTGACATACCCTGTACGTCCTGTCCACAGGTCTCCCTTAGACCCGCGGACGTACAGGGTACGTCAGCGGCGCCTAATCCCCCTCCCGCCCGATACTCACCTCCCTCGCTGGATCCCACGGCGATCTGGCAGGGAGGAAGCCTGCCCATGTGATTTACATGGGCAGGCGAGGCTGATGACGTCGCCACGCTGCGTGGTGACGTCATCAGCAGGCGTCCCCATGCAATTCAATGGAGGGGAGGGGAGGGCTCCTTCGGAGCCCTCTATATCCCCAACCATTGGAGCTAGGGAGATGCCGTTTGCACTGCTGGAGAGGGGAGAGTCTCCCCTTTTCAGCGTTGTATGGTATTAACCTTTTCGCTGCTGAATCGCGTTTCGGCACTAATTGGCGCCAAAACGTGATTCGAACCTGGAGGGGGGCTGACATCTTGGATGTCAGCCAAGCCTCCAGGTCCCCCCCACCCACTGACAACCTCACCATATGTGTGAGGATGTCAGTGGGCCAGTTAACCATCTAGCTGCCATGTAGAGATAAGGGGATCCTAAGAATCCCTTTATCTCCCGATCCATGGCAGCTAGATGGTCATAATTGACATCATTTGAAAGGCCTGAATATGGCCTTTCCAATGATACCAAACATGACCAGGTTTGGTTTTAATTTTTTTTTTTTTTTTTAAAAAAAAAAAAAAAAAAAAATTAAATTAAAATATATATATATATTTTTTTTAAATTTTGTCTTGGGGTTTAATTAAATAGGACCTAGGCTTGCATCTAAAAATAATTAGCACAAAATGGTCAGAATGAGCGCAGCGCACATAGGTGAACTGTCTCAGCAGTGAAGGGGTTACAAAGCAAACGCATGTAAATATTGGCTATTTCTAGTCTCGGGACAAAATTTTGAACCTATTTAGCCGGGGTCTTTTTGGGTGGTTGTAGATTTTGGGGATTAAATTACGAAAAAGTGTGTTTTTACCATTTTTTTCATCATATTTCATATTTTTTTTATAGTAAATTATTGGATATGATGGAAATAATGGTATTTCTAGAAAGTCCATTTAATGGCGGGAAAAAGGGTGTATAATATGTGTGGGTTGAATAAACGAGTAAGAGGAAAATTTGACCTAAACACTAACAGCGCAGAAACGTAAAAACAGCATCGGTCACTAAAAGACGGATTTGTGTAAAACCGCCCGGTCACTAAGGGGTTAAGACAAACCAATAAATTTAATTATGACACGTCTTAGCACTTAACTCTAGCATTATCACACAAAAACATTCTAGGTTCCTTCATGTCTGGCACTTCTTAAAAAAAATATAAAAGACTTCACCCAGGAATGAACTCTGTAAAAAAAATCTCGTTCATTTCTAAACCTAGAGAAAATTGAACGAAAAAACTGTCTTTAAAAACAAAATGGCTACAGGCATCCATTTTAATTTTTCCTTTCTGTAATATAACCGACAATGCGAACTCCGAACCGATCGAACCGAACAGCTCATCCCTACTCTCGAACGTAGATGCCAAACTGTATGCTAAATTGCTGGCTAATAGATTGCAACGGAACAAACTGAATTTGTTCCTGGCCGCCAAACGTGTGACAATACCCGATGTTTTTATGACATAATCGACCTTGCACATAGGACTAATACCTCTGGACTCTTGCTGGCTGTAGACACTGAGAAGTAGACACTGAGAAGACGTTTGATCACTTGCACTGGTGGTATATGCGGAAGGTATTAGCGGTGTTTGGCTTCCCAGCACAATTTGTTAATAGTATTATGGCTCTTTACTCTGCTCCAACAGCAAATGTACTGGCTTCGAGTATTCTCTCCTCTTCTTTCCAAATAACCAATGGTACCCGGCACGGCTGCCCTTTATCCCATTTAATATATATTCTGGCACTAGAACCTCTGGCGTTGCGGATTAAGGCTTCCCCGGAAATTAAGGGCCTGTCAACCCCAAACGGGGAACACAAACTGGTGCTTTATGTGGATGATATACTGCTTTTTCTGACCATACCGGAAATTTCGCTCCCTCCTTTGTTTCACCTACTTGATAGCTTTGGTTCGTAATCTTATTATAAAAATAATGTGAGTAAAATGCAGGCTCTCCCCCTAAATATTGCCGCTTCCTCCCTCAGCTCCCTGCGCAGAACGTACCCCTTTGGCGCTCTTCATCCTTGAAATATTTAGGTATTTCTCTCTCTAAGTCGCGCGGCACCATCCTTAATGAAAATTTTACTCTGTTACTGAACTCCATTGAGAACCTACTCTCATCTTGGAGTACTTCTGATACATCTTGGATGGGTCGCATGGCGACTATTAAGATGTGTATCTTACCCCAAGTTTTGTATTATTTTAGAAACAAGGTGGAAAGCCTGCCCAGAGGGCAGTCTATTGTGGATATACTGCCCCAGCTCATGGATATATGGCCCAGCTCGTGGATACTGCCCCAGCTCGTGGATATTGCCCCAGCTCGTGGATAGTGCCCCAGCACGTGGATATTGCCCCCGAGCTCCTGGATACTGCCCCCCAGCTCCTGGATACTGCCCCCCCAGCTCCTGGATACTGCCCCCCAGCTCATGGATACTGCCCCCCCAGCTCCTGGATACTGCCCCCCAGCTCATGGATACTGCCCCCCCAGCTCATGGATACTGCCCCCCAGCTCCTGGATACTGCCCCCCAGCTCATGGATACTGCCCCCCCAGCTCATGGATATTGCCCCGGCTCATGGATACTGCCCCCCCGGCTCATGGATACTGCCCCCCCAGCTCATGGATACTGCCCCCAGCTCATGGATACTGCCCCCAGCTCATGGATATTGCCCCCCAGCTCATGGATACTGCCCCCCAGCTCATGGATACTGCCCCCCAGCTCATGGATACTGCCCCCAGCTCATGGATATTGCCCCCCAGCTCATGGATACTGTCCCCCAGCTCCTGGATACTGCCCCCCAGCTCATGGATACTGCCCCCCAGCTCATGGATATTGCCCCCCAGCTCATGGATACTGCCCCCAGCTCATGGATACTGCCCCCAGCTCCTGGATACTGCCCCCCAGCTCCTGGATACTGCCCCCCAGCTCCTGGATACTGCCCCCCAGCTCATGGATACTGCCCCCCAGCTCCTGCTGCCCCCCAGCTTCCTGGATACTTGCCCCCCAGCTCATGGATACTGCCCCCCCAGCTCATGGATACTGCCCCCAGCTCCTGGATACTGCCCCCCAGCTCATGGATACTGCCCCCCAGCTCATGGATATTGCCCCCCGGCTCATGGATACTGCCCCCCCGGCTCATGGATACTGCCCCCCAGCTCATGGATACTGCCCCAGCTCATGGATACTGCCCCCAGCTCATGGATATTGCCCCCAGCTCATGGATACTGCCCCCCAGCTCATGGATACTGCCCCCCAGCTCATGGATACTGCCCCCCAGCTCATGGATATTGCCCCCCAGCTCATGGATACTGTCCCCCAGCTCCTGGATACTGCCCCCCAGCTCATGGATACTGCCCCCCCAGCTCATGGATATTGCCCCCCAGCTCATGGATACTGCCCCCCAGCTCATGGATACTGCCCCCAGCTCATGGATATTGCCCCCCAGCTCATGGATACTGTCCCCCAGCTCCTGGATACTGCCCCCCAGCTCATGGATACTGCCCCCCAGCTCATGGATATTGCCCCCCCAGCTCCTGGATACTGCCCCCCAGGCTCATGGATACTGCCCCCAGCTCATGGATACTGCCCCCAGCTCATGGATACTGCCCCCCCAGCTCATGGATACTGTCCCCCAGCTCATGGATATTGCCCCCCCAGCTCATGGATACTGCCCCCCCAGCTCATGGATACTGTCCCCCCAGCTCATGGATACTGCCCCCCCAGCTCATGGATACTGCCCCCAGCTCATGGATACTGTCCCCCCAGCTCATGGATACTGTCCCCCCAGCTCATGGATATTGCCCCCCAGCTCGTGGATATGCCCCCAGCGCTCATGGATATATGCCCCAGCTCAGACATTGGGCGGCTGTTCGAATGCTCTATTGGCATTCGGACAGCCGCCCCATACTTACCTTTCCGAGCGGCGCGGGAAGTGAAAGTTTCCCGCTTCCGCTCATTGAAGGACCCAAGCCGCGGTCACGTGACCGGGCTTGGGTCCTTCAAAGAGCGGAAGTGGGGAAACTTTCGCTTCCCCGGCGCCGCTCGGAGGTTGGATGCGCTCGGCAGCCGGGTAGAGGCTGCGAGCGCAGCCTCTACCCGGCTGCCGCGCGCATCCAACCCCGAGCGGCGGAGGGACCTTTCCCTTCGCCGCTCGGGGGTTGGATGCGCGCGGCAGCCGGGTAGAGGCTGCAAGGGCAGCCTCTACCCGGCTGCTGTGTTGCATCTTGTAACCGCCGCGGCGAGCCGGCAGCCGGCTCGTGCCGCGGCGGTTGCATGCGCGTGCAACCAACCTCCGCTGGTTGCGCGCGCATGCGCAGAGTAAGGCTTGGCGACGGACACGCCAAGCCTTACTCTATTATAGTATAGATATCCCTGTTTTTATCCCAACTCACTTATTGCTTCTTCTGCAAAAATTGCTCCACGCACATATTTGGAAGGGGTAACCCCCCGGGTATCGACTTCCACGGTCACAGCGCCACGGCGTAATGGAGGATTGGGTTTCTTGGATATACAGTCTTACTATAAAGCAGCGTTATTAGCCCTGTTATTGTCCTCACGAAGGAACCACCCCTCTGGTTGCAGTTGGAGAATGCCATGATTTTTTCGTACCGCCTTCACGATCTGATGTGGATTAAACTATTACCCAGGAATAGCACAACGGGATTGTTACCCGCATCTCTGCTCTTCCTTATGTCCTGGCGCCAGTGGGGTCATCCTTTATTAAGGCCATATGACCTACTCTGCTTTTCCCCCTTAAAAGTTTTGTGTCGCATTGTCCCAGATTTATGTTTAGATTCCTGGCTTATGTGTGGTTTGTCTCAGGTGTGGTAGCTCCTTACACCTAGATCCCTGAAATCCTTTCCTGACCTGGTACAGGAGTTTGCCATATCGCCGCGTGATTGTTTCATGTATCTCCGCTAGGGATGGGCTGCCGGTTCGATGCGAACATGAGTTCACATCGAACATTGGCCGTTCGACCGTTCGCCGAACGGCGAATATTTCCACGTGTTCGCGCACAATGCACCACAATGGACCACAATGCACTGTGCCCTGGCCTGAAGCTTGTAATTGGCTACAGCCTTGCACTTGACCACAGGTCAGGTGCAAGACTATGCCAATCAGGGCTCAGAGTCCTGATTGGGCAAATTTTGCCCAATCATGGGCTCACAGTGTTAAGTCCCACAGCACACTATATAAGGCTTCCCTGCAGCCCTAGCGTGTGTTTTGCAGGAGTGAATCAGAGAGGAGAGGAGATTGTTGGATTTGCAGGGACAAGCTTTCAGTGGCAAATAGCAGGGAACTGGCAGCATGGCTGTGAAATATCATACCACAGTTGAATCTGAGTTCATCTGTAGCTTTAATCTATCTTTATCTATTCAGAGTTGAATCTGGGTGTTGCCAGCTATCAGAGTGTTGCAGCCTGCATGAGAGGAAGTGAATCAGAGAGAGTAGAGGACATTGGCAGCCTTGCAGGGAAAATATCAGTGAAATCACTGACTTATAGCAGGGTTCTGAATATCTTTAATCTAGATAACACAGTTGAATCAGAGTTCTGCATATCTCCAATCTATGTACCAGAGTTGAATCAGAGTTCTGTATATCTGTAATCTATATATCACTCACCATGTCAGAAAGACCAAAAAGGACAGGCAGACGCTCCCAGACACAGATAAGAGGGCAAGCAGCTTCTGTGTCTGAAGGCTGTGCCCCTGGTCATCATGGACTTTGTGCATCCTCTGCAGGGGCACACTTGTCCTTTCTAACTGGTGCTGGCCGTCTTATTCAGCAGTAACATACAGAGGATTTGGTGGATTGGCTAACCAGGCCATCCTCATCCTCTGAGTCCTCTGCCAGCCAGGCTTGTATTGGTTTAGTCCACCTCAGCTGCCGAAGCAACTAACTCAGCCTCCATGTCCACAGCTACTCCTGCCATAGCCTCACCATCATACAAGGAGGAGTCAGCTGAATTGTTTGACTACAATGACCGTGACATGCTGCTTGAGGATGCGCAGCAACTCCAGTGCTCTGATGCTGACTCTGAGGTTGTGGAAAGGAGTAAAATCAGTATAGAGGGAGGGGGTGCCAGTGACACACAAAGAACTGGCACTCATGTTCCCCTGGCAGCTGCAGCATGCTGCCAGGTTGGCTCCAGTGATGAAGAGAAAGGGGGTGATGATGATGATGAGGTCACTGACTCCACCTGGGTGCCTGATCAAACAGAGGAGTCAAGTGAGGAGGAAGCTCAACAAAAACAAGGTACAACATCCTCTATGAGCAACCGTAGTCAGTCCAAGGCATCAGAAGTCAGAGCTGCTCAGGTGCAGAGCGCTGTTGTCTCAAAGCACATGTCCAGGAACTCTGCTGTCTGGGAGTTCTTCTTCACATGTGCAGCAGACTGCACCGTTGCTATTTTTAAAGCTATGTCTGAAGAGGATCAAGCTTGGGAAAAACATCAGACGCTTGGGTACCACGTGCTTGATGCGACATAGAAACATAGAAACATAGAAAAATGTCGGCAAATAAGAACCTTTTCGGCCCATCTAGTCTGCCCAATTACATGGATACTTAACCTGGATTTATCTTTTGTTTAGGATAGCCTTATGCCTATCCCATGCCTGCTTAAATTCAATTACTGTTTTGGCCTCTACCACTTCTACTGGAAGAGTGTTCCATGTATCCACCACCCTCTCAGTAAAATAATGCTTCCTGATGTTACTTTTAAACCTTTGCCCCTCTAATCTAAGACTATGTCCTCTTGTTTTGCTATTTTGTTTCCTTTTAAATATACTCCCTTCCTCTACCTTGTGGATTCCCTTTACGTATTTAAATGTTTCTATCATATCTCCTCTGTCTCGTCTTTTTTCCAAGCTGGACATATGACCACCTGCCACGCATCCCGTTGGCACAACACTTTGCATAGGTCCTCTAGGTCCTCCTCCTTATCTGTCTCTACCCCCACTAGATGTCCTGCCAGGTCATTGTCTACAACCTCCACTGACAGGGATGATGCTACAGTAAAGGTTGTACAAGGTCCTTCCGCAGAATGTGACAGCATCCCATAAGCTGCAGATTTATGCAGTCAGATTTCGTTGCCTCAGCTGCTGCAGCGTAAGAAAAAATATGGTCCCAACCATCCCCTTGCTCAGCGTCTAAATGCCAGCTTGGGAAAATTACACACATTACAGCTGCTGCCTTTCCAGCTGGTGGACTCTGCCTCCTTCTGTGAATTTGCTGAATGTGCTATACCACAGTGGCAGGTTCCAAAACACCAGTTCTTTTCATGGAAGGCCATTCCAGCACTATACCAGCACGTGGAAGACAATGTTATGAAGTCATTGGGAAAGGCAGTCAGCAGCAAGGTGCACATGACTTTAGACACGTGGTCCAACAAGCATGAACAGGACTGTTACATTTCCTTCATGGCACACTGGGTAACTCTGCTTGCAGCTGGGAGGGATCCAGGACAGGGCTCTGTGCTGGAGCTTGCTCATCCACCACGCCTCCAGAAAGCTGCTTATATGAGGTCTGTCTGCTCCACCACCTCTTCCTCTTCCTTCTCGGTCTCTGGCGAAGTGGCAGGTAAACCGACGCATGGCAGGGGCCATGCAATGGCTCAAGCAAAAAGATGCCATAATGTGCTTGAGCTGGTTTGTTTAGGGAACAGGAGCCACACCGGGCAAGAAATTCTGTCAGCTCTGAAGAGGCAGGTGCAGAGATGGTTAACACCACGCCAGCTTGAGCTGGGAATAGTCATCTGTGATAATGGCAGCAACCTTCTCTCTGCCCTACGCCTGGGTAAGTTGACGCTTGTACCATGCCTAGCACACATCCTAAATATGGTGGTACAGCGTTTCCTAACCAGGTACCCAGGGCTGGCAGAGCTTCTCAGCCAGACCAGAAAAGTCTGCAGCCACTTCAGACGGTCATTCCCAGCAAGTGTTCACCTGGCAGAAATTCAAAGAGAATTCCACTTTCCCACAAACCATCTGATTTGTGACATGCCCACCAGGTGGAACTTGACATTGGCAATGCTGCATCATCTGCACAAGCAGCAGAGGGCCATCAATGAGTACCTGTGTGAGTATGGCACAAGGACAGGTTCAGGTCAACTTGGTTTTTTCCCCCCCTGCAATGACTGATGATCAAGGATGCATGCACTGTACTGTCACCATTTGAGGAGGCAATGAGGATGGTGAGCAGGGACAGTGCATGCATCAGTGACACAATTCCTTTAGTGTTCCTGCTGGAGCGCACTCTGCAGGGAATTATAGATGTGGCACTAGAGGCAGAGCAGCGGGAGGGAGGAAGAGGAGGACTTCCCTAGCTCTCAAAGCCCCAGTCTTTCCGCAGACAGCATTCCTGCAGGTCCTCAGATCAGACCGGAGGAGGATGAGGAATATTTAAGTCGTGGGGCATTGAAGGTGGGGATTCCTCAAGGGAGGGTTTTGTGTCTCCAGAGGTAGTGAACGATGTTGTCATCCTCAGCGTCCAGGAAGACTCGGAAGCTAATGCCACCTCCAACCTACGCTGCATGGACTCCCTTATCCTGCAAAGCCTGCTAAAGGACCCCAGGATTTGTGCTATCAAGGAGAGGGTTCATTACTATTTGGCAACCCTTCTTGATCCACGATACAAGGGTAAGGTTGCAGAGCTCATCCTGCCCTCACAGAGGGAGGACAGGATGAAACATCTTGAGGACGCTCTAAAGTACACTTGTGTAACACCTTTCCAGGCACTGGTAGGTTACCAAGTGATGACACAGGTGCTTCTGAGGCTGCGATTGATCAGAGGAAGAGCGGTGAAGGGGGCCACTTGACTGATGCATTTTCCAATTTTTTTAGTCCACGACACCCAGGGACGTCAAATGTAGGCACCCAATGCCAGCGTCTTCACCATATGGCGCAGGACTAACTAGGAGCAAGGGCAGACCTGGATACCTTTACAGCAGATGATCCACTGGCTTACTGGGTGTTGAGATTGGATCACTGGCCAGAACTTAGCCAATATGCTATGGAGCTACTAGGTTGCCCTTCATCCAGCGTGCTTTCTGAAAGGACCTTCAGTGCCACTGGAGGTTTTGTCACAGACAAAAGAGTGCGTCTGTCCACCGTCTCTGTAGACCGGCTGACATTTATAAAAATGAATCAGTCCTGGATCAGCAGCTATCACTCCCCTGATGCTGATGTAACTGAATAGATCCGGGATCTCTTCTGCATTCCCAAAACCTCCACCACTGCACTCTTCCACAATACCTCAGAGGCAGTGACGTGCGGTGAGGTCAGTGGCTGGTGAGGCACTGGATAGTATCAGAGCCAGATATACACAGGGTTACGCCGTCTCAATTTACGCATTTGATTATTGTTAATAGGAGAATAGAGTTTCACTATTTATACTCATGTTTACCAATTAAAATATATATTGCATGCCTAGATTACTTGTCCATTGCAAACAAAACCACTTTATGAAACGCATGCTGCTGTTTTTTTTTTGTTTAAAGTAATTGCATGTAAAAAGGAAAAAGTTAGATATTTTTTATATGTTTCCATCTTGTGGATTTTTCTCGTAATGCAACAATTACCAAAATCTGTGCAAAGGTTTTACTTTGAGGCTGTGCTTCCTCCTATACAGTATTTAACAGCTAATGAGGTGGAGGTGGGACTATTTAGACAAGACAGCTGGTGGTGTATTGTATTCTGCATGATAATCCAGGTAAAAGCTGGCAGCTGAATGAGCTAAAACATTGAGCTTAATAGCCTTTTACCCCCTGGTGATGTCCTTTGAATACACCCCACACATTACAATGATGTGAGTCGGTGACTCGCCCATTCACTCCACTCTATGGCCAAAACCACACAGTAAGGAGCAAGTGATGGAAAGATACTGGGGGTGGGGGCAGGTCACACAGTGGATGCACCCAGTGGCACATATAAAATATTTTCTTAACTGAACATACAAGAGAAAAACAAAACACATGTAGGATAAGGACATATCATTTTTTGTGGTAGTGGCCGTTTAATCAGGTCACATGGCTGCTTTAGAGAAATAACCTTTTTACTATATTTTATAATATGTATATGGAATGCAACAAGGAATTTTTTTATTTATTTTCTAACCACTTGAATGCTAAGGACGCGCTCAGCGCGTCCTCAGCATTCCCGCTGGTGTGCTGAGGACGCGCTGAGCGCGTCCTCACATTGGGGTCAGCGTTCGGCCGGGTTCCGGCCGATCGCTGGCCCCTCCGGTGCGGGCTGACATCCTGGATGTCAGCCCGGCATCCGGACCACCAGCCGCCAGAATTAGGTGTCATCGCGGGGGCGCGATGACACCTAATTCAGGCGCCCCCCCCCGCATGTGCGGAGGAGGCGCCTGAAAGGGATGGGGGGAGGTCCTTCGGACCTCTCTCCCTCCCGATCGGTGGCTCTGCGGGGCTTAACCCAGGCATCATTTGGAAGGGCACAGCCTGCCCTTCCAAATGATGCCTGGCATTAACCCCTGGGGAGCTGGATCGCGAATCGGCGCTGAAAAGCGCCGGTTCGCGATCCTTTCCCGTGGCTGGCCGACATCTTGGATGTCGGCCAAGCCTCCGGGAACTCCCCCAGAGGACTGGCGTCATCGTGCGTAGCACGATGACGCCAGTCCTAGAGTTAACCCCTAACTGCCACCAACTGTGGAGATAGGGAGTTCCAATGAACTCCCTATCTCCCGATCCGTGGCAGTTAGGGGTTAAATTTTGGTATGGTTGGATCGGCCAGAGCATGGCCGTTCCAACGATACCAAACATGAAAGTGTAAAATTTTGTAAAAAAAAAAAAAAAATGAAAAATAAAAAATAAAAAAAATAAATAAACACTTTTTTTTTATTTTTTTGGGTTTGTTAATGCAGCAATATTGTTCCCATTTCAATTATAATGTGAACAATGATGCTGCACTAACGATTTTTGTATGCGGTGCGTTTGTTAAAAATAGTGTCATTTTCCCCAAAAAAAAAATGTAACGAGACCCCATCTCTAATTTTTTTAACAAGCGCACCCCATACAAAATATAACCGCAATTGCTCGCATGTTAAAATGTGAAAAAAACACTTTACACGTTGTAAATTATTGAAAATACATATTTTATTGCATTTTTTGTTATAATATACAGACATGACATAACGTATACATATAATAATGACATATTATGAATCTACTGAGTCTGACGGAAAGAACGATATATAATATGTCTGGTCATATACTAAAATAAGCCTTCAAAACACGTTTAAACATGATGCGCAAAACAGGTAAAAATGACCTCAGCACAGGGGCGGGAAAAGCCTCAGCAGCGAAAGGGTTAAAATACATTGGGCTGAACATTTTGGACCAAAATTGCCAAAAGTGTCAGGTCCTTATTTAGTGACCGTGCCTTTTGCTTAAGCCCAGAGAGAAACCAGAAGCATCTACCTGTCAGAATCCCTGATACCAAATTCTCCATTCCATTAGAATGTGCAACGGGTTCTTGCAGAATTCAGAGGATATTTTTTATCAATCATGCCTCCCCACACCATGTTTTTTTAATGGGTGGATGGAGAGCTGGTACCCACATGCGGTTAAATGGATTGAAGAGGAGCTGCAGATAAAATGTGATGGTGGGGAGTTGGATTCATCTATAGACGGTCAGTTGGACAGGTGAAGGGGAGCTAGTACTGACCCAGGGCCAGGCAGGTAGACAATGGAAGGGGAGGTGCAGGCAGGTAATGGTGGGGAGTCAGAATTTATCTGCAGGCTGGCAGATGGATGTATCGGTGAAGGTGAGCTGGATTCAGGTGGGTAGAGGATGGATGTACAGGGGAATGCAGAGCTTTGATTCACTAGCAGGCAGGTGTATTTTTGGGGAGGTGGGAATCACCTGGATTCAGGTAGGTAGGAGTTGGATGGAGGGGTAGCTGGGCTAGACAGGCAGGTGATGGGGAGCTGGCATTCACCTGTTTGTGAGCAGTTGGGTGCTTGGAGAGGAGCTAGAACTCACCTGGATTCAGGTAGGTAGAGGATGGATGGGAGGGGTAGACAGGCGGGCAGGTGATGGGGAGCTGGGAGAACCCTAAAAGCTTTCACAATCTATGCTCACAGCAATGAGCATCCCTGCAACTAGCTGAGAGTAAAACTTTCCTGCCTTCCTGATGAGCATGCCGGGAAGCCAATCAGTGAAAGGCTTCTCGGTAGCACACACCCTAACTGCCAATGAGGTGACGGGCGTGGCCAGCTGGCAGTGTAGCTCACATTGCCTGGTTGCCATGGACGCACTGTGCTTGGCAACAACAGCGAGTGATCACACTGTTGTATATTATACTAACCTTACCATAATACTAACCCTAAGAGCAGCTTGAATTTAAAACATTCTGCCATAGGGAATTACATATGCTAAAATAAAAGAAAGAAACTACCAGTGAGTGCATATATTTGTTTTTATTTCATGCCCCATGATCATTGCAATAATAAAACACACTTATTCATGTCAGACCCTAGCTCCTGCCACTGTAAGCCCTGGCATATAACAGCTGTAATGATCTCGCCCTGTGCAGGGGAAGGGGGGATAGCAGGAGCTGCAGCACCCTGGCAGAGGGAGCCCAGCACTGCATGATTGCTTACCCTGTGTTTTGTAGCATGATGGAGCCCATAGAGTAAGCAGCAGCAGCTATGGAACAGCACTGTGGGTCTGAAAAGTAGAAGAGGAGGGTTCAGACCAGCAATGCACTTTGCCCTATATCTTCAAGTTCACCTTTCATTCCAGTATTCAAAGGTCACAAATTGTGCAAAACTACACACAGGGGTAATTGTATGAAAAGAGGCATGGCTGCAGAAATGTCACGGTGCCCTTACATGGCAGGGTGAATCCTGAAGCTCTTTGGCAGCAGATCAAACTCTATGTTACCGTGAGCAGTCAGACAGTTCCTACAGAGATAAGGTTTGTCACTCGGCCATGTGGGACTCTTCATCAATCAGAGGGCAGCTTGTACAAAAATGTATATACTGCACACACGTGCTCTGAGCTCTGCCACCCCTCGCAGAAACACCCCATGATTGACAAGGCTAGTCACATGACTATCCTACGTCAATCAACCCATGGGGAGTTCTGCCTCCCATTTGGGGCGTTTTTTTTTAAAAAAAGGAATGGGTTGATCAATGGAACTTTCCCATTGGCTCAAACCATTCAATTGCTCCAATTGCTCTCAGTGCTCTGAGGCACCGAACGCATGATTCAGGAAGTAGGCCAGCTTGAGCTACACAATTAGCGTAGCGTTCAGCTGCGCAAATTGTGTAGGCTAGGCTCAGTGCTGCCCCTGCTGTGTGTGTGATGAATCGCACACACAGCAGCCGGCAAACAAAGAAGAGAAAAAAAAGCAGACAGAGAAGGGCATCAAGGGAGTGTGGAGCATGTGAGTATGGAACTTTTATTCAATCTAAAATTTTATTTTATTTTAGTACAGATGCACAGCTGAGCACACTGACTTAATGGCAGAGGAGGCCTTGCCTCCCCTGCCGCCCCTGACTGCACGTCCCTGCTCAGAGGGGTTACGGACGGTGTGAAGACACTGTTGCCGACACTAAAGGCCCAATTTTAAAGCACCTATTGTTACTTTCATTCAAAGCCTGCATAAGAGTCACCATAATTTAGCCAAAAAATCACTAAACTTGTTCTGTGTGTCCTAAAATGTCTCCTCTTTTCATACAGGCTGCCGCCCAAAGAATAGATTAAAGGAAACCCATTTACCGTTATTTGAAATGTCATTTTTTTTCTTTTTAAATGTTTCTATACATCCTACAAATCCGCCACTTCACGGGGCAGGTTATGGGGACCTCCTAGGCACAATATTTGAAGGAATTTTTCATTTTTATTCTTAACCTTTATGTCATGGAAAAATCACTGTTCCTTTAACCCCTTAAGGACCCCTGACGTACCCTGTACGTCCTGTCCGCAGGTCTCCCTTAGACTCGCGGACGTACAGGGTACGTCAGCGGCGCCTAATCCCCCTCCCACCCGATACTCACCTCCCTCGCTGGATCCAACAGCAATCTGGCAGGGAGGAAGTCTGCCCATGTGATTTACATGGGCAGGCGAGGCTGATGACGTCGCCACGCTGCGTGGTGACGTCATCAGCAGGCGTCCCCATGCAAAGCAATGGAGGGGAGGGGGGCTCCTTCGGAGCCCTCTATCTCCCCAACCATTGCAGCTAGGGAGATGATTTTTACACCGCTGAAAAACAGTATAGCATTAACTGTTTCGCCGCCGGATCACGTTTCGGCGCCAATTGGCGCCAAAACACGATTCAAACCTGGAGGGGGTCTGACATCTTGGATGTCAGCCAAGCCTCCAGGTCCCCCCCCACCCACTGACAACCTCACCATATGTGTGAGGATGTCAGTGGGCCAGTTAACCATCTAGCTGCCATGTAGAGATAAGGGGATCCTAAGGATCCCCATATCTCCCGATCCATGGCAGATAGATGGTCATATTTGACATCATTTGAAAGGCCTGATTATGGCCTTTCAAATGATACCGAACATGACCAGGTTTGGTTTTAACAAAAATTAAAACAAATTAAAAAAATTAAAAATAATAAAAAAATTAAATAAAATAAATGTGTTTTTTTTAAAAGTTTTTTTGTCTGGGGGGGTTTAATTAAATAGGACCTAGGCTTTCATCTAAAAATAATTAGCACAAAATTGTCAGAATGAGTGCAGCGCACATAGGTGAACTGTCTCAGCAGTGAAGGGGTTAAAAAGCAAACGCATGTAAAAATTGGGTATTTCTAGTCTCGGGACAAAATTTTGAACCTATTTAGCTGGGGTCTTTTTGGGTGGTTGTAGATTTTTGGGATTAAATTACGAAAAAGTGTGTTTTTACCATTTTTTTATCATATTTCATATTTTTTTTATAGTAAATTATTCGATGTGATGGAAATAATGGTATTTCTAGAAATTCCATTTAATGGCGGGAAAAAGGGTGTATAATATGTGTGGGTTGAATAAACGAGTAAGAGGAAAATTTGACCTAAACCCTAACAGCGCAGAAACGTAAAAACAGCAGCGGTCACTAAAAGACGGATTTGTGTAAAAGGGGTTAGGGGTTGTCACTAAGGGGTTAAAAACATTTTTTTTTTACTTGTTTCCTGTCCCCTAGGGCACTGCCCGGACCCCCATTCACCTGTTATGGCCAATATCTTGCATATATGCCCTCTTGGAGGGCACTCTAAAATTCGAACGTTCGAGTCCCATTGACTTGCATTGAGTTCGAATCGTGATCGAATTCAAACTTTTTAAATTGTTCGAGTTCGAATGCGAACCGAACACAGGGGTGTTCGGCCCATCCCTAATCTCCGCGTGAAACATGTTTTAGTCCAAAAAGGTTTGACCTCTTTCACGCCCACAAACCTTTTAGCTTTTCATAAACTATGTCTGGGAAGGAAATGTCAAATGAAACCGCTATCTCTTTGTTACCACAGCCTACTGTCTCCTACCCCATCCAAGAAATTACCCTATATAGTTAAGTGGGAAAAAGAATTGCGCTTATCAATCTCCACAGACGATTGGTACTTCTAAAATAGTTGTATATTGTTTCCGAAGCATAAAACCAACTGCATGAAGCCCATCTCAAATTGCTGTACAGATGGTACTTAACACCTAATCGGTTGTTCATATCTCAGGGAATTCGGGATTATGTTGGAGATGCCTTACTGGTTCTGGCTCTCTCCTTCATATATTTTGGCAATGTCCAATAGTGGGGGGATATTAGGAAAAGATAAGTAGACTGCTCTCCCATTGCAATCCACTCACTCCACTCTGTCCGAAAATGTACCTTTTACAACTCATACCCATTAACCCCTTCGCTGCTAAGGACGCGCTCAGCGCGTCCAACCGCATGTCACGTTCCATGCGGTGGACGCGCTCAGCACGTCCTCTCTTTAAGGTCAGCGTTCGGCCGGGTTCCGGCCGATCGCTGCCCCCCCCGGTGCGGGCTGACATCCTCGATGTCAGCCCAGCATCCAGAACCACTGCCGGAGTAATTAGGTGTCATCGCTGGGGCGTGATGACACCTAATTCAGGCGCCCCCCGCATGTGCGGAGGAGGCGCCTGAAAGGGAGGGGGGGGAGGTCCTTCGGACCTCTCTCCCTCCCGATCGGCGGCGTTGCGGGGGTTAACCCAGGCACCGTTTGGAAGGGCACAGCCTGCCCTTCCAAATGGTACCTGGCATTAACCCCATGGGGGCCGGATCACGAATCGGTGCTGAAAAGCGCCGGTTCGTGATCCTTTCCCGGAGCTGGCCGACATCTTGGATGTCGGCCAAGCTTCCGGAAATGCCCCCTGAGGACTGGCGTCATCGTGCATAGCACGATGACGCCAGTCCTGGAGTTAACCCCTAACTGCCACCAATGGTGGAGATAGAGGGTTCATTGGAACCCCCTATCTCCCGATCCGGGGCAGTTAGGGGTTAATGTTTGGTATTGTTGGATCGGCCAGAGCATGGGCGTTCCAACAATACCAAACATGAGTATGAAAAAAGTTTGTAAAAAATAAAAATAAAAAAAAATAAAAAAAAAAAATATTTAAAAACAAAATTATAAAAAAAAATAAACAAGTTTTTTTTCTTTTTTTTGGTTTGTTAATGCAGCAATATTGTTCCCATTTCAATTATAATGTGAACAATGATGCTGCACTAACGATTTTTGTATGCGGTGCGTTTGTTAAAAATAGTGTAATTTTCCCCAAAAAAAAATGTAACGAGACCCTATCTCTAATTTTTTTAACAAGCGCACCCCATACAAAATATAACCGCAATTGCTCGCATATTAAAATGTGACAAAAAACCACTTTACACGTTGTAAATTATTGAAAATTCATATTTTATTGCATTTTTGTTATAATATATAGTCAGGACATGACGTATACATATAATAATGACATATTATGAATCTGCCGAGTCTGACGGAAAGAACGATATATAATATGTCTGGGTCATATACTAAAATAAGCCTTAAAAACAAGTTTAAACATGATGAGCAAAACCGGTAAAAATGACCTCAGCACAGAGGCAGGAAAAGCCTCAGCAGCGAAAGGGTTAATATTCAAACTCGCTATAGGAGGTTCATATCTATGATACTTGGGACAGCCAAAGTAGTTCTGGCAAGACATTGGCGTTCCTCAATATGTCTTTCTATGAAAGAAGTTATGAATGCCCTGGAAAATGTTTTTAAATCTGAGGAAATGTTCCACACTGCGAATATTTCGATGAGCCAATTTTCTGACACGTGGGAGGGATGGAGGGTGTTTGTCGAGTTTCGGAATTTGATATAGGATGCTCTAGTTTGTACTGCTGTAGTGCTACCATGTGTTATGTTTGTTTGGTTTTGGTTTGTTTGTGATTTTAGAAACTGGAGTCCGCACATGTGACCTTTCTTTTTAAATCTGCACTGATGCTTCATTTTGACCTCTGTTTATTGTCAAATACCGCATCTTTTTCTTGTGCTTATGTAACTATTCATGTGTGAACTCCTAATAAAAACTTTTATATGGAAAAAAAAGAGAATGACCCCAGAGTTCTCCCTGAGTTATAGTCTCTTCCTGTCTTTTGTAATGCAGCAATAAGGCTTGTTGAACCTTTTGTTACAGTAATACTAGAGACTGCGGGCACTGTCAGTTTCCACTCGCCATAAACAGGACGCAAAGGGGAAAAATTAGCTTCCCCCTTGTGACCCGGTTTCCCAAGCAGATCGTGGGGCAGGCTGCCAGAGTCGGCGATCGCTAAGTTCGCCGATACTGGGGGCAGTGCTACAGCGCTGTCCCCAGCATCCCCTTCATGGTGTCCATAGGACTCCATGGCGGATTGTGCTGGCAGGTCACATGACCTGCAGGATATCACCTTACGCGAGATCCTGCTGGTCGGCAGAGTGATCGAGGAGGGAGACAGAGGACTTTCTTCTCCGTCTCACTCTGCTCCCAGCTGCCAGAAGTAGCAGATCAGACTGCCGTTCTCGCCGCGGGGAGAGAGGTGAGTATGTGATTTTTGGGGGGTTATGAGCTGCAGATAACGGATTCAGCAGCAGCGCAATCCGTTACCTACACCTCTGAGCTATTGGTAACTTTTTCGTTAGTGCCTGCTCTTATTAACTAGCGTTAGGACCAAGTGATCCTAACGCTACTTAATCTGTGCTTTCACTTTGCTCTCCCTATACCTATCATGGGGAGCGCAAAGTACTGGACACTCGCTGCTACAAATCGCAAATTAACGAGCGCCAACAGGTTTTTTTAACTGATTCTAAGGCAATGTGGACGCAGCAATATGACCTCCTTTAAGTTAGCTTGAAGGAGATGATAGAGCCCTGCTTGTTTCAGCTCCTTTGCAGGCATACAGTACTGAGGTATAAATGAGAATTTAATTTCTCCACAAGGGGCATATGAAACCTCCCAACAGAAAGATGCATCATGTGGAATTAGGGTTCATGACATGAGGTAGGAAAGCTAGATTAGATGAATGATGTTATAATTAATGTCCCAGCAGTTACACTCTCAGAGGATGAGTTTGTCATATTGGCTAAGAAATTCGATTTTACACACACCAGGAGGCCCCACTAATTCTCTGTATACAAGAATGCTCGAAGATTTATTAGGAACCTAACAATCAAGGGGCACTTACTAGAGGTATCTCAAAGTAATGATAACAATTCACTACTACTACTACCTCAATCAACCCTGGTTTAAACCATAAAACCACCTATTATCCAGTCTACAATAATGGCAACTAAATGTTATGGTTTGGTGAATTACTGGTTAGGAATTTAGAGACCTTAGAAAAATAAACTTGTAATTGAATGTAGCAATAAAGAGAGGAGGGCACTTGATGATAATCTTAATAATAATACTTAAATTTCATATGGCACTAACATATTCCATAGTGGAAGAGGACTGTGAAACGCAGAGACAGGATCAAGGACTATAAAAATACATAATATTTTTTAACAGTATTTATTGAGTCTCTTACAAGAGAAAAGATTGGATATTAGTTTTGCGTGTTATAATATATATATATAGATCCCATCATTTGAATTGGATACTTTGCAGCAGATGATGAGGTGAAAGGATTATTAAATGTTTTCATGGTTGCCATGGATGTGAATATCTCACCAAGCATTTGGTAATAGAAGTGGATACATGAGTGGACAAATGACTAGGTCATTTGATGTTATACATTTGTGATGGGGAACATACAGAGGTTGGAAGGATCTGAGGAGGAGGACTCAAGTAAACAGTTTTTGTCTTAGTTCTTAATCTATTGCAGCACAAAGTAAAAGGTACCTTGGAACCTTTAAAAATACCAAAATCGAAAAACTAAAAAACAATGGCGCAAAATCGTGCATATATCAGTTAAATACCAATCTGTTGGATCACCAGACACAGTTGGATCACCAAATCTGTACTCCGTCTTTACTTTTGATCTAGGAAAAACATCAAAAAGGAGAGTACTTTGCGTAGTATTTTAATAAAAAAATTCTTTAAAATTCTTCAACAAAAAGCACACTCACATTCTTTCAGGCACATAACAAAATGTGCATATAAACATTTGCCACAATGTCTCAGACCTCCCGAATAAAACGTCCGATGAACATCCAGGATCCACTTACAAATGTCCCAGGTCTCCTTGGATGCGTTCCTCCCGGGGTCTCCGAGCACACCGTCAGATCTTTTTCAATAAGTCTGGGTACGTCTGTCCCACTTCATCAGGAGTGTAAATCAGAATGTTTCAGTCCTTTTTCCTTTCAGTTTATAAAACTCTTTAAAATCGGGTCAAATGCTTAACAGCTGAGGTTTCCAAAGTCTCACCCAATCACAGCATCAATATGGGGATTCCTTCTAATCGTCATACCTGCATACAATTAAACCCTTAATACAATGTTGCTTCTACCACTGCGTTAAGAGGAAACATTTTCCATATATTGCACATATATAATTTCATTTATACGAATACATTTCTACTATTACAACATATCTTAGCTGTTTTACAATACATATGTCTGCAATCTACATTTCTTTTTTTTTCTTTTATTTTGTAACATGTCATCAGGCAATCAAATATTACAAAGGGCCTCACAGGACCGCACAAGGTCAGCTAGGAGAACACAGCATTAGAAAAATAATAACAAAAACACACTGCAAAACCAAATGCATGAATGCAAGACACGTAGTGCGGCAGGGTGTATCTAAAAAAGGGAGGCGGGGGAGGGGAATCACACCAAAAAAAAAAAAAAAAAGTGGCAAGGCCATATATGTGACTTTCCTGGCTCACTCCTGAAGATCCAAGGTCCGTAGGAGGCCATGGAAATGAGCAGGTGACAAGGCCGGGGCATTCGAGGGCCAGGTGTGGCAGGCAGAGCCATGGTGGCCACCACAATGGCACTCCCCGAATAGGCCCCAAACGCCAAAGAAAAAAAAAATTAAAATAAGGGGGAGAGGGGTCTGCAGCACAAGGTGGTGTGTAAAAAAAATTAGAGGGGAAGGGGAGAAAAAACAGGGGCGTGAAAGTTGAGGACAGCAAAATATCACACTTAACTAAGAGACACTCAAAAAAACCACTACAGTATATAACCGAGAAACATCTTCAAAGCCTTCCCTGAATGGGGGGTCTCAGCAAAAAATAGAAATTAAATAGAGAAATAAAAACAGCATGGGTAGGACACGTCTTAGAGAAGTCAGTTCCGAACTCAAAAAAGAGGCAGTGCAGTTGGTTGTTCCCAGCCCGTGTCTCGTGATGGGAGGACCTGCACAGAAGATAGGGTAGTGCAGAATACTCATCCAGGGTCACCCATCATTCCATCGACAGATATCACTCCTGCAGCCAGCGGAACTGGGATCCCAAACGACTCCAGAAGGGGCCAGGCCGCCTCGACGGTGCTGATCGAGTGGACAACATTTCCCTTGGCAATCTGCAGCGAGCCTCCCACCCCCCAGCGATATCTCAGGCCATGTTCTCGGAGGAGAGCAGCAACAGCTCAAAACTTACAGCGGGACATAAGGGTCACAAAAGGCACATCATGAAATAACAGGAGGGAGGCCCCCTCAAAAAAAATAGCCATGTTGAGCGGGACCGACGCCATCATTTTGGCCTTCAACTGCACATCAGCAGCAATGGCGATAATGTCACGAGGGGCAGTCTCAGGGGCAGCTGCAGCCTTGCGAATCCGCATTGTAGCAACAAAAACATCCCCCACTTCCAGAGAGAGAATCATCAAATGAGTAGCCAGCCTATTAACAAAGGGAAGAAGTGAGGTGGTAGGTATCTCCTCTGGTATCCCACGGATACGGATGTTTCGGCGCTTCCAGCGTCTCCACCACCCGAGAAAGCGTGTCTACCTGTGATCGTAAGGCCACTACTTCAGTCGTCTGAAGGGAGTGGGACTCCGTAAGCCCAGCCACCTGTGCACCAGTAGCAGCCATCTGAGTCTGCAGGACCGCCACATCCTCTGTACCCCTCCGAGATCCGCACGCCATTGTGTGCGTAGGTCCGCGAAAAAGGCCTTCAAGTCACCTTTAGTGGCCAGTTGGTCATCTCCTTGAGGTACAGAGTAGAGCAGGGAGGGCGAGGTACAGATCAGAGACCCATGCAGGGACGCAGGGGAGGATGCACCCGCAGACACATCTGAGCCCTCGTTCAACAATTCTGGTGTCCCAGCAGGTAAGTTCAGCGAAGTAGCACCATCCACATGCGGCATACCACCAAGGGACGTACAGATGTCTTGCTGGCCGGGGTCCCCCTGCAGAGGGGCTTTTTTAACAGACCTCTTCCCCATCACAGATTGTAAAAAGGCCGTGGAATCAAGGAAGCCCAGGGTCGCACTCCACACCAGCGGATCCAGAACAGGGGCCCAGGATTTAAATCCAGGAAGTCCGGAGAAACTCCGCAGGGCTCAAAAATGGCCGCTGAGAGTAGGCCACAAGCAGGGGTCTAGAGCAAAGTCCGGGTGCAAATAAAGCCCGAAGTCAGCAGCCTCACCTCGCGGCATCTGCTCCCCACCACCAGGGCATGAGATCTCGCACAGAAGGTCCCAGGAGTGGCAAGGAAACACCAGAAAGCGGGTAAAGTAGAGAGGTCAGCAGAGGAGCTCCTCAAGATGCGTCCGATCCTGTCGGCAGTTGGCTCCGCCCCACAATCTACATTTCTAATGCGTGTTTTAAAACACATAATTTCTCTCAATTTACAAAGAGCGCCCTGGGGAGTAAGCATAACAAGTAGGTGTTAGTACCTTTAGAATAGAAACTTTTAAAAATGCTCAAAACATGAATAAAAATATGCAATACAATATAACAACTTGAATGTTATATTCAACCTCATACAATCCAAAAAATAGAGATACAGATTAGTCCATAAACGCCAATACGTCTATCTCATTATTTAACCCTTTCCCTTCCATGGTGCCCAATTTATAGATCCATTCGGTTTCCCTTTTAGTCAATTTTATTGCTATATCCCCTCCCCTCCAATCTGGTTCTACTAAATCTATCCCGATACTCAGAAATTCCTCAAATTTAAACATTCTACTACTATTACAGTGCAAAGGAACACTATGTTGTATTTTATGGGTACGAATTCCCGAGTAGTGTTCCATGAATCTTTCATGCAGTGTTCTAGACGTCCTGACAATATACTGCGCTCCACATTTACACTCCAATAGGTAAATAGCATTTCTGCTTTTACAATTTATGAAAGGTTTAATCTAAAACACTTTACCGTTTTAGTAGTTTTAAACTCTACTATTTTTCTTTGTTGATATTTGCAAGTGGAGCATCTACTACACTTAAAAAAACCGTTAGGTCTCTCAAACATGGGTTTTATTTATTTTTTCGGGTTAAACCAAACACTTGGGGCTAGCTTAATTTTTAAATTTTATGCTCTCCGAAACACCGTGACGGGACGCTCTGGCAGAATATATCCTAAATACGGATCACATTTAAGGATGGGCCAATGTTTTTTTATTATTTTTTTATTATCTACAGCATCATCATTATATTTAGTTACGAAAGCCAAACCAAAACCATCATTATTTCTGATAACCTTTCCTCTATCTAACATACCTTTCCTATCCATTAATGTCACTTCTTCCTTAGATTTCATAATTAATGAATGATTCTGGATATTCTTTAGCTCTTAATCTCTCTGAAATCATTTCAGATTGGTCCATATAATTCTCAAAGTTTGAGCAGTTTCTACGGATCCTCATTAGTTGATTTTTATGGATATTATCTTTCCATTTCTTATAATGGCAACTGTCGTATTTGATGTAGCTATTCCCATCTGTAGGCTTAAAAAAGGTTTTACTTTCTATTTTTTTATTTTTCACAAAAAATGATTAACCAAGATAATCTATAGTTTTAGGATTAATCTCTGCAGTAAACTTCAGACCATAGCTATTTTTATTGATATATTTAAGGAACAAATTCAAGGTTTCTCTATCTCCCTTCCAAATAGCTATAACATCGTCAATAAACCTTTTCCAGAGCACGAGGTTTGCCCCAAATGGATTATTATTCCAGATGTTCCCTACCTCCCAATCTGCCACAAAAATATTGGCATAATTTGGGGCGAACCTCGTGCCCATCGCCGTTCCAACCTGCTGGCGATAAAATTGACCATTGAAATTAAAAGAATTGTGTGACAAAATAAATTCCACACATCTCAGCAAAAAATATTTCTGTTCCAAATCTAAATCTTTATCTGAAGACAATCTATTATCTAGGGCTTTAACCCCTTTAACATGATCAATCACAGTATATAATGAGGTCACATCCAGTGTGACCCATAAAAAATTCTCTTGCCACACAATATTCTCCAATTCCTTCATTATTTGTCTGGAATCCTTTAGATAGGATGCTGCCAACACCACATATTTCTGTAGGAAGCAATCTATATAGTGGGACATATTACTAGTCATAGACCCTATTCCACTAATAATAGGTCTCCCCTTTGGATTATCTATTCTTTTATGTATTTTGGGTAGATGGTATATTATCGGGATTTTTGGATGTACAATCTGTGATGGGAAAGAGGTCTGTTAAAAAAGCCCCTCTGCAGGGGGACCCCGGCCAGCAAGACATCCGTATGTCCCTTGGTGGTATGCCGCATGTGGATGGCGCTACTTTGCTGAACTTACCTGCTGGGACACCAGAATTGTTGAACCTCGCCCTCCCTGCTCTACTCTGTACCTGATATTAAAAAAAATAACAAAACATTGGCCCATCCTTAAATGTGATCCATATTTAGGAGATATTCTGCCAGAGCGTCCCATCACGGTGTTTCGGAGAGCAGAAAATTTAAAAATGAAGCTAGCCCCAAGTGTTTGGTTTAACCCAAAAAAAGAAATAAAACCCATGTTTGAGAGACCTAACGGTTTTTTTAAGTGTAGTAGATGCTCCACTTGCAAATATCAACAAAGAAAAATAGTAGAGTTTAAAACTACTAAAACCGGTAAAGTGTTTTAGATTAAACATTTCATAAATTGTAAAAGCAGAAATGCTATTTACCTATTGGAGTGTAAATGTGGAGCGCAGTATATTGGCAGGACATCTAGAACACTGCATGAAAGATTCATGGAACACTACTCGGGAATTCGTACCCATAAAATACAACATAGTGCGACAGTGCTATCGGAACATACTCACCTATTGGGACAGGTCGCTGGTCTAAGATCCCAGGTTGAGCTTTTGTCCCGCTCTGTGGAGATGTTGGAAACAAGACACCGCCGTCGTAACGTTGGGGTCAGAGGCATCCTGGACTCTGTGTCGTCGGATGAACTCCCAGCTTATGTGTCTCATTTGGCCCTTCGGATGGCGGGACTCCATCCTGACAAGCCAGATGTGATCGGATCGGTATTCAGGGTTCGGAGACCTGCGGCGCTTTCGAAGGGGACACCCCGTGATGTCGTGGTGGCCTTTCGTGACGTAGCATTTAAGGTCAAGCTTATGTCTGCTCCTGGCGCAAGAGATCCAGTGAAATTTGAGGGCTCCACGTTGGCTTTGTATCACGACCTTCCATTCCAGACTCTGCTTGCTCGCAGGCGGTTCTGTCCTGTGACTGCGGCTCTTCGTCGGAGGGGGATCCGTTATCGGTGGGGCTTGGTGGGAGCATTGATGGTGACACATAATAATGTCTCCTACACCATCACTGATCCTGAAACCGCCTGGTCCGACCTTGAAGCGGCGGGCATCTCGCCGGACCCTCCGGAACTTCAGCCAGACTGAGACCTGAGCGATATTGTTTACCCCCCCAGCTTTTTTCTTCTCTGTTTACGTGTCACTGGTCTATAGATAAGCTCTGAGTATAATTTATCAAGACAATTTATGGCATTTACGTTGATAGTCCTACATGCTTATGTGTTTTTGTGTTTTCTTCCTTCACTGAGGTTGGGACTTCTTGCTTTTTGTTTTTATTATTCCCTTATTGACTTGTTACTACTTGCATCATACATTATTTGACTGGCTTACCATAGTTCGTTTGGCCAGCCCTAGACGGCTGTCTTTTTCTACGTTTGATTTCGTGAATTTCTTGTTATGTATAATTCTCTAAATAAAGAATTAAAAAAAAAAAATACAACATAGTGTTCCTTTGCACTGTAATAGTAGTAGAATGTTTAAATTTGAGGAATTTCTAAGTATCGGGATAGATTTAGTAGAACCAGATTGGAGGGGAGGGGATATAGCAATAAAATTGACTAAAAGGGAAACTGAATGGATCTATAAATTAGGCACCATGGAAGGGAAAGGGTTAACCTCCCTGGCGGTCTAAATTTTTTAAAATTTCGTGTCTAAAAGCGTCTCAATTTTTTTTTAAAGGAAACGTGTTTTTGTACATAGTTAGCCTGTAATAATTAGGAATCACGCACGGAAATCCTTTACATTCAAGAGCTCTTACTGGTAAAATCCTTTATAAATAAATAAAAAAATAGTAAATACACTGAGTCCGATAAAGTTTGAAACACGAAATAATAATTTATTATCCCAAAAATAATTATCCAAAATAATGCAAACAAATGATATTCAAAAAAATAAAAAACAAAAAACACTGAAATCTGTCTGAAAACAAGAGTAAGAGGATGTATGGACTATTTCTTATCCTGTAGTGCCACCCAGTGGCCGTTCATAAACATTGCACTTTGGATTACAGTATTTTATGAAATGTTTATAAGTTTGCTGATGGTTCGCACCCACCCTGCACCATGTGACTCGCAGGGAGCTTTCCAGGAAGCAGCTCGTCGCGATCACACTGCGGGGGACAGCGAGGGAGCCAGGAGGAGGTGAGTAAACATCCAGCCCGAGTGTGGCTCGGGGTTACCGTTCGCGATAGTGAAATTTAACCCCGAGTAACACTCGGGAATACCGCCAGGGAGGTTAAATAATGAGATAGACGTATTGGCGTTTATGGACTAATCCGTATCTCTATTTTTTGGATTGTATGAGGTTGAATATAACATTCAGGTTGTTCTATTGTATTGCATATTTTTATTCATGTTTTGAGCATTTTTAAAAGTTTCTATTCTAAAAGGTACTAACACCTTCTTGTTATGCTTACTCCCCAGGGCGTTCTTTGTAAATTGAGAGACATTATGTGTTTTAAAACACGCATTAGAAATGTAGATTGCAGACATATGTATTGTAAAACAGCTAAGATATGTTGTAATAGTAGAAATGTATTCGTATAAATGAAATAATATATGTGCAATATATGGAAAATGTTTCATCTTAACGCAGTGGTAGAAGCAACATTGTATTAAGGGTTTAATTGAATGCAGGTATGACGATTAGAAGGAATCCCCATATTGATGCTGTGATTGGGTGAGACTTTGGAAACCTCAGCTGTTAAGCATTTGACCCGATTTTAAAGAGTTTTATAAACTGAAAGGAAAAAGGACTGAAACATTCTGATTTACACTCCTGATGAAGTGGGACAGACGTACCCAGACTTATTGAAAAAGATCTGACGGTGTGCTCGGAGACCCCGGGAGGAACGCATCCGAGGAGACCTGGGACATTTGGAAGTGGATCCTGGATGTTCATCGGAACGTTTTATTCGGGAGGTCTGAGACATTGTGGCAAATGTTTATATGCACATTTTGTTATGTGCCTGAAAGAATGTGAGTGTGCTTTTTGTTGAAGAATTTTAAAGAATTTTTTTATTAAAATACTACGCAAAGTACTCTCCCATTTAGATTTTTTTCCTAGATCAAAAGTAAAGACGGAGTACAGATTTGGTGATCCAACTGTGTCTGGTGATCCAACAGATTGGTATTTAACTGATATATGCACGATTTTGCGCCATTGTTTTTTAGTTTTTCGATTGAGAAGGAGAATTGTCAAAGAAGAAACAGAAATAGATTAAAAAAAATATGAGGTGAGCTGCGCAGGGAAGTGCAAGACTATCTAAATAACAAATGCTCGAAAAGATCTCAGAAAAGAAATCTAAATTAAAAATAATAATAATATAATTACTCATTGTATTAAATGAGAGGTTTGATGTGGTTTATAAAAACAATATACATCAAAGATTTTGTTTTTTAAAAAAAGAAAACATTATTATTTGAATGCATAATTTGTCTGGGTCACTTTATAAAACATGACTTCATATCACGTTTAACTCTTTCGCTGCTGAGCCTTTTCACGCCTCTGTGCTGAGCTCATTTTTACCAGTTTCACTCATCATGTTTAACCGCGTTTTGAAGCCTTATTTTAATACATGACCCAGACATATAATATATCGTTCTTCCCGGCAGACTGTGCAGATTCATAATATGTCATTATTATATGTATACGTTATGTCATGTCTGTATATTATAACAAAAAATGCAATAAAATTTGAATTTTCAATAATTTACAATGTGTAAAGTGGTTTTTTTCACATTTTAACATGTGATCGTTTGCGGTTATATTTTCTATGGGGTGCGCTTTGTTAAAAAAATTAGAAATGAGGAATCGTTACTTTTTTGGGGAAAATTACGTGTTTTTTAGCAAACGCCCCCATAGAAAAAATCGTTAGTGCAGCATCATTGTTCACATTATAATTGAAATGGGAACAATATTGGTGCACTAATAAAATGAAAAAAAAACAAAAAAAACTTTTTCTCCTTTTTTTTTTACGTTTTACATGGTCATGTTTGGTATCATTGGAAAGGCCACGCTCTGGCCGTTCCAATGATAGTAAACATTAACCCCTAGCTGTCACGGATCGGGAGATAGGGTTTCCAATGAACCCCCTATCTCCACTATAGGTGGCAGCAAGGGGTTAATTTCAAAACTGGTGCCATCGCGCTCTGCGCGATGACGCCAGTCATTAGGGGGATATCCCGGAAGCTTGGCCGACATCCAAGATGTCGGCCAGCTCCGGGAGGGGACCGCGATACGGCGCATGTTAGCATCATATCGCGATCCAGCCCCCTAGGGGTTAAAGACAGTCGCTGCTTGGAAGGGCAGGCTGTGCCCTTCCAGGCGGCGCCTGTCTTTAATCGCTGGCCCGCGGGGAAGGGGAGGGGGAGAGGTCCGAAGGACCTCCCCCCCTCCTCTTCAGGAACCTTCCCTGCAATGGCGGGGGGGTGCCTGAAATAGACGTCATCGCGCATGTACGATGATGCCTATCGTGCCCGCCGGGGTCCCGGAGGCTGGGCTGACATCGATGATGTCAGCCCGCACCAGGGGGCCGCGCGATCAGCCGGAATACCGGCTGATCGAGGCTGCAAAGGGAGGACGCGCTGAGCGCGTCCTCCGCGGCAACGTAGCAATGCGGGTGGACACGCTGAGCACGTCCATCGCATTGAAAGGGTTAAACATGATGAGCACAAAACAGTCAAAATGAGCTTAGCACAGATAGGTGAAATGGCACTGTCACAAAAATTATTTTTTTATTAAAGTTTGTTGTTTTTTTATTGCAACACAAATGGTAGGGCACTGCCCTATCTGACCATATGGACGACCCTCCACTGGTTCAAGTTAGGGTTACAGATAAGCCTAGGGTCAGAGTTTGGGTTAGAGTTAAGGTTATCCCCTTTGCAGATGATCTGCTGACCAGAGCCGGATTTGCATCTCAGGAGCCTGAAGGCACAAAAAAGTTGAGCACAATGTTGAGCGCTCCTATCTCCCCCCTCAACAAAAAAACATGCCAAAATGACTATTTAAATTTTCGTTTTGGGGCAAACTAAAAAAAATTAAAAGAACATTTTAAAGAAACTGAGAACAATTTCTCTCTCTGCGCTCAAATCAAAAGTAGGGGCAGAATCTGTTGCCTGAGTTGATTTAGTGCAGTGGCATGGTTTGTTTTATATGTAAAAGCATATTTTGCCTCTGCCGTAGAACAGAGAAGAAATTAATTTTGCATTGAATTTTTTGCAATTTTTTATTTTTACACATTACATGGTCATGTTTGGTATCATTGTAAAGACCAGACTCTGACCTTTCCAATGACACCTCACTTAACGTTTGTGCGGTGTACAATTCAGAGATGCAGGTTCCAAAGTCTTCCTGCCTCTCCTCACTGCAGTGCCACAGTCTACAGTTGTGTTCAAAATTATTCAACCCCCACTGAAATTGAGTGTTTTGGCCAGTTTGACATTGATTTTGATCATTCAGTCATCTTGCTTACAATTAAATCAAAGAGGCACGTGTAGATCAGACAAATATAACATAACATTTATAATGAAATAACCACAAATGTCTTTTCTGTGCTCACATCATTATCAGTTTTATTCAACCCCCAAGTGACATTCAGTCTTAGTACTTAGTACAACATCCTTTTACAGTTATAACAGCTTTTAAACGTGAAGCATAGCTTGACACAAGTGTCTTGCAGCGATCTACGGGTATCTTCGCCTATTCGTCATGGGCAAAAGCCTCCAGTTCAGTCACATTCTTAGGCTTGCACACTGCAACTGCTTTCTTTAAGTCCCACCAGAGGTTCTCAATCAGATTTAAGTCAGGTGACTGCGATGGACACTCCAAAATGTTCCAGCCTTTAATCTGCAACCATGCTCTAGTGGACTTGGAGGTATGTTTGGGATCATTGTCCTGTTGAAAGGTCCAACGTCTCCCAAGCCTCAGGTTTGTGACGGACTGCATCACATTGTCATCCAATATCTCCTGGTACTGAAGAGAATTCATGGTACCTTGCACACGCTGAAGCTTCCCTGTACCTGCAGAAGCAAAACAGCCCCAAAGCATGATTGACCCCCCGTCATGCTTCACAGTAGGCAAGGTGTTCTTTTCATCATAGGCCTTGTTCTTCCTCCTCCAAACATAGCGTTGATCCATGGGCCCAAACAGTTCTAATTTTGTTTCATCAGTCCACAGAACGCTATCCCAAAACTTCTGTGGTTTGTCCACATGACTTTTGGCATACTGCAGTCAACTCTTCTTATTCTTTGGAGACAGCAAGGGGGTGCGCCTGGGAGTTCTGGCATGGAGGTCTTCATTACGCAGTGTGCGCCGTATTGTCTGAGCTGAAACTTCAGTACCCACATCTGACAAATCTTTTCTCAGTTCCTCAGCAGTCACACGGGGACTTTTCTCCACTCTACGCTTCAGGTAGCGCACAGCAGTCAAAGTCAGCATCTTCTTTCTGCCACGACCAGGTAGCGTTTCAACAGTGCCCTTTGCCTTGAATTTGCAAATGATGCTTCCTATGGTCTCTCTTGGTATGTTTAACATCTTTGCAATCTTCTTATAGCCATTGCCCTTCCTGTGAAGAGTAATCACCTCTTCTCTTGTGTTCCTGGACCATTCTCTTGACTTCACCATGTTTGTAACCACACCAGTAAATGTCTAGAAGGAGCTGAGTATCACAGTCATTTTAAAGCTGCCTAATTGGTGCTTATTATGCTTTATTACTGCTCCGTGACATCCACAGGTGTTTTCAATACCTGATTGAAAAACACTTGAATGAACCTCTGTTCTTCAGAGTGGTAGTCTTTAAGGGGTTGAATAATTGTGTCAATGAAGAATTCACAAAAGAAACATTTACTACTGTATTACAAAACCAATTGATGTCATTTTAGTTGCATATGGTTCTTTAAAAAGTCCTTGTAGGATTTCATTCTGAATACAATTACAAATGTACACTAAATTCCCTAAAACCCTTTACAGCATTGGGGGTTGAATAATTTTGAACACAACTGTAGGTTGTCAACAAAACAATGCATTGCATCATCAGCTCCACACTTGCTGGTAGTGTGGGACATGAGAAGGTGAGTTAGCGCAGCATCACTGTGCACTTTATAATTATAAACTGAATTAGAATAAAAGGAAAAATAATATTTTATTTATTTTATTTTTACATAAATCTAACCTTTGTTTTAGGTATCACTGGAAGGGCTATAATTTGGCCTTTCCAATGATACCGCTTATGTCCCTCTAGCCCTTAGGACTCCAGAGATACTTTGGTCTAAATGATTGTAAATGATTGTAAATAAAAAATATTTTTTACAGAGCAAGGCGCCCCCTTGTGGCAGGCGCCTGTAGGCACATGTGAAACAAATGGTAAGTGCCACACAACGCGTCGTGATCACCAAAACTCCAATGTTACACCACAAGATAGTGGTTTCCCCTAAACCATGTTATACAAAATCATATACATATCTGGTAAGCGCAAGTAGGATGCTTTTGGAGTTCAGATGACTATTGCAGATCCGCAAACCATAACATGGTTATAAAAAAGAAGCAAAATAAAACAATAATGGTGCAGTATGCAATGAATATTATTTAGCATAAAATTGATAAAGATGTTCCACTCACAAACTTGGAGCCCCAGCACTGGCTCCAAGTGGAACTGCACTTCTGGGTTGGTTTTCTTCCTCCTTGTTTGCAGGTGACCCCCACCTTGTTACAACGATGTTCTCTGGTCTCAATATGTAAATGGAAGTATACAAAAGAAAAGGGAGGGCAAGAAAAAAAGCACTCTCCTAGTGCAAATCAGAGCTTTAAAATTGCATGTTACCTAATCTTGGTGGGGCTACCCTAGCTTGAAGTTAAGCGCCTATGGATTTTTTTCCCCTTGGAAAAACCCAATGAAAACCGCTCAGGACTCCAGGAAGTGGTCTTTAAAAATTTAATATAGCAGAATATAAAATAAAAACACAGACAGGTCTCTCAGGACGTGTTTCACTGCTCCAGGCAGCTTCATCAACTGGTATAGCTGGTATAACAGTTGATGAAGCTGCCTGGAGCGAGGAAATGTGTCCTGGGAGACCGGTCTGTGTTTTTATTTTAATTTTAACATTAAAGCCTATGGGGAGTTTCACTGCCTTCGAACAGGCACCGTAACTGCTGGCAGTTCACAAAAATTTGGCAAACTGCTTGCTCTCTGAATAGCTGAATGGCCCTGAAATGTCACCGTACGGGGAAATTCTATGTTCGGTGACATTTTGGGCCAGATCGTCTCTTTCTGAATAACCACTTAAATATCACCTCTATGCCCTAAGGATCTAGTAACATGTCCATATAAAATACATAATGAGACAATAATAGCCAGAATATTGCTACCAAGAACCACAAGGATCTGTAAGAAAAATTTGTGATATATAACGTGAGTCAGCATGGATAGGTTAAAGCAAATATGAGACCATTACTCAAAAATGAAAAAAGGTAAATGGTACATAAAAGGCACATACAAAGTCGCAAAGGCAGGGAAAAGAAGAGCAAAATCAAAATTCCCTAAAACATGGAAACATATAAACAACAGATTGGGCATAGTAAGGGTACCTACAAACAAAAGATAAGTGAACTGTTAAAACTAAACCATCACTCAGAAGTGCTCACTACAGTAGGCTAAACGCACAAGAGACAGCTGAGATCAGGAAGATTTAGTAAACACAGGAAAGGCTCGTAGATAAGCAGGAGCACAGGCAAAGCTGGTAGACAGGCAGGTGCACGCGCAAGGCTGGTAGATGGGCAGGAGCATGGGCAAAACTGGTCTTGACACTAAGGTGGAATTTGTGACACAGGAGAGTCTTGCCCTAGTGGGTCTCAGCACACAGTAGGGTCTAGGCAAAGTGGGTCTTGGCACACAAGAAGGTCTTGGTAAGGCAGGTCCCAACAAACAGGAGGCTCTTCGCAAGTTGGATCTTAATACACAGGAGGGTCTTGGCAAGTTACAGACATAGGTAGTTGGCATGGTGCAGATGTAGGAAGCTGGCAATTTGCACTTGCAGGCGATACACACACTTGCAGGGGATCTAGGAAAACAGGCTTCAGAATCAGCGCACACCACAGGCATTGCAGTCTTTGCAGAACCAAGGACCAGAGAGCTTTACTTAACCCTTTGCCGATTGGTGGGTTGTGCCCAGCGAGAGGGAGTTAACGCCAGCAAAGCGTACTAGTGAACTCTTAGGAGTGAACTCTTCTCAGATAACATTACTACATACACACAATAATGATTGCAACTAAAATATGAATTGTTATACAGTTGCAAGAAAAAGTATGTGAACCCTTTGGGATTACGTGGAGTTTTGCATGAATTGGTCATAAAATGTGCTCTGATCTTCATCTAAGTCACAACAATTTGAAAAACACAGTCTTGCTTAAAATAATACAACACAAACATTATACGTTTTCATGTTTTTATTGAACAGAACATGTAAACATTCACAGTGCAGGGTGGAAAAAGTATGTGAACCTTTGGACTTAATAACTGGTTGACCCTCCTTTGGCAGCAATAACCTCAACCAAACGTTTCCTGTAGTTGCAGATCAGACCTGCACAACGATCTGGAGTAATTTTGGACCACTCCACTTCACAATACTGTTTCAGTGTAGCAATATTCTTGGGATGTCTGGTGTGAATCGCTCTCTTAAGGTCATGCCACAGCATTTCAATCGGGTTGAAGTCAGGACTCTGACTGGGCCACTCCAGAAGGCGTATTTTGTTTTGTTGAAGCCATTCTTTTGTTGAATTACTTGTATGCTTTGGGTCATTGGGAAATTTAATCTTGAATCCTTCCTAAATGATCTCAAACGGCTCCCATGGTACAGACTAAACCTAATCCCAGACCTGGACTGTGCAATTGAATACTTTCAATCTGAGCTCCTGAAAGTCTGGAACACCCATACCCTACTGCACAAAGTGCGAGTAAAAGGGGCCCACCCTGGGTTACAGCTGACCTCACACATATGTACCAGTTTAGAGACTCCCTGTGGTCAAATTTCAAGAGTACTTGATCCATGAACGATCACTGTGAATACTGAAAATACCGGAATGCATGCACAAAACAAACAAAAATGGCTAAAGCCCAATACTTCAATGAAAATTTAAGCAATAACATATCAAACCCTAGAAATTTTTGGAAAATCATAAGTTACTTACAAGCACCCCCGTCCACTCCCAACCGGCTGCTGTCAAAGTAAACAACCAAACTGTACAACACCCCCTAGATGTAGCAAATGCTTTTAATAATTATTTTGTAGGATGCGCCACCACCCTGATTGCTAAGCTAGGAAATGACACGCAATCAGAAAGGCTGCATGCAGGTCAGGCCCCACCAACTGTGCAAAGACCCCGTAATGCAGAGAAATTCAGTTTTAGACCAGTGCCTGTCAGTGTCATCACTAAACTTCTCCGAAACCAAAAAATGAAATACCAGTCTGGACCTGATCAAATCCCAGCAATGCTGCTGAAAATCAGTGCGCCAGCAATTGCAAAACCTGTCGCAACCCTAATCAATGAATCACTTGCGACTGGATACATACCCAAACTCTGGAAGACTGCAAGGATGGTACCATCCATAAAAGTGGAGACAATACTTTGGTATCCAACTACCGCCCGATATCACTGCTCTCTGTAATGTCAGAAATTCTGGAAAAATGTGTTTACACTCAATTACGTGATTATTATCAGTATCGGAACTATTTAACCCCAGATCAATCAGGCTTTCGTCCAAAACATTCAACTACAACCGCCCTTTTAAAAGTTTGTAATGATATCCAAGCGGGCATGGAACAAGGAAACCTAACTGGAGCCATCTTCCTTGATTTTGCCAAGGCCTTTGACACAGTAGACCATGGCATCCTATTACAAAACCTTAAAAACTCCGGTATTGGTGATAGCACGCTAACCTGGTTCCAATCGTATGTGTCTGATCGGTCACAATATGTGTCCATTTCTGACAGCACTTCCCTTCCCCTCCCAGTCACGTGCGGTGTACCCCAAGGCACATACTCGGACCCTTGCTATTAACAATATTCATAAATGATCTGCCCAATGTCTGCAAAGCCTCAACTGTACACATGTACGCAGACGACACTGTAATCTATACCAGCCAACCAAATCTCCCACAGCTGGAGGCCATGCTACAAGACCAATTCACAGGGGTCGAAAAGTGGATCGCAGATAAAACTTTTTCTAAATACTGACAAAACTGTTACAATGCTCTTTGGAACCGCACCTAAACTACACAAATTGCAAACACCCGATCTATGTGTGGGGACAAGATCAAAGGACACACTGACTACAGTCACTTCTCTCAAATATCTAGGTATGTGGTTAGACCCAAATCTATCTTTTGGCCCCCACATCGAAAAATTCTCATCTAAACTCTACCCCTAACTAGGTGCCCTGTACAGAAACAAATCCTACCTGAGCCCCGCGGTAAGAAAGCAGATTGTGCAACAAATGCTTATGCCAGCCATTGAATACGGAGATGTAGTGTAGCTGCCCCTCAATCACACCTCCAGAAACTTACTACATTGTATAACTCATTCTGCCGCTTTGTTCTACAATGTAACTACATGATCCACCATTGTGACATGTTAAAAGAACTAAACTGGCCATCACTGGAATCTAGACGCACCCTTCACCTTTCCAACCTGGTGTTTAAGAGCTTTTCTGGGAAGCTACCACCCTACCTGAATAGGCTGATTGCCCCAGCAGTTCCCCCATCCTATATCCTCAGATCCAGGACCAGCACCTTACTTGCAATACCGCACTACAAAAAGAAAGTGGCTCGATCCTCATTTTCCTAAAAAGCACCGCAAATATGGAATAACCTCCCAGATGCCATCAAATCTTCCCCCAGTCTAAAGTCCCTTAAGAGTTCCCTAACAAACCAGAATACGGAATGCACCTGTAAACATGTAACATAATGACTTAAAGTTCCTACATATTTATTTTTCTGTTAATCTGTATATTTGGTTTTGTGTTAATATCTTGCATTTTACTATGTTGTATTTCTGTAACCAATGTTCTTGAACCCAGGACATACTTGAAAACGAGAGAAATCTCAATGTATCCTTCCTGGTAAAATCCTTTATAAATAAATAGTCCTGTTGCATCACCCATCCTCTGCGGAGCTTCAGTTGGCGGACAGATGGTCTTCGGTTTTCCTGCAAAATGTCTTGATAAACTCTGGAATTACTTTGTCCATCAATGACAACAATCCGTCCAGGCCCTGAGGCAGAAAAGCAGCCCCAAACCATGATACTCCCTCGGCCATGTTTTACAGTGGGGATGAGGTTTTGATGTTGGTGTGCTGTGCCTTTTTTTCTCCACACATATTGTTGTGTGTTTTTTCCAAACATCTCAATTTTGGTTTCATCTGTCCACAGGATATTTTGCCAGTAGTGCTGTGGAACATGCAGGTGCTCTTTTGCAAACTTCAAACTTGCTGCAATATTGTTTTTGGACAGCAATGGCTTACTCCGTGATGTCCTCCCATGTACTCCATTCTTGTTTAATGTTTTCCTTATTGTAGATGTGTCAACAAAAATGTTAGCATGTGCCAGAGATTTCTGTAAGTTCTTCAGCTGACACTCTAGGATTCTTCTTTACATCATTAAGCATTCTGCGCTGTGCTCTTGAAGTCATCTTTACAGGACGACCACACCTAGGGAGAGTAGCAACAGTGCTGAACTTTCTCCATTTGTAGACAGTCTGTCTTACCGTGGACACATGAACATCAAGGCTTTTGGAGATACTTTTGTAACCTTTTCCAGCTTCATGCAAGTCAACAATTCTTGATCGTAGGTCTTCTGAGACCTATTTTCTGCGAGGCATGGTTCACATCAGGCAGTGCTTCTTGAAACCAGTAAACCCAAAACTGGTGTGTGTTTTTAAAGGGCAGGACAGCTTTCAGCAACACATCCAATAATATCACACTGATTGGACTCAAGGTTGGCTCACTCCTGGCTCCAATTAGCTCTTGGAGAAGTCATTAGCCTAGGGGTTCACATACTTTTTCCACCCTGCACTGTGAATGTTTACATGTTCTGTTCAATAAACACATGAAAACCTATAATGTTTGTGTTCTATTATTTTAAGCAGACTGTGTTTTTCAAATTGTTGTGACTTAGATGAAGATCAGTGCACATTTTATGACCAATTCATGCAAAACTCCACGTAATCCCAAAGGGTTCACATACTTTTTCTTGCAACTGTATATCATTGCAAAACTGCTACATGCATCTGAGCAAAAAAGCTTAAATTAATAAATCTAAAGATTTATATTTAATAAGGAGGTCCTCTTTGCCCAATTATCTTTGAATTAGTGTAGTTCTACCACATGAATACATTGTTATTTCTCAAACTTTGTGAAATATGCATATACTCCTTTATATATAGTTCTTTTGTTCAAAGAATAATCTAAGAAGGTCATATAAATCATTAGTGGTATAATTATTTATTGAGAAGTTATATTTTGTATTTCTCTGGAGTTAGTATGCTAATACATGCATTGCACGTTTCATTATTATTCTCTGCCTTACGAAATACAATATTTAATATTAAAATATGCAGCTGTATTTTTATCATTCCTGAAGAGCCAGCATTAACCTTCAAAGTCACTTTTGAGTTTAATATATAAGCTTTATGAAGAAATAATTTGTGCCATGTTAATATTCCAACACAATCAAAACATATACAAACATCAAAGCAGATATTATATTGTCTCATATAAATGTAACATGTGGAGGCAAAAAAGATAGATGAGCTTTAATGAAATTTCCTTGCTGCGACTGCAATTTCTTTTTAGTCACTGAGAGATTCTTATACAATCGGCTGATTAAAATGCAATTTGGTGGACCTTTTCACAACCTTCTAAGGTAGGGATGTGCACGTGTTTTTTTTCCTTTTGTTTCGTTTCGACACTTTCAGTTTTTCAAAAGTTTTGTTTCGGTTCGTTTCCGCCCATTTTTGTTTCGGCTCGTTTAGTTTCGGCTTGGTGTTTTGTATGGATTTTTAATTTCGTGAAATTGGGGAATTTCGGTCTTTCGGATCGTCTGTTCTATTCGTTTCAAAGGGTCCATCCTCGGATTTTCGTTTAGACGTATGGTATTTCGGATGCTCCGATAGTTCGGTCAATACGGTAATCCTGCCGATTCGTTCCTTCGGACTTATCGGTTTTTATGAAAGATCCTTCTTTACTTAGGAATAAATGTTAAAACAAATCCCCGTTTTAAAGTGTTTATTAAATATTTCAAAAACTGTTTATTATTTTCAATTGCAGCAAACAGACATTTTTCTTTTATTTATTTTTTAGGATTATTTTGCATTTTTTGTGAATTTTTGAGTTAATATTTAGGGTTCTTCCTAACTTATTTTAAATGTATAACAAGGTCTGTTTTTTCTTTGCAGAACATATACAGCTGGATTATCTTCTCACAGTCTTTCCGTATGTGTTCTGTTCGGCAATGAATTTTGATACAATACATTTTGTCAGTATCAGTACCATGGATAGTAACAAGCCTGCCATTATTCATGGTGCTGATATGAAGAAAGAGATGGATAATATGTGTTTCACCATCGGCGACGGTCCATGGTTCTGATTTGAGTCTGATCTGATCTGATCTCCTGTAAGTGAAAAAAATAAATGCTTTAAGATATATTTAATAAAAACGGGGATTTTGCACTGGAACAAGTGAAAAAAGTGACTGATGCTACGAAATTACGAAATCAGCAACAGAACCGAAACGGACTCGAAATGATCCGGAAATAGGTTGTCCGAAATGAACCGAAACGGAACCGAAATCGCGAATAGAACGAAAATGACTTGCGATTTTACAAATTTCATGTCCATATGAAATAACGAAATTTTTTCGTTTCGTATCAGGAAATATTTCGGATGGTGTGTATTTCGTTGCCAGTCCGGTTCGGAACATCGGACGAATCCATAGCACCGAATCGGCCCATTTCGTGAGAAAAATTAATCGGTACGAAACGCACATCCCTATTCTAAGACTTTGACAATGTTTTGTCTTGAAGTGCCAATAGCAAATTAACACTTTTGTTATGTGTCTCAGAGACTTCCTGTTTTCAGCCATAATGCCCAGAAGAGTCTTTCCAGCTTTTGCAGGGTTCTATAAGTGACATTTCCACTTTAATATACTGAAACAGACATCTAATCACAATGACTATCTTCACACTAGGGGATATCAGGCAGGGGAACTCTGGGAGCTATTTGATCGCAACCTACAGCTGTTCGTGGCAAAAGAAAGTGGTTGATCGCGATGCCCTCTGCATCGCGGGACCTAAGGCAAATAAGGGATTTCTTTTGCTGCAGTTACTTTGAGGTATTAAGTGATTTTTAGTTTAGAAAAAGCAATCATCAACAGAGTTTTAGAGTAGCTACTCATTTCTGAATAGCAGCTCAGTTGGGGAGAATGAGCTAAGTTGGAATATCACGTCCTCATCTAATTAATGGCTCGTATATAAAAACTTTAAATTTACAGCTCCACCCATTAATTTACAGTAAGCAGACTCAACATCCAAGCTACAAGCACAACTTTTAATACCTGCTGCAGAAGATGCTGTTTGCGCAACAGCTCCAGCCATTATCTTAATGTCTAGTTTGGAATTAGGCCCGTTGTCTATATAATTCAAATATTAACCCCTTGGATGCGAATGATATGCGCTGACTAGGGATGAGCTGTTCGGTTCGGACGGTTCGGAGTTCGACCCGAACTTTGGGTGTTCGAAAGTTCGCAAACTTCGAACTTTTTGGGTGTGTACGGTTCGAGTTCAAAAAAATAAAAGGAATTTTGAAAAAAGTATAGAAAATGCTTAAAAAAATTCTAAAAAATCTAGAAATAAAGAGACTCTTTACTGCAGAATATTATAAGCAATGGTTTATTAGATATTGAATTAAAAACTAATGTGTACGTGCAAAGATTCTCAACTCTAAATGACCTATGTTTTTCAAATGTCATAACAACAGATGTTTTAGTCTGGTCTAATCAATTTGATACATTGTAGATTATACTGAGGGTGAGGGGGTGGGGTGGTGTTTGCTTCTGATTGAGATTTGAGAAGTGTTAATTTCCCTCCTAAAACTTCTAATATGCTGTATTTCACCGCTGTGTGCTCAGCTCATTTTTACCGCTTTCATTCATCATGTTTAAACGCGATTTTGAAGCCACATTTTGTTAAATGACCGACATGTTAGATAGTTCTTTCCGGCAGACTCCGCAGATTCATAATATATCATTTTTATATATGTATACGTCCTGTCCTGGCTGTATATTATTAAAAAAATTTAATAAAAATTGAATTTTTAATCATCTGCAGTGTGTAAAGTGTTTTTTTTCACATTTTAACACATGAGCGTCTGCGGTTATGTTTTCTATGGAGTGCGCTTGTACAAAAATTAGAAATGGGAACTGGTTACATTTTGTGGGGGGAATTACGTGATTTATAGCAAACGCACAGCATAGAAAAAAATCATTAGTGCATCATCGTTCACATTATAATTGCAATGTGAACAATATTGCTTCATTAATAAAAATAACACACAAAAAAAAATACATGTTTTTATTTTCTTTTTTCTTTTTTTTACTTTATACCTGGTCATGTTTAGGGATGAGCTGTTGGGGTTCGGACGGTTCGGGGTTCGACCCTAACTTCGCCTGTTCGAGCAGATCGCGAACCCCGAACATTTCCGGGTGTTCGCTGCATGTTTGACCACAATGCATTTTCCCACTGCCTGAAGCTCGTAATTGGCTACAGCCTTGCACCTGACCACAGGTCTGGTGCAAGACTGGTTGAACACTATGCCAATCACCGCTCAATCATGGGCTCACAGAGCTAAGTCCCTCAGCACACTATATAAGGTTTCCACGCAGCGCTTCTGCACGCATTTCAGAGGAGATTTCAAAGAAGATAGTTGTGTGTGTTGTTACTGCCGGTCTGCCATGCTACTGGGGGGGTCTGGTGCATCTCATTTCGACCAAATATCAGGGAATTTAGGTGATGTGTGTCTTGTCACTGTGCCAGCAAGTTTTTTGGGGGTTTACAACTTTCTTTAAAACACTTGTGAATTAAGGTGATCTGTGTCTCGTCATACAAAAAGTACCACGCTCACGCTGTATTTTGGGGCTCACTAATTTCTTTAAAACACTTGGGAATTAAGGTGATCTGTCTCTTGTCACTGGCTGCCAGCTATCAGTGTGTCTCACTGAGTTATACCAGAGTTATTTAAATCTTTATACCAGAGTTGAATCAGAGTTCTGTATATATTAATCTGTATATCACTCACCATGTCAGAAAGAACAAAAAGGACAGTCAGACGCTCCCAGCCACAGATAAGAGGGAAAGCAGCCCCTGTGTCGGGAGGCTGTGTCTCTGGTCGTGGTGGACGTGGTGCAGCCTCTGCAGGGGCACACTGGTGCTGGCCGTCTTAAGCAGCAGCAGCAACATACAGAGGACTTGGTGGATTGGCTAACCAAGCCATCCTCAGAGTCCTCTGCCAGCGAGGCTTCTAGTGCTTTACAGTCGAACTCAGCTGCCAAAGCATCTAATGCAGTCTCCATGTCCACAGCTACTCCTGCCGTAGCCTCGCTATCACACACGAAGGAGTCAGCTGAATTGTTTGACTACAATGACAGAGACATGCAACCTAGAGGAAGGGGGTGCCAGTGATGACACACAAATAACTGGCACTCATGTTGCCCCAGCAGCTGCAGCATACTGCCAAGTTGGCTCCAGTGACGAGGAGATAGGGGGTGAAGATGACATTGATGATGATGAGGTCACTGACTTCACCTGGGTGCCAGATCGAACTGAGGAATCAAGTGAGGAGGGGGAGAAGGAGGAGGCACAGCAAACATGAGGCACAACATCCTCTGTGACCAACCGTAGCACTAGCCAGTCCAAGGCATCACATGTCAGAGCTGCTCCGGTGCAGAGCGCTGTTGTCTCAAAGAATACATGGAGGAACTCTGCTGTCTGGGAGTTCTTTAAGAAATGTGCAGCAGACCCCACCATTGCTATTTGTAATCTATGTCAGAGGAGGCTGAAGCGTGGGATAAACACCGGACGCTTGGGTACCACGTGCTTGAGGCGACATATGAACAAGTGCCACACATCCCGTTGGGGCAAAACTTTGCGTAGGTCCTCCTCCTCCTCCACATCTGTCTCTACCCACACTGTATGTCCTGCCATGCAATTGCCTACAACCTCCACCGACAGGGATGATGCTACAGTAATGGATGTACCAGCAGGTCCTTCCTCACAATGTGACATCATCCCAGTAGCTGAAGATTTACGCAGTCAGATTACGTTGCCGCAGCGAAAGAAAAAATATAGTCCCAACCATTCCCAAGCACAGCATCTAAATGCCAGCTTAGCAAAATTACTCGCATTGCAGCTGCTGCCTTTCCAGTTGGTGGACTCTGCTCCCTTCCGTGAATTTGCTGAATGCGCTGTACCACAGTGGCAGGTTCCAAAACGCCATTACTTTTCACGCAAGGCCATTCCATCACTATACCAGCACGTGGAAGACAATGTTATCCAGTCATTGGGAAAGGCAGTCAGCAGCAAGGTGCATGTCACTTTAGACACATGGTCCAGCAAGCATGGACAAGGTCATTACATTTCCTTCACGGCACACTGGGTAACTCTGATTGCAGCTGGGAGGGATCCAAGACAGGGCTCTGTGCTGGAGCATGTTCATCCACCACGCCTCCAGAAAGCTGCTTGTATGAGGTCTGTCTGCTCCACCACCACCACCTCTTCCTCCTCCTCCTCCTCCTTCTCTGTCTCTGGCGAAGTGGCAGTTAAACCCACGCCTGACAGGGTCTACGCAATGGCTCAAGCAAAAAGATGCCATACTGTGCTTGAGCTGGTTTGTTTAGGGGACAGGAGCCACACCGGGTCAGAAATGTTGTCAGCTCTGCAGGGGCAGGTGCAGAGATGGTTTACACCACGCCAGCTTGAGCTGGGAATGATCGTCTGCGATAATGGCAGCAACCTTCTCTCCACCCTACGCAAGGGTAAATTGACGCATGTACCATGCCTAGCACATGTCCTAAATCTGGTGGTACAGCGTTTCCTAACCAAGTACCCAGGGCTGCCAGAGATTCTCATCCAGGCCAGAAAAATCTGCAGCCACTTCAGACGGTCATTTCCAGCAAACGTTCGCCTGGCAGAAATTCAAAGAGAATTCCACCTTCCCACAAACGGTCTGATCTGTGACATGCCCACCAGGTGGAACTCGACATTAGCAATGCTGCAGCATCTGCACAAGCAGCAGAGGGCCATCAACGAGTACCTGTGTGAGTATGGCACAAGGACAGGTTCAGGTCAACTTGTTTTTTTCCCCCCTGCAGTGGCTGATGATCAAGGATGCATGCACTGTACTGTCACCATTTGAGGAGGCAACGAGGATGGTGAGCAGGGACAGTGCATGCATCAGTGACACAATTCCTTTAGTGTTCCTGCTGGAGCACACTCTGCGGGGAATTATAGATGTGGCTCTAGAGGCAGAGCAGCGGGAGGAAGAGGAGGCCTTCCCTAGCTCTCAAGGCCCCAGTCTTTCCACAGACAGCATTCCAGCGGGTCCTACTCAGATCAGACAGGAGGAGAATGAGGAGGAGGACTATTTAAGTAGTGGGGGCATTGAAGGTGGGGATTCCTCAAGGCAGGGTTTTGTGTGTCCAGAAACAGAAGGGCTTGTGCGTGGCTGGGTGGAGGAAGTGCACGATACGGTCATCCTCATTGACCAGGAAGACTCGGCAGCTAATGCCACCTCCAACCTACGCTGCATGGGCTCCCTAATGATGCAAAGCCTGCTAAAGGACCCCAGGATTCGTGCTATCAAGGAGGGGGATCATTACTGGTTGGCAACCCTTCTTGATCCACGATACAAGGGGAAAGTTGCAGAGCTCATCCTGCCGCACAGAGGGAGCACAGGATGACAAAACTTGAGGACGCTCTAAAGCGGAACTTGTGTAACACCTTTCCAGGCACTGTTAGATTACCAAGTGCTGACACACGTGCTTCTGAGGCTGCAGGTGATCAGAGTAATAGCGGTGAAGGCCAGGGCCGCTTGACTGATGCATTTTTAAATTTTATTAGTCCTCGACGCCCAGGGACGTCAAATGTAGGCACCCATTGCCAGCGTCTTCACCATATGGTGCAGGACTACCTAGGGGCAAGGGCAGACCTGGATACCTTTCCAGCAGATAATCCACTGGTTTACTGGGTTTTGAGATTGGATCATTGGCCAGAATTTAGCCAATATGCTATGCAGCTACTAGGTTGCCCTTCATCTAGCGTGCTTTCCGAAAGGACGTTCAGTGCCGCTGGAGGTTTTGTCACAGACAAAAGAGTGCGTCTGTCCACCGATTCTGTAGACCGGCTGACATTTATAAAAATGAATCAGTCCTGGATCAGCAGCTATCAATCCCCTGATGCTGAAATAATGGAATAGATAGGGGATGTCCTCTTCTGCATTCACAAAACCTCCACCACTGAACTCTTCCACAATACCACAAAAGGTTGACGGTGTGAAGGCACTTGCTGCCATGAAAGGCACAATATCTGGCTGCACTGACGCCCATTTAAAAAAAACAAAAAAACTTTTCAATATCGGACCACATGGTCCACCCCTGCACTCTTCCACAATACCACAGAAGGGGTTACTGTATGATGATACTTGCTGGCCTGGCACCAAAGGCACAATATCTGGGTGCACTGCCATTGACGCCTGTATCAGATTCATATCCTCAGAGGGGTTACGGTGTGACGGCACTGTTGCCGACGCTAAAAGCCCAATTTTAAAGCACCTATTGTTACTTTCATCCAAAGTCTGCATAAGTTTCACTATAATTTAGCCAAAAAAAACACTAAACTTTTTCTGCGCGTCCTAAAATGTCTTTTCATACAGGCTTCCGCCCCAAGCAGTTGTTTATGGATAGATTAAAGGAAAAGCATTTACCGTCAGATGAAACGTCATTTATTTGTTTTTAAGTGTTTGTATACATCCTAGAAATCCGCCACTTCACGGGCAGGTTATGGGGACCTCCTAGGCACGATATTTGAAGGAATTTTTTGTTTTTATTTTTAACCCTTATTTCATGGAAAACTCACTGTCCCTTTAAAAACGTTTTTTTTAAACTTTTTGTCCTTGTTTCCTGTCCCCCAGGGCACTACCCGGACCCCCATACACCTTTTATGGCAAATATGTAGCATATATGTCCTCTTGGAGGGCACTCTAAAAAACCGAATTTTCAGCCCCATTGACTCGCATGGGGGTTCGGGTTCGGTCCCGATCAAATGGCAAGTTCGGGCTCATCCCTAGTCATGTTGGGTATCATTCAAAAGGCCATGCTCAGGCCTTTCGATTGACACCCTCCATGACCCACTAGATGCCTGGAGATATCAGGGTTCAAATGAACCCCCTATCTCCACCAGGGGGTTGGCCTGGGCATTATATAAAATGCATGATGTGAGCTGGCCTGGGCAATATATATATATATATATACGCGTGATGAAAATTTGCAAAGGATAAGGCACGCAAAGTGAAATTTTGATGCGTCTGAAATTGAAACTTACGTGACAACGCTTATTTTTTTTTTCCGTTAATTTATATTTGTTCAATACAGTTAATTTTAATTTGTTTAATAGAGTTAATTTAAAATGGTTTAATACAGTTTATTTATATTTATTTTACCTTTACTATTGGTGCTTTTCAAACTTTATTCTTAAGTAAAAAGAAATTTAACAGTTTCATGTTGTGTCGTTTTTTTTTGGGGGGGTGCAAGTAGCTGGTCTTGCCTAGGGCGCAAAATAGTCTAGCACCGGTCCTGACCGCATGGTCCACCCCTGCACTCTTCCACAATACCACAGGGGGGTTACTGTATGATGGCACTTGCTGGCCTGGCACCAAAGGCACAATATTTGGCTGCACTGCCACTGACGCCTGTATCAGATTCATATCCTCAGAGGGGTGAGACTGTGTGACGGCACTGTTGCCGACGCAAAAGGCCCAAATTTAGGCTAGGGTCAAACGAACGCATTTTTCACAGCGAACGTCAAAAAGTGCGTCCGAAAGCATTGAGGTGTTTTTTCACGGAAAGCGCTTAAACGGTCATACGATGTGCATTTTTGTGCGTCATTTTTTTACAGGTCCAAACCAGGAAACTTTGGGTGTCTGGACGTTATGTTGGCCGGACATGAGCAGCGTCTGCCATCCTAATCACGCACACACGCCGCTATGCGGACGCAGCGCAATCTGTACGTCAGTACTAGCGGTTCAGCGTTCTCGAAAAATGCGTTCATTTTCCACTTGCGTTGCGCGGCCGGACTTTCGTGCGGCCGTACTTCATATATTGGCCTTCCTTGCGTGTCATTTGCTGCTAGTGCGCCATGATTAAGTGCGCCTAAACGCACGTTAAAAGTGCGCTAGTCTGACCCCAGCCTTAAAGCACCTATTGTTACTTTCATCAAAAGCCTGCATAAGTTTCACAATAATTTAGCCAAAAAAATCACTAAACTTTTTCTGCGTGTCCAAAAAGGTCTCCTCTTTTCATTAGACATGTGCACAGCACAAAGTTTCGTTTTGAACTAATGGATTAGTACTAAAATGCAATTTATTTAGTTGCTAAAGTAATCTGTTTTCAGTTCTTTAGTATGAAAACTAATTTCATTCATCTGAAAACCAGTGGATGCAATTATTATTGTAGTGGCTCCTCAGAGTGCCGAGATCGCTGCTTTTTACAGTATCTCTCACTCTCAGCACAATGTGTCAGGCAAAGCTGTTACAGTAACTGACTGCTGCTCATCACAGTGCTCAGAGTTTCAGTAAAACTAGTAAATAATATTTTTATATATAAAAAGGAGGTTATAACAATATTATTTCCTTGTTTTACTGAAACTGAGCTCTGTTACAGTTACTGTAACAGCTGAGCCTGATACATTGTACGGAGAGATAATATAACAAGCAGCCGATCTCACCGCTCACAGCCACTGGATATAGAGGGCTAAAAAAAGGCTCCTCTCTGTATAATGTATATAACCTCCTCCTGCATTAATACCCCTCTCTGTATAATGTATAGAACATCCTCCTGCATTCATTAATGCCCCTCTCTGTATAGAACATCCTACTCAGTAGGACCTACTGCATTGGCATGTGGAGGGTGCAGAATTTCGGAATGCAATGCTTATCCAGCACAGGAGAGGGAACTTTTACTTAAACTTTGCATCTCTGTGGGGGAGAGAGACAGGAATATAAAAGCAGGGGAGAGGGCAAATATTAACATTAATCGGTCTGAAAGCTCAGAGAAGAGATGACTGGTGCAAATTTATTTTTATAATAAAATTAAGCACTTTAAATCCAGGGAAAACATTCAAATAAATCACACTGACAGCTCATAATAACAGAGTAACTGTGAGTTGGATACTAAATGTATCAGACGTAAAAAAAAAACCTTTATAACAAGCAGCACTGGGAGAGGAGAGGGACTTTATATAAAATGTGTAGTATAGATGAGGAAAGGGGGATAGTGCTCCTGGATAATATAAAATGTTTCAGACATAAGCCCCTATTATGCAGAGCGGGAGGGGAGATAACACACATTTTATAAAGTCCCGCTCTTCATTACTGGTCTTCATTACTGGTCTCCTTCACTCAATGTAATATCACAAAAAGGACAAACTAAAATATAGTGCATTTCATTTTAGTTTTTCGTATTGAGCAGTTTCGTATCTCGAGTCATACTAAAACTAAATTATCCCAAAAGTACTAAAACGAATGCACATGTCTACTTTTCATACAGACTGCCGTCCCAAGCAGTTGTTTATGGATAGATTAAAGGAAAAGCATTTACCGTCATTCGAAACATTTTTTTGTTTTTAAAATGTTTTTATACATCCTAGAAATCCACCACTTCACGGGCAGGTTATGGGGACCTCCTAGGCACGATATTTGAAGGAATTATTCGTTTTTATTTTTAACCCTTATTTCATGGAAAACTCACTGTCCCTTTAAAAAGTTTTTTTTTTAACTTTTGTCCTTGTTTCCTGTCCCCCAGGGCACTACCCGGACCCCCATACACCTTTTATGGCAAATATCTAGCATATATGCCCTCTTGGAGGGCACTCTAAAAACCGAATTTTCAGCCCCACTGACTTGCATTGAGTTCGAGTTCGGGTTCGGATTTGAACATTTGGAAAGTTCGGGTTCTGCTCCGAACCGAACTCGGGGAGTGTTCGGCTCATCCCTAGTGCTGACGTCCTCATGTGTCACCGCTGTGTGTGGAGGACATCCCCCCACGCGTCATCGCGTCTCCGTTCCCTCCTGCGCGATACTCTTTGTCCAGGGTCCCACAGTGGTCTGACGTCCTTGAAGTCACAACCCTCCCGGCACACTGATGTCATTGCACCAGGTGCAATGCTGTCAGTTTCAGGTGCCCCCCGCCAGAGCAGGGGTTGCAGTGCTCTGTAGGAAAATGAAGATCAAGCCACTTTCTGTTTGTATTGTGGTACTGCAAGGAAGGTGCTGATTCTGGATCGGAGGTTATAGGATGTGGGAACTGCTAGGGGAAGCAGTCTATTGAAGTAGGGTGGTAGCTTCCCAGAAAAGCACTTAACCTCCAGGTTAGAAAGGTGAAGGGGGAGTCTAGATTCCAGCGACGGCCAGTTTAGCTCTTTTAACATGTCACAATGATGGGTCACGTAGTTTTGAGTATTGAGGCATGTTAATAGGGAGCTCTTGAGTGACCTAAGTCTGGGCGAAGATTTGACGATGTCTGGGAGGTTATTCCATAACTGCGGCACTCTGTAGGAAAATGAGGATCGAGCCACTTTCTAGACTCCAGCGATGGCCAGTTTAGCTCTTTTAACATGTCACAATGGTGGGTCATGTAGTTACATTGTAGCACAAAGCGGCGTAATGAGTTATACGATGTAGTAAGTTTCTGAAGGTGCGTTTGCGGGGCAGCTGCCTTTACTACATCTCCATATTCAGTAGCAGGCATAAGCATCTGTTCTACTATCTGTTTTTTTACTGCAGGAATCAGGAAGGATTTGTTTCTGTATAAGGCACCTATTTTGGGGTAAAGTTTAGATGAGAGTTTTTCCATGTTGGGGCCAAAGGATAGATTATGGTCCAACTACATACCTAGATATTTGAGAGAAGTGACTGTGGTCAGCGTGCCATTTGATTTTGTCCTGACGCGTAGATGGGACGTTTGTAATTTATGTAGTTTAGGTACTGTTCCAAAGAGCATCGTAACAGTTTTGTCAGTATTTAGAAAAAGTTTGTTATCTGAAATCAACTTTTCTACCTTTGTGAATGGTTCTTGCAGCACGGCCTCCAGCTGTGGGAGATTTGGTTTGCTGGTATAGATTACGGTGTTGTATGCGTACATGTGTACAGTGGAGGCTTTGCAGACATTGGGCAGATCATTTATGAATATTGTGAATAGCAGGGGGCCGAGTATTGAGCCTTGGGATACACCGCATGTGACTGGGAGGTGGAGGGAAGCGCTGACAGAAATGGGCACATATTGCAATAGATCGGATGCATACGATTGAAACCAGGTTAGCGTGCGATCACCAATACCGGGGTTTTTAAGTTTTTGCAATAGGATGCCATGGTCTAATTTGTCAAAAGCCTTGGCAAAATCAAGGAAGATGGCTCCAGTTAGGTTTCCTTGTTCCTTGCCAGCTTGGATATCATTGCAAACTTTTAAAAGGGAAGTTGTAGTTGAGTGAAATTGGACAAAAGCCAGATTGATCTGGGGTTTAGTAGTTTGAGTATTGATAATAATCACATAATTGCGTGTAGGCACATTTTTCCCAAATTTTTGTCATAACTGAGAAATGATATCGGACGGTAATTGGATACCAAGTATTGTCGCCATTTTTATAGATCTGTGCCACTCTCGCAGTCTTCCAGTGTTTGGGTATGTATCCAGTCACCAGTGATTCATTGATTAGGGTTGAGACAGGATTTGCAGTTTCCGGCGCACTGATTTTCAGCATTATGAATTTTTAATTAGACTACATGTAGACAGGAGTGTTATGAGGAGCTTCCTCTTTCGCATTGGGTTTCCAATCTCTACTGTGGACCTAAGACATCTCTGGATTTGCATAGTCGCATAGTCTTCTTGTTTGTTCATATTTTCTGTGTCTGTTGATAAATTTATTCATGTTTAAAAGAACCATCAAACCATTATGCTTGTGTAGCGCTGAGTTAGTCTGGATCTATGGACTGAGTTGTTGCTGCCACTAGAGGGAGACAGAGCTTAGACATGTTAAGGACTATGCTGGACTAAAAGACTATCTCCCAGAGACCTTTGTGAAGAGGACAGGAAGTGGGCATGCTGGCGCCAGGATAGACTTCAGGAGCCTCGTGCATGGCGTGGGCAGAGCGAGCTCAGCAGCTGGACAAGTAGCTTTAGTGGCGGTTACTGAGACATGGTTCAGTGAGAAAAATAACTGACATAATACCAGGGTACTCTTTATATAGAAAAGACAGAAGGTAGGAAAGGAGGAGGAGTGGCCCTGTATGTGAAAAACAACATAAAAACGAACCAAATAAAAGTGAGCGAGGTGAACATAGAGTCAGTTTGGGTTACGCTAACATTTGGCAATCATACAGTAGCTCGTGTAGGTGTGATCTATAGACCCCCTGGACAAGTAGAAGAGCTAGATAATCTGCTGGTTGAGGACATAGCCAAAATGGCAATGAAGGGGGAAGTTATTATCATGGGGGACTTTAATCTTCCTGATGTGAACTGGAAAACGAAAATAGCTGGGTGCACCAGGAGTACAAATATTCTAAACTCCTTACTGGGATTATCTCTAACACAAGTAGTTGAGAAGCCGACCCGTAAAGAGGCCATATTGGATTTAATACTCACAAATGGAGGTTTGGTATCGGACGTTGTTGTAGGTGAAAATTTGGGATCTAGTGATCAGTCAGTGTGGTTTAATATAAGAACAGGGATGGAGCCGCACCACACAAAAACAAAAGTTTTAGACTTTAAAAAAAACAGATTTTTCTAAAATGAGATTTTGTGTGAAGGAGTCATTATCAGACTGGAGGAGTTTAAAGGGAGTCCAGGAGAAATGGGATTATTTAAAGGAAGCATTATTGAAGGCCACAGGAAATTGCATTCAGCTTGTTAGCAAAAACAAAAAAGGGAAGAAACCACTGTGGTACTCTGCAGAAGTGGCCAAAATAGTGAAGCACAAAAAGACAGCATTCAATAATTAAAAATAAACTCAGGCAAACCTATAAGATTAGGCAGAAAGAGGCAAAACAATTTATAAGAGCTTCCAAAGCACACGCAGAAGAGAAAATTGCTCAGTCAGTAAAAAAGGGGGACAAAACATTTTTTAGATACATAAACGAGAAAAGAAAAGTAAAACAAGGATTAGTTAGATTAAAAACAAAGGAAGGAAGGTATGTAGAAGAGGATAAAAGTCTCGCTGACTGCCTCAATGAATATTTTTGTTCAGTCTTTGCAGAAGAAAAGGAAGGAAAGGGACCTCAGTTAGGAGAGAACACTAAAGAGACATTTACATATGAGTTTACAGAGGAGGAGGTTCTACAGCAGCTGTCTAAAGTAAAGACAAATAAGTCAATGGGGCCTGATGGGATCCACCCTAAATTATTAAAAGAGCTCTGTGATGTAATAGCAAAACCGTTAACAAGGATTGGTTAAATAAATCTGGTAACGGGAGTTGTTGCAGAAGACTGGAAATTAGCATAGGTTGTGCCCATTTACAAGAAGGGTAGTAGGGCGGAATCGGGGAACTATAGGCCAGTTAGTCTTACGTCAGTAGTGGGGAAATTAATGGAAACCATGTTAAAGGAAAGGATTGTTGAACATCTAAAAACACATAGATTACAAGATCAGAAACAACATGGGTTTACCTCAGGGAGATCATGCCAAACTAATCTTATTGATTTTTTTTGATTGGGTAACAAAAATAATAGACACAGGTGGTGCAGTAGACATTGCTTATTTAGATTTCAGTAAGGCTTTTGATACTGTTCCGCATAGAAGGCTTATCAATAAATTGCAATCTTTGAGCTTGGATTCCAATATTGTTGAATGGATTAGGCAGTGGCTGAGTGACAGGCAACAGAGGGTTGTGGTAAATGGAGTTTATTCGGCGCAAGGTCGTGTTACCAGTGGGGTACCTCAGGGGTCAATACTTGGACCCATTCTCTTTAATATTTTTATTAGTGATATTGCAGAAGGTATTAATGGAAAAGTATGTATTTTTGCTGATGACACAAAGATTTGCAACAGGGTTGACGTTCCTGGAGGGATCAGCCAAATGACAAATGATTTAGGTAAACTAAAAAAATGGTCGGAGTTGTGGCAATTGAGTTCTAATGTGGATAAGTGCAAGATAATGCACCTGGGATGTAAAAACCCAAGGGCTGAATATAGAATATTTGATACAGTCCTAACCTCAACATCTGAGGAAAGGGATTTAGGGGTCATTATTTCAGAGGATCTAAGGGTAAGTAGTCAATGTAATAGAGCAGCAGGAAATACTAGCAGAATGCTTGGTTGTGTAGGGAGAGGTATTAGCAGTAGGAAAAGGGAAGTACTCATGCCACTGTACAGAGCACTGGTGAGACCTCACTTGGAGTACTGTGTGCAGTACTGGAGACCGTATCTCCAGAAGGATATAGACATCTTAGAGAGAGTTCAGAGAAGGGCTACTAAAATGGTGTACGGCTTTAAGGAGAAAAGTTACCAGGAAAGGCTTAATGATCTTAACATGTACAGCTTGGAAAAAAGACGAGACAGAAACATTTAAATACGTAAAGGGAATCCACAAGGTAGAGGAAGGGAGTATATTTAAAAAGAAACAAAATAGCAAAACAAGAGGACATAGTCTTAGATTAGAGGGGCAAAGGTTTAAAAGTAACATCAGGAAGCATTATTTTACTGAGAGGGTGGTGGATACATGGAACAGCCTTCCAGTTGAAGTGGTAGAGGCCAAAACAGTAATTGAATTTAAGCAAGCATGGGATAGGCATAAGGCTATCCTAAACAAAAGATAAATCCAGGTAAAGTATCCATGTAATTGGGCAGACTAGATGGGCCGCAAGGTTCTTATCTGCCAACATTTTTCTATGTTTCTACATTGTCCGGGATCACAACCAGGCTGGAGCGTTGACCGAGGCGTATCCAGTACTGGAGATTGGGGACGGAGTGTGCATCATCGCATACCACATTCCGCTGAGCAGCTCAGAGGACAACCAGGTTCCAGAAGGACCTCGAGTAACGAGGCCGCGGATCGAACGAGAGTGCAGGCGGCGGATCGGTTCCTGTTGCAGAGATTCGGCATCGGAAGAGCAGATTCGTTGGCACCGGGTTCCAGTCGGTGGAGAGAGATCCTTTGGTCGAGTCATTGGTTCTGGACAGTGTTCGCCGGATGGATGAGAGGCCTCAAGGCCTACGGTTCCGAGAAAGTGCACACTTGGTTGATTGCTTCAATTCACAGGGCCCCAACATTGACTAGTCAAAGATATTTTCGTTCATTCACTGGCCAGTTGAATCTAGTACCCAGGTACCCTAAGACACCAATTTATGAGCCTTTTTGAACGGGACTTAAACTCACAAACTGAGGGGTATTAACCGTTTCTTTCCCGCGTTGAGCATTACATCATTTAACCCAGCTTAATCTTTACGCTTCAAAGTATATGTGTATTCAATGCCACTTTATTGCTTCAGTAAAGTACATAATCTAGAAAATCCACAACAGTGTGCTGGTGTATAGTAATTCTTAGTGCGGTGAGACTATCCTGGGTTTATTCAGCGGCTCCTCCGGGGGTGAGCCCTAAACTTGTTTCTGACCTTTTATATTTGTAATGTCAAGGACCTCAACATTCTCACTCAGTACTGTAAATTTAGTGAATTTTTACTCTTTTACTGAGATATCCAGTTGAAATCTACCAGCTCCATATTAAGCAGGGACCTGAATATAACTAATTTGGTTATTACTAGGGGGATATTTTCTGTCCATAGTTTGCTTTGAATAGACAGTCTTCCTGTGTTTCATCACAGAAAAAATCTTCAGCCAAGAAAAAGATAGCAATGCTATAAGAATATCACATTACAAAACCACTAGTTTGAAAATTTAATTTTGAAATAAAAGTTTTGCATGCAAACATCACTATCTAGTTTTCCTTCAGGGTCTGAATTTAATTTAAGAAAATGTATTGTCTCAGTCAAGTCATTGCACATTTCCCTCATGTTGCAAAGAAATCTTTGTTAAATGAAGGCCATCACTGTATCTTTTCTTCATTGTTTTTAATTAAATTTTGGAAATCTGCTTAGCATGCAAACAAACTAGTAATCCTATTATTTTTCAAAAATGAAAATGGGATTTGTTTTGTAAGGAAACAGATGAATATCCAAAGATGATACGTTATAATGTGGTGTCAAAATATAAATTTTGTCATTTATATTCATAATTAACATGTGTAACATCTTTAATATTTCAGGAACATAAACTGTTGGTCAGAAACTATTAAAAAAATATACTGATAAGTTTCAGTATGTTGCTGTTGTATATTTTAGAAAAATAGGCTGTAGGACAGGTCCTTTTAAACCCTTCACTATCAAGAATGGGTATACTTGACCCACATGCTGGTTGCCGAAAAACAAGTATACTAGATTTGGTCTCATTCTGGAGCAATGCCAAGGAATTTTATTTATTCCAAATTATATTCAGCTGCAAATCAACTCCAGAAAAAGCTCCCTAATTTTCAGCAACTCAGGCATGAAGGCCAAAGTGTTAAAACAACTGATTCCAAGCTGCCCAAGCTTTCTTCTGCTCAAGTAAAAATGGAACCCAAGCTGGAGAGGTAGTAACACTTTTTGGTCAGGAGATGGCACCCTGTCAAATATTGCATACAAACTGCAAATGTGCTTTTATGATTTGTAGGCACAGGTTCTTTGTATGACTACTGCAAATTTTTTTATGGAAACAACTTGACAATAAAGGGGTTAATCATGATTTATTTAGGCTTGATGAGGCACTAGGCACTCCAAAAATGTTGCTTCCCAAACCCAAATTACTATAAACACATACTGTACATAAAAATGAAATTGTTATGTATACTAATCTTGCTCAAAACAACTTTAGCTCATGAAAACTCTCCCATATCTGCGTGTTCTTTGTGTTAAAAGCTGCCTGTTAGCAGTTTGGTTAAGTAAAAAAAAAAAAAACCCTTGCAAAGAACTCTCCATACTGCAGCATGGGGAGTGATTTATGGCTCCCACAGCAACAGAAGAACGCCCCTCAATCAAAAAATCCCTACAGACTTCCAAATGACTCCCAGATCTTAACAGATAGGGATGCCGGATGCTTGGTAAGATTCAACTGTTAACCTTTCCCTAAAGTGTTGTGATTAGCCCCTGCAAGCGACAGCTAAGGAAATATAGTTCTTTAGGGGTGGAAGGGGATATATAAATATACATATTTGTGTGGTTGAATGTTTGCACTGAAGCTGGAGGAAAAACCTTTTCAGCCTTTCAGAGTTCATACAGCAAGCATCCTTGCTACCTGAACACTCGCCCCCTCCCTATAAGCCTTCTCACGCTATGGTGTCAATCACAAAGCTTAAATGTTTAACCCCTCCCATGTAGAGAGAGGAAGCAAAAAATATGGCCACCTCCATGAGAAGAGCAGCCAGATTAGGACCTACAAAAACTCACAAAACTCCATTGGAAGTTGTAAATTAAAAGGATTTACTGGTTGAATTAAATTACAGCAAGTCAGAAACCAAATATCTCTATAACAGATGGTCGGTGCACTATAAAATAAATGTTCTCGGGGCACCAGTAGGGATGAGCTGTTCGGTTCGGAGTTCGCATCGAACATAGCCTGTTCGCAAACTACGAACATTTCCGCTTGTTCGCTGCGTGTTCGCCCACAATGCACTTTTCCACTGGCCTGAAGCTTGTAATTGGCTACAGCCTTGTACCTGACCACAGGTCAGGAGCAAGACAGGTTCAAGACTATGCCAATCACGGCTCAGAGTCCTGATTGGGCACATTTTGCCCAATCATGGGCTCACAGAGCTAAGTCCCGCAGCACACTATATAAGGTTTCACACAGCGCTTCAGCATGCGTTTGAGAGGAGATTTGAGAGGAGATTGTTGATGTGTGAGTGTGTGTGTGGAGTACTGTGTGCAGTACTGGAGACCGTATCTCCAGAAGCATATAGACATCTTAGAGAGAGTTCAGAGAAGGGCTATTAAAATGGTGTACGGCTTTAAGGAGAAAAGTTACCAGGAAAGGCTTAATGATCTTAACATGTACAGCTTGGAAAAAAGACGAGACAGAGGAGATAGAAACATTTAAATACGTAAAGGGAATCCACAAGGTAGAGGAAGGGAGTATATTTAAAAGGAAACAAAATAGCAAAACAAGAGGACATAGTCTTAGAATAGAGGGGCAAAGGTTTAAAAGTAACATCAGGAAGCATTATTTCACTGAGAGGGTGGTGGATACATGGAACAGCCTTCCAGTTGAAGTGGTAGAGGCCAAAACAGTAATTGAATTTAAGCAAGCATGGGATAGGCATAAGGCTATCCTAAACAAAAGATAAATCCAGGTAAAGTATCCATGTAATTGGGCAGACTAGATGGGCCGCAAGGTTCTTATCTGCCAACATTTTTCTATGTTTCTACATTGTCCGGGATCACAACCAGGCTGGAGCGTGGACCGAGGCGTATCCAGTACTGGAGATCGGGGACGGAGTGTGCATCATCGCATACCACCTTCCGCTGAGCAGCTCAGAGGACAACCAGGTTCCAGAAGGACCTCGAGTAACGAGGCCACGGATCGAACGAGAGCTAAGTCCCGCAGCACACTATATAAGGTTTCACACAGCGCTTCAGCATGCGTTTGAGAGGAGATTTGAGAGGAGATTGTTGATGTGTGAGTGTGTGTTCTCACTGCCAGTCTGCCACCAGCTACTGGGGGGGGGGGGTCTCATTTCTACAAAAAGTCTGGGACTTGTTGTAATCTGTGTGTTCTCACTGACACCCAGTATTTTGGGGGGTCAGTAATTTCAACAAAATATTTGTGAATTGAGGTGATCTGTGTCTTGTCACTGCCACGCAGTATTTCGGGGGTCAATCATTTCTACAAAATATTTGTGAATTGAGGTAATCTTTGTTTTGTCACTGCCACCAGCAACTATTTTGGGGGTCAGTAATTTCTACAAAATATCTGGGAATTGAGGTAATCGGTGTCTTCTCAATGCCAGCTATCAGGGGGTCCTACATACTTCTAGCAGATATCTGCGAATTGTAATCTGTGTCTGGTCACTGTTGCCAGCTATCAGGGGGTCTCACTGACTTGTAGCAGATTTCTGCAAACTGTAATTTGTGTCTTGTCACTGCCACCCATCAGGGGGTCTAACTGATTTATAGGAGGTTTCTGAGAATTGTAATCTGTGTCTTGTCACTGACTGCCAGCTATCGGGGTGTCTCACTGAGTTATACCAGAGTTCTGGAAATCTTTAATCTTTATACCAGAGTTGAATCAGAGTTCTGTATATCTTTAATCTATATATCACTCACCATGTCAGAAAGACCGAAAAGGACAGGCAGACGCTCCCAGACACCAATAAGAGGGCAAGCAGCCTCTGTCGGGAGACTGTTCCTCTGGTCATGGTGGACATGGTGCATCCTCTGCAGGGGCACGCTTGTCCTTTCTAACTGGTGCTGGCCGTCTTAAGTAGGGATGAGCTGTTCGGTTCGATCAGTTCGGAGTTCGATTCGAACTTTGGCCGTTCACAAATGTCGAACTTTTTGGCGTGTTCAGTTCGAGTTCACAAAAAAAATATAAATTTTGAAAAAAGTATAAGAAATACTTAAAAAGAATACTAAAAAATCTAGAAATAAAGAGACTCTTTACTGCAGAATATTCTAAGCAATGGTTTATTAGATATTGAATTAAAAACTAATGTCTAAGTTCAAAGATTCTCACCTCTAAATGACCTGTATTCTCAAACGTTGTAAACAACAGGTGTTTTTAGTCTGGTCTAATGAATGTGATACATTGTATGTAGAATCAAAGTGTGGTGTGTCTCCTGATGTAGCAAACCACACCTGTGCTTCTGAGAAGTGTTCATTTCTCTATTAAATCTTCCTCTGATATGCTGTTTAACCCCTTAGCACATTTTTACTGCTTTCGCTCATTATGTTTAAACGCGATTTGAAGCCACATTTTATTAAATGACCCAGACATATTAGATATCGTTCTTTCCGGCAGAATCCGCAGATTCATAATCTATAATTTTTATATGTATACATCATGTCCTGCCTGTATATTATGACAAAAAAATGCAATAAAAATTGAATGTTTAATCATCTGCAGTGAGTAAAGTGTTTTTTTTCACATTTTAGCACATGAGCGTTTGCGGTTATGTTTTCTATGGGGTGCGCCTGTACAAAAATTAGAAATGGGGACTGGTTACATTTTGTGGGGGAATTACGTGATTTATAGCAAACGCACCCCATAGAAAAATAATCAGTGCAGCATCATTGTTCACATTATAATTGAAATGTGAACAATATTGCTGCATTAATAAAAATAACACAAAAAAAATACATGTTTTTATTCTTTTTTACTTTATACCTGGTCATGTTGGGTATCATTCGAAAGGCCATGCTCAGGCCTTTCGATTGACACCCTCCATGACCCACTAGATGCCTGGAGATATCGGGGTTCAAATAAACCCCCTATCTCCACCCGGGGATTCCAGGCAGCTAGGGGTTCCCCGGCTATCTGACGTCATCACGCTATGCATGAGGACGTCAGGCAGTGAGGGGGGACCCGGGGGTGGAGCCACCATCCAAGATGGCGGCCCCCACCGGAGCTAGGCCGCACTTTGGCGCCGCAAGGCATCTCTATACACAGCCTTATCAGCATCTCTATATGAAGGAGGAATGGGCTGGTGAAAAATAGTTTGTATTAAAAGATTATGTGACCTTAACTGATACAATTGAATAAAGTTCACAAAGGGTTAATCTGAGCCGTGTGCAAAGCTCATGTGCTGAGTGCAAAAGAAGTTTGTCCAGATGCCCAGCAAGCAAGACCCCCCAGGGCATGAGCCGATACCACGATTCCTGAATAGATTCGAGGGAACGGCCGCTATTGAGATTCTGGTCTTTTGTTATCGGTTATCTGTAAATCTATACCACCAACGTGAAAGGTTTCACTCGTAATCGGGTCTATAAAATGTATATGCAAAAGTGCATCGGGACTCCGTGCTGGTCATCCTGCCATGATGCCACTGAGTCTCGGTGAATAAATCCCGACTTCCTGAAGAATCTCTGTCTGGGTATTATTTCTCTGACGCGGCACGAAATCCCTAATAACCTGATTCCTATTTCATATACACAGCCTCACAGCATCTCTATACACAGCATCTCTATACACAACCCCATCAGCATTTCTATACACAGCCTCACAGTATCTCTATACACAACCGCATCAGCATCCCCATGAAAGGCACAATATTTGGCTGCACTGACGCCTGTGCCACATTTATATCATTAATTTTTTGAACCGCAGGGTCCAACCCTGCACTCTTCCACAATACCACAAAAGGGTTACGGTGTGAAGGCACTTGCTGCCATGAAAGGCACAATATTTGGCTGCACTGACGCCTTTACCAGATGCTTATCTTTTTAATATAGGACCGCATGCAGGGCCGGCGCTGCCACTAGGTGGCCGCCTAGGGCGAAGCCTGCGGGAGAGGCCGGGGGGGCAACGCAATCTACTTGCATGTCGCGGGCCGTGCGATTGCGACTGACACGCGTGAGTCGTGATGCATCATGCACCCAGGCTCCGCCTCCGCACGCATCACGTCAGCGGCTGACTGCCGCCGCCTGCACGTGTTGGGGTTGGCGGCAGCACGTGCACAACCACGTCAGGCACCGCAGGAGGAGGCGGAAACTAATCGAAGCGGATTTGCGTCGGAGGAGTGAGACAGACAAAGGAAGCTGCTCTGTCTCCTCGGCTCCTGGAGTCCTGCTGCGCCTGCCTGGCTGTCACTGACTGGATCGACTGAGTGACATCATCTTCAAGTCGACAACAAGTTACATTCGAGCAGCAGGTATGGGGGGGCGCAATTTCAAATTGGCAATATATTATATATATAAAAATATGTATGCAACAACAGCATGATGCATCTGTGTGAGTTGGCACTCAGGCCCTGCCCTGGGCAATATATATACGCATGATGGCGCATCTGTGACTGTCTGAGCATGATGTGGGCTGGCCTGGGCAATATATATATATATATATATGCATGATGTGAGCTGGCCTGGGCAATATTTATATACGCATGATGTGGGCTGGCATGGGCAATATATATATATATATATACACGCATGATGTGGGCTGGCCAGGGCTATATATGCATGATGTGAGCTGGCCTGGGCAATCTATATACGCATGATGTGGGCTGGCCTGGGCAATCTATATATGCATGATGTGGGCTGGCCTGGGCCTGGGCAATATTTATACGCATGATGTGAGCTGGCCTGGGCCTGGGCAATATATATATATGCATGATGTGGGATTGCCTGGGCCTGGGCAATATATATATATACACATGATGTGGGCTGGCCTGGGCCTGAGCAATATATACACATGATGTGGGCTGGCCTGGACCTGAGCAATATATACACATGATGTGAGCTGGCCTGGGCAATATATATATGCATGATGTGGGCTGGCCTGTGCAATATATATATATATATATATATACGCATGATGTGAGCTGGCCTGAGCAATATATATATATATATATATATATATATATATATATATACATACATATATATACATGATGTGGGCTGGCCTGGGCAATATATATACGCATGATGTGGGCTGGCATGGGCAATATATATATACACGCATGATGTGGGCTGGCCAGGGCTATATATGCATGATGTGAGCTGGCCTGGGCAATATATATACACGCATGATGTGAGCTGGCCTGGACAATCTATATACGCATGATGTGGGCTGGCCTGGGCAATCTATATACGCATGATGTGGGCTGGCCTGGGCCTGGGCAATATTTATACGCATGATGTGAGCTGGCCTGGGTCTGGTCAAAAAATAATACGCATGATGTGAGCTGGCCTGGGCAATATATATATGCATGAGGTGGGCTGGCCTGGGCAATCTATATACGCATGATGTGAGCTGGCCTGGGCAATATATATACGCATGATGGGAGCTGGCCTGGGAATGGGCAATATATATATACACATGATGTGAGCTTGCCTGGGCAATATATATACGCATGATGTGAGCTGGCCTGGGCAATATATACGCATGATGTGAGCTGGCCTGGGCAATATATATACGCATGATGTGAGCTGGCCTGGGCAATATATATTGTGACATAAGGAAAGGGAAGGTCATTGAGGGGCTATACATTTCCCCTCGGTTTCTGTCATATATGCAGAAGTAGTAAATCCAGACCAGGTTTTCAGGCTGCATGTAGTGTCTGTATTTCCAGGTTTTGTGTCTCTCCCCAGGGTTAATTACTTGGTGTTTAATCAGGGGAGATAAAAGAGGGGAGGCTAAACCAGGAAGTTGCTCTGGCCTGGGACTCTGAAAGCCTTCTGAGGGAGCTACAAGGTGTGTAAAAAGGTTGCTTACTATTATTATTCTTTATTTATAAAGTGACAGCATATTCCGCAGCGCTGTACAATAGGCACAATATAGACAGGGTTACAATACATTGAACAAGATTTGACAAACCGTACAGGAGGATATGAGGGCCCTATTCCTGTAGGAACTCACAATCTGGGAGGGTTGGGGTTGGAAACAGGAGGAGAGGACTGTAAGGTGAGAGTGATTGATGGTTGAGTCAGTGAGTTAGGTGGTATGCTTCCCTAAATAGGAATGTTTTAAGGGAGAGTTTGAAGGAAGAGAAGTGTCAGGCACGCTCACGTACCTGAGGGTGGACGAACGGTTAGCCCTAAGTGAAAACAGGAGCCTCGAGTTCGTAGGAGAGAAACCAGTCCTTGTAGTGGCTGGGTTAACACAAATAATGAGGGCTGCCCTGTACTCAGGCCAACACCAACCAAGGGTACGTAACGGCTGTGCCGGTAAAGCAAGATAGAGTCACAATGCGGTACCAGTCCTTATAGTGGCTGGGTTTCGCACAAACAGGAGGTGAACCTATAAGGCAGGGACACAAGGAGGACAGGAACCAGTCCTTAGAGTGGCTGGTGTAAACGCTGGTAAGCCAGGAACGTATATCAGAAAGCAATAGGGTATAGGCGAAAACAGAGTCGAGTAACAAGCCGGGTCAAGGGGTATAGAGGTACACAAGTCGAGAGAGATAGCCAGGTCATACACAGTAAGTCAAATAGAGTGAAATAAACGAGCACTTAAGGGTCAGACAGGCAAAACCACGAAAGGGCACTGAGGAATGGGAAAAGCAAGTTTAAATTTGGTGCCTTGCCTGCTGATTGGTGACGTCGCGCCGCCGGGAGGGCTAAATCCGGAACTGCCGGCGGCGCGCGCGCCTACTGCGCGCACACAGGACTCTGAGAGGACGCCGACCCCGGAGCCGGGAAGAAGGATGCCGGGTCGGCGGCCCGGCGGGACGCCGAGCCGGCGGCGCCCGCCGAGCCCTGACAAGAAGTTAGGGGAAAGTCTGACAGTACGAGGGAGAGCGTTCCAGAGAGTGGGGGCTGCGCGTGAGAAATCCTGCAGTCTATCATGGGAAGAGGTGATGCGGGGAGAAGCTAGGCGCAGGTCACTGTTTGACCTTAGGGAGCGGGCTGGGGTGTATTTGGTGATTAGTGAGGACAGGTAGTGGGGAGCTGAGTTAGTGAGGGTTTTGTAGGTAAGGATAAGGATTTTGAACTTAATTCTGCAGTGGATGGGGAGCCAGTGAAGGGACTCGCAGAGGGGAGCGGCAGAGACAGAGCGGCGGGTGAGGTGAATTAGCCTGGTGGAGGCATTCAGGATGGATTGTAGGGGGGAGAGGCGGGACAGAGGGAGGCCAGATAAGAGATTATTGCAATAGTCGAGTCGGGAGATTACCAGAGCGTGTATGAGTTGTTTTGTGGTGACAGCGGTAAGAAATGGCCGAAATGGCTTACAGTAATTTTGTTCGTTTAAGGTGGCTGAGGTTAGCTCACCATTTATTAGATAGGGAATCTAACGGTTTAGTAAGAGCCTGAGTGGCAAGGGTTTATTTTCTGTTTTCATTTCTGTTTTATTGCAACCTTTTAAATAAAATACTGTCTGCTGGACAGGTTTAAAAGTACTTTCTTTCGCCTGGACTGCCTTTTTCCTGGCAAAGGTAGCCTCCGTTTGAGCTATACCCCCACAAATATATACACATGATGTGAGCTGGCCTGGGCAATATATATACGCATGATGTGAGCTGGCCTGGGCAATATATATATGCATGATGTGAGCTGGCCTGGGAATGGACAATATATATATATATGCATGATGTGAGCTGGCCTGGGAATGGACAATATATATATACACATGATGTTGGCTGGCCTGGGCAATATATAAACGCATGATGGGAGCTGGCCTCGGCAATATATACGCATGATGTGAGCTGGCCTGGGCAATATATATATACACATGATGTGGGCAGGCCTGGGCCATATATATATATGCATGATGTGAGCTAGGCTGGGCAATATATATACATGCATGATGTGAGCTGGCTTGGGCAATTTATATATATGCATGATGTGAGCTGGCCTGGGCAATTTATATATATATACGTATGATGTGGACTGGCCTGGGCAATATATATATATGCATGATGTGGGCTGGAATGGGAAATATATATACGCATGATGTGGGCAGGCCTGGGCAATATATATATGCATGATGTGAGTTAGCATGGGCAATTTATATATACGCATGATGTGAGCTGGCCTGGGCAATATATATATATACGCATGATGTGAGCTGGCCTGGGCAATATATATATATATATATATGCATGATGTGAGCTGGCCTGGGCAATATATATATATACGCATGATGTGGGATGGCCTGGGCAATATATATATATATATACGCATGATGTGGGCTGGCCTGGACAAAATATATATACGCATGATGTGAGCTTGCCTGGGCAATATATATACGCATGATGTGAGCTGGCCTGGGCAATATATATATACGCATGATGTGAGCTGGCTTGGACCCGGGCAATATATATACGCATGATGTGGGCTAGCCTGGGCCTGGGCAATATATATATATACACATGATGTGGGCTGGCCTGTGCAATATATATATATACGCATGATGTGAGCCAGCCTGGGCAATATATATACGCATGATGTGAGGTGGCCTGAGCCTGGGCAATATATATACGCATGATGTGAGCTGGCCTGGGCAATATATACACATGATGTGAGCTGGCCTGGGCAATATATATACGCATGATGTGAGCTGGACTGGGCAAAAAATATATGCAGGATGTGAGCTGGCCTGGGCAATAAATATACGCATGATGGCGCATCTGTGACTGTCTGCGAGCATGATGTGGGTAGGCCTGGGCAGTATATATATATATATATATACACATGATGTGAGCTAGCCTGGGCAATATATAAATATGCACGATGTGGGCTGGCATGGGCAATTTATATATACGCATGATGTGGGCTGGCCTGGGCAATATATATATATACGCATAATGTGGGCTGGCCTGTGCAATATATACGCATGATGTGAGCTGACCTTGGCCTGGGCAATATATATATATGCATGATGTGAGCTGGCCTGGGCAATATATATGCATGATGTGAGCTGGCCTGGGCAATATATATACACATGATGGCGCATCTGTGACTGTCTGCGAGCATGATGTGGGTAGGCCTGGGCAATATATATATAAGCGTGATGTGAGCTGGCCTGGGCAATATATATATACGCATGATGGCGCATCTGTGACTGTCTGTGAGCATGATGGTGCATCTGTGACTGTCTGCGAGCATGATGTGAGCTAGCCTGGGCAAAATATAAATATGCATGATGTGGGCTGGCCTGGGCAATATATATATACGCATGATGGCGCATCTGTGACTGTCTGTGAGCATGATGGTGCATCTGTGACTGTCTGCGAGCATGATGTGAGCTAGCCTGGGCAATATATAAATATGCACGATGTGGGCTGGCATGGGCAATTTATATATTCAGCGCTGCGGAATATGCTGGCGCTTTATAAATAAAGAATAATAATAATAATAATAATATATACGCATGATGTGAGCTGGCATGGGCCTGGGCAATATATATATGCATGATGTGAGCTGGCCTGGGCAATATATACGCATGATGTGAGCTGGCCTGGGCAATATATATACGCATGATGTAGGCTGGCCTGTTCAATAAATATATATATACGCATGATGTGAGCTGAACTGGGCAAAAAATATATGCATGATGTGAGCTGGCCTGGGCAATATATATATACACATGATGTGAGCTGGCCTGGGCAATATATATACACATGATGGCGCATCTGTGACTGTCTGCGAGGATGATGTGGGTAGGCCTGGGCAATATATATATACACATGATGTGAGCTGGCCTGGGCCTGGGCAATATATATACGCATGATGTGGGCTGGCCTGGGCAATATATATAAACATGATGGCGCATCTGTGACTGTCTGTGAGCATGATGTGGGCAGGCCTGGGCAATATATAAAATTTATATATATATATATATGCATGATGTGTGCTAGCCTGGGAATTATATATGCATGATGTGGGCTGGCCTGGGCAAATTATATATACGCATGATGTGAGCTAGCCAGGGCAATACATATATACGCATGATGTGGGCTGGCCTGGGCAATATATATATATACGCATGATAAAAATTTGCAAAGGATAAGGCACGCAAAGTGAAATTTTGAGGTGTCTGAAATTGAAACTTACGTGACAACTTTTTTTTTGTTAATTTATATTTGATCAATACAGTTAATTTTAATTTGTTTAATAGAGTTAATTTAAAATGGTTTAATACTGTTTATTTATATTTATTTTACCTTTACTATTGGTGCTTTTCAAACTTTATTCTTAAATAAAAATAAATTTAGCAGTTTCATGCTGTGTCGTTTTTTTGTTTTTTTTTTGGGGGGGTGCAAGTAGCTGGTCTTGCCTAGGGCACAATATAGTCTAGCACCGGCCCTGACCGCATGGTCCACCCCTGCACTCTTCCACAATACCACAGAGGGGTTACTGTATTAATGCACTTGCTGACCTGGCACTAGGCTTGTGCACCAATTTTTTTTTCGGATTTTTAAACTTTTCGATTCGGCTCGTTTCAACCGATTTCTGTTTCGATTTGGTTCGGCTCGACTCGTTTTTCGTGTACATTTTTTTTCGGAATTTCGACCATTTTTCGTATTTTCGTGTCACTTAGCTTGTATTTTGTATCGACTTTTCGTATCTTCGGAAATTTTCATTTTTCGAAACGTCTGTTCTCCTCGTTTCAAAGCAATAAATTTCGATTTGACACATTTCAAGTACATTCGAAAATATTTTGTTTCGGCTCGGAAAACTTTTCGGATCTGCAATTTTCGGATCTAAATATTTTCCGAAAATCGGCCGCATCCGAAAACACGAATCGGGAAATTTTGTGGAAATTCCGAAATTCCGAAACCCGAAACGCACATCCCTACCTGGCACCAAAAGCACAATATCTGGGTGCACTGCCACTGACGCCTGTAACAGATTCATATCCTCAGAGGGGTTACTGTGTGACGGCACTGTTTCCGACGCTAAAAGCCCAATTTTAAAGCACCTATTGTTACTTTCGTCCAAAGCCTGCATAAATTTCACTATAATTTAGCCAAAAAAATCTAAACTTTTTCTGCGTATTCTAAAATGTCTTTTCATACAGGCTGCCGCCCCAAGCAGTTGTTTATGAATAGATTAAAAGGAAAAGCATTTACCGTCATTTGAAATATCATTTTTTTGTTTTTAAATGTTTCTATACATCCTAGAAATCCACCACTTCACAGGCAGGTTATGGGAACCTCCTAGGCACGATATTTGAAGGAATTTTTCGTTTTTATTTTTAACCCTTATTTCATGGAAAACTCACTGTCCCTTTAAAACCTTTTTTTTAAAACTTTTTGTCCTTGTTTCCTGTCCCCCAGGGCACTACCTGGACCCCCATACAACGTTTATGGCAAATATCTAGCATATATGCCCTCTTGGAGGGCACTCTAAAAATCGAATTTTGAGTCCATTGAGTTGTATTGAGTTCGTGTTCGAGTTCGAAGTCGAACATTTGGAAAGTTAGAGTTCGAATGCAAACCGAACTCGGGGGTGTTCGGCTCATCCCTAGTCTTAAGCAGCAGCAACATACAGAGGATTTGGTGGATTGGCTAACCAGGCCATCCTCATCCTCCGAGTCCTCTGCCAGCCAGGCTTGTAGTGCTTACAGTCCACCTCAGCTGCCAAAGCATCGAATGCATCCACCATGTCCACAGCTACTCCTGCCGTAGCCTCACTATCACACACGGAGGAGTCAGCTGAATTGTTTGACTACAATGACAGAGACATGCAGCTTGAGGATGTGCAGCAAGTACAGTGCTCTGATTCAATCTCTGAGGTTGAGGAAGGGAGTATAATCAACCTAGAGGAAGGGGGTGCCAGTGATGACACACAAATAACTGGCACTCATGTTGCCCCAGCAGCTGCAGCATACTGCCAAGTTGGCTCCAGTGATGAGGAGATAGGGGGTAATGATGACGATGTAATTGACTCCACCTGGGTGCCTGATCGAACAGAGGAGTCAAGTGAGGAGGAGGAGGAGGCGCAACAAACACGAGGCACAACATCCTCTATGACCAACCGTAGCATTAGCCAGTCCAAGGCATCAGATGTCAGAGCTGCTCAGGTGCAGAGCACTGTTGTCTCAAAGCACATGTACAAGTCTGCTGTCTGGGAGTTCTTTAAGAAATGTGCAGCAGACCCCACCGTTGCTATTTGTAATCTGTCAGATGAGGCTCAAGCATGGGAAAGACACCGGACGCTTGGGTCCCATGTGCTTGAGGCCACATATGACCACCTGCCACATATCCCGTTGACGCAAAACTTTGCGTAGGTCCTCCTCCTCCTCATCTGTCTCTACCCCCACTGTATGTCCTGCTATGTCATTGCCTACAACCACCACTGACAGGGATGATGCTACAGAAATGGATGTACCAGCTCCTTCCTCACAATGTGACAGCATCCCATCAGTTGAAGATTTACGCAGTCAGATTACGTTGCCCCAGCTGCTGCAGCGTAAGAAAAAATATAGTCCCACAAATCCCCAAGCACAGCGTCTACATGCCAGCTTAGCAAAATTACTCACGTTGCAGCTGCTGCCTTTCCAGCTGGTGGACTCTGCTCCCTTCCGTTAATTTGCTGAATGTGCTGTACCACAGTGGCATGTTCCAAAACGCCATTACTTTTCACGGAAGGCCATTCCAGCACTATACCAGCACGTGGAAGACAATGTTATCGAGTCATTGGGAAAGGCAGTCAGCAGCAAGGTGCATGTGACTTTAGACACGTGGTCCAGCAAGCATGGACAGGGTCGTTACATTTCCTTCACTGCACACTTGGTAAGTCTGATTGCAGCTGGGAGGGATCCAAGACAGGGTTCTGTGCTGGAGCTTGTTCATCCACCACGCCTCCAGAAAGCTGCTTGTATGAGGTCTGTCTGCTCCACCACCACCTCTCCCTCTTCCTTCTTCTGTGTCTCTGGCGAAGTGGCAGTAAAACTGATGCCTGACAGGGGCTACGCAATGGCTCAAACAAAAAGATGCCATACTGTGCTTGAGCTGGTTTGTTTAGGGGACAGGAGCCACACCGGGCCAGAAATTCTGTCAGCTCTGCAGGGGCAGGTGCAGAGATGGTTAACACCATGCCAGCTTCAGCTGGGAATGGTCATCTGTGATAATGGCAGCAACCTTCTCTCCGCCCTACGCCAGGGTAAGTTGACGCATGTACCATGCCTAGCACACGTCCTAAATCATGTACCATGCCTAGCACAGCATTTCCTAACCAGGTACCCAGGACTGGCAGAGCTTCTCAGCCAGGCCAGATAAGTCTGCAGCCACTTCAGATGGTCATTCCTAGCAAGCGTTCGCCTGGCAGAAATTCAAAGAGAATTCCACCTTCCCACAATCCGTCTGATCTGTGACATGCCCACCAGGTGGAACTCGACATTAGCAATGCTGCAGCATCTGCACATGCAGCAGAGGGCCATCAACGAGTACCTGTGTGAGTATGGCACAAGAACAGGTTTAGGTCAACTTGGTTGTTTCCCCCCCAGTGGCTGATGATCAAGGATGCATGCACTGTACTGTCACCATTTGAGGAGGCAACGAGGATGGTGAGCAGGGAACAGTGCATGCATCAGTGACACAATTCCTTTAGTGTTCCTGCTGGAGCACACTCTGCGGGGAATTATAGATGTTGCTCTAGAGGCAGAACAGCAGGAGGAAGAGGAGGCCTTCCCTAGCTCTGAAGTCCCCAGTCTTTCCGCAGACAGCATTCTAGTGGGTCCTCAGATCAGACAGGAGGATGAGGAGGAGGAATATTTAAGTAGTGGTGGCATTGAAGGTGGGGATTCCTCAAGGGAGGGTTTTGTGTGCCCAGAAACACAAGGACTAGTATGTGGCTGGGAGGAGGAAGTGCACGATGGGGTCATCCTCCTAATTGACCAGGTAGACTCAGAAGCTAATGCCACCTCCAACCTACGCTGCATGGGCTCCCTTATGCAAAGCCTGCTAAAGGACCCCAGGATTCGTGCTATCAAGGAGAGGGATCATTACTGGTTGGCAACCCTTCTTGATCCACAATACAAGGGTAAAGTTGCAGAGCTCATCCTGCCCGCACAGAGGGAGCACAGGATGAAGAAACTTGAAGACGCTCTAAAGCGACACATGTGTAACACCTTTCCAGGCACTGGTAGGTTACCAATTGATGACACAGGTACTTCTGAGGCTGCGGATGATCAAAGGAATAGTGGTGAAGGCCGGGCCGCTTGACTGATGCCTTTTTAATTTTTTTTAGTCCATGACGCCCAGGGACGTCAAATGTAGGCACCCATTGCCAGCGTCTTCACCATATGGTGCAGGACTACCTAGGGGCAAGGGCAGACCTGGATACCTTTACAGCAGATGATCCACTGGCTTACTGGGTGTTGAGATTGGATCACTGGCCAGAACTTAGGTTGCCGTTCATCAAGCGTGCTTTCTGAAAGTACGTTCAGTGCCGCTGGAGATTTTGTCAGACAAAAGAGTGCGTCTGTCCACCTACTCTGTAGACCGGCTGACATTTATAAAAATGAATCAGTCCTGGATCAGCAGCTATCAATCCCCTGATGCTGACATAACGGAATAGATTGGGGATGTCTTCTGCATTCACAAAACCTCCAGCACTGAACTCTTCCACAATACCACAAAAGGGTTACGGTGACTTGCTGCCATGAAAGGTACAATATTTGGCTGCACTGACGCCTGTGCCACATTTATATAATTTTAATTTTTTGAACCGCAGGGTCCAACCCTGCGCTCTTCCACAATACCACAGAAGGGTTACTATAGGAATGCACTTGCTGGCCTGGCACCAAAAGCTCAATATCCGGGTGCACTGACGCCTTTACCAGATGCATATCTTTTTAATATAGGACCGCATGGTCCACCCCTGCATTCTTCACAATACCAGAGGGGTTACTGTATGATGGCACTTGCTGGCCTGGCACCAAAGGCACAATATTTGGGTGCACTGCCACTGACGCCTGTACCACATTCATATCCTCAGAGGGGTTACTGTGTGACGGCACTGTTGCCGACGCTAAAGGCCCAATTTTAAAGCACCTATTGTTCCTTTCATCCAAAGCCTGCATAAGTTTCACCATAATTTAGCATTAAAAAAAAATCTCTAAACTTTTTCTGCACGTCCTAAAAGGTCTTTTCATACAGGCTGCCGCCCCAAGCAGTTGTTTATGAATAGATTAAAGGAAAACCATTTAACGTCATTTGTAATGTCATTTTTTTGTTTTTAAATGTTTCTAGAAGTAAAAGACAGTGTGAATCTGGCGCTTTTCTTAGTGGTTGTAAGATTATTAAGGCGTGCTCAATATAGGTCGGTGCTGCAAGCTAGAAGATATGTGTTTACAACCTCAAGAAAAAACACTTCCAGGCGCACCTTACTAAAATTTCCATTTTTTTAAAAACCAAAAATGGCCAATGTGTAAACATCTAATGAATTAATATTTAAACAAAACAGTGGTTATATTAGAATGATAAATGTGTATAACTTAAGGAATACTTATAGTTCAGTGGTGTTTCTTTTTTTGCCCTCTCAGCATGGGGTCCTGCGATGTAGCTGTTCGGTATCCCAAGAAAAAAGGAGGGTATTTCTCCACTTGAAAAAAAAAAAGACAGCAGAGCGGCAGATAATTCAATTGTCACGGAACGGACATGAGAGCTCTTTTCAGCGAGCCACAGTACTAAAGACTGAACCCTTTTTAAAGACCATTTTTCCTGTTTTCGTTTTGGTTTTGCGTGTGAGCCTATGGACCTCTTATTTTATTGCTAGATGTGGTTTTATTGGTGTAATGTAATAAAAATGTACCCTGTATGATGTGACTGTAAAAGTATGAAAGAAACCGTTTGTATGTGTTTTTCCCCGTCGCCATTTTGCTCATCCCAGCATGGTTTCACAGAACAAAGGATCTCATGCCCCAAGATGGAGGATGCAGCGGGCCAGAGGATTGGAGTCTTTTCCAAGACCTCATCTGCCTAATCCCTGGACAATGGGAAGGCTGAAAGGGACCTGATAGGGAACAGGAGGCTGGGAAAGGAGCCAATCAGTGCTGGTTGTGTGGGTGGGGGAGTTGGTAATCTGTTTGTGTGAAGTTGTATAAATGACCCTGTTGAAACCCATAAAATGCAGTTCACTGTTTTAAAGCATACAGCCACGTCTGGTGTCTTCATTTCAGAGCTACAATCACTATTGCAGGAGACACTCAGCGGTCTCCTGCATCACCACTCAACCCAGGAACGGGATCCCCAAGGCAACACCGCACCATCTCTCCAGACGCCGGACCAACGCCATTTCATCCACCAGGCCGCTCGAGACACCGAGTGCCGTGCCACTCGGTAGTCGGGCCGGACGCCATCGAAGGGGGGGGGGGTCAAAGAGCAGGACCGCAGGCGGACTTCCATCCCGTCACATCAATTAAAATACATTTATTAATCAATAAAAAGGTAGACCTTCAACTATAAAATCAATTGTTAAAGTACTAATTAAGTAGGATCAACAAAAACGCGCTTTCACCAATAGGTTTCATCAGTTGTTATCCTTTCTGAATAATCAGTCTGTGCAAGAAGTGCAAAAAGTCCAAAAAGAGTCCTCCTGTTGCCGCTTATATGCTCTGCCTTAATGTGCTGCTCAGCTGTTGTCCATAATCATTCCGCCCAGGTTACTTCCTGATTTTCAGGCTCCATACTTTCAATTTTGCCCATTGTATATGTATGATCGGAGGCTTGTTTATGAGGTGGGCACTCTGCTATATTATATTATAACGATCAAACTATTTTTTGAGGCAACTGTATATACAGATGAATATCTTAATAAGTCAGCGATTGATAACTCCCATTAAAATTGTTTTTTGACAGGAAGCTGTTCTTTATCAAGCAGCCAAGCTATTGCTGATATTTGTTTTCATAGATAAATGAAGAGTAAACATCCCAGAGGGCAGAGTGCCCACCTCATAAACAAGCCTCCGATCATACATATACAATGGACAAAATTGAAAGTATGGAGCCTGAAAATCAGGAAGTAACCTGGGCGGAATGATTATGGACAACAGCTGAGCAGCACATTAAGGCAGAGCATATAAGCGGCAACAGGAGGACTCTTTTTGGACTTTTTGCACTTCTTGCACAGACTGATTATTCAGAAAGGATAACAACTGATGAAGCCGATTGGTGAAAGCGCGTTTTTGTTGATCCTACTTAATTAGTACTTTAACAATTGATTTTATAGTTGAAGGTCTACCTTTTTAATGATTAATAAATGCATTTTAATTGAATTATCTGCCGCTCTGTCTTTTTTTTTTTCATCAAGTGGAGAAATACCCTCCTTTTTTTCTTGGGATACCGAACAGCTACATCGCAGGACCCCATGCTGAGAGAGGCTAAAAAAAAACAAAAAAAAACAAACATCATTGAACTATAAGTATTCCTTAAGTTATACACATTTATCATTATAATATAACCACTGTTTTGTTTAAATATTAATTCATTATATGTTTGCACATTGGCCATTTTTGGTTTTAAAAAAGTGGAAATTTTAGTAAGGTGCGCCTGGAAATGTTTCTTCTTTTCTTTTAAATGTTTCTATACATCCTAGAAATCCACCACTACACCGGTCAGGTTATGGGGACCTCCTAGGCACGATATTTGAGGGAATTTCCTTTTTTTTATTTTTAACCTTTTTTTCATGGAAAACTCACTGTCCCTTTAAAAACTTTTTTTTAACTTTTTGTCCTTGTTTCCTGTCCCCCAGGGCACTACCCGGACCCCCATACACCTTTTATGGCAAATATCTAGCATATATGCCCTCTTGGAGGGCACTCTAAAAATCGAATTTTGAGTCCCATTGAGTTGTATTGAGTTTGTGTTCGAAGTCGAACATTTGGAAAGTTAGAGTTCGAATGCAAACCGAACTCGGGTGTTCAGCTCATCCCTAGGCACCAGCAGGTACCTTGCAGATCTTGTATAACAGCTATTGGTAGGGAATGGTTTGAGAAGAAAGCAAATGCCAGAAATAAAGAGACAAACACATACTAAATTGAAAAATAAAATTAACAAGGTGAGTTTTAGATTATTTGATATACAACTGGAATTAAATATTTTTCCCATATTGTACGCAGTATTGACAGAGCAAAGGCTCAGGTAATAAAAGAAAGCTGGTTAAAAAGTAAAAATAACACAACAACAATCCATAGCCAATCCATGCAAAGTGCAGAACAGGCAAATGGGGTTGTTATGGTGTCCAATATTTTCTACTAACGCATGGTCCCGAATCATGCATTACTAAGATACCATTTCTTTGTCTGATTCACAAAAAATATAATGCTGCTTTGCCAATACCAAAACACTTGTCTCAGCAGGCAACAATACTTTGCACTATTTTGTGTTAGGCAAAACAAATCACTTGATAGATTTTCTGATTGAACAGCAAATTTGACCATTTTATTTCTTTAGCAAATACAGAGTTTAGCTGGCAAGAGAGTTGTGACCCATTATTATAACTAAAAAGCATCATAGTGTTTGAAGGTATATTTTATTATACATGACAGCCATTGAAAAGCAGAAGTATTGTCACTGCACTATAAATATATGTTATCTGCCAAACAAATCTCTGTAGAAATACTGAGCTTGGATAAATAAATATTAGCGGTTAATTCACTAAACTGTGAAGATGTAGAGAAAAAGAACAAAAATGAAAACATATAATTGTAAAATAGTCACAATGGAAATAATACCTAGTTTACGATTTCTCAAGTTTGGATATTTTTGATCTGAAATGTTTAGGGCTTATTAATTTCACTTGTCAGTTCTTCATTTAAAAAAGAGATAAGATGCCATTGTGAATTTTAGCATTGTTCTATTTGCATTTTCTGAAAGTAAAAACTATTATTTCCACCACACATACCCAAAAGCATGGTATTTGAAAATACATATTTTCTGTTTTCACCACATTCATCTTATTTAACTGAAAGGACATTTTGCTACTTATGTTTGAAATACAATGCTAAATATATTCCATCATGGAATGTATGGCTAACATGTTTAATTTGCAGAAGGAAGCATAAATCTTTCTGTAATAGACGCAGAATTCTTTACGTGTATTTTATCATAAGGCATAAAAACACAATCGTCAGTGGCAATTGTATTTAATTATTCTTGAGTGGCTAGATTTTACATGGGAATTGTGGTTTTTACATCTTCTCTAGAGTGGTATCACATAAATATCACAGAAATTAGATACTTCATTGATAAATAGCTACTCTCAGTGTTTGTGTAACTCCTACTGAGTTGTGGTAAAAGGAGATTTCAAGAGGCAAAATACAAACATGGACTTAACAGAGTTGACTTTTCTATTGTGTTATATATACACCACTAGTTGGAAAGCCTGCCCAGAGGGCAGTCTATTGTTAATACTGCCCCAGCTTGTGGATATTTGCCCCCAAGCTCAGACCCCAGATATTTGCCCCCAAGCTCAGACCCCAGATATTTGCCCCCAAGCTCAGACCCCAGACCAGACATGGGGTGGCTGTCCGAATGCTCTATCGGCATTCGGACAGCCACCCCTGGAGCTCCGTCTCCGCATACTTACGTTCCCGAGCGGTGAAGGGAAAGTTTCCCCTCTTCCGCTCGTTGAAGGACCCAAGCCGTGGTCACGTGGGACTCCCACGTGACCGCGGCTTGGGTCCTTCAAAGAGCGGAAGCGAGGGAACTTTCCCTTCGCCGCTCAGGGGTTGGATGCGCAGGGCAGCCGGGTAGAGGCCTCTACCCGGCTGCTGTGTGCATCTTGTAACCGCCGCGGCGAGCGCACAGCCGGCTCGTGCCGCGGCGGTTGCATGCGCACGCAGCCAATCGCCGCTGGTTGCGCGCGCATGCACAGAGTAGGCTTGGTGACGGACACGACAAGCCTTACTCTTTTATAGTATAGGATACTTATTAAAGTTGTGGAGGGCAAATAATGAGAGTAAAAGCCTCCATATTGCAAATTATAAAGATTATTATTGCAGAGGCCATTTACACATCTCAGCAATTCAAAGTGCTCATGTGCAACATTCCCCATATGCAGCACAGAACTCTGGGTAGGACATGCAAATGACGTCTTCAATTTCCAATTTTTTTGCATCCTGAGTCTGCTTTTACACAGAACCCTTCAATCAATGCCATGCCATACAAGATGGCATTTTATTAGCAGATATCAGGTTTATGCAACTGGTCAAAGCCAATTCTGGACAGCGCTGTTTCGGGTTTATTGGACCCTCTTCAGCAGGAGCTAGGCATGACCAGTTGCAGTTTGATGCTTGGCCCATATAGGGTAAATTAGTACTTATTTAGGTTGTGGTGGAGGGCAAAAAATTTGATTAAAAGCCTCCACCCTACAAATTATTAATTAATATGAATGCTGTTCCTTGAATTGCTGTGATGTGTAAATAGCCTCTGCAATAATAATCATATATATATATATTATATATATTAATATATATATATATATATATAAATATATACAGTTGTGTTCAAAATTATTCAACCCTCACTGAAATTGAGTGTTTTGGCCAGTTTGACATTGATTTTGATCATTCAGTCATCTTGCTTACAATTAAATCAAAGAGGCACGTGTCGGTCAGACAAATAAAACCATAACATTTATAATGAAATAACCACAAATGTCTTTTCTGTGCTCACATCATTATCAGTTTTATTCAACCCCCAAGTGACATTCAATCTTAGTACTTATAACTGTAAAAGGATGTTGTACTAACAGCTTTTAAACATGAAGCATAGCTTGACACAAGTGTCTTGCAGCGATCTACGGGTATCTTCGCCCATTCGTCATGGGCAAAAGCCTCCAGTTCAGTCACATTCTTAGGCTTGCGCACTGCAACTGCTTTCTTTAAGTCCCACCAGAGGTTCTCAATCGGATTTAAGTCAGGTGACTGCGATGGCCACTCCAAAATGTTCCAGCCTTTAATCTGCAACCATGCTCTAGTGGACTTGGAGGTATGCTTGGGATCATTGTCCTGTTGAAAGGTCCAACGTCTCCCAAGCCTCAGGTTTGTGACGGACTGCATCACATTGTCATCCAATATCTCCTGGTACTGAAGAGAATTCATGGTACCTTGCACACGCTGAAGCTTCCCTGTACCTGCAGAAGCAAAACAGCCCCAAAGCATGATTGACCCCCCGCCATGCTTCACAGTAGGCAAGGTGTTCTTTTCTTCATAGGCCTTGTTCTTCCTCCTCCTAACATAGCGTTGATCCATGGGCCAAACAGTTCTAATTTTGTTTCATCAGTCCACAGAACACTATCCCAAAACTTCTGTGGTTTGTCCACATGACTTTTGGCATACTGCAGTCGACTCTTCTTATTCTTTGGAGACAGCAAGGGGGTGCGCCTGGGAGTTCTGGCATGGAGGCCTTCATTACGCAGTGTGCACCGTATTGTCTGAGCTGAAAATTCAGTACCCACATCTGACAAATCTTTTCTCAGTTCCTCAGCAGTCACACGGGGACTTTTCTCCACTCTACGCTTCAGGTAGCGCACAGCAGTCGAAGTCAGCATCTTCTTTCTGCCACAACCAGGTAGCGTTTCAACAGTGCCCTTTGCCTTGAATTTGCAAATGATGCTTCCTTGGTCTCTCTTTGCAATCTTCTTCTAGCCATTGCCCTTCCTGTGAAGAGTAATCACCTCTTCTCTTGTCTTCTTGGACCATTCTCTTGACTTCACCATGTTTGTAACCACACCAGTAAATGTCTAGAAGGAGCTGAGTATCACAGTCATTTTAAAGCTGCCTAATTGGTGCTTATTATGCTTTATTGCTGCTCCGTGACATCCACAGGTGTTTTCAATACCTGATTGAAAACACTTGAATGAACCTCTGTTCTTCAGAGTGGTAGTCTTTAAGGGGTTGAATAATTGTGTCAATGAAGAATTCACAAAAGAAACATTTACTACTGTATTACAAAACCAATTGATGTCATTTTAGTTGCATATGGTTCTTTAAAAAGTCCTTGTAGGATTTCATTCTGAATACAATTACAAATGTACACTAAATTCCCTAAAACCCTTTACAGCATTGGGGGTTGAATAATTTTGAACACAACTGTATATACATATATATATATACACAATATGCTTGGTCAAAAAAAGTCACCGCCTGAACTTCACAAAGCAAATAGGTGCGAGATTTCCACTGGAGAATCTCTGCATCGATTAATGTTTCAGCCGGCAAAGTATGAGGTCAGCTGACTACCTGAATTTACTGAATGGCCATATACTTCATCAGTGGATTTTTACTTCTCTGATGACACAGATATATTCCAAAATGAAAAAAACAAGATACATTGGGCTCACATTTTGCAAGAGTGGTTCAGGGTGCATGAGACATAATTTTCGTGATTTGGACACCACGGAGTCCCGACCTTAACCTCATTGAGACTCTTTAGGATGTGCTGGAGAAGACTTTACACAGAGTTTCAACTCTCCCATCATCAATACATGATCTTGGTGATACAGTAATGCAACGCTGGACAGAAATAAATGCTGTGAACATTGCATAGGCTTATGGAAACAATGCTGAGATGAACATGTGCACTAATCAAAGCAAAAGGTGATCCAACAAAATATTAGTATGTGACTGTTTTTAATTATATGGAAATAGGAAAAAAAACATACCTTTGGTTTACTGTTTAATTAAAAGGGACACTCTACTCATCCTGACCTCTTTATCTTTATCCAATGGTCAGGATGGGAGTAATATCCAGGTTTGGGAGAACCTGAGTTGAAGAGTAGGAGCTACGCACGATGAGGGACAAAAGGTAAGTAAAATCCCCACAAAATGCCCCCACTTCCTCCCCCTTTTATTTATTTTTTATCTCTTCCTCTTTTTGCTCTTTTTGTTTTGTTTTCTCTTGCTGTTCTCTCTGTTAACGAGGTGCCTTACAGTCTCTCTTTGCAGTATCTTTTCTTTCGATAGTCACCTTATTGTTTTATGGTTGTTGTCAGCGTTGTATTTTGGCACTGTTTTGTACCTTTTTGAAAATGTAAATATACTTTTTATACGAAAAAAAATCCCCACAAAAAAATGAAAAGATAAAAGGGTAGAGGCTGTCAGCAGCTTCTGCTGAATTATTTATGGGCAAAAAAGGGAACTATTTTCCACAGAGTATCCATTTAATAAAGTTATTTATCCTAGTAAGAATACATTTCCAAATGGTTAATTGGGAAATAAAACTCATCATGGCAGGATTGGAAGACAAAACAAAATTTGTATTTTTTTAATTCCATTCATGTGGAATCTTGAAAAAAAAATGTTTAATTTGTGTTTTAGTTAAGTTTCATTTTCATAAATCAGCTTATGTTGTTCATTAGTTCAGTAGCTGAATTTTGGAAGCTGATAAAGGATGTACATATATTTTTCCAAAACTGTTGTAGAAAGAAAAAACATTTAGTACCTTTTTCCTGTTTGCTGAAAATCCCTGTACTGCATACTGTAGGTACAAGTTTAATTGTTATTGCTATACGAAGGCATTATGAACACAGATTTGTTTTATTTTTCTATGCAGTTTATATTTTTGGAAGTTATATTGATAGTAATACTATTATGATCACTACAAATTTTCCCAACATAAGTAGGATAAATGCCTATTTTTATTATGTACCTTAATCAAATTTATCCTATTTCCACAAAGTCTAATTCTGCCTGCGTGTTTATAATGCTGACTATTTTGAAATTCCCCAAAATAAGGGACACCATCAAATGTTTAGAACATTTTATCCCAACAATATTTCTGTAAAGCTTTAGACTATCTCAGAATTACTCAAAATTTACATTTTCTGCAAAATTTGCATCTCAAGTTAAAATTAAATAAATAATATGATTTTTTTTCTTCATCAAGAAGGGTTTGATGTTGAATTTTAAAATGGTTTTAAATCAAGAACCTGGTACAATTTTATATACAGGAATTTTTGCCAATAGTTTCTCTTCTGTCTAATTTCAAACACTATGCGGTAATCAATCACAATTTTATAATGTAAAACACATTATTGCTTAAATAAACTGTTCATATGTGTGCTCAAGGCGGCCACTCCAGATCCACATGTTTACTTTTGTATTAATAACTATTTTTTCCCCTCGTTCTAAAAATACATGGGCATTGCAGTAACTGGTGTTCGAGGCTACGCCTGCCAGACTACATACCACATCATCTAAAACTAAAGTACAGCACTACAGAGAAGGGGTGGGGGGGTTCTTTGTGTCCCTGTCTCGCTACTTCTGTACACCTACAAGGTCAAGTTTGGTACTTTTTGAAAGATCAGAGGGCAGGATGTATTAACCCACGAGTTCTCAGAAAATGCTGGCTTCAGAGAACTCACGGATTCGGCATTTTGGGAGATCACGCAAAGTCACTAACATTTAAGTCTGCCCAGTGGACATTTCTGGATCTCGCCCATTATAGGTATATGAGCTCAGGAACGCGTACTTGCAAGCTTCCAAGATGGCGCCATAAGGAACAATCACTCTGCACAAAACAGCTCATTTTGTCCTAAATAAAAGTATAAAAATAGCACAGTATTCAGCAATAGTCTCCAAACGCCTTTGTCAGTACACACAGTAAATAGCTGAACAGGATGTGGTTTTAGATATACAGCCACAGCTCATCAATTGGAAGTTGCGATCCAAGACTCACGGAAAAACCCTGTCCTGCAAACATCCACAATTCTGTGACTTTGCAAGTGGCTTGCATGCCAGACACAAAATATAGTATGAATCCCGCTGGTACGTCCATTCGCAGACCTGCAAGTATCATTTTAAGACATAATTGTATGCCCTTAAAACATTAGAGAGCAGCAGTGATTCACTTGGAAATCAATGATCCCAACCTGCTCCACTTGCCAAGGCATGATAGGATTGTGATTGCTGCTAGCAATCACATTTCTACAATTTAACCCCTTCACTATCAATATCTCGGGTTTCAAAAGGCACCATCTGGAGCCCTGATATCAAGATAAATCGATGTGCTGTTCTACAGTCCAAAAGCAAATGAAATTTGTCTGCTGCAAATTTATTTAATTATTTATTTGCAAAGTATTTTACCAGGAAGGATACATTGAGATTTCTCTCGTTTTCAAGTATGTCCTGAATTTCATTTGCTTTTGGGCTGCAGAAGGTGCCCCCAAAGTTTTAGCCCTGTGGGCATAGTGCCCAAAGAGTTAAAACTGGGTAAAATCAGCAAAAACGAATGTCGGACATCAGCATTCGGCAAGCTGATACATTTAGAAGTGAAACACTGCAACTGTAACTCAAATTTGGCACCATCTACTGGCCAAATATGTCAGTACAGCTAAAAAAGTACAGCTATTGTTTTTCAATATTTCTTTCAGTATTGTTAATTAAAAATTATTAAAATTGATTCTTCAAAAAACTACAGGTTTCTGAAAATGTTTTTTTGGAAAATCACTTGGTAGTGAAGGGGTTAAAGACACGTGATAGCTAAAAGCAATTGTGTACCTTTAGACGTTGTGGCTGCCAGGAAAACCAATAGACTCTTGCATAGTGGTTTCTTACAGATCCCAATGTGCCGTGGCTACCTGTACTTTATATGAGACATAAGAACTAGGGATGAGCTGTTCGGTTCGGAGTTCGATTCGAACATCGCTTGTATGCAAACTACGAACATTTCCACGTGTTCACCAACAATGCACCACAATGGACCACAATGCACTTTTCCACTGGCCTGAAGCTTGTAATTGGCTACAGCCTTGCACCTGACCACAGGTCAGGTGCAAGACTATGCCAATCACGGCTCAGAGTACTGATTGGGCTAATTTTGCCCAATCATGGGCTCACAGAGCTAAGTCCCGCAGCACACTATATAAGGCTTCACACAGCCCCCAGTATGTGTTTTTTGAAAGGAGATTGTTCTGTTAGTGTGTCTTCTCAGTGCCAGCAGCTATTGGGGGGGGGGTCTCATTTCTACAAAATATCTGGGAATTGTTCTAATCTTTGTGTTCTCACTGCCACCAGCAATTTTGGGGGTCAGTCATTTATACAAAATATCTGGGAATTGTTGTAATCTTTGCGTTCTCACTGCCACCCATCAGGGGGTCTCACTGATTTATAGGAGGTTTCTGCGAATTGTAATCTGTGTCTTGTCACTGGCTGCCAGCTATCAGGGTGTCTGAGTTATACAGGAGTTCTGGAAATCTTTAATCTTTATACCAGAGTTGAATCAGAGTTCTGCAGCATATCTCCAACTTTTATAACAGTTGAATCAGAGGTCTGTATATCTTTATTGTATATATCACTCACCATGTCAGAAAGACCAAAAAAGGACAGGCAGACGCTCCCAGGCACAGATAAGAGGCCAAGCAGCCTCTGTATCGGGAGGCTGTGCCTCTGGTCGTCGTGGACGTGGTGCATCCTCTGCAGGGCACGGTTGTCCTTCTAACTGGTGCTGGCCGTCTTAAGCAGCAGCAACATAAAGAGGATTTGGTAGATTGCCAGCCAAGCTTGTAGTGCTTTACAGTCCACCTCAGCTGCCAAAGCATCTAATGCAGCCTCCATGTCCACAGCTACTCCTGCCGTAGCCTCACTATCACACACGGAGGAGTCAGCTGAATTGTTTGACAACAATGACAGTGACATGCTGCTTGAGGATGCGCAGCAACTACAGTGCTCTGATTCAATCTCTGAGGTTGAGGAAGGGAGTATAATCAACCTAGAGGAAGGGGGTGCCAGTGACACACAAATAACTGGCACTCATGTTGCCCCAGCAGCTGCAGCAGACTGCCAAGTTGGCTCCAGTGATGAGGAGATAGGGGTGATGACAATGATGATGAGGTCACTGACTCCACCTGGGTGCCTAATCGAACAGAGGAGTCAAGTGAGGAGGAGGAGGAAGAGCAACAAACACGAGGCACAACATCCTCTATGACAAACCGTAGCACTAGCCAGTCCAAGGCATCAGATGTCAGAGCTGCTCAGGTGCTGTTGTCTCAAAGTACACATCCAGGAACTCTGCTGTCTGGGAGTTCTTTAAGAAATGTGCAGCAGACCGCACCGTTGCTATTTGTAATTTATGTCAGATGAGGCTCAAGCATGGGAAAGACACCGGACGCTTGAGTACCACGTGCTTGAAGCGACATATGACCACCTGCCACGCATCCCGTTGGTGCAAAACTTTGCGTAGGTCCTCCTCACCTGTCTCTACCCCCACTATATGTCTTGCCAGGTCATTGACTCCAACCTCCACTGACAGGGATGATGCTACAGTAATGGATGTACCAGGTCCTTCCTCACAATGTGACAGCATCCCATCAGCTGAAGATTTACGCAGTCAGATTACGTTGCCCCAGCTGCTGCAGCGTAAGCAAAAATATAGTCCCAACCATCCCCAAGCACAGCGTCTAAATGCCAGCTTTGCAAAATTACTCGCATTAAAGCTGCTGCCTTTCCAGCTGGTGGACTCTGCTTCCTTCTGTGAATTTGCTGAATGTGCTGTACCACAGTGGCAGGTTCCAAAACGCCATTACTTTTCACGGAAGGCCATTCCAGCACTATACCAGCACGAAGACAATGTTATCGAGTCATTGGGAAAGGCAGTCAGCAGCAAGGTGCATGTGACTTTAGACACGCGGTCCAGCAAGCACGGACAGGGCCAATACATTTCCTTCACGGCACACTGAGTAACTCTGATTGCAGCTGGGAGGGATCCAGGACAGGGCTCTGTGCTGCAGCATGTTCATCCACCACGCCTCCAGTAAGCTGCTTGTATGAGGTCTGACTGCTCCACCACCACCTCTCCCTCTTCCTCCTCCTGCTTGTCTCTGGCAAAGTGGCAGTTAAACTGACGCGTGACAGCGGCTACGCAATGGCTCAAGCAAAAAGATGCCATACTGTGCTTGAGCTGGTTTGTTTAGGGGATAGGAGCCACTCTGGGCCAGAAATTCTGTCAGCTCTGCAGGGGCAGGTGCAGAGATGGTTAACACCACGCCAGCTTGAGCTGGGAATGGTTGTCTGATAATGGCAGCAACCTTCTCTCCGCCCTATGCCTGGGTAAGTTGACGCATGTACCATGCCTAGCACACGTCCTAAATCTGGTTGTACAGCGTTTCCTAACCAGGTACCCAGGGCTGGCAGAGCTTCTCAGCCAGACCAGAAAAGTCTGCATCCACTTCAGATGGTCATTGCCAGCAAGTGTTCGCCTGGCAGAAATTCAAAGAGAATTCCACCTTCCCACAAACTGTCTGATCTGTGACATGTCCACCAGGTGGAACTCGACCTTGGCAATGCTGCAGCGTCTGCACAAGAAGCAGAGGGCATCAACGAGTACCTGTGTGAGTAGGGCACAAGGACAGGTTCAGGTCAACTTGTTCCCCCCCCGCAGTGGCGGATCAAGGATGCATGCACTGTACTGTCACCATTTGAGGAGGCAACAAGGATGGTGAGCAGGGACAGTACATGCATCAGTGACACAATTCCTTTAGTGTTTCTGCTGGAGCACACTCTTCAGGGAATTATAGATGTGGCTCTAGAGGAAGAGAAGCGAGAGGAAGAGGAGGCCTTCCCTAGCTCTGAAGGCCCCAGTCTTTCCGCAGACAGCATTCCTGCGGGTCCTCCTCAGATCAGACAGGCGTAGGATGAGGAGGAGGAATATTTAAGTAGTGGGGCATTGGAGGTGGGGATTCCTCAAGGGAGGGTTTTGTGTGCCCAGAAACACAAGGACTAGTATGTGGCTGGGAGGAGGAAGTGCACGATGGGGGTCATCCTCCTCATTGACCAGGAAGACTCGGAAGCTAATGCCAGCTCCAACCTATGCTGCATGGGCTCCCTTATCCTGCAAAGCCTGGTAAAGGACCCCAGGATTCGTGCTATCAGGGAGAGGGATCATTACTGGTTGGCAAGCCTTCTTGATCCATGATACAAGGTAAAGTTGCAGAGCTCATCCTGCCCGCACATAGGGAGCACAGGATGAAAAAAACTTGAAGATGCTCTAAAGTGACACTTGTGTAACACCTTTCCAGGCACTGGTAGGTTACCAAGTGATGACACAGGTGCTTCTGAGGCTGCGGATGATCAGAGGAATAATGGTGAAGGCCGGGGCCGCTTGACTGATGCCTTTTTAATTTTTTTTAGTCCAAGACGTCCAGGGACGTCAAATGTGGGCACCCATTGCCAGCGTCTTCACCGTATGGTGCAGGACTACCTAGGGGCAAGGGCAGACCTGGATACCTTTCCAGCAGATGATCCACTGGCTTACTGGGTGTTGAGATTGGATCACTGGCCAGAACTTAGCCAATATGCTATGCAGCTACTAGGTCACCCTTCATCCACCATGCTTTCTGAAAGGACATTCAGTGCTGCTGGAGGTTTGTCACAGACAAAAAAGAGTGCGTCTGTCCACCGACTCTGTAGACCGACTGACATTTATAAAAATGAATCAGTCCTGGATCAGCAGCTATCAATCCCCTGATGCTGACGTAACAGAATAGATCGGGATGTCTTCTGCATTCACAAAACCTCCACCAGTGAACTCTTCCACAATACCACAAAAAAGGGGTTACGGTGTGAAGGCACAATATTTGGGTGCACTGACACCTGTACCAGATTTATATCATTTAAATTTTTTGAACCGCAGGGTCCAACCCTGCACTCTTCCACAATACCACAGAGGGGTTATGGTGTGACGGCACTGTTGCTGACGCTAAAGGCCTAATTTTAAAGCACCTATTGTTACTTTCATCCAAAGCCTGCATACATTTCACCATAATTTAGCCAAAAAAAAAATCACTAAACTTGTTCTGTGTGTCCTAAAATGTCTTTTCATACAGGCTGCTGCCCCAAGCAGTTGTTTATGAATAGATTAAAGGAAAACCATTTACCGTCATTTGAAATGTCATTTTTTGTTTTTAAAGGTTTCTATACATCCTACAAATCCGCCACTTCACGGGCAGGTTATGGGGACCTCCTAGGCACGATATTTGAAGGAATTTTTGGTTTTTATTTCTAACCCTTATTTCATGGAAAACTCACTGTCCCTTTAAAAACCTTTTTTTAAAAAACTTTTTGTCCTTGTTTCCTGTCCCCCAGGGCACTACCCGGACCCCCATACACCTTTTATGTCAAATCTTGCATATATGCCCTCTTGCAGGGCACTCTGAAAACCGAACTTTTGAGTCCCATTGACTTGCATGGAGTTCGGTTCGTGTTCAAACTCGAACTTTTGAAATTGATCTAGTTTGAATGCAAACCGAACACGGGGGTGTTCCCCAATAAGAACCACCCAACTGATCCTTTGCACCAGGTGAAAAAATGTCTAGCTTCGTCACTGCCTCAAGTAGGTGTCAAGAGATTCAAAACCATTGTTATGGCCAAATTATCCAAACACCCAGTCTATGCTGTAATTTGCTTTGACAATAATTTACCTTTACCTATTCACAACAACTTAAAGGGATATGTATGTCTAGAAAAAGTTTTTTAAATTGACATTTAAACACTTTTATACCTATAGACAAACTAGAACAAGTCAATAAAATTTTTAAAAATGTGTAATTTTTTTTATTTTTTTGCTTTAAACTCTGTCATCTCATCTTCTCCGGCGACGCCCCTCAGCTAGGGGTGTTTCTTCAGCTCATACTTTCTGAATATTCCCACCTCCTCCCTGCCCACTATTGCACCCATCAAAGTTTCACATGAACTACATTTCTTGCTCTGTCTTGCCCACAGCAGCCCCCCATGCACCTCACTACTTCACATACTCAGCTATTACCTTCACCTTTCGTGTCATCCCTCTCATCTTAGATTGAAAGCTCGTAGAAAAAGGGATTGGTAAGTGGCGCAAAAGAATATTTAAAACGATGAGGTCGAAAACCACAATGGCACGTTCGCCTAAACACCCGTGTGTGTCATCCCTAAATGACAACCAGAATCAGAGAATCAAAGAGAAAAAGGGGTGTGGTGCTTCTCAGTGCAGAAATAAAAAGAAAATTGGTATGTCAATACTCAACTTTCTATAGACGGTAATGTTGATTCATATGGTTCAAATGGAGAACAGTGCCTCAATAAAACAGAAAAAGGAAAACATAGTAGAATACTGTTGACATAATATAAAATGCAGTACAGTGGACAATCACTCACACTTTTAAGAGCCTAGCCTGGCTCTAGTGATATTCACCTATGGGTGGAATTCATATAGGCCCACCCACTGGCCGTGTTCAATTTTTGGCTCCAATGAGGCTTAAGAAAATAGACAAGAGGAACAATATAGTGTAAATAAGCACAAGAATCTTAATATAATAATACAGAATCTCAGCCCACTCGCGTGTTCCAGAGGCACTAGGGCTCTAATGCTCCAGTCCGGGGGTTGTTTCAAGTAGGCACAACTCCTGAAAAGGCCCTTTAGGATTCCTTTTTTAGCAAGGCACAGAAATATGGATCACGAATAGGATAAAAATGTTTTATGGAAACCACACAAAGAAAAAAATAAAAACAAATAGAATGGCCAAACGCGTTTCGTCTTGGTATGTAAACCCTACGGCTTCCTCATCGGCAAGGATTCACAGACTCCTTGAACTATTTATATTAACCCAATCCTTAATTGGTGATCCAATCAGAGATTTCCCCATATCAAGGGGATTACACCTTCTTACGTCGAAAGTCGCGCCAGTGGCGTCATCTTCTCTTGACAAAAAATGCTACTTCCTAAAAGAGAAAGGAGACAGAAAGCGCCTCTTTTGTGCATGCATTTCAGAAAGCGAAAGATATTCAGTGTGCTTGCGTGATGAAAATGAAAACAAAAGTCATTTAATAACGAGAGACGAAAGATGTTGATTGCGACGTGAAGAAAACGAAAGTCATTCTTAATGGCGGGAAACGAGAGACATTGAATGTGCTTGCATGATGAAAATTAAAGATGTGAATGCGCTTGAGTGGTAAAAAAAAACAGTAATTTTGATGAACTTGCATGGTGAAAATGAAGATCATTTTCATGATGCTCTTTGATTCTTAGATTGAAAGCTCTTGGGCAGGGTCCGCTCTCCTACTGTTCTGTGTGATTAACTTGTATCGACATTTGTTAATCTGTCTCACCCATTGTACAGCGCTACAGAACTTGCTAGTTCATTTTAAATACCTATGACTGTATGAACTAACAAGCGGTGAAGCTCAGGACATCAGACTGGGGAAACTGATAAACTGAATATTAGACATGTGCACAGCACAAAATTTCGTTTTGAACTAATGAATTAGTCCGAAAACGCAATTTATTTAGTTGCTAAAGAAATTCGTTTTCAGTTCTTTAGTATGAAAACTAATTTCATTCATCTGAAAACCAGTGGATACAATTACTATTGCAGTGGTGGCTCCTCAGAGGGCTGAGATCGCTGCTTGTTACAGTATCTCTCACTCTCAGCACAATGTGTCAGGCAAAGCTGTTACAGTAATTGACTGCTGCTCATCACAGCGCTCAGAGTTTCAGTAAAACTAGTAAATAATATTTTTATATATCTAAGAGGTTATAACAATATTATTTCCTTGTTTTACTGAAACTCTGAGCTCTGTGATGAGCAGCAGTCAGTTACTGTAACAGCTGAGTCTGATACATTGTACTGAGAGATAATATAACAAGCAGCCGATCTCCGCGCTCACAGCCACTGGATTTAAAGGGCTCAAAAAAACCGGCTCCTCTCTGTATAATGTATAGAACATCCTCCTGTATTAATTAATGCCCTCTCTGTATAGAACATCCTACTGCATTGGCATGTGGAAGGTGCAGAACTTCAGAATGCAATGCTTATCCAGCACAGGAGAGGAAATGTTTACTTAAACTTTGTATCTCTGTGGGGGAGACAGGCAGGATTATAAAAGCAGGGGAGAGGGAAAATATTAACGTAAATTGGTCTAAAAATTTATTTTTATAATAAAATAAAGTACTTTAAATTCAGGGAAAACATTCAAATAAATCACACTGAAGGCAGAGTAACTGTGAGAGCTGGATAATAAATGTATCAGACGTAAAAACCCCTTTATAACAAAAGCAGCACTGGGAAAGGGACTTTCTATAAAACGTGTATTATAGATGAGGAAAAGGGGATAGTGCTCCTGAATATAAAATGTAACAGACATAAGCCCCTATTATGCAGAGCAGGAGGGGAGATAACACACGTTTTATAAAGTCCCGCTCTTCTCCCAGCGCTGCTTGTTATAAAGGGTTTTTTACTATCCAGCCCTCCTCTGTCATTAGCTTTCAGTGTGATTTATTTGAATGTTTTCCCTCTCCAGCTGTTTTTAACATCTTGTCTGTCTCATAGACATGCAAGGGATAAGTAAAGGTTTCCTCTCCTGTGCTGGCTGTCTGCTGCGAGTGAGTATTCTGGAGCTCTATCACTGTCAGATTTTCGGGTAGGGGTCGGGAAGGATTACACATACAAACCTTTTCTGTAGGTTTGCGATGTTGCGCTCTTCATCGCTGGTCTCCTTCACTCAATGTAATATTACAAAAAGGATGAAACTAAAATGTAGTGCATTTCCTTTAGTTTCTTTCGTTCTTTGGACTGAGCAGTTTCGTATCTCTTGAGTCATACGAAAACTAATTAACCCAAAATTCGGACTAAATCATTTTAGTACTAAAACGAATGCACATGTCTACTGAATATTAGCATCTCTGCAACTGCGAAAGCAAAACACTCACCCGCTGACTCGCTCCCACACACAGACTCACCCACTGACAGGCTCACTTGCGCTCTTTCAAGATTTACATACTGTCTCACTCAAAGTCCCTCACACAGTCACCCCCTCTCACTCTTTCTTGTGGCGCTCTCTCTCACTGTACCTTTTCTTGTGCTCTCTCTGCTTTATCCTGCAGTCTTTTTCTCTTTACCATCTCTTGCTGTGTCTCTGTGCTTGTCTTTGCTGTCCCTCTCTCTGCTGTCTCTTTTTCTCCCTGTGTGTATGGATTTCTTTCCTTCCCTGTCTCTGCAGTAGCTGGGGGTGAACGTTCAGCCCCACCCTCCCCTCAGGTCACAGTGCAGGAGGGAGGAGGAGCAACTCGGATGCACATGCTCAATGTGTTTTTTAACTCTCCCTAGGTATAGGCACTGATTGATTAGCTTAAAATGCCTCCTGAGGTGGACGTGGAAAACTCCAAGAAAGAAAAGCAGGTAAATTTGAAAAAATATCATATTTACTTGCTTTTTATGCCTGCCAAATGACACTACTGACTCATTCAAAAGGCATTGCACGACTTAAAAGCACACTAGCAAAGCATGCATGTCCATTTAAAAGGTCTATTCACTAAGCACCAAAATTTCAGTGCATTTCAATTCGGCACAGTACGGTGCACTTCAGGGATTCCATTCTGCTGACATTTCGGTGAGTTCACGATTCACAGAATAGTAGTCACCGTAGTGCGCCAAGATGGAGTTGCCAAAGTCCCATTACAAGTTGGAGAGAGTCGCCGAAGAGCTCCGAAGTGACCTTGGCGAATTCCACCTAACTGCAAAAAAAAAAAAAAAAACTAAGAAAAAGGAAGTCTCCAATTCGCCTAATAGGTGTTTAAACCAATAAAAATGCATTAAAATGTGTCTAAATATTAAAAAAAGGTCCTTTAAAAAAATAATAAAAAAGTGCCGTTACAGAATAAAAACACCTTTTTAAAAGTTGGGAAACAAAAATTTCGTCCAAAAAAATACAAAAAGGGGTTCTAAAAAAATATCAAATAACGGCTTTTTGCTGAAATCGAAAAAATAAATGGGGCCCTATTACATTCTCTGTGCAATTGCGCTCGTGCAGTGCAATTTTTTTGCGCACAAAAAAAACTTTATCACGCGAAAATTAACGTGGCAGTACGATTAGAACGCATTTTTTCTTCCTCCAAGATTTTTCATGCCCAAATCCGACGCGCAAAGCCTTTCGCAAATGAACGTTGCGTGCAGGAATCGGTGGGCAGACTGTTTTGTCACGGGATTCAGCCAACATCAACCACCCATTTCCAATGAAATATTTACAATCTAAAAAAGGTAAAAAGAGATTAACCAGCCAAAAAAAAAAAAAAATTAACAATGACACAATTTATAAATTTTAATGTTTGGGTATGTATAGAATGTGTAACTGTACTGTGCTGTTTTTTTTTTTCCTTGCTGGTGTATTTAGTTTTGCCCGAACGATCACATTTACAGTTATTAGCACCTGCTTTTCAAAGACGTAACGAAAATGCGCGCAAACGTTCGTTGCGCGAAGATTGTAATACCATCCGCATACTAGCGCACGAACGCATTTGCGCTGACAATTTTAAGTATAGGATGCGTGCAGGAAAATTCGTTCGCACAGGGTCAATCGCGGTAGACGATTACGCGCATCATTTGCGCGAACGTCGTAATACGATGTTCTGCGCAAATGGTTTTGCACTCGCGCAAATGCACATTTGCGCGCGCAAAACAAATGCGCGAAGAATGTAATAGGGCCCATGGTCTCTTAAGAAACCAAAAATAAAAATGATACTACGTTTTTACATTGAATTCTATGTGATTCGCCTGTTTAATCCTGTCAAACTGAAACACTGAAAATCAGGTCATTTCGCTGACACATTGGTGCAGTTCGACATTCTGTTAATAGACGAACCATTACTTCTCTATGGGACAACTGCTCTAAATTTGCGCCGAACTGGAAAATTCCCTGTTCAATGCAATTCGGTGCTTAGTGAAAACACCATTTAATGTTTTTTGAGCAAACTACTAGGAACCTAGCACTACATTTATTTCATACAGTATATTGCAAATGGAGCTAATCCCATCTCTTTCCTGTTCAAAGCACAAATAACTTAATATAAGTGGACTGTATCAAGATTTAAATCTATTATGTATGCTTTCTATCACTATAATTACAAAAACCTGCTATCCCAGAGATTCTGTCTAAAACAAGAATGATTTCAACCTGCGTATAAGATTAGATTTGCACAACTGCACTACATCAAATCCGCAGAACATGCCTTCTTATGAACTACCAGTAATTTTCTCTGCTTCTCATCATTGTATATCACCTAAAATAGAAGGTAGAGACACAAGAAGAGAAGACCTGTAGTAAAAATCAATATTCTGGTGCTATGTGTACTGTTGTGATGAGCCCCAGTTATTTTTTAATTGACAATTTTTATTGTGCACAGGGTAAAATACAATGAACAATGATACGATATACATATCCATCAGGATATAAAAGTCAACAAGTGGATTATACAAAACAAGTTGTGTCGTGCAACATCTTTTCTGTTTTCTAAAAATCTTGTTAACAAGTTATCAGTTCAATTCGAAAGTCTTCTGTTAAACCGAAAAAACAATATTACAGTGTAGTAGAGCTGAAACAACAGAGATAATCATACAATCGAACAAAAGAAAAGAAAATAAAATAATGGACTGCCCGGTCCAGAACTCATAACAAATTCAAAGTACGGTCTTAGAAACAAAGTAGATAGGTCTAGTCTGTGTTAAGGTGTGGTGTAAGTCAGGAAGGCATTCACAACATAATGGGTGGAAATCAAAGCATGGATTGGAGAGGGTTACGTCCTGCAACCATTTCTGCTGAGTACCAAGCAGTGTATTGTAACGAGGTTTTGATCAACATACGCATGTTTAGTATCTAGCGTTGGAAAGTAGCAATGCCAAGTCGTGAAAAATCTCTTAGGGAGAGTTTCCCTATTAATCAAGGTGTGAAGTCAATCCATGTGGAAAAGATTGTTCAGTTTGGTTTGGAAAAGTGTAAGTGGGATTGAGGTAGGGTGGTTCCAAGTAAGTAAAATCGTTTTCCGACCCACCGCTGCAATCAGAGATAAAAAATGCTTGTGGCGGATATGTAAGGTTGAAGTGGGACCAAAAATTTGAAATTCTGGGATCAATGGTAAGGATTGTTTAGTAGTGGAGAATATATACGTCTGTACTGAGAGCCAGAATTGACGTACAACCGGGCAACTCCAAAAACAGTGATATAAATTGGCACGGTCATCTGGGCATTTAAAGCATGAAGAATTTGGCTTCCAACCCATTTGGCATAATCTCCTTGGCGAATAATAGCTATGGTGTAATATTTTTATGAACATTTCCTGATATGACACTGATGGTAGAATTTTTATCATATATACGTGGGCTGACAGCAAGTCATCAATCGTAAGTGATGGTATGTGCGATAGCCACTGAATTGGACCCGTCTTAGTCAAAGACCAGTCCACAGTATAACGGAGTATATTATATAGCGATGATATGGAGTATTTATGTGAGGAGCAGTTCTTTACATGATTATCAAGACTGTTAGTCCAGTCAGTGGGTGTGAAAGTGGATGTAACCTTAGAAAGATATGAGCGTAGTTGAAAGTATGGAAACCATGGGAAAGTTAGTGAAGGATACCTATCTCGAAGTGCGGCAAGCGACAAGAGGAGGTTTGTGGTGGGATCTAAAACTTGATGTAATAGGCGTAAACCTCCTCTAGACCAGTCTTCAAATGGGTAAAGTGTCAAGTCCCGACCAAAGTGCAGATTTCCCATTAGTGGCAAGAAGAGCGAGGATGTGGGACATGCGGTCATTTTAATACATGACAGTTTCCACGCTTTAACGGGAGCCATAATCAGAAGATTTTGAATCAACATCGCAGGAAGTTCAGTAGAAGGACAGTGCAGTAAGAATGTAAGGGAACGATTTGGGGACCAAGCAGCGTCTAAGTGGACATCTGAAAATTGCGAGTTATTTAGAATCCAGTAGATTGCCGCGTGTCGACACTGTGCTGCCAAGTTATATTCTCGCAGATTCAGTAAATTAAACCCCCCACGGCATTTAGGTTGATAAGGTTTAATTAAACTGAGGCGTGCTGCGGAGCCCTTCCACAAAAATTTATGGAGAGCCGTATTTAATAGTTTCTTGTCTTTAGGAGTGAAAATTATCGGTAAAACCTGTACCGGGTACAGAAGTTTCGGGAAGGCAATTGTTTTGTAGAGATTGACTGTGCCATATAGTGTTGATGGAATATTGAGATTGTATAGAGATCATTTAAATCAGCTGATGTGTATCCCTAAATATTTTAGTGAAGTTGTAGACCATTTAAGCGGTATGTGAGTGGGTAACTGAGGCGGGGGAAGTAGAATGAAGATAAAGAGCTGTGGACTTGGCCCAATTCACCCGCAACCGAGATATCCCAAAACCTATTTAAAAGTTGAGACAATGAGGGCAATGCTTCTGGCAGATTGTCAGTGAATAAAAGTAGATCATCGGCAAAAGCAGATACTTTCAGTTGAATCTCGCCTATCATGATGCCACGAAAAGTGGGAGAGTGTTCTATGGCACTTAAAGAATCCAGAGCTATATTGAATAATAATGGCGAGAGCGGACAGTCCTGCCGCACGCCTCTACCAAGCAGGAAATATGGTGAGTCTTGTCCGTTTGTGACAATACATGAAGCAGGGTATCTAGTTATGTTGCAGATAAAATCTGTGAATATCTGATCAAAACTACGATAAGACAGTATTCGAAGCAAATGTGGCCACGTAACCGAATCAAAAGCCTGTTCAAGGTCTAAGCTAAGTAAGGCTGGGTGGCGACCCCTGGGAAGAGAGTGGGCCCCCAACACCACCGCCACAGCCCGTCGAATACCAACTACCGAATGTCGACCTTGCACGAACCCTAATTGGTGATGCATCATTAAGTCCGGTAAAAATGTTTGGAGTCGTGAAGCTAGGATTTTGGTAAGGAGTTTATAATCTGTGTTAAGAAGAGAGATTGGGTGATATGAGGACATATTATCAGCAGGTTTTCCAGGTTTAGAAATTAAAATTGTGCGAGATGCATTAAAGGAATCAATAGCATGCCCTGACACATATATGTCATTAAACATGGTTGTCAGTGTCGGGCATATTTGAGCTTTTAAGATTTTGGGCCCGGCAATTTACCTGTTTTGAGCGAGGATATGGCTTCTCCCACCTCCCGCTCCGAGATGGGGCCCTCCAAGATCTCCCTTTGGTGTTGAGACGAGGCGCCGGGTGAGCCTCAATAAAGGCATTACCTAGAGCAACATTATCTTGCGGTGGTTGAGATCGGGCTCTAAAAAAGTCATAAAATAAATTATTAATGTGTTCAGGGGAAGTTATTGATGTTTTGTCTTCTACCGTGAGACGCGTAATAGGGTGACGTTTACGCCTGGGATTAGCCATATGTGCCAGGAGCTTACCAGACCTACCGCCCCAGCGATGAAAAAAATTGAGTTTGAAAGTCACAGTGTTCTTGCGCTTTGGAGTGTATTGTAGTCTCTAGGATTTGTTTAGCCTGAGAGTAATGAGCATAGTTATCGTCGGTCGGGTGGCGTTTATATGCAGTATGGGCAGTCCGCAGAGTTGATTCAAGCAGTTGTAGTGTAGCTTTCCATTGTTTATAACGGGAAGCCATATATGATATATGTCCCCGAAGAACCGGTTTTAGAGGCCGCCCAGAGTAGTCTAGGCTGGTCTAAGTGAAATCAAATTGTCATCCACATAATTCGCCCAACTAGATTATAAATGAAGTTGAAAGGAGGGTGTAGCAGTAAGTTGAGATGGGAACGACCATTGTGAGTGATGCGTTCGTTTATAGGGAAATTTTACCCCTAGCCTCACTGGGGCGTGGTCAGATAAAGAAATAGGTTCTATGGCAGCAGAAATCAGTGTGGGAAGCAAATTCAAGCTCAGCAAGAGCATATCAATACGGGAATATGTATAATGAACTGGAGATTGAAAGGTGTAATCTCTTTCCGAGGGGTGCAGTACCCTCCGCGTGTCATGTAAATTTAACGTTGAGACGATGGTCTGGAGGCCCTGAGAGATGGAGCAAGAGGTAGCAGCGGCCGATCCTGATCTATCCAAAGATTGGTTAAGAACCGCAATTAAAATCACCTCCCACTATCAAATCGTGAGTGGGGACTTCTAATAGAAGTTGAAGGAATCTACAATAAAAAGAATCATTAGGACTATTAGGAGCATAGACAATTACAATACAATACTTTACGTTATTGATGACCAAATGAAGAAAAATATGACTCTACAGTATAGGATAACGAAGTATTGAGGATAATTGCCACACCTCTCTTCTTGGAACTGTAGTTGGATGAGAAACAGTCCTTGATCCATTTAGCTTTAAAAAGGTAGAAGTAGAGGTAGTAGACCAATGAGTTTCCTGCAATAACACAACATGAGGGCGTTTGTCAAATAAGTCAGTATCTTCTTCCTTTTTACTGGCGTATTAGCTCCATTGACATTCCAAGACAATAATTGAAGAGTGTCGAGAGACTGAACCTTTTCAGTAGTATTTGTAAAGGATTTATCCAATACCAGCACAAAAGTCTAGTATGGTGTATGAGATGGATACAGCAAAAGAGGGGCCCTGGTTCCAGCTCGAGCCAGGGAAAACACCCCTTATTGGAAAGAGTAAACAAAGTCCGGGCAGTCAACTGAAAGCCAAAACAAGGCAACTATATACAATTTTTTCCTGAAGAAGGCACTCGGCCGTGGAGGATAAGACACTTGAGTTTTAAGAGGGAGACCTCGGAGGCGATTGGCCATTCTCCCAATCCGGAAGGACATGATTCAGAAAGAGATCAGCCTCACTGGCTGATGTCGTGATGAGGGATCTACCACCGATTTTAAGCCGAATCGTAGCAGGGTAGAGCAGGGCGAATTTGATGCCTTGTTATAAAGCGCCGAGCACACTGGGGCAAAAGCCTTGCGTTTGAGTGTGACCTGGGCCGGATAATCACAAAAAATTTGAATTTTCTGTTGTTGGTATAGAAGAGTAGGAAGTTTCTTGTACGCCACTAGAATCTTCACCGCGTCTTGAAAGTTCAAAAACCATAAATAACTGGTCTGTGTCTAGAGTTATCCACCGGCTTGTTGGTGCCCAATCGATGTGCCCGTTCAATTTGTATCGGGACGGCCGAGTTTGTGTAAATAGATAAGGCTGAAGGTAGCCAATCCTGAAGGAGAGCCAAAAGATCAGGAGGACGAACAGATTCCGGAATCCCAATGAAACGTAGGTTATTACGTCTGTTATTATTCGATTTTCCAGCTTGTCCTGAAGTAAGGTGATCGTAGCTTGCTGCTTGTGAACTGTGGATTGTATAGAGTTAAGAGTGTAATTTGTTGAAGATTGACGGGTTTCAAGTTCAGAGATCTGAGCTGAATGTGATTGTAGCAATTGGAGTGTGCTGTCTATAGACGTTTTTAGGGCTTGGAATTGGGTTTCAAATAGAGGAGTGAGGAGCGTTGCAACTTCTTGAGCCATCTCCATCACTGGCGTATGTAATGCTCTTGGTAGTTGGGGGGCTTGGGGTGCAAGCTCTTCGTCTAGAGCCTCTGCAGACGAGAGTGGAGACGATGGGAGAGAACTGAGTGGGGAAGTTCTTTGTTGTTTTAACCGATTTAGTGCTCTGTTTTTTAGCAGTCTGCTTAGCTACAAATTTATCCATGGAGGGAGCAGTAAAGGGGAAGTATAGAGTGTTGTTTAAGTGAATTTGTTTCAACAGTCTGCTGGATTACAAATTAATCCCTGAGGGAGTAGCGAAATCAGTGTGGATCTCCCTAGGAAGATCCGAAAAAAAATTAGGACAAGTCCTTCAATTTAACGTAATTGGAATGAAAAATTTGAAAAAATTCCGTGTAGCCAGTGTTGTGACGTGTGGTACAATAATTGTATGCTCTTGTTGTTGTTTCCTATTTTACGAGTTGCTATTGTCCTCCCTTTTTTCGTGTTATTTGTAGTTTATTATTATTTGTTATTTTTTTTAATTAATTAATTTTTTAAAATGAGTTTTTCCTTGATTCTTCACCCATGTGCCGTCTCCTACATTACAGCCCTCTGTGTTAATAGATGCCCTGTGGCTTCGGTGACATCAAGCCCCTGTCACGCCGCAGATCTGGTGCAGGGAGGAGGGATGAGTGATGCTGTCCCAAGCAGCGTGTGGCGATGGGCCCCGGTGCTAGATGTTAAGGCAGGGTCTGGGCCCCCGCCGTTCACAAGACGAGTGGCCACGAGCCAGAATCGAGTAGGTGAGATGAGGGCAGTGATCCAATCTCAACACCCAGTAAGCCAGTGGATCATCTGCTGTATGGTGAAAACGCTGGCAATGGGTGCCTACATTTGACATCCCTGGGCGTCGTGGACTAAAAAAAATTTAAAAAGGCATCAGTCAAGTGGCCCTGGCCTACACCACTATTCCTCTGATCATCCGTAGCCTCAGAAGCACCTGTGTCATCACTTTGTAACCTACCAGTGCCTAGAAAGGTGTTACACAAGTGTTGCTTTTGAGCGTCCTCAAGTTGTTTCATCCGGTCCTCCCTCTGTGCAGGCAGGATGAGCTCTGCAACTTTACCTTTGTATCATGGATCAAGAAGGATTGCCAACCAGTAATGATCCGTCTCCTTGATAGCACGAATCCTGGGGTCCTTTACCAGGCTTTGCAGGATAAGGGAGTCCATGCAGCGTAGGTTGGAGGTGGCATTAGTTTCTGAATCTTCCTGGTCAATGAGGATGACCGTATCGTGCACTTCCTCCTCCCAGCCACGTACTAGTCCTTGTGTTTCTGGGCACACAAAACCCTCCCTTGAGGAATCCCCACCTTCAATGCCCCACTACTTAAATATTCCTCCTCATCATCATCATCCTCCTCCTGTCTGATCTGAGGAGGACCCGCTGGAATGCTGTCTGCGGAAAGACTGGGGCCTTGAGAGCTAGGAAAGGCCTCCTCTTCCTCCCACTGCTCTGCCTCTAGAGCCACATCTATAATTCCCTGCAGAGTGTGCTCCAGCAGGAACACTAAAGGAATTGTGTCACTGATGCATGCACTGTCCCTGCTCACCATCCTCGTTGCCTCCTCAAAATGGTGACAGTACAGTGCATGCATCCTTGATCAGCCACTGCGGGGGTGGGGAAACAAGTTGACCTGAACCTGTCCTTGTGCCATACTCACACAGGTACTCGTTGATGGCCCTCTGCTGCTTGTGCAGACGCTGCAGCATTGCTAATGTCGAGTTCCACCTGGTGGGCATGTCACAGATCAGACGGTTTGTGGGAAGGTGGAATTCTTTTTGAATTTCTGCCAGGCGAACACTTACTGGGAATGACCGTCTGGCTGCAGACTTTTCTGGCCTGGCTGAGAAGCTCTGCCAGCCCTGGGTAGCTGATTAGGAAATGCTGTACCACCAGATTTAGGACGTGTGCTAGGCATGGTACATGCGTCAACTTACCCTGGCGTAGGGCAGAGAGAAGGTTGCTGCCATTATCACAGACGACCATTCCCAGCTGAAGCTGGTGTGGTGTGGTGTTAACCATCTCTGCACCTGCCCCTGCAGAGCTGGCAGAATTTCTGGCCCGGTGTGACTCCTGTCCCCTGAACAAACCAACTCAAGCACCGTATGGCATCTTTTTACTTGATCCATTGCGTAGCGCCTGCCACGCGTCGGTTTAACTGCCACTTTGCCAGAGACAGAGAAGGAGGAGGAGGAGGAAGAGGTGGTGGAGAAGACAGACCTCATACAAGCAGCTTTCTGGAGGCGTGGTAGATGAACAAGCTCCAGCACAGAGCCCCGTCCTAGATCCCTCCCAGCTGCAAGCAGAGTTACCCAGTGTGCCATGAAGGAAATGTAATGGCCCTGTCCATGCTTGCTGGACCATGTGTCTAAAGTCATGTGCACCTTGCTGCTGACTGCCTTTCCCAATGACATAACATTGTCCATAACATTGTGTTCCAAATGCTGGTATAGTGCTGGAATGGCCTTCCGTGAAAAGAAATGGCATTTTGGAACCTGCCACTGTGGTACAACACATTCAGCAAATTCACGGAAGGAAGCAGAGTCTACCAGCTGGAAAGGCAGCAGCTGTAATGCGAGTAATTTTGCTAAACTGGCATTTAGACGCTGTGCTTGGGGATGGTTGGGTCTATATTTTTTCTTACGCTGCAGCAGCTGGGGCAACGTAATCTGACTGCATAAATCTTCAGATGATGGGATGTTGTCACATTCTGAGGAAGGACCTGGTACACTCATTACTGTAGCATCATCCCTGTCAGTGGAGGTTGTAGGCAATGACATGGCAGGACTTGTAGTGGGGGTAGAGACAGATGAGGAGGAGGAGGACGACCTATGCAAAGTGTTGTGCCAACGGGATGCGTGGCAGGTGGTCATATGTCGCCTCAAGCACGTGGTAACCAACCGTGGGATGTCTTTCCCACGCTTGATCCTCAACTGACATAGATTACAAATAGCAACGATGCGGTCTGCTGCACATTTCTTAAAGAATTCCCAGACTGCAGACTTCCTGTACATGTGCTTTGAGACAACAGCGCTCTGCACCTAAGCAGCTGTGACTTCTGATGCCTTGGACTGGCTACGGTTGGTCGTAGAGGACGTTCTGCCTCCTCCTCCCTTGACTCCTCTGTTCGATCAGGCACCCAGGTGGAGTCAGTGACCTCATCATCATTGTCATCACCCCCTATCTCCTCGTCACTGGAGCCAACTTGGCAGTATGCCGCAGCTGCTGGGGCAACATGAGTGCCAGATATTTGTTGGTCATTGGCACCCCCTTCCTCTAAGTTGATTATACTCCCTTCCTCAGCCTCAGAGTTTGAATCAGAGCATTGGAGTTGCTGCGCATCCTCAAGCAGCATGTCACGGTCATTGTAGTCAAACAATTCAGCTGACTCCTCCGTGTGTGATAGTGAGGCTACGGCAGGAGTAGCTGTGGACATGGAGGCTGCTTTAGATGCTTTGGCAGCTGAGGTGGACTGTAAATCACTACAAGCCTGGCTGGCAGAGGACTCAGGATGAGGATGGCCTGGTTAGCCAATCCAAATTTTCTGTATGTTGCTGCTGCTTAAGAAGACGGCCAGCACCAGTTAGAAAGGACAAGCGTGCCCCTGCAGAGGATGCACCATGTCCACGACGACCAGAGGCACAGCCTCCCGACACAGAGGCTGCTTGTCCTCTTATCTTTTCCCAGGAACCTGCTATAAATCAGTGAGACCCCCTGATGGGTGGCAGTGACAAGACACAAAATACAATTCCCAGGAACCTCCTAGAATTTACAATTCCCAGGAACCTCCTATAAAATCAGTGAGACCCCAAGACACAGATTACAATTCCCAGATATCTGCTAGAAGTGAGACCCCCCCAATAGCTGCCAGCACTGAGAATACACAGATTCCAACAATTCCCAGATATCTTGTAGAAGTGAGAATCCCCAAAGCTGCCAGCACTGAGAAGACACACTAACAGAACAATCTCGGGCAGGTTTACTGGTCAGGACCCAGGGCTGGACACGGGCAGGTTTACTGGTCAGGACCCAGGGCTGGACACGGGCAGGTTTACTGGTCAGGACCCAGGGCTGGACACGGGCAGGTTTACTGGTCAGGACCCAGGGCTGGACACGGGCAGGTTTACTGGTCAGGACCCAGGGCTGGACACGGGCAGGTTTACTGGTCAGGACCCAGGGCTGGACACGGGCAGGTTTACTGGTCAGGACCCAGGGCTGGACACGGGCAGGTTTACAGGACCCAGGGCTGGGGCAGGTTTACAGGACGCAGGACTGGGGCAGGTTTACAGGACGCAGGACTGGGGCAGGTTTACAGGAGGCAGGTTTACAGGACACAGGACTGGGGCTGGACACAGGACTGGGGCTGGACACAGGACTGGGGCTGGACACAGGACTGGGGCTGGACACAGGACTGGGGCTGGACACAGGACTGGGGCTGGACACAGGACTGGGGCTGGACACAGGACTGGGGAGAAAAAGTATCAAATTAACCCCTTCACTTCCAAAATTGTGTTAACACTAGTTGCAAAATCATGTTGACTCAATTTTGCATTGTTATACATTGAAAAGCAATTAATAAAAAGCAATCATCAAAATCCCATCTGCTTTCTAAAGCAGGATCAATATGGCTCCTGTGGAGAAATTATTTGTTTTATCTTTCTCCAGTCCCCATGGAAAGAGATTAACACAAGCTGCAAATAACAGCCCAAAAACCTCACTCTCACACAAAAAGTTCAAACACATTGCTGCTGCATTTCAATAGCCAAAGAGAGGTCAGAGAACAGGGGGAGCTCTGGTGTCACTCACTGTTATACAGGGATAATATTCAGGGAGCGATAATGACTGAAATTCCTGTACAGTACAGATAAAAAGTGTTATTGTATTTATCATACCACATACAGATATTTTTATATTCTATTGGTATTTAAGCTAGATCAGAGATAATGGATACAAACTTAACTTTTATTGAATTAGAAGGACCAGATGGACATTTACACTTTGGACCACTAGGGGGCACCAAAGGAAAAGAAACAGTGAAAACCAAGCTCTGGATGGGCTTGCAGATAATTAAAAAACAAACGTGTGTCAGAGCTGCCTGAAATTGCAGGGAAACGTAGAATTGTATTTGTTAGTACATCTAGCTTGGAAAGACCTAATGACATTGGAAGGGTCTCTCATATAATTATGTCATTGATTCCCACATTAGCAGAGGATATGGAATGTGTATAGCAGGGATTACTATGTTGAGAGAGGCAGACTAGATTGCAGCATAAGTAGAGACAGGTGAGTCGTCAAGGGTTCACTGGGTATGGAAAAGTTTGGAAATAGATTACCTGCTTAACTGCGAACAGACTGTTAGAATAGTAGAGACCCTTAGAAGGGTGAGCAGATTGTAACAGCTACTGGAAAAATTCCACAGAGGGAGGTAGCTAGCTCAGATTGCATTTAAAAGGACCCAGTAGTTTCTTTTCCTTTGGTGCCCCCTAGTGGTCCAAAGTGTAAATATCCGTCTGGTCCTTCTTCAATAAAAGTTAAACCAGCACTGTTGTGGATTTTATAGTTTTATATACTTTACTAAAGGATAAAGTGTCATGGAATATAAATGCGCGTTGAATGAATTTTACAGGATGCGTCACGTGGGAAAAACATGCAGTGGAAAAAGAACGGTTAACCCCCTCAGTTCTGGAGTGTAAGTCCTGCAAAATATATATACAAAGTTTAGGGTACCCGTGTACGGTGTTCGACTGGCCAGTGTACGAAAAGAGCAATCTTTGACTAGTCACGGTTGGGGCCCTGTGAATTTAAACAATATTGCAAGCGTTTCTGTTTTAGAACTGTGGGCTGGAGGCCTCTCACCCATCCGTCGAACAAAACTGTCCAGCACTCGATGCCTCGACCAAAGGATCTTTCTCCTCTGGGTACTGGGACTCTGTGTCACTGAATCTGCTCCCTGCCTGCCAAATCTCTGCAACTGGAACAATCGATCTGCCACCTGCACTCCCAATCGATCGATGCGGCCTCCTAATGCGGGGTCCTGCCGGAACCAGCTTGTCCTCCAAACCTCTCAGCACTGGGTAGGTGAGTCACAGCAGGATTTCTGTCCCGATCTCCAGCACCAGTAAGACAGTGTCTGCACTCAGGCCTGGTTGCGATCCCTGACAGCTCCAACGTGCGTCCTCTACCTTTCACTGCTCCGCTCACTCTGCCCATGCCTTGCACGAGGCTGCTGATGTCTTTCCTGGCCAGCACCCCCCTTCCTGTTCCCTTTGCAAAGGTTTCTGGGAGATGGAGTTAGTTTTTGTCCAGCATAGTCCACAATGTCTTTAGCTCTGGCCGCCACTAGAGGGAGACATAATCCAATACACCAGAGCACAATCTTTTAAAGCAGCGCTACAGTAACTACAAATCCCCCTAAGCAGGATATCTGACCATATTAATATCTATCTTTATCACATTTACTGTATCTGTCTCAAAGGCAATTTCTGCTTGTATGCTGATAAGGGACAGTTCTGAATCTTTCATTCCAACAATATTTCTGTAAAGGGTAAAGAACTACGTGAAAAATAAAAAAAAATGCAAATTTAAATTATTTTAATTTTTAATTATCTTGAAGCAACAATTTTTGTGCAATAGTTATATTGTACCCTTTATGTAACTTTGCAACCATTTTCTAGGACACAATTGAGTGAAAAGAAGCGCACTTTCAACTACAGACCTTCATGAGCTAGACGCTTCGTGGAGTGCTCCTTTGGCATTCTGACTGTAACAGTGCGCTAACGGCGCTACCCTGGAGTATCATTTATTTGGATTCTTTAGGACAGATTCATTACCACAGACAGCAGGAAAGGCTGTAGTACCTTGATTCCCACACCAGGGAGGTACTACAAGAAACCCAATTACCACCTCAGCGCGAAATGGCTTCATGGCCAGGAGGTCGCTGGGTGAAAACACATTAACTATCTGCACACTGATACATAGACATAGCGTGAATACATGAACAAACTTGAACAAGATTGCTGAATATCAATGGTTGACGAGTTGTGCGGCCTGCAGGCAGGGCCGGATTAATGTAGGGGGCAGATGGAGCGGCCGCTCCAGGCCCCTTCCATTAAATAGGCCCACAGCTGCCCCAAGAATAGAGGAGCCGCCGGCCGTCTGACAGGTCTTCCCACACACACCGTCATGAAGCCGATGCGCTCAAGCGGCCCCACCATGTTGTAAAATGTGCAGGAGTATTTTGGGCCCGAGCAGCCACTAGGTGTCGCTCATCAGCTGCTCTGTGAGACACGGCTGCTCCTCCCCATCCTCCAGCACCTCTTCCTGTTTCCAGCCATGTGGAAGGAAGGCGACTGGCAAGTAGAGCAGGAGCAGCTGAGCAACAGCCAGGGGGAAAGGTAAGCTTCCCCAGCTGATGATTCACCCGGGCAGCTTTTTTTTTTTCATCTACCTTCACCCCTTACCCCCCCACCCCCGCAGCTCTCCCTCTGAACTCATTCGGAAGGAGGGGGGCAGCATGCAGGGGGGACAGTAAAGACACAGACATGCAGAGGGATCACAGACACAGTGAGAGGGGGGATGAAAGAGAGGAGGGGGGATGAAAGAGAGAGGGGATGATGAAAGAGAGAGGGGATGAAAGAGAGAGGGGGATGAAAGAGAGAGGGGGATGAAAGAGAGAGGGGGGATGAAAGAGAGAGGGGGATGAAAGAGAGAGGGGGATGAAAGAGAGAGGGGGATGAAAGAGAGAGGGGGGATGAAAGAGAGAGGGGGGATGAAAGAGAGAGGGGATGAAAGAGAGAGGGGGGGATGAAAGAGAGAGGGATGAAAGAGAGAGGGGATGAAAGAGAGAGGGGATGAAAGAGAGAGGGGATGAAAAGAGAGGGGATGAAAGAGAGAGGGATTGAGAGAGCAGGATTGAAAGAGAGGGGGATGAAAGAGAAGGGAATAAAAGAGGGGGGAATGAAAAGGGGGAATGTAAGAGAGAGGGGAATGTAAGAGAGAGGGGGATGAAAGAGAGAGGGGGATGAAAGAGAGAGGGGGATGAAAGAGAGAGGGGGATGAAAGAGAGAGGGGGATGAAAGAGAGAGGGGGATGAAAGAGGGGGGATGAAAGAGAGGGGATGAAAGAGAGGGGGGGATGAAAGAGAGGGGGGATGAAAGAGAGGGGGGATGAAAGAGAGGGGGATGAAAGAGAGGGGGATGAAAGAGAGGGGGGTGAAAGAGAGGGGATGAAAGAGAGGGGGGATGAAAGAGAGAGGGGGGATGAAAGAGAGGGGGGATGAAAGAGAGAGGGGATGAAAGAGAGAGGGGGATGAAAGAGAGAGGGGATGAAAGAGAGAGGGGATGAAAGAGAGAGGGGATGAAAGAGAGGGGGGTGAAAGAGAGGGGGTTGAAAGAGAGGGGGGATGAAAGAGAGGGGGGATGAAAGAGAGGGGGATGAAAGAGAGGGGATGAAAGAGAGGGGGATGAAAGAGAGAGGGGATGAAAGAGAGAGGGGATGAAAGAGAGAGGGGGATGAAAGAGAGAGGGATGAAAGAGAGAGGGGATGAAAGAGAGGGGATGAAAGAGAGGGGTTGAAAGAGAGGGGGATGAAAGAGAGGGGGGATGAAAGAGAGAGGGGATGAAAGAGAGGGGGGTGAAAGAGAGGGGATGAAAGAGAGAGGGGATGAAGAGAGAGGGGGATGAAAGAGAGAGGGGATGAAGAGAGGGGTTGAAAGAGAGGGGGTTGAAAGAGAGGGGGTTGAAAGAGAGGGGGGTGAAAGAGAGGGGGATGAAAGAGAGGGGGATGAAAAGAGAGGGGGATGAAAGAGAGGGGGATGAAAGAGAGGGGGGATGAAAGAGAGAGGGGGATGAAAGAGAGAGGGGGATGAAAGAGAGGGGGATGAAAGAGAGGGGGAGTGAAAGAAGGGGGAATGAAAGAGAGGGGATGAAAAGAGAGGGGATGAAAGAGGGGATGAAAGAAGAGAGGGGGATGAAAGAGGGGATGAAAGAGGGGATGAAAGGGGGATGAAAGAGAAAGGAATAAAAGAGGGGGGAGTGAAAGAGAGGGGATGAAAGAAGGGGGAGTGAAAGAAGGGAATGAAAGAGGGGAATGAAAGAGGGGAATGAAAGAGGGGAATGAAAGAGGAGGAATGAAAAGAGGGGGGGTGAAAGAGAGGGGGGTGAAAGAGGGGGGGGGGTGAAAGAGGGGGGGTGAAAGAGGGGGGGAAAGAGGATGAAAAGAGAGGGGGAGTGAAAGAGAAGGGGGAAATGAAAGAGGGGGATTGAAAGAGAGGGGATGAAAGAGAAAGGGAATAAAAGAGGGGGATGAAAGAGGGGGGAGTGAAAGAGGGGGAGTGAAAGAGGGGGGAGTGAAAGAAGGGGGAGTGAAAGAAGGGGGAGTGAAAGAAGGGGGAGTGAAAGAAGGGGGAGTGAAAGAAGGGGGAGTGAAAGAAGGGGGAGTGAAAGAAGGGGATGAAAGAGAGGGGATGAAAAGAGAGGGGGATGAAAGACAGGGGGATGAAAGAGAGGGGATGAAAGAGGGGGGAGTGAAAGAGAAGGGGAGTGAAAGAGAGGGGGTTGAGAGAGAGGGGATGAAAAGAAAGAGGAGAAGGGATGAAAGAGAGAGGGGATGAAAGAGAGAGGGGATGAAAGAGAGAGGGATGAAAGAGAGGGGATGAAAGAGAGAGGGATGAAAGAGAGAGGGGATGAAAGAGAGAGGGGGATGAAAGAGAGGGGGTTGAAAGAGAGGGGGGGATGAAAGAGAGGGGATGAAAGAGAGGGGATGAAAGAGAGGGGGAATGAAAGAGAGGGGGATGAAAGAAGGGGGGATGAAAGAGGGGGGATGAAAGAGAGGGGATGAAAGAGAGAGGGAGATGAAAGAGAGAGGGGGATGAAAGAGAAAGGAATAAAAGAGGGGGAGTGAAAGAGGGGGAATGAAAGAGAGGGGGAATGAAAGAGAGGGGGAATGAAAGAGAGGGGGAATGAAAGAGAGGGGGAATGAAAGAGGGGAGTCACAGAGGGATGAGAGGAGTAAAGAGAGAGCGAGGTATGAAAGGAGTAAAGAGAGCGAGGGATTAGGGAGGAGTACAGAGAGCGAAGGATGAGAGGAGTACAGAGAGAGGGATAAGTGAAGTACAAAGAGAGCGAGGGATGAGAGATGAGTACAGAGAGAGGGATGAGAGGCGTACAGAGAGAGGGATGAGAGAGGCGTACAAAAAGAGCGAGGGATGAGGAGTACAGAGCGAATGATGAGAGAGGAGTACAGAGAGAGAGCGAGGGGTGAGAGAGGAGTACAGAGAGAGGGATGAGCGAGGCGTACAGAAAGAGCGAGGGATTAGGGAGGAGTACAGAGAGCGAAGGATGAGAGGAGTACAGGGAGAGGGATGAGTGGAGTACAAAGAGCGTGAGGGATGAGAGATGAGTACAGAAAGCGAAGGATGAGAGGTGTACAGAGAGGGATGAGAGAGGCGTACAGAGAGAGGGTTGAGAGAGGCGTACAGAGAGGGATGAGAGAGGCGTACAGAGAGGGATGAGAGAGGCGTACAGAGAGGGATGAGAGAGGCGTACAGAGAGGGATGAGAGAGGCGTACAGAGAGGGATGAGAGAGGCGTACAGAGAGGGTGAGAGAGGCGTACAGAGAGGGATGAGAGAGGCGTACAGAGAGGGATGAGAGAGGCGTACAGAGAGGGATGAGAAGGCGTACAGAGAGGAGTAAGAGAGGGATGAGAGGAGGAGTAGAGAGGGATGAGAGAGGAGTCACAGAGAGAGGGATGAGAGGAGTATACAGAGCGAGGGATGAGAGAGGAGTACAGAGAGAGTGAGGGATGAGAGAGGAGTACAGAGAGAGTGAGGGATGAGAGAGGAGTACAGAGAGAGTGAGGGATGAGAGAGGAGTACAGAGAGAGTGAGGGATGAGAGAGGAGTACAGAGAGAGTGAGGGATGAGAGAGGAGTACAGAGAGAGTGAGGGATGAGAGAGGAGTACAGAGAGAGTGAGGGATGAGAGAGGAGTACAGAGAGAGTGAGGGATGAGAGAGGAGTACAGAGAGAGTGAGGGATGAGAGAGGAGTACAGAGAGAAGTGAGGAGAGAGGCGTACAGAGAGGGATGAGAGAGGCGTACAGAGAGGGATGAGAGAGGCGTACAGAGAGGGATGAGAGAAGGCGTACAGAGAGGGATGAGAGAGGCGTACAGAGAGGGATGAGAGAGGGATGAGAGAGGAGTAGAGAGAGGGATGAGAGAGGAGTAGAGAGGGATGAGAGAGGAGTCACAGAGAGAGGGATGAGAGGAGTATACAGAGCGAGGGATGAGAGAGGAGTACAGAGAGAGTGAGGGATGAGAGAGGAGTACAGAGAGAGTGAGGGATGAGAGAGGTACAAGAGAGAGTGAGGGATGAGAGAGGAGTACAGAAGAGTGAGGATGAGAGAGGAGTAACAGAGAGAGTGAGGGATGAGAGAGGAGTACAGAGAGAGTGAGGGATGAGAGAAGGAGTACAGAGAGAGTGAGGGATGAGAGAGGAGTACAGAGAGAGTGAGGGATGAGAGAGGAGTACAGAGAGAGTGAGGGATGAGAGAGGAGTACAGAGAGAGTGAGGGATGAGAGAGGAGTACAGAGAGAGTGAGGGATGAGAGAGGAGTACAGAGAGAGTGAGGGATGAGAGAGGCGTACAGAGAGGGATGAGAGAGGCGTACAGAGAGGGATGAGAGAGGCGTACAGAGAGGGATGAGAGAGGCGTACAGAGAGGGATGAGAGAGGCGTACAGAGAGGGATGAGAGAGGGATGAGAGAGGAGTAGAGAGAGGGATGAGAGAGGAGTAGAGAGGGATGAGAGAGGAGTCACAGAGAGAGGGATGAGAGGAGTATACAGAGCGAGGGATGAAGAGAGAGTACAGAGAGAGTGAGGGATGAGAGAGGAGTACAGAGAGAGTGAGGGATGAGAGAGGAGTACAGAGAGAGTGAGGGATGAAGAGAGGAGTACAGAGAGAGTGAGGGATGAGAGAGGAGTTCAGAGAGAGGTGAGGGATGAGAGAGGAGTTCAGAGAGAGTGAGGGATGAGAAGAGGAGTTCAGAGAAGTGAGGGATGAGAGAGGAGTTCAGAAAGAGAGTGAGGGATGAGAGAGGAGTAGAGAGAGAGTGAGGGATGAGAGAGGAGTACAGAGAGAGTGAGGGATGAGAGAGGAGTACAGAGAGGAGAGAGGGATAGAAAGAGAGAGGGAGTACAGAGAGAGTGAGGGATGAAGAGGAGTTCAGAGAGAGTGAGGGATGAGAGAGGAGTTCAGAGAGAGTGAGGATGAGAGAGGAGTTCAGAGAGAGTGGATGAGAGAGGAGTCAGAGAGAGTGAGGATGAGAGAGGAGTACAGAGAGAGTGAGGGATGAGAGAGGAGTTCAGAGAGAGTGAGGGATGAGAGAGGAGTTCAGAGAGAGTGAGGGATGAGAGAGGACAGAGAGAGTGGGATGAGAGAGGAGTTCAGAGAGAGTGAGGGATGAGAGAGGAGTTCAGAGAGAGTGAGGGATGAGAGAGGAGTTCAGAGAGAGTGAGGGATGAGAGAGGAGTTCAGAGAGAGTGACTGATGAGAGAGGAGTAGAGGGATGAGAGAGGAGTAGAGGGATGAGAGAGGAGTAGAGGGATGAGAGAGGAGTAGAGGGATGAGAGAGGAGTAGAGGGAGAGCGAGGTTTGAGAGAGGAGGCACAGAGTGAATAACCCCTTCTGTTAACGCACTCCTACGTCAGTCACCCAGCCACAAATCCACTCCTAGTTCACTCCAGCCACACACATTCATCAATCTCTATGACGCATAGCCCCCATTCACATCACATTCAGTCACTTTCACTCCTATAAATGATTTTTTTTTTCTGCAGCAGATATTTTTATTATTTATGGGAACTTTTTTTATCATTTAAACACATTTTAATGCATTTTTATTCGTTTAAATACAAGAATAGTGTAGTTCCATTTATTGTTTTTTGTCTGCAGTCCAGCGGGCTTCAGTGGCGTTCGGCTGTCAGTCCGGCAGCATTTGGCTGGGACCCTGGGTTGTCCATAGTCACATAAACAACCCAGGAAGTCTGCCATCGTACGACCTAGGTTGTCCGTAGTCTGACGACCACATTGGACGTCAGAATATGGACCCAGTGGACGGTCAGCCTAAGTAAATTTTTAAAAAAGGTGTAAATATCCTTTCAGATAAGCAAAGCAACGCGGATGGTTGCCTCAGTATCTAAAAATAGGCCCACCGAAATCCTCAGCACCAGGCCCATGATACCCTTAATCCGGCCCTGCCTGCAGGGCAGTCACACAATACCTAGACATATACAGATACTGAAACACAGACAGCAAGAAGATTCCCACACCAGGGTGGTACTACAAGAAATTAAATTACCACCTTAGCTTCAAATGGCTTTGTGGCCAGGAGGTCGCTGGGTGAAAATACATTAACTATCTGCGTACTGATACACTGACTCAAGACCTTGACATAACAGGATACCAGAACAGCAAGAACACGATAGCTGATGCAAGACTTACTTTTCAGACATACAGAGAGGGAACACTTAATTAAGAAAGGCCTACAATCTAAGATTGGATTCTGTATGTGCTATACAGAGGGGGAACACAAAGTTCAATAGCCTGCAGGCAGGCCTACTATCAGCGATAGGCTTTTGTATAGCCACAAGAAAAGAGATACACGACAGGAAATAAGACAGTAGATGAATTCAGCAACAGACTGGACAGGACTTAAATCTAGAAACTAGGAACAGACATGACACTGATCTAGACACAAAACTGTATGCCTTGCGATTAGGCCTTGAAACCAGACAGACAAACAGACATGAAAACATGAACCAGAAACACAAGATACATGAACTAGAAACCAACATACATGAACTAGAAATAACCAGGACTAGAACTAGACAGACAGGGGCGGACTGACAATACTCAGGGCCCCCGGATCAAATAATGCAAGGACCCCCCCCCCACCAGACTCAAACCATGACCCCACCCAAATCCCTCCTCTGCACCCCACCTCTACATTTTGCAGAGCACAAACAAAAATGCAAGAAGTTAAAAAACAAGTGTAATCTAAATCCCCTGCCAGTGCCCAGCCCGTTTTAGCTGAAATGCTGCATGAAGTGGAAGAGTTTCCTCCACCCCATCCAGCGTCACCAGCAGCCAGGGAAAACGGGTGCAGCCCAAGACATTGTGCTGTCTGGGTCCAAGAATGAAATGCTGTAAAGAAAAAATAAATGAATAAATAAATACATATGAATTTCACGGAGCTCCAGAGATATAAAATTCACATATTGTACGGTGTGTGTGAGCGTATCACAGAGCTGCACAGCAATAAAACTAACAGTAATGTGCAGTGTGTATGAGGGTTTCACAGAATCCACAGCAATAAAACTCACATCCACACACTGCACATTACTGTGAGTTTTATTGCTGTGGAGCTCTGTGATACATTCATACACACCACATATTATAAAGGTTATTCAGAAAGCACAGAAATATCAATGAAATTTCGGTGCTTTTAAGTTCAGCGAGCTTCAGCGATTTCATTTTGCCGACCTTGTGGCAAACTCCGTAACCTAAACCAATAAAGATGCAATAAGATGTGTTTAAATAATAAAAAAGGTCCTTTAAAAAAAAAATAATAAAATATGTCTGAATAAAAAAAAATGAAAAAAAAAGGGCAAATCTTGATGGGGAAGGCAAATTTAAGGGATTATTCAAAGAGACTAATTTGCCACCAAATTGCACCGAAAAGTGAATTTCCCTGTATGGTACAATGTCATGGCCATTTGGCTATTCAGAAAGCATGCAAATATTGATGAATTGCCACGAAATACGGTGCCCGTCCGGCGGCAGTGAAATACGGTGGCCGTCCGGCGGCAGTGAAATACGGTGGCCGTCCGGCGGCAGTGAAATACGGTGCCGTCCAGCGGCAGTGAAATCCCATAGAGAAGCAATGGTTAATCTATTCAGGATTTTTTTTTTAATTCTGTAACAGACCTTTTTATTATTATTCATAGGATCTTGTATATTATTTCTAGGCACTTTTTTTGTTGTTTTCAACGCCTTTAAAAAAAAAATTGTGGGATGTATATATATGTATATATTTACCCCTGTTCGGTGGCTATCGGCTGATCTGCGGTCTGTTCGGTGGATCCTCGGCTGCGTGCGGCGGATCCTTGGCTGTGTGCGGGTGGATCTTTTTGAGTCTCTGGGGGGGTGGCTATTTTTTTTAAGGGGGGCTATAGGTTATATGGGCAGCTGACCCTGGAGTCACCTTATCTGACAGGTGGACCTGCCTGTCACTGCAAAAAAACACTATCGCCCTGCACCTACACATGTACCCCCCCTTGACACTTCACGCTCACACTGCACTTGAGTGTGCAGTGTCAGGGGGTGTGATACATGTGTAGGTGCAGTGCAATAGTGTTTTGTGTATCACCCCCCCACCCCAGCACGGCACACTCACACAAAACACTCTCACATTGCACTTAAGAGTAATCACCCGACACTACACTCTCACAAAACGCTCACTGCACTCTCACAATCCCCCCACTCACACAAAGCACACACTCTGCTGCACTCACAACCCCCCACACTCACACAAAACACTCACTCTGCACTCACAACCCCCCCAAAAAACAATCTCACAACACACACCCCCCCTCCCTCCTTCCACTTACCCATCGATGTCTGTCTGCTGGAGGGGCTCTGTGTCCACTGCCCTCCTCACTGCTCTTCCTCCAGCGCGGGGACAGGAAGTACAGGAGGATGGGGAGGAGTCAGCTGGGCAGACTGTCTGCAGACGGAGACACTCGGATGCTTTGTGGATTGTGCTTCATGGAAGCAGTGGTGTATTTAGGTTTTGTGCTGCCCTAGGCCTGACTAAACTCGTGCACCCCCTAATTTAAATTTGACGCACCCCTTCCTGTCAAGGGCACACCTCTTCCTGGTTAATCCCCACCTTTCCTCTTTAAGCTCCACCTTTTCCTCTTAGAGCTCCGCCTTTTCCTCTCTTTATATTAACCCTTTCGCTGCTGAGGCTTTCTTTTCCCGCCTCTGTGCTGAGGTCATTTTTACCGATTTTGCTCATCTTGTTTAAACGCGTTTTGAAGGCTTATTTTAGTATATGACCCAGACATATTATATATCGTTCTTTCCGTCAGACTAGGCAGATTCATAATATGTCATTATTATATGTATACGTCATAACCTGTCTGTATATTATAACAAAAAACTGCAATAAAATATGAATTTTCAATAATTTACAATGTGTAAAGTGTTTTTTTTTCACATTTTAGCATGCGAGCAATTGCGGTTATATTTTGTATGGGGTGCGCTTGTTAAAAAAATTAGAGATGGGGTCTCGTTACATTTTTTTTTGGGGAAAATTACGCGATTTTTATCAAACGCACCGCATACAAAAATCGTTAGTGCAGCATCATTGTTCATATTATAATTGAAATGGGAACAATATTGCTGCATTAACGAACCAAAAAATAAAAAAAATTGTTTATTTTTTTTTTATAATTTTTTTAAAATATTTTTTTATTTTTATTTTATAAAAAATATTAAAAAACTTTTTTCATACTCATGTTTGGTATTGTTGGAACGGCCATGCTCTGGCCGATCCAACAATACCAAACATTAACTCCTAACTGCCACGGATCGGGAGATAGGGGTTCATCGCGCCCCGCGATGACACCTAATTACTCCGGCGGCGGTACCGGGTGCTGGGCTGACATCGAGGATGTCAGCCCGCACTGGGGGGGCCAGCGATCGGCTGGAACCCGGCCGAACGCTGGCCCCAAAGGGAGGACGCGCTCAGCGCGTCCACCGCAAGGAACGTACCTGCGGGTGGACGCGCTGAGCGCGTCCTTAGCAGTGAAGTGGTTAAAAGTGGATACCAAGTGCCTACTTGTATATTTTGTATACCATTTCAAATGTATCTATTGAGATAAAGAAAATTATGAAATGTTTAAATTCAAGCATTTTTACAAAGAACAGCCACGCATGTCAAGTAAACGGGATCACAGCCGCTCTAATTGGTTGATCAATAAAATCCACAGAAACGTGCACTGCATATGAGCGTATCACAGAGCTGCACAGCAATAAAACCCACAGAAATGGGCACTGCGTATGAGTATATCAGAGCTGCACAGCAATAAAACCCACAGAAATGTGCAGTGTGTATGAGCATATCACAGAACTGCACAGCAATAAAACTCACAGTAATGTGCAGTGTGTATGAGCGTATCCCAGAGCTCCAGGGCAATAAAACTCACAGCAATATGCAGTGTGTATCACAGAATCCACAGCAATAAAACTCCCAGCAATGCAATGTTTGGTGTGTGTCAGCGTATCAGAATCCACAGCAATAAAACTCCCAGCAATGCAATGTGCGGTGTGTATGAGTGCATCAGAATCCACTGCAGTAAAACTCCCTGCAAACCGAGTGTATATGAGCACACAGCAATTATGCTGTGGAGCCATCTTGTCAGCAGTGGGGTGCCACTGTCAGACGGTGCACTGTAGCTTTGATTCCCTTCCCGGTGGGTGTTCAGTCCAGAATAGAGTCTGTGTTAACGAAAGGGCGGGCAGCTGCGCGCGTGCGTTTCACGTGGTTCAGCCAGTCATGTGGTACTGAGACTCAGAGAAATGCCAGTGAAATGCCCTGATGTTCGGTGGTTTCAATCAGCAGGTTTATTCAGGCGAACCCCATAGGTTTCAATGTTAAAAATATTCCTGTTTTTATGCAATATCTAATAAATCATTTATTATTTTAATCTGCAGTAAAAAGTCTTTACTTATTGATTTTTTTTTAGTACCTTTTAGTCATTTTCTGATTTTTTTGGGCAAAATTCCCCCCCCCCTTTTTTTTAATAGCAGTTTTTCTTTTTTCTGTAACAGAACTTTTTATTATCAATCATAGGATCTTATATGTAAATTCCAGACATTTTCGTTCAGTAGTTCTTTTGAAAACAGCAGGCCACGGGTTTGCGGTGACAGCATTCAGCGGCCGACTCCATGCACTTTGGGGACCCTGCGGTGAATGGTGAATTCACTGCAGGGTGGGGAAATTTTATTCTCCTAAGTGCAGGGAACTACAGAACACCAAAAAGTTGGCGTCTTTTCGGTGCTCTGTGAGTAACCCATTTACTGGTGAGGTTTTTTGCTGCCCCCTCGAAAGTGAAATTGAAAGTGTAAATTAGTGAAATCTCAATGTATCCTTCCTGGTAAAATACTTTGCAAAAGTAAAAAAATAAAAAAATATTTTTTTTATTTATTTTCTTTTAGGGGAGGGGCCACCCAGTGCGGGCCGCCGCCCCCTGGAAAGTGCCACACTAGGCCTGGGCCTAGTCGGCCTAGGTCAAAATACACCAGTGCATGGAAGCACAGACCACATTGCTGAATGGACCACCACTAGGCTGGGCCCAGGCCCTCCCACGTCTGGGCCCTCGGTCCAGGTCCGATCCGGCCGAGTACTCAGTCCGCCCCTGTAGACAGATAACATAAACCATACGGCAAAACCATAAACGTGAATCTGACACACACTCAGGCAAAAGTACAATAGGGATATGCGAGAGAATGGTCGATAGGGATAGCCAGGTCAAAACGGGTCCTCAGCCAGAAACAGGTCAATATCAAGAAATCAGACACCAGGCGATGCAGGAACTTGAACTACACTAACTCCAACTTACTCCCACGACAGTCCAAGGAGCAGCTCCACTCACCCTCTTTTAAAGGCTGATGGCTCCTTGCAATATTGCCAAGCCCTACCCCCTCAGATGCCATTTTGCCAGCTCTCACCACTGGCAACCGGCCAGCCAGCGATGCCACTGGGCGCTCTGGCCCCCCAGGAAGAGCCACGGGGCCGCAAATGTCACACTGACAAACAAAGGAGAATTTTTCATTTGCCATTGGATGTCAACATTAGGGATGGGCTGCCGGTTCGAATCGGTTCGATGTTCGCATCGAACATCGGCTGTTCGAAAGTTTGCGAACTTCAAACTTCTCAGGCCCTTCGCAAAAAGTTCGAAAAAAAATAAAATTTAGAATTTTCTTAAAAAATCCTAAAAAATCTAAAGATAAAGTGACTCTTTACTGCAGAATATTATAAGCAACGGTTTATTAGATTTTGAAATAAAACGGGAATATTTTTAACATTGAAGCCTATGGGATTAAACATTGCTGTTACTAAAACATCAGGCAGACACGACCCTCTAATCAGGCACTGTAGAGGGCAGCCCGCCGGGGCCTCCCAAGGATCCCTTGAGGAGCATGCGGCCCCTGGATTACAGAGCTGTGACTGTGCGGGCTGGCCGGCCGGGTGCATGTGGCAGAGAGGTGGCGCAGGGAGGGAGCCACTGCACCTGCGGCCATTTCAGAACCCCCCCCCCACAGCCACGATCCAGGAAGCCCCCACTGACATCCAGGCTAAGGTAAGGCGACACATTTCTAAAAAAAAAAAAAATCCGAGGACAGTTTTAAATGTCTCCAGGAACATAAAATAAAACTTTTTTTTTCTTTCTAATACTCACCTGATTCCTGGATCCACCAACAAGCGCAGCCTCCCATCTCCCACGCTGTTAGAAGCTGCATACACCGGTGCGCTGTGTGCAGCTTCTGAGAAGATACGCTATTAGTGTAGAGGGAGTGATGCAAAATGCGCAGTCGGCTTCCCCGCAACACTAAGGCTAGGGTCAGAGTGGGGCAGTCGGAACGCGCGTGCAGGCGCACTAAATCACGGCGGCAGTAGCAGCACATAACGGCCAATGACGGCCAATATACGCAGTACGTGCGTACAAAAGTGCGCCGACACCACGCAACCGGCAAATGAACGCATTTTTCTCAGAACGTGAAACCGCTGCTACAGACGTACAGAGTGCGCTGCGGCCGCATGGCAGCGTGTGTGCGTGATTAGGAGACGTCAGACGCTGCTAGTGTGCGGCCTACATAACGTTCAAACAGCCGGATTTCCCTAGAATTGCGTTGGTGAGTACCTGCGACTGTGAAAGATGTCTGGACCAGAGATGGACGTCGAGAGGCTCATCAGCGCTGTGGGGGAGCATCCAGGGATCTGGGATACGGCCTGCGAGAGGTATAAGGACAAGGGGAAGAAGGCGAGCGCATGGGTCGAGGTGTCCCGTCAGGTGTACCCGGATTATGATACGTGGTCCGAGAAAGAGCAGCACATACAGAGTGAGTATAATATTATTTAATTCATAATCCCATAAATGTAAATCACAATAATAATAATAAACAAACAAATGTAATCATTGATGTGAAACTCAAATGCTCCCCAGCTGCCAGGGCACCTCACCTGCATCACTGATGAAATAATTAGATAGAGCATCGCGATACCTGTTGCTGTATCTATTCACAGCTATGATGTCATAGTTCACATCATCCTCAAGACCGACAACTGTGAGGGTATCGTCAAAATTAAAACCATCCCTGGCCCGCACATAATTATGTAGAATGCAACAGCATTTCACTATGTCCACACAGAAGTCCACATTTACATCCAGCGGTCTATGTAGAATCCTCCACTTGTTGGTCAGTATGCCAAAGGTACACTCCACATACCGTCTCGCCCGCGACAGCCTATAATTAAACACCCGCTTCTTCACAGTCAGGTGTGTCCCTGAGTAGGGCCGTAGGAGGTGTGTGGATAGGCCGAATGCTTCGTCACCCACGAAGGCATAGGGGACTGCCACGTCACTGCCAGGCAATGGTGCGGGTCTGGGGATGTTCAGGGACCCACTCTCAATTTCATTCCACAGTGTGGAGTTCCTGAACAATGTGGAGTCAGAGTCCTTGCCGTATGAACCGACATCCACATACACAAAATTATAGTTGGCATCTGCCACCGCCAGTAGGCCAATGGAAAAGTAATGTTCATAATTTTGATACAGTGAGCCACTGTGCGGTGGCTTCACTATGCGGACATGTTTGCCATCCACGGCTCCCAGGCAGTTTGGAAAGTTGGCTCTCTCCCAGAATCCTGCTGCAATTTCCAGACATGCCGTATGTGTCGGTCTTGGCAAACATTCGCCCTTCATGGTCTCCCATATGGTTTGGCACACCTTGCGGACGATCTCACCAGCTGTTGATCTGCCAACGCGGAAGTTATAATGCAGATCCTTCAAACTGCACCCACTAGCGAGATACCTAGAAGACAAAACAAAAATGTTTGAATATGATCACATACCATGAACACAAGCTAATGTCACTCTCATCATGTTTTTCAGCACAAGAGGCGATGAACAAATGGCGCACAGTACGCGACAACTACATGCGCGTCCAGAAGAAGCAGGCCATGGCTGCGCACTCTGGAGCTGGTGCGAAAAAGGTCCGTGGGTACATATATGCCGAGCAACTATCGTTCCTCCGCAGGACCCAGGAGCCGCGCAGGAGTGTCAGCAGCATGGACCAGCCATCGACCTCCGGCACACAGGTACAACAAATGGTGCCAGGAGGTTCTGCCAGCTGCCAGGAGGAGGAGAACCGGGGTGGTGCTGAGTCGCAAATGGAGGAGGATTCGGAGACACCACAGGTGGCAAGTACCGCAACAACGGTCAGCACCAGACCTGGCCAGAAGAGAAGGGCACAAGCTGCAGACCTGGAGCAGGCCATGGTCACCTTCATGGAGGCTCAGACCAACCATCCACACCAACGCTGCATGATTGCGGACTCCGTGGACATGTCTTTCTTCAATGCATGTATGCTCCTCCTCAACAAGAGATGAGCGAGCCTGAGAAGATGGAGTACCGGCACAGATCTCTGGCAATATTGGAGGACATCCTTTCCCGTCCCCATCACGCAGCCGCCTACCATGCTGTGCCACAATCCACCAATGCCAGTTGATCTTCCGTCTCCAGTGAGGTGCTGTCCACCCGCCCGCCATGCCCCCTGGAGCCAGGCCACACACAGAGTCGGGGTCCAGCTGTAGCCACACCACCGGCCCTCATGACCCAGATGCTCGGCGGTATCAGCAACTGTGATACATGTCATAAATATGTTTTATTTTTGTTTGTTATGTGTTATTTGTTTTGATGTTTTATATATCCTGACCTTGAGTTAACGAGTTTTAATATATGTCCAGAATATATTACTGTTATTTTATTTCATATTATATTATTATTTTTCTACATTGTTGTCGGAGTCATTTATGATTATGTACGTGTGATGTGATGCCTTGTGTGTGTGTGTGCATGTAACAGTGGGCATGTGACTACAGACATGATGCACTCATGTCAGGTGACTGGCAGCGATGTCATGTATGCAGGTGTGTGACAGTACGTACCTCAAAGTGATGACTATCATCTCCTCCGGTGGTATGGCGGCCGCATGTTGGTGTCCCTCTTGGTCAGCGGCTCCCGTACCCGCGACAACAGTTCATCAAAGGAGGCGATGGACATCCGCATGTAGTTGAAGAACTTCACGGGGTCCCTCTCTCGCAGTGGCCTGTACAGCGTCACGAAGTGTCCATGCGTCGGTCTGGCAGCGTTGATTTCATGAACCCAGGTTCGCCGCTTTCTCTTCCTCTTAAGGTACAGGTACCCCATCGCACCAAACACAAAGACGTGTGCAGGATCCATCTTTGAAAACGCCACCATCCCCAAAATGGCTTTTTATAACCCTTGCCCTTATTTTTTCATTTCTCAATTGATTAGATTCATCTGATTTTTCTCTTTTTTTTACCCCACCGTCATGAAATACGTCCAGAATTGCGCATCGTCTGACCACTAAGGCTAGGGTCAGAGTGGGGCAGTCGGAACGCGCGTGCAGGCGCACTAAATCACGGCGGCAGTAGCAGCACATAACGGCCAATGACGGCCATATACGCAGTACGTGCGTACGAAAGTGCGCCGACACCACGCAACCAGCAAATGAACGCATTTTTATCAGAACGTGAAACCGCTGCTACTGACGTACAGAGTGCGCTGCGGCCGCATAGCAGCGTGTGTGCGTGATTAGGAGATGTCAGACGCTGCTAGTGTGCGGCCAACATAACGTTCAAACAGCCGGATTTCCCTAGACTTCTTTTCACCCCATCGTCATGAAATACGTCCAGAATTGCGCATCGTCTGACCACTTAAGTGTATTCCGTGAAAAAATGCGTGCGCACGCATCGACGTACATTTTGACGGTGGCTGCAGAAAATGCGCTCATCTGTCCCTAGCCTTAAGCGTATTCCGTGACAAAATGCATGCGCACGCATCGACGTACATTTTGACGGTGGCCGCAGAAAATGCGCTCATCTGTCCCTAGCCTAATAGCGTATCTTCTCAGAAGCTGCACACAGCGTGCCGGTTAAAGCTAGCGTCAGACTGTAGAGGTAGTGCCCGGCAGTGTGAGGATAGATATACTGCATTAATTCTTCTTCTTACAAATTTGGTTACTTAACCCGTTTGCGTTTGGATTGTAATATTGTGACATCCAGGGCCCCTGGTGGCGATCGAGGGTGCCCCGGACGCATGGTGCCGCCAGCTGGTCGAATGCCAGCAGGAGCTCCGGCCGCACTCGGCACAGCTGTGAGTGATCAGGGGGCAGGGCGCGGCGTGATGACGCGGAGCCGCCGGGACCTTTAAATCAGGAGTGCGCGTTGTACACCTTGCCTTGCCGTGGAGTTTCATTCCTGCATCGCCAGCTTACTGAATCAGTTTGTATACTTGTTACTGACCCTGCTTGTTCTGAGGACCCGATCTGCCGACTTTGCCTGCCATTTGACTATTCTCTCTGTGTACTCCCTGCCTGTTCTGTTTGCCTCCTTTTGCTACTGGTGTGTGCCAATTCTCACCATATACAGTAGCGCAGTACAAGTGCCTAAACATTGCTGACCCGGTTTTGTTATAGCGACTACTCTCGCTTTGTGCCCCTGTCTGGTATATTCCACTGCTGGTTACTGCTGGTTCACTTCCATCGAGCCATAAAAGTCTGCAGCCACTTCAGACAGTCATTCCCAACAAGTGTTTGCCTGGCAGAAATTCAAAGAGAATTCCACCTTCCCACAAACCGTCTGATCTGTGACATGCCCACCAGGTGGAACTTGACATTGGCAATGCTGCAGCGTCTGCACAAGCAGCAGAGGGCCATCAATGAGTACCTGTGTGAGTATGGCACAAGGACAGGTTCAGGTCAACTTGTTTCCCCCCCCCCCGTAGTGGCTGTTGGTCAAGGATGCATGCACTGTACTGTCACCATTTGAGGAGGATGGTGAGCAGGGACAGTGCATGCATCAGTGACACAATTCCTGCTGGAGCGCACTCTGTGGGGAATTATAGATGTGGCACTAGAGGCAGAGCAGCGGGAGGAAGAGGAGGACTTCGCTAGCTCTCAAGGCCCCAGTCTTTACGCAGACAGCATTCCTGCGGGTCCTCAGATCAGACAGGAGGAGGATGAGGAGGAGGAGGAATATTTAAATTGTGGGGGGATTTGAAGGTGGGGATTCCTCAATGGAGGGTTTTGTGTCCCCAGAAACTCAAGGACTAGTACGTGGCTGGGAGGAGGTAGTGCACGATACGGTCATCCTCAGTGACCAGGAACACTTGGAAGCTAATGCCACCTCCAACCTACGCTGCATGGGCTCCTTTATCCTGCAAAGCCTGCTAAAGGACCCCAGGATTCATGCTATCAAGGAGAGGGATCATACTGGTGGCAACCCTTCTTGATCCACGATACAAGGGTAAGGTTGCAGAGCTCATCCTGCCCTCACAGAGGGAGTACAGGATGAAACAACTTGAGGACGATCTAAAGCGACACTTTTGTAACACTTTTCCAGGCACTGGTAGGTTACCAAGTGATGACACAGGTGCTTCTGAGACTGCAGTTTATCAGAGGAAGAGCGGTGAAGGGGACTGCTTGACTGATGCCTTTTGCAATTTATTTAGTTCACGACGTCCAGGGACGTCAAATGTAGGCACCCATTGCCAGCGTCTTCACCATATGGTGCAGGACTACCTAGGGGCAAGGGCAGTCCTGGATACCTTTACAACAGATGATCCACTGGCTTACTGGGTGGTGAGATTGGATCACTGGCCAGAACTTAGCCAATATGCTATGCAGTTACTAGGTTGCCCTTCATCCAGCATGCTTTCATCCAGCGTGCTTTCTGAAAGGACGTTCAGTGCCGCTGGAGGTTTTGTCACAGACAAAAGAGTGCGTCTGTCCACCGACTCTGTAGACCGGCTGACATTTATAAAAATGAATCAGTCCTGGATCAGCAGCTATCAATCCCCTGATGCTGACGTAACGGAATAGATCGGGGATCTCTTCTGCATTCCCAAAACCTCCCCCATTGCACTCTTCCACAATACCTCAGAGGGGTTACATTGTAAAGGCACTAGCTGGCACCAAAGACCCAATATTTGGGTGCACTGCCACTGACGCGTGTACCAGATTCATATCATTTTAATATTTGACCGCAGGGTCCACCCCTGCACTCTTCCACAATACCTCAGAGGGGTTAAGGTGTGAAGGCACTAGCTGGCACCAAAGGTCCAATTTTAATGCACCTGTTGTTACTTTCATCCAAAGCCTGCATAAGATTCACCATAACTTAGCCAAAAAATCACTAAACTTGTTCTGCGTGTCCTAAAACGTCTCCTCTTTTCTGGGATGAGCTGTTCGGTTCGATCACTTCGGAGTTCGATTCGAACTTTGGCCGTTCGCAAGTTCGCGAACCTCGAACTTTTTTGGCGTGTTTGCAAAAAAATTTTTTTTTAAAAAAACTATAAAAAATGCTTAAAAAATACTAATAAATCTAGCAATAAAGAGACTCTTTACTTCAGAATATTATAAGCAACGGTTTATTAGATATTGAATTAAAAACTAATGTCTAAGTGCAAAGATTCTCACCTCTAAATGACCTGTGTTGTCAAAGTTGTAAACAACAGGTGTTTTTAGTCCGGTGTAATGAATTTGATACATTGTATGTATGTAGAGTATACTGAGGGTGTGGTGTCTGCTTCTGAGAAGTGTTAATTTCTCTGCTAAATTTTCCTATAATATGCTGCATATCACTGCTGTGTGCTCAGCTCATTTTTACCGGTTTCGCTCATCATGTTTAAACGCGATTTGAAGCCACATTTTATTAAATAACACAGACATATTAGATATCGTTCTTTCCGGCAGACACCGCAGATTCATAATATATAATTTTTATATGTATACATGTCCTGCCTGTATATTATGACAAAAAATGCAATACAAATTGAAATTTTAATCATCTGCCGTGTGTAAAGTGTTGTTTTTTTTTCACATTTTAGCACATGAGCGTTTGCGTTTATGTTTTCTATAGGGTGCGCTTGTACAAAAATTAGAAATGGGGACTTGTTACATTTTGCGGGGGGAATTACGTGATTTATAGCAAACTCACCCCATAGAAAAAAATCATTAGTGCATCATCGTTCACATTATAATTGAAATGTGAACAATATTGCTGCATTAATAAAAATAACACCCAAAAAAAATACATGTTTTTATTTTCTTTTTAATTTTTTTTACTTTATACCTGGTCATGTTGGGTATCATTCGAAACTGGGTACCGGAGATACCCCTGCAGTATAAGCAGAATTTACCAGAGATACCCCTGCAGTATAAGCACAATGTACCGGAGATACCCCTGCAGTATAAGCGGAATGTACTGGAGATACCCCTGCAGTATAAGCACAATGTACCGGAGATACCCCTGCAGTATAAGCGGAATGTACCGGTGATACCCCTGCAGTATAAGCACAATGTACCGGAGATACCCCTGCAGTATAAGCGGAATGTACAGGAGATACCCCTGCAGTATAAGCACAATGTACCGGGGATACCCCTGCAGTATAAGCACAATGTACCGCAGATACCCCTGCAGTATAAGCAGAATGTACCGGAGATACCCCGGCAGTATAAGCACAATGTACCGGAGATACCCCGGCAGTATAAGCACAATGTACTGGAGATACCCCTGCAGTATAAGCGAAATGAACCAGAGATACCCCTGCAGTATAAGCAGAATGTACCGGGGATACACCTGCACTATAAGCAGAATGTACCGGAGATACCCCTGCAGTATAAGCAGAATGTACCGGAGATACCCCTGCAGTATAAGCGGAATGTACAAGAGATACCCCTGCAGTATAAGCACAATGTACCGGAGATACCCCTGCAGTATAAGCAGAATGTACCGGAGATACCCCTGCAGTACAAGCAGAATGTACCGGAAATACCCCTGCAGTATAAGCGGAATGTACCAGAGATACCCCTGCAGTATAAGCACAATGTACCGGAGACACCCCTGCAGTATAAGCGGAATGTACTGGAGATACCCCTGCAGTATAAGCAGAATGTACCGGAGATACCCCTGCAGTATAAGCACAATGTACCGGGGATACCCCTGCAGTATAAGCAGAATGTACCGGAGATACCCCTGCAGTACAAGCATAATGTACCGGAGATACCCCTGCAGTATAAGGACAATGTACCGAAGATACCTCGGTCTCCTCTTTTAATACAGACTGCCGCCCCAAGCAGTTGTTTATGAATAGATTAAAGGAAAAGCATTTATCGTAATTTGAAATGTCATTTTTTTGTTTTTAAATGTTTCTATACATCCTAGAAATCCACCACTTCACAGGCAGGTTATGGGGACCTCCTAGGCACGATATTTGAAGGAATTTTTCGTTTTTATTTTTAACCCTTATTTCATGGAAAACTCACTGTCCCTTTAAAAACTATTTTTTAAAAAACTTTTTGTCCTTGTTTCCTGTCCCCCAGGGCACTACCCGGACCCCCATACACCTTTATGGCAAATATCTAGCATATATGCCTTCTTGGAGGAAACTCTAAAAATCGAATTTTCAGCCCCATTGACTTGTATTGAGTTTGAGTTCGAGTTCGAGTTCGAATTCGAACATTTGAAAGTTCGAGATGGAATGTGAACCGAACTTGGGGGTGTTCGGCTCATCCCTACTCTTTTCATACAGGCTGCCGCCCCAAGCAGTTGTTTATGAATAGATTAAAGGAAAAGCATTTACCGTCATTTGAAATGTCATTTTTTTTTTAAGTGCCTTTACACCGTAAGTAACCCCTCTGTGGTATTGTGGAAGAGTGCAGGGTTGGACCCTGCGGTCCAAGATTAAAATGATATGAATCTGATATAGGGGACTGTGGCAGTGCCGCCAAATATTGTGCCTTTCATGGCAGCAAGTGCCTTCACACCGTAACCCTTTTGTGGTATTGTGGAAGAGTACAGTGCTGGAGGTTTTGTGAATGCAGAAGACATCCCCAATCTATTCTGTTACGTCAGCATCAGGGGATTGATAGAAGCTGATCCAGGACTGATTCATTTTTATAAATGTCAGCCAGTCTACAGAGTCGGTGGACAGACGCACTCTTTTGTCTGTGACAAAACCTCCAGTGGCACTGAACGTCCTTTCAGAAAGCACGCTAGATGAAGGGCAACCTAGTAGCTGCATAGCATATTGGCTAAATTCCGGCCAGTGATCCAATCTCAACACCCAGTAAGCCAGTGGATCATCTGCTGGAAAGGTATCCAGGTCTGCCCTTGCCCCTAGGTAGTCCTGCACCATATGGTAAAGACGCTGGCAATGGGTGCCTACATTTGACGTCCCTGGGCGTCGTGGACTAAAAAAATTTAAAAAGGCATCAGTCAAGCGGCCCTGGCCTTCACCACTGTTCCTCTGATCATCCGCAGCCTCAGAAGCACCTGTGTCATCACTTGGTAACTTACCAGTTTCTGGAAAGGTGTTACACAAGTGTCGCTTTAGAGTGTCTTCAAGTTTTTTCATCCTGTCCTCCCTCTGTGCGGGCAGGATGAGCTCTGCATCTTTAATCTTGTATCGTGGATCAAGAAGGGTTGCCAACCAGTAAGGATCCCTCTCCTTGATAGCACGAATCCTGGGGTCCTTTAGCAGGCTTTGCATAATAAGGGAGCCCATGCAGCGTAGGTTGGAGGTAGAATTAGCTTCCGAGTCTTCCTGGTCAATGAGGATGACCCCATCATGCACTTCCTCCTCCCAGCCACGTACTAGTCCTTGTGTTTCTGGGCACACAAATCCCTCCCTTGAGGAATCCCCACCTTCAATGCCCCCACTGCTTAAATATTTCTCCTCCTCCTGTCTGATCTGAGGAGGACCAACTGGAATGCTGTCTGCAGAAAGACTTGGGCCTTGAGAGCTAGGGAAGGCCTCCTCTCCTCCCGCTGCTCTGCCTCTAGAGCCATATCTATAATTCTCTGCAGAGTGTGCTCCAGCAGGAACACTAAAGGAATTGTGTCACTGATGCATGCACTGTCCCTGCTCACCATCCTCGTTGCCTCCTCAAATGGTGACAGTACAGTGCATGCATCCCTGATCATCAGCCACTGCGGGGGGGAAGAAAAACCAAGTTGACCTGAACCTGTCCTTGTGCCATACTCACACAGGTACTCATTGATGTCCCTCTGATGCTTGTGCAGACACTACAGCATTGCCAATGTCGAGTTCCACCTGGTGGGCATGTCATAGATCAGACGGTTTGTGGGAAAGTGGAATTCTCTTTGAATTTCTGCCAGGTGAACGCTTGCTGGGAATGACCATCTGAAGTGGCTGCAGACTTTTCTGGCTTGGCCGAGAAGCTCTGACAGCCCTGGGTACCTGGTTAGGAAACGCTGTACCACCAGATTTAGGACGTGTGCTAGGCATGGTACATGCACCAACTTACCCTGGTGTAGGGCGCAGAGAAGGTTGCTGCCATTATCACAGATGACCATTCCCAGCTGAAGCTGGCGTGGTGTTAACCATCTCTGCACCTGCCCCTGCAGAGCGGACAGAATTTCTGGCCCGGTGTGGCTCCTGTCCCCTAAACAAACCAGCTCAAGCACAGTATGGCATCTTTTTGCTTGAGCCATTGCGTAGCCCCTGTCAGGCGTCGATTTAACTGCCACTTCACCAGAGACACAGAAGGAGGAGGAGGAAGAAGGAGAGTTGGTGGTGGAGCAGACAGACCTCATACAAGCAGCTTTCTGGAGGCGTGGTGGATGAACAAGCTCCAGCACAGAGCCCCGTCTTGGATCCCTCCCAGCTGCAATCAGAGTTACCCAGTGTGCCGTGAAGGAAATGTAACGACCCTGTCCATGCTTGCTGGACCACGTGTCTAGTCACATGCACCTTGCTGCTTACTGCCTTTCCCAATGACTCAATAACATTGTCTTCCACGTGCTGGCATAGTGCTGGAATGGCCTTCCGTGAAAAGTAATGGCGTTTTGGAACATGCCACTGTAGTACAGCACATTCAGCAAATTCACGGAAGGGAGCGGAGTCCACAAGCTGGAAAGGCAGCAGCTGCAATGCGAGTAATTTTGCTAAGCTGGCATTTAGACGCTGTGCTTGGGGATGGTTCGGACTATATTTTTTCTTACGCTGCAGCAGCTGGGGCAACGTAATCTGACTGCGTAAATCTTCAGCAGATGGGATGCTGTCACATTGTGAGGAAGGACCTGGTACATCCATTACTGTAGCATCATCCCTGTCAGTGGAGGTTGTAGCAGGCAATGACATGGCAGGACATACAGTGGGGGTAGAGACAGATGAGGAGGACCTACGCAAAGTTTTGCGCCAACGGGATGCGTGGCAGGTGGTCATATGTCGCCTCAAGCACGTGGTACCCAAGCGTCCGGTGTCTTTCCCATGCTTGAGCCCCTCTGACATAGATTACAAATAGCAACGGTGGGGTCTGCTGCACATTTCTTAAAGAACTCCCAGACAGCAGAGTTCCTGGTTGTGTGCTTTGAGACAACACTCTGCGCCTGAGCAGCTCTGATGTCTGATGCCTTGGACTGGCTAGTGCTACGGTTGGTCATAGAGGAGGTTCTACCTCGTGTTTGTTGTGCCTCCTCCTCCTCACTTGACTCCTCTGTTCGATCAGGCACCCAGGTGGATTCAGTGACCTCATCATCATTGTCATCATCACCCCCTATCTCCTCGTCACTGGAGCCAACTTGACAGTATGCTGCAGCTGCTGGGGCAACATGAGTGCCAGTTATTTGTGTGTCATCACTGGCACCCCCTTCCTCTAGGTTGATTATACTCCCTTCCTCAACCTCAGAGATTGAATCAGAGCACTGTACTTGCTGCGCATCCTCAAGCAGCATGTCACTGTCATTGTAGTCAAACTTTTCAGCTGATGGCAGGAGTAGCTGTTGACATGGAGGCTGCATTAGATGCTTTGGCAGCTGAGGTGGACTGTAAAGCACTACAAGCCTGGCTGGCAGAGGACTCGGAGGATGAGGATGGCCTGGTTAGCCAATCCACCAAATCCTCTGTATGTTGCTGCTGCTTAAGACGGCCAGCACCAGTTAGAAATGACAAGCGTGCCCCTGCAGAGGATGCACCATGTCCACCACGACCAGAGGCACAGCCTCCCGACACAGAGGCTGCTTGCCCTCTTATCTGTGTCTGGGAGCGTCTGCCTGTCCTTTTTGGTCTTTCTGACATGGTGAGTGATATATAGATTAAATATATACAGAACTCTGATTCAACTCTGTTATAAAGATTAAAGATTTCCAGAACTCTGGTATAACTCAGTGAGACACCCTGATAGCTGGCAGACAGTGACAAAACACAGATTACAATTCCCAGAAACCTCCTATAAATCAGTGAGACCCCCTGGTGGGTGGCAGTGACAAGACACAAATTACAATTCGCAGAAATTTGCTACAAGTCAGTGAGACCCCCTGATAGGACCCCCTGATAGCTGGCAACAGTGACAAGACACAGATTACAATTCGTAGACATCTGCTAGATGTATGTGGGACCCCCTGATAGCTAGCAGTGAGAAGACACAGATTACAAGTCTCAGAAACCTCCTATAAATCAGTGAGACCCCCTGATGGGTGGCAGTGACAAGACACAGATTACCTCAATTCCCAGATATTTTGGAGAAATTACTGACCCCCAAAATACTTGGTGGCAGCCAGTGAGAACACACAGATTACCTCAATTCCCAAATATTTTGTAGAAATTACTCACCCCCAAAATACTGAATGGCAGTGACAAGACACAGATCACCTCAATTCCCAAATATTTTGTAGAAACTACTGACCCCCAAAATACTGCGTGGCAGTGACAAGACACAGATCACCTCAATTCACAAGTATTTTGTAGAAGTTACTGACCCCCAAAATATTGCGTGGCAGTGACAAGACACAGATCACCTCAATTCCCAAATATTTTGTAGAAATTACTGACCCCCAAAATATTGCGTGGCACTGGCAGTGACAAGACACACATTACCTTAATTCCCAAATATTTTGTAGAAATTACTGACCCCAAAATACTGCGTAGCAGTGACAAGACACAGATCACCTCAATTCCCAAATATTTTATAGAAATTACTGACCTCCAAAATACTGGGTGACAATGAGAAAACACAGATTACAACAATTCCCAGATATTTTTGTAGAAATGAGACCCCCCCAGTAGCTGGTGGCAGACTGGCAGTGAGAACACACTAACACAACAACAATCTCCTCTCAAATCTCCTCTCAAACGTGTGCAGAAGTGCTGTGTGAAACCTTATATAGTGTGCTGCGGGACTTAGCTCTGTGAGCCCATGATTGGGCAAAATTTGCCCAATCAGGACTCTGAGCCGTGATTGGCATAGTCTTGAACCTGTCTTGCACCCGACCTGTGGTCAGGTGCAAGGCTGTAGCCAATTAAATGCTTCAGGCCAGTAGAAAAGTGCATTGTGGTCCATTGTGGTGCATTGTGGGCGATCACGCGGCGAACAAGCGGAAATGTTCGTAGTTCGCAAATATGCGAACAGGCTATGTTCGATGCGAACTCCGAACCGATCGAACCGAACAGCTCATCCCTAATCCTGACCTACGGCATATTTCCTACTGGCTTTCTATCTCCGCATCCTGAGGTCCTGTCCCCGGTTCCCGTGACAGAACTATCCAGCCACTTCATGGACCCCGTGGAGATAATGGACGCTATCACTTCCCTGACTCGTCAGATGACGGTTTTGTCTCATTTGGTGCAAGAGCTGTAGCTAAATCAAGTACAAATGCAAGGACAAGTCCAACATCTGCTCCCTGCTTTACCGTTGCCCCAAAATGATGACATGGCCGGTACAGAACCCAGAGTCCCGATGCCTGATCGTTTCTCAGGATGCAGAGAGTCATATCGAGGGTTCCTAATGTCATGTGAGATTATATTCGCATTGAATCCCCGCACTTATCATACTAATTTTGTTCGAATCTGCACCGTTATTTCCATCTTCACGGATGAATCTCAGGTCTGGGCACATAACCTTCTGCGTACTACAGATTCGGTACTACAGTCTTGGATCTCGTTTGTGACTGCCATGAATTTGCTATATGACGACCCTCATAGGTCCGAGTTCGCCCAGGCACAGATCCGACATCTAAGACAAGGCAGAAGACCCAATGAGGATTATATAGTTGAATCTCACAGGCTCGCATCCGAGACTGGATGGAACGATGTTGCTTTAAGAAGTCAATTCCGATGGGGTCTTGCTGAGTCTGTCAAGGACGAGCTGGCTCGGGGTGAGACACCTAATTCTCTGGAACTCCTGATTCGTCTCACTCTTCAAATAGACAGACGTGTTCGTGAATGCGTATGAGAAAGAGCCATGTTCCTTCCACCCGCCCGGCCTGCTGCTCCTCATATGTTGGCATTACCACCAACACTACCTGCTTTGCCACGTCCAGAGGAACCTATGCAGGTCAATGCTGTTCGTAGTCGTCTAACTCCTCAGGAGAACCAACGTAGACGCAACAACGGTCTTTGCCTATACTGTGGGAAGAACACCCACATCGTCCGTGACTGTCCTGAGAAACCGGCTAAGGGAGGTATGGCTACATGTTGCCCATCCAATATTCTGTCGACTTCTATGTCATGCGTCCAGTCTCCTCACTTATTGGTACAACTTGTTTTACAGTGGGAAGGAGGAACTACAACAGTGAAGGCCATGATTGATAGCGGAGCCAGCAACTGTTTCATAGATGCCGCCTTGGTTGCTAAATTGTCTATTCCAGTACTAAATAAAAGTATACCTGTGCATATACAAGTTGTAGACGGGTCTTCTCTGGGTGTGGGTCCTGTCACTAAGGAGACCATACCTCTTTCCTCAATCTTAGGTCCCTCTCATAGGGAGATTTTGTCATATGATGTTATCACTTCTCCTGTATTTCCGGTGATTTTGGGCCTTCCCTGGCTTCGTCTCCATGACCCAATCATACAATGGTCCTCTGGTCAGCTTCTATTTCCTTCTTCTTATTGTCGACAGGTGTGCCTGCAAGAAGTTACTGCTACTGTATGTTCCATATTGGATCTACATAAAACACCTTCTGATGTTGTACTTCCACAGACCTATCAGTCGTTTAAGGATGTGTTCGACGAAAGAGGGGTAGATACTCTGCCCCCACATCGGTCATACGACTGTCCAATTGACCTTCTGCCGGGTGCTCCGATTCCCTACGGATGACTTTATCCATTATTGGAACCTGAGCTAGCCATTCTAAAAGAATATATAGACGAAAACCTTAAGAAAGGGTTTATCCGCCCCTCTACCTCACCTGCTGGAGCCGGTATCTTCTTGGTGTCCAAAAAAGATGGAGGATTGCGTCCCTGTGTTGATTACCGTGCCCTGAATCACATAACCATTAAAAATCATTATCCTTTACCGTTGATTCCAGAACTGATGGATCGTTTGAAAACTGCGACTGTCTTTTCTAAACTGGATCTGAAAGGAGTTTATAATCTGGTTCGTGTGAAAGAAGGGGACGAATGGAAAACTGCCTTCTGCTCCAGATATGGAGACTTCAAATACACGGTGATGCCCTATGGGCTATGTAACGCCCCTGCCACCTTTCAATGTTTTATCAATGATGTTTTTCACGATATGTTGGATAAGTGTGTTGTTATATACCTGGATGACATTCCTGTGTATTCCTCCACTCTAGAAGAACATCGATAGGGATGTGCGTTTCGGGTTTCGGATTTTTGGATTTTTAACAAAATGTCCCGATTTGTGTCTTCGGATTCGTACGAATTTCCGAATTGATCCGGATCTGAAAAGCGTCAGATCCGAAAAAAGTTCCGAGCCGAAACGAAAATTTTTGGAATTTTCGAATGGACTTGAAATGTGTCAAATCGAAATTTATTTTCGCTCTATTCATGATTTCGGTTCCATTCGGGATTTCGTTTCCATTTCAGTAAACCGTAATTTGGGACATCGTATTATTTTTATTTTATCAGTTATATCAGATTCTAAATTTGTAATGTATCATATCATTTTTCATTCTGACCAATTCCATGACTTGACTTGACCATTTCTTTCTAATGATCCGATATGTCTGTCGATAAGATCCGATAATTCTGTCAATACGATCCGATAATTCTGTTGATACGGCCGATAATTCTGTTGATACGGTAATTCTGCCCATTCTATCATTTTGTTTATTGAATAATGATCCTTTTCTTTTTGTTATGAATAATGCATTGCACAACTTTGAAATTATAGATAGAACCTTTGTAGCACATCAAAAATAGATTTAAATGTAGACTTCAACAAAGTGGTATATCAAACATAAAGTGCTTCAGTCTTAAAGTGCTTCAATCTTAAGGTGACATATATTCAATCAATGTACACATATAAAAGTGCAATGTGCCATAGAACACAGTAAAATGCAACAATATATAAAATTCCAGCAGTGCGATGGGTATAAGAAAGTCTATAAAGTGCAACAGTGTCCGAATGTGCAAAATGTGCAAATTCAATGATATCCAATACAACAGTATGAATACCAGTGGGAAAAATTCCTTAAAATTTACTTCTCTTTATGTTCAAGCGATGCACAAATACAGTCCTCCTTTCTTGGTCTGTGTATCTCTTGCCGTCTCTCAATAATGGAGAGGATAGCCAGAAAGGAGAAAAAAGTGAGAGAAAGAGAAAAAAAAAAGAAAATAGAAAAAAAGGATTCGAGGGGAGAGAAAAAATGAAGTAATAATCGTGCAGAAAATCCCAATTAAATATGGCAAATAAATCACTCGTAGGGATATGGAAACTCACATTTATAAGAGCCCAAGAAATCCCTGGCTCTAGGTTTAGGAGCTTCCAGCCACATAGAGGGTGGCGTATCCCTTTTTAAATCTTCAACTCTGGTTGCAATAGCTACAATAAGATAATAGACAGCGCTCCCATAGTATATTACCGTATTATGATAAAAAGAGGTGATAATGTATTGAACTCACCAGATATGGAGCCTCTTCCACACAGGCTCACTCAATACAGCGTCACGTACACTATGGTGGATACCCAGAACCTCTTCCCAACCGTCTGAGGGCCAGATATCAGGAGCTTCCAAGTGGTGGCAAGTATATATCCAAGGAGAGTAGTCAATAGAATCTAAACCATATAAAATTTATTGTGTATTAAAAAATTAATTGCATATTAAAAAATGGACAGATGCGTTACCGAGACGCGTTTTGGCATTAACAGCCTTCCTCAGTCGGTATATTTAGGTGCACTATTGTCCAAAAAATCTCCAGAGAGAGAGATTTTAAGGTGTTAAAATGGAAAAAAAGCTGAACAAAGCTACCAAATTATCAGAAGCGAAAAATAAAATGATTTAAAACGAAAAAAATAAATTTAAAAAATGCAGCATATAAATACGCACACTGTGGGGAACAAGCGCCTCTCTGCGCGCCGCGGTATAATTAATGCAGCATATGAATCCACACACTGCAGGGAAGCACCTCTCTGCGTTAGAATTTATTTTATATGTATACGTCTGTGTTATATGTATATGTAATGTATCCTGTTTGTATATTATAACTTAAAATGCAATAAAATTAGAATTTTCAATAATTTACAAGGTGACTGTAAAGTGTTTTTTTTCACATTTTAACATGCGAGCGTTTACGGTTGTAAATATATTTTCTATGAGTTGCGCTTGTTAAAAAAATTAGAGATGGGGACTTGTTTTGTTACATACATTTTTTTGGGTGAAAATTAGCATAATTTTTAACAAACGCAACCCATACAAAAATAATTAGTGCAGCTGAGCTCAGCATCATTGTTCACATTATAATTGAAATGGGAACAATATTGCTGCATTAGCATTTTAAATGCATTTTAAATTTATTTATTTCTTAATATTTTTTTATAAATTTTTTTATTTTTAATATTTTTAATAAAATTTTAACATGGTCAATGGTCATTTTTTGGTATGGTTGGAAAGGCTATGCTCTGTCCAATCCAACAATACCAAACATTAACCCCTAGAGGTGCCACGGCATGGATCGGGAGATAGGGGGTTCATTGGAACCCCCTATCTCCACCATTGGTGGCTGGCAACCTAGGGGGTTAACTCCAGAATTTACGACCATTAGATTTCCATTAGATTTCGACCATTTTTATTTTTTTAACTTTCAGATAGTCGAAAATCTAAATCTATCCAAAGTCCCGATGTTTCACATCTGAACTTTGTTTGGAGGATAGAGTAAGTCTGTGCGTGTGCGGCCGTTAAACGTATATACATTAAAATTTTCTAACCATCAGCACACTGGATATAGCACTGTTGCTGTCCAGCGTCCTGATCCTGACCGTTAGAAAATCTGACTGCCAGTGCCTATATGTTATTTCCAAATTTTCCAATGATCCGATATTTCTGTTGATACGATAATTCTGTCGATACGATAATTCTGTCGTAGTCAGATCATTTATGTCCGTTGTTTGCGCATGATGATGGAATATGTCCATGATGGGATATACGCGCGTATGTCCGTCTCCATTACGGCCTGTCGTAAACTTTACGGAGCCACTGATTGTAGAGTTTGAGAATTTTTTGGACAGACCAAAAAAAAAACATCCAAACCTTGTCTCAAACTCAAAGAGAGTCCTATTTGGACGGACACGTCATCCCCCTTCCACCCCAGAGACACCCAGGAAGAAGCGGGCCAGCAAGCAACATGGCATTTGAGGAGATGGTGGAGCTGGTTCGCATGTTCGAGAAGCGTGACTATGACTGCCGTAAGGGCCCATGGCAGGAAGAACAATGTCCGCAAGGACCGTATCCTTGCACCACCCTCCTGGAAAAAGTACCGAAGTAGTAACGACCAGCTGCGGAAGCGCTGGTCTGACCTAAAGACGCGCGAGGAGGAGCAATTGAGGCACATCCGGCGTGTCATAGCCAAACGTAAGTGTTATGTTATATTGTAAAGCGCTGCACAAAGTACTGTTGGCGCTATATAAATCCTGTATGATAATAATAATAATGTGCTTGCATGTGCCACTGCTAATGTGCACAGAAATACGTTGATTGATCTAGTCCTTGTTTCATGCAATGTGTATAGCTTTGTGTTTTCAGGACTCATACATGCATTTTTGCCATAGCTCTTCTTTTTCGTGATATTACGTATTTCGTGAAAATTTTGATATTTGATGTATATGTATACTATGTAGATGAATGTGTTAATTTATTTAACAAGCGCAACTCATATAAAATATAACCGCAATTGCTCGCATGTTAAAATGTGAAAAAAAAACACTTTACACATAGTAAATTATTGAAAAACACAATTTTATTGCATTTTTTGTTATAATATACAGACAGGACATGACGCATGTAATGATATATTATAAATCTTCAGAGTCTGCCGGAAAGAACGATATATAACATGTCTGGGTCATATAATAAAATAAGGCTTCAAAACGCATTTAAAATTTAAATTTTGTTTTGGACCGGTTCGTTCGTTAGTCAGCGGGTCGCGCATGCGCGTTGATGATGTCCGTAATTACGACCGGTCGTAAAATTTACGTATTTTTGCCGATATTATCGGATTTTAGTACAGGCCAAAGTTCATTCTTCCCTTACATCCCCATGATGGCAGAAGCAAGTGAAGCAGGCTCCCCCAACGCTCTGAACCCAGACATTGAATAGACCCCAGGGTCAAGAAGAAGGAAGAGGGCAAGTAACATGTCCTTTATGGAGATGGTGCAGCTTGTGCACATATGTAAAAAATATGACTATGACTGCCGTAAGGGTCTTTACGGCAGCAAAAACAACATAAGAAAGGACCGTATCCTAAGGAAGGTACGCCGCACTCTGCAGGAAGAGTTTAATCCCTGCTGGGTGGAGTAGAGGTAATGTCACTGCTCTGCATGGAGAGAACCTGTGGAGTCATGGGTTCGATCCCAGCGAGCAACCTCTCCAGTAAGTGTCCTTGGCAAGACACCTAACGGTACATGCTCGCCACCCAGGACATACTTGAAAACAAGAGAAATCTTAATGTATCCTTCCTGGTAAAATCCTTTCTCAAAATAAAAATAGATCGCATTAATGACCAACTAAGGAAGCGTTGGTCAGATTTAAAGACGCGCGAGGAGTAGCAGATGAGGAAAATCCTGCGCGTCATAGCCAAACGTAAGTGTTGTGTTATATTGTAAAGCGCTGCGCAAACTGTTGGCGCTATATAAATCCTGTATATAATAATAAAGTGTGTTAAAGTGTGTGCTAAATCTAATGTGCACAGAAATACGTTGATTGATTCTCTTTTTTTCTGTACTCATACACACATGCATTTTTCCAAAGCTCTTCTTTTTTGTGATTACGATACTATACATGAAAATTCTGATATTTGATGTATTGTATATGATATGAAATTACAATGCTGGATTTGTGTTTTTGGCACTGTGTGTGTGTGACTGTGTGCTGTTTGTGTACCAGGGGAGTAACTAGAATCACAGGGCCCCATTTCAAAATGTTTTATTATGGACCCATCCCCCACATGCAACCTAACACTCGCATAGTATACCCCCCAAAAAAATGAACACACGACCAACACTACACTCATGCATGTGGCACAGTACCCACTACCCAGGCAACAGCTTATTATAATATAATTAATTTGTCCCCCAGCATGAGCAGCATACCAATTAATTAAGTACTGGCAGTGGCAGGCTGGGTGGAGTAGAGGTAACATCCCTGCTCTGCGTCTGCATGGAGAGAGAGCCTGGAGGAGTGAGACTGGAGGAGACATGGGTTCAATCCCGGCAAGAGCACCTCTCCGTCTCTCCAGTAAGCGTCCTGTCCTTGGGCAAGACACCCAACGGTACATTACTCGCTGTCGCCGCCACCCAGAATGACATACAGAAAACCAGAGACATCTCAATGTTATTGTGGCGGGATGGAAGTCCGCCTGCGGTCCTGCTCTATCTGACCCCCCCCTTGACGGCGTCTGGCCCAACTACCGAGTGGCACGGCACTCGGCATCTCGAGCAGCCTGGAGGATGAAATGGCGTTGGTCCGGCGTCTGGAGAGATGGTGCGGTGTTGCCTTGGGGATCCCGTTCCTGGGTTGAGTGGTGATGCAGGAGACCGCTGAGTGTCTCCTGCAATAGTGAGTGTAGCTCTGAAATGAAGACACCAGACGCGGCTGTATGCTTTAAAACAGTGAACTCAATTTTATGGGTTTCAACAGGGTCATTTATACAACTTCACATAAACAGATTACCAACTCCCCCACCCACACAACCAGCACTGATTGGCTCCTTTCCCAGCCTCCTGTTCCCTATCAGGTCCCTTTCAGCCTTCCCATTGTCCAGGGATTAGGCAGATGAGGTCTTGGAAAAGCCTCCAATCCTCTGGCCCGCTGCATCCTCCATCTTGGGGCATGAGATCCTTTGTTCTGTGAAACCATGCTGGGATGAGCAAAATGGCGACGGGGAAAAACACATACAAACGGTTTCTTTCATACTTTTACAGTCACATCATACAGGGTATATTTTCATTACATTACACCAATAAAACCACATCTAGCAATAAAATAAGAGGTCCATAGGCTCACACGCAAAACCAAAACGAAAACAGGAAAAATGGTCTTTAAAAAGGGTTCAGTCTTTAGTCCTGTGGCTCGCTGTAAAGAGCTCTCATGTCCGTTCCGTGACATTTCTCCCCCCTTCTAGAGTCCGACGGACACGGTTGGACCCACACGGGTCGACTCGGGGAAGTCGGAGCAGTCTTTGTGGCCCATAGTCTGTGGGAAGGAGGCGAGCCACCAGGCTTCTTTGTTTGTCTTATTTGTCCTTGCGGCAGTGCCTGGCGTGTTGGGGGTACAAGTCTTTGGGGGTACCCCCTCCGGAATAAGGGTCCTGTGGTCGGGGAGGGGTACTGCCTGTACCACCTCCGGAGGTATCGTTCACCCGGGAAAAACGGGTGCTAAATGCACGCGCCCGAGTGCCCTGGTCAGCTGTTGGAAAAAACAGTGGCTGCATGGGGCCTCCGGGCCAAAGGGGTGTGGAGATGGGCAGAGTTGAAACAGGCTCTGCCCCATTGCCAGCGCGTCAGCTGGGGGGTTCAAGGCTGAGGAAGGGTCCCCGGGCAGGAGAATGGCGTCCTCCATCTCTGGTGGGGTCAGTGGCTGTGGAATAAGCAGCCCGGGTGTATCCGCTTTCTGTTCCCCGAGGCAGGCGGTAAAGGTTGGGCAGAGGCCGGCGGCACTCGGTCTGGTTGCCAGCTCTTCTGCTGGGGAAGCGGGTGCAGGAACGACGTCCAGGCGGTTGGATGGGGTCAACGGCTGCGGGGTAAGCAGCTCGGGGGAAATCCTCCTTCTGCTCCTCAGGACAGACGAGGGAAGGTGGGCAGAGGCCAGCGGCACTCTGCCCCGTTTCCAGCTCTTCTGCTGGGTAAGCGGGTGTGGGAACAAAGTCCAGGGGGTCGGATGGGGTCAACAGCTGCGGGATAAGCAGCTCGGGTAAATCCTCCTTCTGCTCCTCGGGACAGACGAGGGAGGGTGGGCAGAGGCCAGAAGCACTCTGCCCCATTGCCAGCTCTTCTGCTGGGGAGGTGGGTACAGGAACAAAGTCCAGGGGGTTGGATGGGGTAAACGGCTGCGGGATAAGCAGCTCGGGTAAATACTCCTTCTGCTCCTCGGGACAGACGAGGGAGGGTGGGCAGAGGCCAGCGGCACTCTGCCCCGGTGCCAGCTCTTCTGGGTGTGGGAACAGAGTCCAGGGGGTTGGATGGGGTCAACGGCTGCGGGATAAGCAGCTCGGGTAAATCCTCCTTCTGCTCCTCAGGGCAGACGATGGAGGGTGGGCAGAGGCCAGCGGCACTCTGCCCCGTTGCCAGCTCTTCTGCTGGGAAAGCAGACACTGCCACAGTATCTTCTTGCGGGGGCGGGAGGATAACTTCCTCTCTGGGCCACTCGGACCCTTTACGTGGCCCATTCTGGTCGCTTGGCACCTGCCGTCCTTCTTCCGACCTGGCCGGCTCGTCTACTGTGGTCCCGACGGGGACCCATGGGAGCATCTCGGGCTCCAATACTTCCGTGTCACTTGGACTGTCTGCTTCTCCCGACCAGACAGTCCCAGGTAATGGGGCTCAGGCCTAGCTGTGGAGCATCGTCGAACAGCCTTTTGTAGGCCTTTTCGAGCTCCCATTTCTGCTCAACCAGGAACTCCAGTTCCTCTGCATCACGGTCATCGTCAAGGTCTTCCAGTTCCTCATACCGGAGGTCCAGGAGTTGTTCCCACCGCCATTCTGTGTCGTCCCCAAAACCGGGGTCTTTGCCCATCCTTGTATACAGCAGCCCTGTGCCGCCATAGTCGAAGCCTTTTGTTGGGCCGCTGTCTGCTGTGCTGGGCATTAGTTGGGACGTAAACCACTGGAGGGCTCTGTAGCTGGTGTCCAGTATAATTTCGCTCTGGACCAGTTCGCCTAGCTCCGTCAACCATTCCTCTCGGGGCTGTTCTCCCAAAAAGGGCACCCGTAAGTACCACTGGTGCTCGTACCTCTCCGTATAAGTGGGAAGGGCTTCTTCAGGGCAGTCCTCCTCCTGTTGGATGGCCTCGTTCCACATCTCCTGGCGGACAAAATCTTTCCACCAGTGCTCGTCCTGCCAGTTACCAGGTTCATCCGCCTGGGCCTGGGCCATCGCCCTCCTTACTCTTCGCTGGAACTGGTCTCTTATGGACGGGGGTCCCGTGTCCTCTCTTCGCTGGTCCATTTCTCGCAGTTCTTTGACCAAGGCCTTTTTGTTCTTTGAGCCCGGGGTGCCTCCTCGGCTCTCCAGGATGCCCCGCAAGGTGTCTTTTTTGTAGTTGGCGTACCCTGCCGTGCTGAGTGCTTTTTCTGGGGGTTCAAAGAGCTATCCCACCGCTGCCACCAGTGTGGCGGGATGGAAGTCCGCCTGCGGTCCTGCTCTATCTGACCCCCCCTTTGATGGCGTCCGGCCCGACTACCGAGTGGCACGGCACTCGGCGTCTCGAGCGGCCTGGAGGATGAAATGGCGTTGGTCTGGCGTCTGGAGAGATGGTGCGGTGTTGCCTTGGGGATCCCGTTCCTGGGTTGAGTGGTGATGCAGGAGACCGCTGAGTGTCTCCTGCAATAGTGATTGTAGCTCTGAAATGAAGACACCAGACGCGGCTGTATGCTTTAAAACAGTGAACTCAATTTTATGGGTTTCAACAGGGTCATTTATACAACTTCACACAAACAGATTACCAACTCCCCCACCCACACAACCAGCACTGATTGGCTCCTTTCCCAGCCTCCTGTTCCCTATCAGGTCCCTTTCAGCCTTCCCATTGTCCAGGGAATAGGCAGATGAGGTCTTGGAAAAGCCTCCAATCCTCTGGCCCGCTGCATCCTCCATCTTGGGGCATGAGATCCTATGTTCTGTGAAACCATGCTGGGATGAGCAAAATGGCGACGGGGAAAAACACATACAAACGGTTTCTTTCATACTTTTACAGTCACATCATACAGGGTACATTTTCATTACATTACACCAATAAAACCACATTTAGCAATAAAATAAGAGGTCCATAGGCTCACACACAAAACCAAAACGAAAACAGGAAAAATGGTCTTTAAAAAGGGTTCAGTCTTTAGTCCTGTGGCTCGTTGAAAAGAGCTCTCATGTCCGTTCCGTGACAATTATGTACTATCCTTCCTGGAAACATGAGAAATCTCAATGTATCCTGCCTGGAAAATATGAGAAATCACAATGTATCCTGCATGGAAAACATGAGAAATCTCAATGTATCCTGCCTAGAAAACATGAGAAATCACAATGTATCCTGCCTGGAAAACATGAGAAATCTCAATGTATCCTGCCTAGAAAACATGAGAAATCGTAATGTATCCTGCCTGGAAAACATGAGAAATCGCAATGTATCCTGCCTGGAAATCATGAGAAATCGCAATGTATCCTGCCTGGAAAACATGAGAAATCTCAATGTGTCCTGCCTGGAAAACATGAGAAATTGCAATGAGTCCTTTGTGTAAAATGTGAGAAATCTCAAACGCCACTATGCAGAGGTGACAGGTCCAACAGAAATTGCATAGCAAATGGTGAACATGTCATGTACCTGGCTCCTACTGTGTACTATTATGTCACATATTCATTCATTCCCAATAAACTAAACACATCCTTTGGCCTGCCATTTACATAATCTATTGAATGAAGGAAATCAGATGACAGACAGATAGTGTGTGGCTGAGAGACATACAGGGTTATTCGGAGAGCGTGAAAAGCAGGAGAATGACTGGAGAATGAAAAATTCTAGGTCAAAATAGCCAAACCAGAAAAATTCTCCCTTTCATCTCACTTTCCAAATTGGCTATTTTGACCTAGAATTTTTCATTCTCCAGCCATTCTCCAGTCATTCTCCAGTCATTCTCCTGCTTTTCACGCTCTCTGAATAACCCTGTAAGTCTAGTAGACAATGGGTGACTCACAAATTCAACCTTATGTAAGTGAGTCTCACAACAGATAACAGAGATAGACAAATAAAATCAGAAAAATCCCTTTAGCATAAATCCACAAATTGAAATTACGCGTCTCAACTGTCAAACCTATTTATAGATTTATATCATTCTATACGAAAGAAAGCATTTGACATGACCATCAATAGTCGCACTCGCAGGCAGCCAGGTTGTTTGTATCTTTAAAAAAATCACATTTTTATTTTTACCTAAGAAATAAATAACGTTACGTATATATATTTAAAACTAAACTAAAGTTTGAAGCGTGGAGCACTATGTCAGTTCCATGACACTATCCTTCTTTGAAATGAACAAACCAGAGAAATCTCAATGTATCCTTCCTGGGAAAACAGAGAAATATCAATTTATTTCTCACCAATATCAATAATACCCCCATCCCCAATATCAAATAAATGTATCCCCCCAATATCAATTCATCCCCCCATATCAATTTATCCAAAAGGCACCGGCTGCCCCCTGGATGTTGTCACTTATCCTCACCGGGCCCCACTCGGCTGCGGGCCTCATAGCGCCCGCGTTGGTCGCTTATCGCTATGGCGGTAGTTCTGCCAGTGCTGTGTGTACTATAGTATGTTGGGGGAGGTTGTTGTGACTGAGTGATGCATACGAGATGACCCGCAGCTTGCCCAATATTGGCCTGCGCATCAAAAAAAATCTCTGAGCCTCTGCTGCTAAGTAAGTAGTGGTAGGATGGGACATGTAGTTCTTCTGAAAGTGCATCCGATTCCAAACAGAGCCGCGTTCAATTAATACCTCAGCAGCTGCTGAGTGAATTGATGCTGCGCAGCAATTCAGTTTGCTGCAGCAGTGTCATTGAATGCTTTGGATGCGAATTTCAAAACAAAATGACCGATATTGTTGTTTCTGCTATATCCACAGTTTTATTAGCAGAAAATAAGACTGAGGCCATCTTTGAAATAGCTAAAAGCAGTCAGCACAATTCCGTTTTGTATGCACAGTTGCACACAGACAGACACAACACAAATAATAGTTTTTATTGAATAAACGTAATTTATTTATTTATAAAGGATTTTACCAGGAAGGATACATTGAGATTTCTCTCGTTTTCAAGTATGTCCTGGGATCAAGAACATTGAAGTGTTACAGTTACAGAAATACAAAGTAATACAATGCAAGAAATTAAGAAACAACACAAATATACAGATTAACAGAAAATATTTAAATATGTAGGAAACATGTTACATGTTTACAGGCGCATTCTGTATTGAAGTATGTTAGTAAGGAGCTCTTGAGTGACTTAAGACTGGTGGAAGATTTGATGGTGTCTGGGAGGTTATTCCATAATTGTGGTGCTCTGTAGGAAAATGAGGACCGAGCCACTGCAAGTAAGGTGCTGGTCCTGGACTGGATCGGAGGTTGTAGGATGAGGGAGCTGCTAGGGGAAGCAGACTATTCAGGTAGGCTGAAAAGGTGAAGGGTGCGTTTAGACTCCAGCGATGGCCACAGTTTAGCTCTTTTAACATGTCACAATGGTGGGTCATGTAGTTACATTATTGTAATGCAAAGCGGCAGAATGAGTTATACAATGTAGTAAGTTTCTGAAGGTGTGTTTGCGGGGCCGCTGCATACACTACATCTCCGTAATCAATAGGGCATAAGCATTTGTTGTTGTACAATCTGCTTATTCTTACCGCAGGGCTCAGGCAGGATTTGTTTCTATACAGGGCACCTAGTTTGGGGTAAAGTTTATTAGATGAGAGTTTTTCAATGTGGGGCCAAAGGATAGATTAGGGTCCAACCACATACCTAGATATTTGAGAGAAGTGACTGTGGTCAGTGTGCCATTTGATTTTGTCTCAACACATAGATGGGGATTTTGCAATTTGTGTAGTTTAGGTTTTGTTTCAAAGAGCATCGTTACAGTTTTGTCAGCAAGCATTTAGAAAAAGTTTGTTGTGTTTGATCCACTTTTCTACCTCTGTGAAGTGAATTGTTCTTGCAGCACGGCCTCCAGCTGCGGGAGATTTGGTTTGCTGGTATAGATTACAGTGTCGTCTGCGTAGTTACATATTATGTACAGTTGAGGCTTTGCAGACGTTGGGCAGATCATATCATTTATGAATATTGTGAATAGCAGGGGGCCTAGTATTGAGCCTTGGGGTACACAGCAAGTTACTGGGAGGGGGAGGGAGGAGCTGCCAGAAATTGACACATATTGTGATCGGTCGGGGCAATGTTTACTTCAGATTTTTTTTTATAATTGAACCATAATATATATATGTCTATATGTGCAGGCCAGGGGTAAATAATAAATAATATTTTGTGACCTCACTGACTTTAGAACTATGAGATCATGGGAGTAGAGTAGTAGTGGTGGGTCAAGCTGGTAGTGGGATAGTGGTGGAGGAGGGGTGTCGCAATACGTTCGGCAATATATTATAGTGTATATATAGATATACAATTTTTTTCCAGTATGCATTATTTACGTGTTATAATATTTTTTGGATTTGGCAGAAAACAGGAAGAAGGCATCGACTCACGCCACGGCGCAGGCGGCGGCAGCACGCGGCAGAACCACCACAGAGCGAGAGCCACGGGCGACCACCAGCTCTGGTATATATAGTAACTATACTACTGTTTTATTTTGCAACGACTTTTGCTCAAAAACAGAAACCTTTTTTGTTTACTGTGTATTTTCATTTAATTTTTTTATATATATAGCAACACAAGAGGTGCAGCAGGAGGAGGAGCAGGAGGAGAATGATGATGAGAGAGAGAGGGAGCCGGAGCCGCAGGAGGCCGCCAGTCCAGGTTTTTTTTTTACTGTTGTATTTTGCAAAGGCTTTTGTTCAAAAATAAATCAGTTTTGTTGTTTACTGTATTCTTTATTTCTTTAATTTCTTAGATATAGCACCGGAAGATATACTGACGGTGGTGGTGGAGGAGGAGGAGGAGGAAGAGGAGGGGGAGCCGGAGACTCAGGAGGCCGCCAGCACTGGTATATACTGTTATCAACCCTCAAAATTTCCACTCGCAAACTCGCATTTTGCGAGTGGATATAATGCGAGGGCGAGTGGGAATGCACACACAGGCAGCATGATAAATTATATTGTGCTGCCTGCGCTGCGTATCCAGGCGGCGGACGTTTTTTTTTTTTTTAAGGCCGGCGACGTGCTCAGGACGTGTCTCCGGCAATCGGATCTTTCCCCAGGGGAGAAGGCAGCAATCCTTTCCGGAGTCTGACTCTCAGTGGGGGGGGGGAGGTGCTGGGACAGGATTGCTGAATCACTCCCTCCCTTTGCGAGTGGCCGGAGTGGGCTGCCTGGGGAGATGCTGGGATGCCTGGTTCCCTCCCTCTCACAGTGTGTATGACGGGGGAGTAGAGGTGCTGGGACGGGGACTTTACTTGCCAGGACCTCGCTTCACGCTGGCTCCACCCCTGGATCCGGCGTGCCTCAGGGAGTGAGGGAAGCAGGGATAATCCCTGCTCCCTCGTTCTACTCCCGCGATCTAATAAGGGGGGGGGGGTGGAGACAGACTTTAAATAGAGACAGGGAGAGAGAGAGAGACTTTAAATGGAGAGACAGACTTTAAAGTCTGTCTCTCTCTCCCTGTCTCCATTTAAAGTCTGTCTCTATTTAAATGGGGGAGAGAGATATTCAATGGGGGAGAGAGATATTAAATGGGGGGAGAGATATATTAAATGGGGGGAGAGAGATATTAAATGAGGAGAGAGATATTAAATGGGGGAGAGAGATATTAAATGGGGGGAGATATTAAATGGGGGGAGAGAGATATTAAATGGAGGGAGAGAGATATTAAATGGGGGAGAGAGATATTAAATGGGGGAGAGAAATGAATTGGGAAAAATAAATTAATTAAATGGGGGAGAGAAATGAATTGGGAAAAATAAATTAGTTAAATGGAGGGAGAAATTAATTAAAGGGGGCCCTTGGCAGAAAAAAAGGTTCCCCAGCCCTGGTGTAAACTAAGTGAACATAAACAGCTGCCAAGCTGTCAGTGTGCCGGAAGTGCAAAATAAATCTATAAAGAAAGATGGGTGATACGGAAGGAGCAAAAAAAAAAGAAAAAAATGGGGATGGAAGTATCGAACACGAATATTAATAGATTCATCTGTATAAGCATCCAAGGGGGAAAACTAACTCTGGGGTCTTCTAACTTCCATTATTCATATGCCAGGTTATCAATAGGAGTATAAGGTTCCACTTGATATATTGGATGCATAAACCCCAAATTAATTTGGTCCTAAAAACTGTTGGAGAGGAGTCTGTACTTAATGTATGATACAACTTGTCTGGGTCTGGTGCCTGAGTTTTAATGTTATTTATTTTTGTAACTTTATTCTAATACGTTTAAGTGTAATTTCATAAGATAATTTAAGAAGGTGTGTTTAGGGGCAGGGTTTAGGGCAGGGTAGGTGGGGCAACTGGTGGCGAGTAACTCTTAAGGTCTGGCTAGTAGCATGGGAATTGAAATTTTGAGCCCTGCTGTTATATTTTTTAAAGACTTTCAGTCTTAAATAGAAACCTGCTTTACTTTTACTTACTGTATTTTCCTTCTTTCATTTATTGGATATATAGAAGGAGAAGCCAGACCGGACAGGTCCAGCGTCAGGATGGCGATCGGTGAGCTACGCCTGGCTGGCACAAACCTCCAAGCCATACAGGAGTTGCTCCAGGAGTTGAGGGAGCATGTCAACAACGCCGTTGAAGTCCTGGAACGACTCTAGAGAGACCAGCCTCCTCCTCCCCTAATTGTTTGTGTCCCAGTTGGGCAGTTTGATATTTTTTTATTTCTTTTTCTTGTAAATAAATGTTATATTTTTTCACTATTTTCCTGTTTGTGTGCATTGCTCTTCCTTACTTAATAAGTTAATATGTATTGCTTGGTTTCCACACTGTTAAAATTATATGTACATAAATTTATTGACATTTCTATGGACCCTTTGTCATAAATTTGTCAACATATTTGTGCCATGAATGTGACTGTGCACATTCTACACACTGCCAGTGCCTGCCTGGCCAAAAAATGTCACACACTAACACAACCTTGTTGTACTGCCTTGAGATTTGATTACATTTTACCGTGGCATGGTTTTGATTTTGTTAAGCTTAGGCGATGTCACAACAACATGGATTTTTGTCCACAGTCACATTCATTGTATAACCAAGAATTTATCAAAAAATATTGATGGCAGCACTGCGTGAAGTTGTCTCCGACACAACCCAAAGATTCTCAGTGCGGCTCAGGTCTAGTTTATTTGCCCCTGTTCGCGGCTTCACGCAACATCTCCTCCCAGCTATGAGCTCTCTCTCTTCCACCGCTGCCCGCTAAGACGCTGCCCGCCAATATGGTCACGTTTTTGCAGGAAGACAACAGTGTGGGGGATTGGCAGCTGCTAACAGTCCAGCCAAGACCTCATCATGTGAGGGGTGTGTGAGGGCGTGTGATTGTTGAGGGGGGTGTGAGGGGTTTGGGGCGTGTGAGTGGTGAGGGGGGTGTGAGGGGTGAGGGGTTTGGGGCGTGTGAGTGTTGTGAGGGGGGGAGGGAGGCGGGAAGCTAGAGAGAGGTCGCATAATGTGGATGATGTGAGGGAGAGGGGTGGGAGGATAAGGGAGGGCAGTGGCAGTTCCTCCTCCACCCTGTCCTTACATACTCCAGCCTGTGCAGAAAAGGGGGCCAAGGTTCCCACCGATGAGAACAATGCTCTGGTGGCGGTGGTGGTGTCCGAAAAGAAAAAACGTCTCATCTAAGAGTAACAAGGCCATGAAGAGGGCTGCATGGGGACGGGTGAGGGATGCTGTTTACAGTCTTTTACATGGTCCAGCAAACCCATCGGACCATTGAATGCATTCGTCACCGGTAAGTATTTTTTAAGATTTTTTATACATCATGAATAGTAATGGACCGAACACCTCCGTGTTTGCCTCGCATTCGAACTTTAGAATTTGAACATAGAACACAATGCAAGTCTATGGTTCTCAAAATGTTTGAAAATTAAAGTGCCCTTTGAGAGGGCATATGTGTGCAAGATATTGGCTACTGCCCTTCCTGGGGAACAGGAAACGAAGAAAAACTAAAGATTTTTTTAAAAATGTGCACCTATTTGAGTATTTGTATAATGACTAACTACCAAATTTGAAATGAGCTATCAAATGGATATCCATTATCCATTTGATAGTTCATTTGAAATGTTAAAAAAGGTGTGGGAAAGGTTTTAGCAACAAGGTGTGGAAGATGTTTTAGCCCCATAGGGTTCATTGTTAAAAATATTCACGTTTTAAATGCAATATCTACCAAACCTTTGCTTATAATATTCTGCAGGTAAGGGTGTCTTTATTTATAGTACCTTTTTTTTAAATTTTTGGTCGAACTTTTTTCCAATGGCCCAAAAAGTTTGCAGTTTGAACTTTCCAACTGCCGATGTTCAAATCAACTGTTCGAACGAACTGATTTAAACTGGCAGCCCATACCTAATCATGAATAGGTAGCACACCTGACTAAACAAACACAGTATAGGACCGAACATTGTTCACTGACCCGACAATGAATAAATGCAATTTTTTAGAATTTTTTTTTAACTAATAATTGTTTTGTCAATAAATGCTAATGAGTGGAGAGGAAACACGTGATATAACTTGACAAAACTATTTATTTCTTGTAGCACAAAATATAGTAAAATAAAAAAATATATAAATAAATCAGAACTGTAAATACTTCAATTGTTTCATATGTTGTCATAAATCACATAAAATTTGTCTCCCACTATAGTCACAACTTTGCTGCAATCAGTTCTAACTTCTTGTAAACTGAGAAAATTGTTCACTGACCCAACAATGAATAAATGCAATTTTTTAGAAAAACATTTTTTAACTAATATAATTGTTTTGTTCTTTAGCTATTATGACTGCAAACGCAAGGCATCTTGTACAGCACAAGTTGGAGAACAGAAGATGCGCCATGGGGAACTGAGCCGGTGGGAGAGGCGTCTGGTGGATCACCTCTTGGATGTCACGACGGGTCAGGAATCAGGATACGTACGGACTCTGAGCACGACAGACAGCAGAGAGCTGGTGAGTTAAATGAAAAGAAATAGATCGTCACATAACGCAATCACTGTTGGTCAATTCAAAGAGTACAGAAATCCCACTGATTGGCCAGTCCACAATTGCACCGTATAGCAAAATTAACTGATCTGCATGCAATTTCAGGGTCAGTTTGACTCTGAATAACCCATAATGTATGTAAAAAGAAAATTGGTCTTTTTCACAACACTTGAGACTTACCTTTTGCTTCACATTCCTATTTTACGGATGCATCACCAGAGGGATCAGCTTCAAGGCAGCATGTCTGGGGCCCTTTCCAGTGAGTACCCACAAAACAAACACACAAGGGATAAAGAATTAGGGAGAGGGGGTAGAGGGAGGGAGGGGGAGAGAACGAACCTTTATCCATCTGCTAAGTAAGTATTGTACTTTTGTCTTTAACAACGGTAGTCCGTAACGTGGCATGATGCATCCTGTGGGAAGAGTACCATCACCCGCTGTCAGTCCTCCTGCACGAGTGCACGTAAGTATGCGCGCTGCACAGTCACACTGCAGGAAGAAAGAACACAATCCTAAATCAATCGCACAGATGTTACAGAATTATAAACTTTGCTTGTTTCTTGTCTTCTATTACAGTTGAACAGCCATGTCCAATCCACCAGGATACCTTGGAGAGGCTGGTTTTTCAGACACAACGGCTTGGGCAGGAGATCAGGAAGCAGACCCAGGCTGTGAACCGGCTGGCATCTGCGTCCAGAAATACCTTGTATTAGTGCACTGTTTATATTTTAATTATTTAGGTTCAATTATATATATTTGTAAAAGTCCCAGGAGGACATACTTGAAAACAAGAAAAAAACAAATGTAACCTTTACGGTAAAATACTAAAAAAAAAAAAAAATTAAATATATTAAATTAATTCATTATGATTAAATTATTTATATATTGTAAATATAATATATTATTATTGTCTATTTATTGTAAATATATTAAATCCAAATTAAATTATTGATTGTAAATATATTATTGTCTATTTATTGTAAATTTAATTCATCTAAAATTTCTTCCCATATGCAGTCTGTCTGCAAAGCTCGTCATAACTATCTTCCATCTTCTTCACCCATTTCAAGGTAACAATTTTTTCAAAACTGTGAAAGGAAGAGGTATTTCCAGATTAATAATATTAAGCAGAAATGATTATTTTGAATGATGGTTTCGGCATAAGGTAAATAATAAATAAATATATTGAGCCACTCACCTGGTTGCCTAAGGGTGAAGGTTTCATAAGCTGAGTTTCTGGTGTGGGCCTACTCTTAATCAAATACAAACTTTTAAAAATCTTAATCTATCTATCTTTAAAAAACAAAAAAGCAAAAAAACAACAGGGATTTATGTACTTCTACTAACTAAACTTGTGTGCTTGCATTTCTAGATTGAATCAAAACCTGGGGCCGGGTATCCCAGCTTCGACAAGTTCACCTTCAGAAATGTCATTTGCTCTAACAGCTGGGGTGATAATTGGGAGCGCTGAGGGCACAGAATATTCCCCATAATGGAGAAAATCCGCTCACTTTGTACAGTTGTTGGTGGACAAGAAAGAAGCTCCATGGCTACCTCTGCAAACATAGGCCACACACCTCTCTGGTTCTCCCAAAACTGAAAAGGGTCTGTATTGGGTTTCAAAGGAGACTCAGCAAGGTATGCCGTAACAAATGTCTTAGCATTTTCAATTGGCGGGTTTTTGTTAGGTCCGACTCCGTATCCTGACCCATAACTCGTGTACATTTTTGTAAAAAATACAGGTCTGGGAACGCTGCTCTGAGCAGCAGCACTGGTCCTCCTCTCACATCTGGGTGTGTCACTGTCATCATCCTCAACGACCGACTCCTCCAACTCCAACGTCTCCTCTTGTGTCTCCTCCTCTTCCCTCTGGAACTGTGCATGGTTTTTTACGCTTCCTGTCCCGTATCTTATCTATGAGTGTTTGCTGCCAAAATGAAAGGGAATCGTCATGGAGTGCAGACTTTCCTTTAAAAGTAGGGTTGCAAATTGTGGCCAGCATATACTCAGGACAAGGGGCAATGTGCTGTCTTATTCGGTACTCCAGCTGTTCATAGAGTCTGGTCAGAAGGACAGTGACATCGGCATGTGGAGGTTTACCGCCAGGCAACTCTTCTCTGTTGGACAGAAAGTCAGCCATAGAGTCACGGAGTTGGTAGAATACGGTTATGATTTCAGACATGCTAGCACTCGCTCTGCTCAAGTGTTCTGTAGCTAATCGGAAAGACTTCAGGACTTCCACTGCCTGTTCCATCACGGCCCAGTCATCCTTGCCTAGTGGGCTGCTAATGCCAATGGAATGTTTGTAGGCCATTGCGTGGATTGCTTTTTGCTGTTCGAGAATCCTTTCCAGCATGTCTAATGTGGAGTTCCACCTTGTTGCCGCATCTTGTTTTAACCAGTGTTCTGGCAGTCCAGCCCTTTTCTCCTCCTGCCTAAGGAGCTGGCTATTTCTTGCTCTGTGGTGGAAATGGCCAGCAATCTTTCTGCACGATTCAACAAGTGCCCCCAACCTTCCTCCACTAATACTCGCATCGAGTGCCTTTGTCACCACTAGATGCAGGATGTGAGCTGCGCACCGCACACCCACAAATCTTCCATTCCGGAGAGCCTTTGTCATGTTGCTTCCACCATCGGTTACTACAAAACCCATTTGAGCTTGTGTACCAGACTGCTCCCCTAGCCACTGTGCCATCATGTTCTTCAGTGCATGTAAGATGTTCTCTGCGGTGTGCTGCTGATCCATCACCTCAGCGTGGAGGAGGAAGGAATGTAATGCTGTCTTCTTTTCTGTATCATCGGCACAAGGCCCAGCACTTTTTTTTTGCCCCTGAACTTGTTGCTGCTGGCTGCTTTTGCTCAGGCACATTGGGATGCGACTGCTAGGCTATGATCAGGCCTTTCAAATGATGCCAAATATGACCATCTAGCTGCCATGGATCGGGAGATAAAGGGATCCTTAGGATCCCCTTATCTCTACATGGCAGCTAGATGGTTAACTGGCCCACTGACATCCTCACACATATGGTGAGATTGTCTGTGGGTGGGGGGGGACCTGGAGGCTAGGCTGACATCCAAGATGTCAGCCCCCCTCCAGGTTCGAATCGCGTTTTTGCGCGATCTGGCGGCGAAACGGTTAATGCTATACACCACTGAAAAGGGGAGACTCTCCCCTTTTCAGCAGTGCAAAAAGCATCTCCCTAGCTTCAATGGTTGGGGAGATAGAGGGCTCAGAAGGAGCCCCCCCTCCATTGATTTGAATGGGGGCACCTGCTGATGACGTCACCATGCAGCGTGGCGACATCATCAGCCTCGCCTGCCCATGTAAATCACATGGGCAGGCTACCTCCCTGCCAGATCACCGAGGGATCCAGCGAGGGAGGTGAGTATCGTGCGGGAGGGGGATTTGGCGCCGCTGACGTACCCTGTACGTCCGCGGGTCTAAGGGAGACCTGTGGACAGGACATACAGGGTACGTCAGGGGTCCTTAAGGGGTTAATATCTCATCATTTTTGGTGGCCCTCGCTTTCACGGGATGTTCGAGACTATGTGAAATCATGCAACGTTTGTGCTAGGACAAAGACCATACCACAGAAACCTGTAGGGTTGTTAAAACCTCTCCCAGTGCCTGATATGCCCTGGTCACACATTACAATGGACTTTGTTGTGGATCTCCCTTCCTCTAACGGACATACCTGCATCATGGTAATAGTGGATCGTCTAACTAAACTGGCTCATTTCATTCCGTCTCTGAGAATCCAAAAGGTGTGGTTGTCCACTCGTTTTCTTCAACTCTCTTGTCCCTCATGTAAACTGGGACCCCGTTATATAGGCCCGTTTGTTGTTGAAAGACATGTCAATACTGTAGCTGTTCGTCTTCGTCTTCGTCTTCCGTCTCGATATTCGTTTCGTCCTGTGGTTCATGTTTCCTTTCTTAAACCTTGTTATGATAATCCTTTTCCTGGCAGGTCGGTCGTACCCCCTCCTCCTGTTCTTGTTGGTGGTGCCGAGGAATATGTGGTTGAAGCTATCCTTGACTCTCGTTGGCGTCGTGGGGTGCTCGAATATCTCGTCCACTGGAAGGGTTATGGACCTGATGAGGACTCCTGGGAACCCTCTTCGAGGGTCCACGCCTCCCGTCTTGTTCGGCTGTTTCATGCTTCCTTCCCTGCCGAGCCAGGTCCTCGACGCATCCGGAGGTTGCACCTTGGGGGGTTCTATCATGGCGCCCCACTCACCGGGCTGCATTGTGGGCTGTTGCGGGTGTCCGGCATGGTCTCGTGGCCTGGCTCGGGGTCGTGCTCCCTTGGGTTCTCCTCCACGGCTTTGTGGGTTGCCTCGGAGTCGTCCGGCGGTGCAGGGGACCCAGGGTGCTCGGGTTGCCGTGCGGGCTCGGCAGCTCCAGTGCGTTCTGACGTTGCTCGCGGCTTGTTGGGGGCGTGGCTTGGTGGTAGGCGCGCGCGCGGTCTGGGTCTGCCTTTAAGGGGAAGAGTTACCGGATCCATCCTGGGCACTAATGAGACACCTGTCGTTAGGAGGCAGTTCCGGAGCACTGACGTCCCTATAAAAGCTCAGTCTGTATACATATTCCTTGCTGGATAGTTGAGTGTTCTCTGGCTAGTTAGTTGTTTCCTCTGCTGTGTTTAATACCCGTTTACCGACCTTGGCTATTCTCCACAACTACGCTGTCTTCTATCATCCTGACCATTGGCTTCCGCACCCAACTATTCTACCTTCTGATATCCTGACCTACGGCATATTTCCTACATATCTCCGCATCCTGAGGTCCTGCCCCTGGTTCCCGTGACACTTGCATTGAGTTCGGTTCGTGTTCGAGTTCGAACTCGAACTTTTGAAATTGTTCGAGTTCGAATGCGAACCAAACATGGGGGTGTTCGGCTCATCACTGCTGCATAACCCTCTTTCACTCTAGGCCCGTCCCTCTGACCACCCAGCATGCCCTCTGTGCCACGCACAATTTCTAACCCACAGGGCACAGGCTGGCACACCGCAGTATCCTGCTCATCCCAGGCATTCCGGTTCACACCCTTCCCCTCCAGCACCACTGACCCAGTTGGTTCTGCCACAAAGGAACATACCATGGTCCTTTGTTTGCCCTCCCAACTGCCTGGCATCATAGACACACATGAGTCTGGTCTAGGCAGGCACACCACAGTAGCCTGCCACCTCCCCAGGCATTCTGATCCACACCATTCTCACGGGGCACTGGAGTCCTGGTTGGTTTAGGCGCAAGCAAACCCGCAGTCATCCCTTGCTCCCAACCATATGGCGTCACAGACACCCCCGAGTCTGGTCTTGGTAGGCATACCACAGTATCCTGCCACCCTTCCCAGGCATTCTGATCCACACCATCACACGGCAGAGACGGGCCTTGTGCCCTACTCCCCGCAGACTGCCAGCAGGTACCCACTTCTACCATGGTTACGCGGCCTCCCCACACATGGGGCCCAGGGAACCAGCTGACTCAGGTGCAGGCAGGCATTCACTCACCTCCTGCCTTTCTTCCAAGTCACACTGCCCCCTCATGCTACTACACAACACCTCGGGCACACCTGGCGCAGGCGCAGACTGACTCACTGCCATCCCCTGCCCTCCCGTCCAGGAATTCTGTGGTGCACCCCCACACACAGCCCTCCCCACTGTAGAGCCACTAGTGGGCCTGGGTAAATCCCCAGCATCCCTTTCCAGTACATACTGTGACACCAATTTACCCAAATCCATGTCCAGTAACACATCTGTAGGAATATTTTCAGACACCCCCACCTCCCGTAGACCTCTCCCCGCTCCCCAGTCCAAATAAAACTGTGCCATTGGCACTGCAGGATGTACCCCACCAAAACCTTTTACCTCTAGAGTCCTACCAGGAATAAAGTCTGCAGGGCTGACTAACCCTGGACGCACCAAAGTTACTTCAGCTGCCGTATCGCGCAGCCCCATAGCTACCTGAGTCCCGACAATGACTGTTTGCTGGTTTATGTGGACACTGCCCTCTGATCTGGTCACGAACAGGACAGAGGGTGATGCTGAGAGGTGTTCTCCCCCAGCTGTGGATGCAGGTTTCTTCCTTTCCAGGCACATAGCCAGGAGGTGGTTGACACTGCTACAGATAAAACATCGCCGGCTCACACTTCTTCCAGGAGATGAAGGACTCATTCCCCCCTCCCCAGCAGAGACTGACACAGAGAGAGGCGCTGCCCCCGGGATGTCGGGGGGTCGTGGTGAGTTGGGCTTCCATCCAGACGATCCTTTGGGGTAACCTCTGCTCCGGTCCACAGATGCTCTGTTGGTCGCATGGAAATTGGCTAGCTCGCCAGCTTCCAGGACCGTCTCGGGCTTGCGATCCAGAAGACATTCCTGGATCTCAGGTGGGCACAGCTGCACAAACTGCTCCTTGATTAACAGGTCTTCCAGGGCACTCAGGGTGTCAATCTTCAGCCCCCTGACCCATTGACGGAATAGGGTGGTCAGGTGGCTCACGACTGCAGAATAGCTCTCCTCGGTCCGCTTCTGCAAGGACCTGAACTTCTTGCGATATACCTCTGGCATGAGCTGCAGGGCCGCTTTAATTGCCTCATAGTCCTGGTCGCTCTCAGCTGGTAATTCTGCAAAGGCTTCGAGCGCTGGACCTTTTAGTCCAGGAGTGAGATACCTGGTCCATTGCTCCTTGGGCAGCTGGTACTGTCAACAAGTCTTTTCAAAACTTCGCAGCAACACATCCAGGGACCCATCTTTGTCCAGGGTGGGAAAGTTCTCGGCACGAGGTCTGTCCGTAGAGAGATCTGCAGCGCCGCAGGGGCAGGAGATAATGGTGCTCTGCCTGCCTGTGCCAGAGCGAGCTGATGTGCCCGTTCGGCTTTTCGCTCTGCTGCTTCTCGCTCACCCGCAGCCCTGCGCTCTGCAGCTTCCCGCTCAGCTTGGTGCTCTGCCGCTTCTCGTTCTTCTTGTCACGCTGCCGCCTATTGCTCAGCTCTCGCTCTTGGTACTGCAGGATGAGCTGAAGCCGCGTCTGAGAGTCCACGGAGTCCACATGTTTTAAAACAGTTGGCAAGTAAACATTCAGGGCCATCTCACCCTTGGGCGAAGCACTTGATGCTGTCCTTTCCACTGGGCTCGAGCTTCCTTCGGCTGGGTTAAGCATGGTACCCTGCTCTGCTGCATCCTGGACTGCTTGCCTCGTCTCATAATCCTCGAGGGCTTTCAAAAGTTCATCTTACGTTTGTCTTTCATCAAAATACTTTTTTTTCTTTACACAACTGTTCCAAAGCTTTCTTCGATGGTTGTTGATGCGTCAGTCTCACTTCAGCCAAATAAAAGATACAAAAGAAAAACAAAGGAGGGGGGAACTGCTGTGTGTAAATTCTAATAAATGCACTGAGTTCTGCTCTGGAAATTGGAAAACCAATTTCTTTAGTATGCAGATATATGTTGCTTCACAGATCCAAACACTAACCTGATATCCCACCGCTTGCCACCAGTTGCCACGACAACTACGCGCGCCGCAGCGAAAGGCGCAGAGTTAAGCAACTCACTATCTGTCTATCCTAGACCCAGATAATGACTACATGGACAACAATCCCCAGCGCGCGCTGACCCAACCGTTTCCGGCAATGCCTCCGCCCGAACAGGCACGTAGAGTGTGAGGAAGTGGTCCCAGGATTGAAATGCCGTACCCGTCTTCTCTCAACCTGGGGTAACGACTACGTTTCCTACAATCCTTACACCCACTTTCTTACTCTATTCATTATGCTGCCACCAGTTCTCACGAACACTATGCACGCCGCAGCGAAAGACAACTCACTATCTGTCTATCCTAGACCCAAATAATGACTACGCGGACAGCAATCCCCGCGCACTTACCCAACCGTCCCAGCGACCGCAACTCACACAATCTAGTAGATACTCATAGAAACATAGAAACATAGAAAATGTCGGCAGATAAGAACCTTTCGGCCAATCTAGTCTGCCCAATTACATGGATACTTTACCTGGATTTATCTTTTGTTTACAGTCATGGCCGAAACTGTTGGCACCCCAGACATTTTTCCAGAAAATCAAATATTTCTCACAGAAAAGTATTGCAGTAACACATGTTTTGCTATGCACATGTTTATTCCCTTTGTGTGTATTCGAATAAAACAAAAAAAGGGAGGAAAAAAAGCAAATTGGACATAATGTCACACAAAACTCCAAAAATGGGCTGGACAAAATTCTTGACACCCTTTCAGAATTGTGGATAAATAAGATTGTTTCAAGCATGTGATGCTCCTGTAAACTCACCTGGGGTAAGTAACAGGTGTGGGCAATATAAAAAAATCACACCTGAAAGCAGATAAAAAGGAGAGAAGTTCACTTAGTCTTTGCATTGTGTGTCTGTGTGTGCCACACTAAGCATGGACAACAGAAAAAGGAGAAGAGAACTGTCTGAGGACTTGAGAACCAAAATTGTGGAAAAATTTCAACAATCTCAAGGTTACAAGTCCATCTCCAGAGATCTAAATTTGCCTTTGTCCACAGTGCGCAACATTATCAAGAAGTTTGCAGCCTATGGCACTGTAGCTAATCTCTCTGTGGGTGGACGGAAGAGAAAAATTGATGAAAGGTTGCAACGCAGGATAGTCCAGAAGGTGGATAAGCAGCCCCAAACAAGTTCCAATGAAATTCAAGCTGTCCTGCAGCCTCAGGGAGCATCAGTGTCAGCGCCAACTATCTTTCGACATTTACATGAAATGAAACGCTATGGCAGGAGACCCAGGAGGACCCCACTGCTGACACAGAGACATAAAATAGCAAGAGTACAGTTTGCCAAAATGTACTTGAGTAAGCCAAAATCCTTCTGGGAAAACGTCTTGTGGACAGATGAGACCAAAATAGAGCTTTTTGGTAAAGCATATCATTCTACTGTTTACCGAAAATGGAATGAGGCCTAAAAAGAAAAGAACACAGTACCTACAATGAAATATGGTGGGGGTTCAATAATGCTTTGGGGTTGTTTTGCTGCCTCTGGCACTGGGTGCCTTGAATATGTGCAAGGCATCATGAAATCTGAGGATTACCAAAGGATTTTGGGTCGCACTGTAGAGCCCAGTGTCAGAAAGCTGGGTTTGCATCCGAGATCTTGGGTCTTCAAGCAGGAGAATGACCCCAACATACGTCAAAAAGCACCCAGAAATGGATGGCAACAAAGCACTGGAGAGTTCTGAAGTGGCCAGCAATGAGTCCAGATCTAAATCCCATTGAACACCTGGGGAGAGATCTTAAAATTGCTGTTGGGAAAAGGCGCCCTTCAAATAAGAGAGACCTGGAGCAGTTTGCAAAGGAAGAGTGGTCCAAAATTCCGGGTGAGAGGTGTAAGAAGCTTATTGATGGTTATAGGAAGCAACTGATTTCAGTTATTTTTTCCAAAGGGTGTGCAACCAAATATTAAGTTAAGGGTGGCAAGAATTTTGTCCAGCCCAATTTTGGAGCTTTGTGTGACATTATGTCCAATTTGTTTTTTTTCCTCCCTTTTTTTGTTTTGTTCCAATACACACAAAGGGAATAAACATGTGTATAGCAAAACATGTGTTATTGCAATACTTTTCTGTGAGAAATACTTGATTTTCTAGAAAAATGTCTGGGGTGCCAACAATTTCGGGCATGACTGTAGGATAGCCTTATGCCTATCCCATGCCTGCTTAAATTCAATCACTGTTTTGGATCTACCACTTCTACTGGAAGGCTGTTCCATGTATCCACCTCCCTCTCAGTAAAATAATGCTTCCTGATGTTACTTTTAAGCCTTAGCCCCTCTAATCTAAGACTATTTCCTCTTGTTTTGCTACTTTGTTTCCTTTTAAATATACTCCTTTCCTTTACCTTGTGGATTCCCTTTACTGTCTTGCATTTTTTCCAAGCTATACATGTTAAGATTAGGGATGAGCCGAACACCCCCGAGTTCGGTTCACATTCGAACTCGAACTTTTCAACTGTTCGAATTCGAACTCAAACTCAAACTCAATACAAGTCAATGGGACTCAAAATTTAATTTTTAGAGTGCCCTCCAAGAGGGCATATATGCTAGATATTTGCCATAAAAGGTGTATGGGGGTCTGGGTAGTGCCCTGGGGGACAGGAAACAAGGACAAAAAGTAAAAAAAAAAAGTTTTTAAAGGGACAGTGAGTTTTCCATAAAATAAGGGTTAAAAATAAAAACAAAAAATACTTTCCAAATATCATGCCTAGGAGGTCCCCATAACCTGCCCGTGAAGTGGCGGATTTCTAGGATGTATAGAAACATTTAAAAACAAAAAAATGACGTTTCAAATGACGGTAAATGTTTTTCCATTAATCTATTCATAAACCATTGTCTGATAACCTATTCATAAACAGGACTATACATAGGACAAGGGGTCATCCATTTAGACTGGAAGAAAGAAAATTTAGCTTAAAGCATAGGAAGGGTTATTTTACGGTGAGAACAATAAAGCTGTGGAATTCTCTGCCTGTTGAGGTGGTTGGGTCAGAGTCTGTACAGACTTTTAAAAAACGACTGGATGACTTCCTGCAGACACAGAATATTAAGGGTTATAATATTTAATATGTGGGTAAAAGCTTCTTGATCCAAGGAGAAATCTGACTGCCATTCTGGGGTCAAGAAGGAATTTTTTCCCAGTATGTTGCATATTGGCAAGCATTCAGACTGGGTTTTTTGCCTTCTTTTGGATCAACAGCAGTAGGTTATGTGGGAGAGGCTGAACCCGATGGACGCATGTCTTTTTTCAGCCTATATAACTATGTAACTATGTAACTATCTACAAAAAAAAATTCTGTCAACGCGAAAATGCGTTCGTCTGACCCTAGCCCAATGGTGAAACTTATGCAGGCTTGGATGAAAGTAACAATTGGTGCTTTAAAATTCTGCCATTAGCGTCGGCAACAGTGCCGTCAGACAGTAACCCCTCTGAGGATATGAATCTGGTACAGGCGTCAGTGGCAGTGAACCCAAATATTGTGCCTTTGGTGCCAGGCCAGCAAGTGCCATCATACAGTAACCCCTCTGTGGTATTGTGGAAGAGTGCAGGGGTGGACCATGTGGTCCTATATTGAAAAGTTTTTTATCTGTTAATGGGCGTCAGCGCACCCAGATATTGTGCCTTTAATGCCAGGCCAGCAAGTATCATCGTACAGTAACCCCTCTGTGGTCTTGTGGAAGAGTGCAGGGGTGGACCATGTGGTCCTATATTGAAAAGTTTTTTATCTGGTAATGGGCATCAGTGCACCCAGATATTGTGCCTGTAATGCCAGGCCAGCAAGTATCATCATACAGTAACCCCTCTGTGGTATTGTGGAAGAGTGCAGGGGTGAACCTTGCGGTCCTATATTAAAAAGATATGCATCTGGTTAAGGCGTCAGTGCACCCAGATATTCTGCCTTTGGTGCAAGACTGCCAGGGCAGCAAGTATCATCATACAGTAACCCCTCTGTGGTATTGTGGAAGAGTGCAGGGGTGGACCATGTGGTTCTATATTGAAAAGTTTTTTTTTTTTTAATGGGCGTCAGTGCAGCTAGATATTGTGCCTTTCATGGCAGCAAGTGCCTTCACACCGTAACCCTTTTGTGGTATTGTGGAAGAGTTCAGTGCTGAAGGTTTTGTGAATGCGGAAGAGGTAATCCCCTATCTATTCCATTACTTCAGCATCAGGGGATTGATAGCTGCTGATCCAGGACTGATTCATTTTTATAAATGTCAGCCGGTCTACAGAGTCGGTGGACAGACGCACTCTTTTGTCTGTGACAAAAGCTCCAGCGGCACTGAACGTCCTTTCGGAAAGCACGCTAGATGAAGGGCAACCTAGTAGCTGCATAGCATATTGGCTAAATTCTGGCCAGTGATCCAATCTCAACACCCAGTAAGCCAGTAGATCATCTGCTGGAAAGGTAACCAGGTCTGCCCTTGCCCCTAGGTAGTCCTGCACCATATGGTGAAGACGCTGGCAATGGGTGCCTACATTTGATGTCCCTGGGCGTCGTGGACTAAAAAAATTTAAACAGGCATCAGTCAAGCGGCCCTGGCCTTCACCACTATTCCTCTGATCATCCGCAGCCTCAGAAGCACCTGTGTCATCACTTGGTAACCTACCAGTGCCTGGAAATGTGTTACACAAGTGTAGCTTTAGAGCGTCCTCAAGTTTTTTCATCCTGTGCTAGCTCTGTGTGGGCAGTATGAGCTCTGCAACTTTACCCTTGTATCGTAGATCAAGAAGGGTTGCCAACCAGTAATGATCCCTCTCCTTGATGGCACGAATCCTGGGGTCCTTTAGCAGGCTTTGCATAATAAGGGAGCCCATGCAGCATAGGTTGGAGGTGGCATTAGCTTCCGAGTCTTCCTGGTCAATGAGGATGACCGTATCGTGCACTTCCTCCTCCCAGCCACATACTAGTCCTTGTGTTTCTGGGCACACAAAACCCTCCCTTGAGGAAACCCCACCTTCAATGCCCCCACTACTACTGTGGTACAGCGCATTCAGCAAATTCACGGAAGGGAGCAGAGTCCACCAGCTGGAAAGGCAGCAGCTGCAATGCGAGTAATTTTGCTAAGCTGGCATTTAGACGCTGTGCCTGGGGATGGTTGGGACTATATTTTTTCTTTCGCTGCAGCAGCTGCGGCAATGTAATCTGAAAGCGTAAATCTTCAGCTACTGGGATGATGTCACATTGTGAGGAAGGACCTGCTGGTACATCCATTACTGTAGCATCATCCCTGTCGGTGGAGGTTGTAGGCAATTGCATGGCAGGACATACAGTGTGGGTAGAGACAGATGAGGAGGAGGAGGACCTACGCAAAGTTTTGCCCCAACGGGATGTGTGGCACTTGTTCACATGACGGCTCAAGCATGTGGTACCCAAGTGTCCGGTGTTTATCCCACGCTTCAGCCTCCTCTGACATAGATTACAAATAGCAACGGTGGGGTCTGCTGCAGACAGCAGATTTCTCCCAGACAGCAGATTTCCTGCATGTGTTCTTTGAGACAACAGCGCTCTGCACCGGAGCAGCTCTGACATGTGATGCCTTGGACTGGCTAGTGCTACGGTTGGTCACAGAGGATGTTGTGCCTCGTGTTTGCTGTGCCTCCTCCTCCTCCCCCTCCTCCTCACTTGATTCCTCAGTTCGATCTGGCACCCAGGTGGAGTCAGTGACCTCATCATCATCAATGTCATCTTCACCCCCTATCTCGTCGTCACTGGAGCCAACTTGGCAGTATGCTGCAGCTGCTGGGTCAACATGAGTGCCAGTTATTTGTGTGTCATCACTTACACCCCCTTCCTCTAGGTTGATTATACTCCCTTCCTCAACCTCAGAGATTGAATCAGAGCACTGTACTTGCTGCGCATCCTCAAGCAGCATGTCACTCTCATTGTAGTCAAACAATTCAGCTGACTCCTCCGTGTGTGATAGCGAGGCTACGGCAGGAGTAGCTGTGGACATGGAGGCTGCATTAGATGCTTTGGCAGCTGAGGTGGACTGTAAAGCACTAGAAGCCTGGCTGGCAGAGAACTCGGAGGATGAGGATGGCCTGGTTAGCCAATCCACCAAGTCCTCTTTATGTTGCTGCTGCTTAAGACGGCCAGCACCAGTTAGAAAGGACAAGCGTGCCCCTGCAGAGGATGCACCGCGTCCACCATGACCAGAGACACAGCCTCCCGACACAGGGGCTGCTTGCCCTCTTATCTGTGGCTGGGAGCGTCTGACTGTCCTTTTTGTTCTTTCAGACATGGTGAGTGATATATAGATTAATATATACAGAACTCTGATTCAACTCTGGTATAAAGATTTAAATAACTCTGGTATAACTCAGTGAGACACACTGATAGCTGTCAGCCAGTGACAAGAGACAGATCACCTTAATTCACAAATGTTTTAAATAAATTAGTGAGCCCCAAAATACAGCGTGGTACTGTATGTATGACGAGACACAAATCACCTTAAATCACAATTGTTTTAAAGAAATTAGTGAGCCCCAAAATACAGCGTGGTACTGTATGTATGACGAGACACAGATCACCTTAATTCACAAATGTTTTAAAGAAATTAGTGAGCCCCAAAAAAATTGCTGGCTGTGTGACGAGACACAGAAGATCACCTTAATTCCCAAGTGTTTTAAAGAAATTAGTGAGCCCCAAAATACAGCGTGGTACTGTATGTATGATGAGACACAGATCACCTTAATTCCCAAGTGTTTTAAAGAAATTATTGAGCCCCAAAATACAGCGTGGTACTTTTTGTATGACGAGACACAGATCACCTTAATTCACAAGTGTTTTAAAGAAATTAGTGAGCCAAAAAAAAATTGCTGGCTGTGTGATGAGACACAGAAGATCACTTTAATTCCCAAGTGTTTTAAAGAAATTAGTGAGCCCCAAAATACAGCGTGGTACTTTTTGTATGACGAGACACAGATCACCTTAATTCCCAAGTGTTTTAAAGAAATTAGTGATCCCCAAAATACAGCGTGGCACTTTTTGTATGACGAGACACAGATCACCTTAATTCCCAAGTGTTTTAAAGAAATTAGTGAGCCCCAAAATACAGCGTGGTACTTTTTGTGTGACGAGACAATGATCACCTTAATTCACAAGTGTTTTAAAGAAGTTAGTGAGCCCCCAAAAAAACTGCTGGCTGTGTGACGAGACACAGAAGATCACCTTAATTCACAAGTGTTTTAAAAAAATTAGTGAGCCCCAAAATACAGCGTGGTACTTTTTGTATGACGAGACACAGATCACCTTAATTCACAAGTGTTTTAAAGAAATTAGTGAGCCCCAAAATACAGCGTGGTACTGTATGTATGACGAGACACAGATCACCTTAATTCCCAAGTGTTTTAAAGAAATTTGTGAGCCCCAAAAAAAATTGCTGGCTGTGTGACAAGACACAGAAGATCACCTTAATTCCCAAGTGTTTTAAAGAAATTATTGAGCCCCAAAATACAGCGTGGTACTGTATGTATGACGAGACACAGATCACCTTAATTCACAAATGTTTTAAAGAAATTCGTGAGCCCCAAAATACAGCGTGGTACTTTTTGTATGACGAGACACAGATCACCTTAATTCCCAAGTGTTTTAAAGAAATTAGTGAGCCCCAAAATACAGCGTGGTACTGTATGTATGACGAGACACAGATCACCTTAATTCCCAAGTGTTTTAAAGAAATTAGTGAGCCCCAAAATACAACGTGGTACTTTTTGTATGACGAGACACAGATCACCTTAATTCCCAAGTGTTTTAAAGAAATTAGTGAGCCCCAAAAAAAATTGCTGGCTGTGTGACGAGACACAGAAGATCACCTTAATTCCCAAGTGTTATAAAGAAATTAGTGAGCCCCAAAATGATTTGCTGGCACAGTGACAAGACCCAGAAAATCACCTCAATTCACAAATGTTTTAAATAAAGTTGTAAACCCCAAAAAACTTGCTGGCACAGTGACAAGACACACATCACCTAAATTCAATGATATTTGGTATAAATGAGACCCAAAAAGACTTGCTGGCACAGTGTGACAAGACCCAGAAAAACACCTCAATTCACAAATGTTTTAAATAAAGTTGTAAACCCCAAAAAACTTGCTGGCACAGTGACAAGACACACATCACCTAAATTCAATGATATTTGGTATAAATGAGACCCAAAAAGACTTGCTGGCACAGTGTGACAAGACCCAGAAAATCACCTCAATTCACAAATGAGGTACCGGCTGGGTGGAGTAGAGGTAATGTCACTGCTCTGCATGGAGAGAGCCTGTGGAGTCATGGGTTCGATTCCAGCGAGCAACCTCTCCAGTAAGTGTCCATGGCAAGACACCTAACGGTACATACTCGCCACCCAGGAAATACTTGAAAACGAGAAAAATCTCAATGTATCCTTCCTGGTAAAATCCTTTCTCAAAAAAAAAAAAATTTTTTAAATAAAGTTGTAAACCCCAAAAAAACTTGCTGGCACAGTGACAGACCAGCAGTAACAACACACACAACTATCTTCTTTGAATCGGCGAATCGAAGAAGTATGCTGCGGGACTTAGCTCTGTGAGCCCATGATTGGGCAAAATTTGCCCAATCAGGACTCTGAGCGGTGATTGGCATAGTGTTCAACCAGTCTTGCACCTGACCTGTGGTCAGGTGCAAGGCTGTAGCAAATTACGAGCTTCAGGCAGTGGGAAAATGCATTGTGGTCCATTGTGGGCGAACACCCGGAAATGTTCAGGGGTTCGCGATCCGCCCGAACAGGCTAAGTTCGGGTCGAACCCCGAACCGTCCGAACCCAAACAGCTCATCCCGAATGGTGAGTGATATATAGATATACAGAACTCTGATTCAACTCTGGTATAAAGATTAAAGATTTCCATAACTCTGGTATAACTCAGTGAGACACCCTGATAGCTGGCAGCCAGTGACAAGACACAGAAACCTCCTATAAATCAGTGATAAATCAGTGAGACCCCCTGATGGGTGGCAGTGACAAGACACAAATTACAATTCGCAGAACTCTGCTACAAATCAGTGAGACCCCTGATAGGACCCCCTGATAGCTGGCAACAGTGACAAGACACAGATTACAGTTCCCAGAAATCTGCTAGATGTATGTGGGACCCCCTGATAGCTGGCAGTGAGAAGACACAGATTACAAGTCTCAGAAACCTCCTATAAATCAGTGAGACCCCCTGATGGGTGGCAGCCAGTGAGAACACACTTATTATAACAATTCCCAAATATTTTGTAGAAATTACTGACCCCCAAAATACTGCGTGGCAGTGACAAGACACAGATCACCTCATTTCACAAATATTTTGTAGAAATTACTGACCCCCAAAATACTGGGTGGCACTGGCAGTGACAAGACACAGATCACCTCAATTCCCAAATATTTTGTAGAAATTACTGAGCCCCCAAAATTCTGGCTGGCAGTGACAAGACACAGATTACCTCCGATTACCTCAATTCACAAATATTTTGTAGAAATTACTGAGCCCCCAAAATTCTGTGTGGCAGATTACCTCTGATTACCTCAATTCCCAAATATTTTGTAGAAATTACTGAGCCCTCAAAATTCTGGCTGGCAGTGACAAGACACAGATTACGTCAGATTACCTAAATTCACAAATATTTTGTAGAAATTACTGAGCCCCCAAAATTCTGCGTGGCAGATTACCTCAGATTACCTCAATTCACAAATATTTTGTAGAAATTACTGAGCCCCCAAAATTCTGCGTGGCAGATTACCTCTGATTACCTCAATTCACAAATATTTTGTAGAAATTACTGAGCCCTCAAAATTCTGGCGGGCAGTGACAAGACACAGATTACCTCTGATTACCTCAATTCACAAATATTTTGTAGAAATCACTGAGCCCCCAAAATTCTGGCTGGGAGTGACAAGACACAGATTACCTCTGATTACCTCAATTCACAAATATTTTGTAGAAATTACTGAGCCCCCAAAATTCTGCGTGGCAGATTACCTCTGATTACCTCAATTCACAAATATTTTGTAGAGATTACTGAGCCCCCAAAATTCTGGCTGGCAGTGACAAAACACAGATTACCTCAATTCACAAATATTTTGTAGAAATTACTGAGCCCCCAAAATTCTGGCTGGGAGTGACAAGACACAGATTACCTCAGATTACCTCAATTCACAAATATTTTGTAGAAATTACTGAGCCCCCAAAATTCTGCGTGGCAGATTACCTCTGATTACATCAATTCACAAATATTTTGTAGAGATTACTGAGCCCCCAAAATTCTGGCTGGCAGTGACAAAACACAGATTACCTCAATTCACAAATATTTTGTAGAAATTACTGAGCCCCCAAAATTCTGTGTGGCAGATTACCTCTGATTACCTCAATTCACAAATATTTTGTAGAAATTACTGAGCCCCCAAAATTCTGGCTGGCAGTAACAAGACACAGATTACCTCAGATTACCTCAATTCACAAATATTTTGTAGAAATTACTGAGCCCCCCAAATAGTTGCTAGGAGTGAGAACACAAAGATTACCTCAGATTACCTCAATTCACAAATATTTTGTAGAAATTACTGAGCCCCCAAATTAGTTGCTGGGAGTGAGAACACAAAGATTACAACAATTCCCAGATATTTGGTAGAAATAAGACCCCCTCAGTAGATGAGACCCCCCCCAGTAGCTGGTGGCAGACTGGCAGTAAGAACACACACTAACACAAGATCAATCTCCTCTCAAATCTCCTCTCAAACACGTGCAGAAGAACTGTGTGAAGCCTTATATAGTGTGCTGCGGGTCTTAGCTCTGTGAGCCCATGATTGGGCAAAATTTGCCCAATCAGGACTCTAAACCGTGATTGGCATAGTCTTGAACCTAACAAAAGAAAAAGACGATCGAGTCAGCGCTTCCTTCAAAGAGTGTCTTCTTCTTTTCTGTATACTTTTAAAATAAACAGAAATGCTGCCATAGCGTAGTAAACTTTCTATACAGCTGGAAGTAGTAAAAAAAAAGGATGCACTCACATTTTAATGTGTCTCAATCAGACACTAGATGTTCCAAACAACCGGCAGAATTGGATGGGAATGCCGGATTTCCCCCAGGATTCGTAGTCTTGTTGTTCCAATAATTGCTGGACGCCAAATGTTGATTTAAAAAGCAAAATTTATTAAAATAAATAAAACAGGAACATGGGTATAACACCTAAACGCGTTTCGCGAGCGACCTCGCTTCCTCAGTAAGTGTAATCACTGTTGTACACAAGACTACATATATACTGACAGAGAGACATTTAGAGTAAAAAACGGGAGGTGTCTTCAATTCAGCTTAACAAGAAACCTAATTGTATATGCGTGGCTTAAAGCTTGGTGCAGGAAGGAGGGCTTTGGGTTTTTAGAGCACTGGGCTCATTTTGCACTGGGGTACAATCTGTATAGTTGTGATAGATTGCACCTGAATGGAAGAGGGTCTGCTGTGCTAGGGGAGAGGATGGTTAAAAGGTTGGAGGAGACTTTAAACTAGTGGAAGGGGGGGAGGGATACAGTATCTTACAAAATGGAGACAGAGCAGATAGCGGAAGGGTTTCAGTTCAGACTAAGGGGGGTGGAGCCGGGGGATGGGTAATGTCAGAACAGTGGAGGCATGTAATGTAAAGTTGCATTCAGCATGTGTGGGTAGAGACAACATTAAATGTATGCTCGCTAATGCAAGGAGCCTCAATAATAAGATGGGGGAACTAGAGGTAATAGCATACACTAAGCAATACGACATAATTGGAATAACAGAAACGTGGTGGGACGAAACGCATGACTGGGCTGTAAACTTAAACGGTTATACATTGTTTAGAAGGGATAGGAAACATAAGAAAGGGGGTGGAGTGTGTTTATATGTAAATCAGGATTTAAAGCCTAATATTACACAACTGGAAAGCGATGAGGGAAATGTGGAATCCTTATGGGTAAATATTTCGTTGGGGAATAAACAGGGAAGTCAACTATTGGTTGGCATATGCTATAAACCACCTAATATAGATAATGATGAGGAAGAACAACTGTTAGAGCAAATTAGGAAGGCTGCAGATCATGGTAGCACTTTAATTATTGGAGATTTTAATTACCCGGACATTAATTGGGATAGTGGGACTAGTAATTCAGCAAAGGGAATCCGAATCCTGAACATTTTAAATGATACCTTCATGTCACAACTGGTAGAAACACCAACTAGAGAGGATAACTGTCTGGACCTGGTTATAACAAATAATGTGGATCTTTTCTCAAATATTAATGTAAAGGAACAGTTGGGAAATAGCGACCATAATATGGTGACTTTTGAAATAAACTCAAAAAAACACATTCATAAGGGGCATGCTAAAATATATAATTTTAAAAAGGCCAACTTTATTAAAATAAAGGAAGCTCTCAATGTCATTGACTGGCAGAAACTCTTTCACGGGAAAAACACTGAGGATAAGTGGAATATCTTTAAACTAACACTAGAAAAGTACACGTCACAATATATTCCACTGGTTAATAAATATAAAAGAAACAGACTGAAACCAATGTGGCTTAGTAGGAAGGTAACTAAGGAAATGAAAAATAAAAAGAAGGCATTTAAAGTTTTTAAATCTGATAAATCTGAGGCATCCTATAAAGCATATAGGGTAGCCAATAAAGCATGTAAAAATGCGATTAGATGGGCTAAACTAGATAATGAAAAAGAAATAGCCAAAGAGAGCAAGACCAACCCTAAAAGATTCTTTAGGTACATAAATTCTAAAAAAACCAAGAGTGAAAATGTAGGTTCACTAAAATCTGAGTCAGGGCTATTGTTAACTGAAGATCAGGATAAGGCAGAAATTTTAAATGATTATTTTTCTTCAGTATTTATCAAAGAGAAACCTATAACAGGAGACATGAAATTCATTAATAAAAACTTACTAATACAAAGTGACTGGTTGACTCAGGACAAGGTTTTACACAAATTAAACAATGTGAATGTTAATAAAGCCCCAGGGCCAGATGGAATTCATCCGCGAGTACTGAGAGAGCTATGTGTTGAAATATGTAAACCTCTCTTCTTAATCTTTCAAGATTCTTTTATTTCAGGAATAGTACCAGAGGATTGGAGAAAAGCTGACGTGGTCCCTATATTTAAGAAAGGTTTAAAATTTGTGCCTGGGAATTATAGACCTGTGAGCTTAACATCTGTGGCTGGGAAAGTATTTGAGGGGTTACTAAGGGATAATATTCAGGAATTTATTGGGAGGTATAATGTAATTGGCAAAAATCAGCATGGTTTCATGAAACACAGATCATGTCAGACTAACCTAATTACGTTCTATGAGGAAGTAAGTAGAAGTATAGATCAGGGGGTCGCAGTGGATGTGATTTACTTAGATTTTGCCAAAGCTTTTGACACAGTTCCACACAAAAGGTTACTATTTAAATTAAGAAAAAATGGTCTAGATGAAAATACTTGTTCTTGGATAGAAAACTGGCTAAAAGATAGGGTACAGAGAGTGGTCATAAATGGTACATTTTCAAGATGGACACCAGTGGTAAGTGGTGTCCCTCAGGGGTCTGTTATAGGACCAATACTATTCAATTTATTTATAAATGACCTTGAGATAGGCATTGAAAGTCATGTATCAGTGTTTGCAGATGACACAAAGCTAGGAAAAGAAATACAATGTGAGCAGGATGTTACTTCGCTGCAGAGGGATTTAGATAGATTGGGGGACTGGGCACTTAAATGGCAGATGAAATTTAATCTAGATAAATGCAAAGTTATGCACTTTGGAGTGAAGAACACACAAGCAATTTATACCCTAAATGGTACGGAGTTAGGGAAATCCAAGCAGGAGAAGGATTTGGTAATAATCATAGACTTCAAACTAAGTAACAATGTGCAATGTCAAACAGCAGCCGCCAAGGCCAGCAAAGTACTGGCATGCATTAAAAGGGGAGTTCACTCACGGGATGAAAACATAATTTTGCCTCTGTATAAATCAATGGTCAGACCGCACCTTGAATATGCCGTGCAATTTTGGGCACCTGTCTTATTAAAAAGATATTATATCGCTAGAAAAAGTGCAGAGACGGGCAACTAAATTAATAAGGGGGATGGAAGGGTTAAGATATGAGGAAAGACTAACAAGCTTAAACCTGTTTAGTTTAGAGAAAAGGCGCCTTAGAGGGGATCTGATAACCTTATATAAATATATACGGGGCCATTATCAACCATTGTCTGATAACCTATTCATTAACAGGACTATACACAGGACACGGGGTCATCCATTTAGACTGGAAGAAAGAAAATTTAGCTTAAAGCATAGGAAGGGTTATTTTACGGTGAGAACAATAAAGCTGTGGAATTCTCTGCCTGTTGAGGTGGTTGGGTCAGAGTCTGTACAGACTTTTAAACAGCGACTGGATGACTTCCTGCAGACACAGAATATTAAGGGTTATAATATTTAATATGTGGGTAAAAGCTTCTTGATCCAAGGAGAAATCTGACGCCATACTGGGGTCAAGAAGGAATTTTTTCCCAGTATGTTGCATATTGGCGAGCATTTCAGACTGGGTTTTTTGCCTTCTTTTGGATCAACAGCAGTAGGTTATGTGGGAGAGGCTGAACCCGATGGACGCATGTCTTTTTTCAGCCTATATAACTATGTAACTATGTAACTATGTAACTATATAGAGTATAGGTATCACAAATCTGAAATCAGATCAAGTCTGCCAGAATCCTTACTCCTCTTCGGTTAACAAGCTTGAATTCCTTGCTTGCTTGTCAGACCGTTCATTTTCGTCACTCTGTCTATCATAATTTTAATTGGAGCTAGTATCGAGATTTATTTGTGATACCTATACTCTCAATATGTTTACCATTGTAATGTTTAAAACACAGGTGATTTTTGCGCTGTGATGTATTGTTTTTATTTTTGAATGCAATTAGCCTCCCTGTTAACAAAGGTATACGCAACAATTAGGTTTCTTGTTAAACTGAATTGAAGACACCTCCCGTTTTTTTACTCTAAATGTCTCTCTGTCAGTATATATGTAGTCTTGTGTACAACAGTGATTACACCTACTGAGGAAGCGAGTATAGAAAGTTTACTACGCTATGGCAGCGTTTCTGTTTATTTTAAAGGTATACAGAAAAGAAGAAGACACTCTTTGAAGGAAGCGCTGACTCGATCGTCTTTTTCTTTTGTTTGATTTATTATCCTTCGGTGGGTTTGGATATACCACCTATCGAAAGAGACAGCTGCTGATTCAAACTAAGAACTGTTCTCATTCTCATACAAAACTGTTTATATTCACATACAAATAGTGTTTTGTGGAACATTTCACATCTATCTCCTCTAGGTGGCGCCATTGATACAGGCTTATTTTCCCATATAGTCTTGAACCTGTCTTGCACCTGACCTTTGGTCAGGTGCAAGGCTGTAGCCAATTACAAGCTTCAGGCCAGTGGAAAAGTGCATTGTGGTCCATTGTGGTGCATTGTGGGCGAACGCGCGGCGAACAGGCAGAAATGTTCGTAGTTCGCGAACATGCGAACAGGCTATGTTCGATGCGAACTCCGAACCAATCGAACCGAACAGCTCATCCCTAGTTAAGATCATTAAGCCTTTCCTGGTAACTTTTCTCCTTCAAGCCGTACACCATTTTAGTAGCCCTTCTCTGAACTCTCTCTAAGATGTCTATATCCTTCTGGAGATACGGTCTCCAGTACTGCACACAGTACTCCAAGTGAGGCCTCACCAGTGCTCTGTACAGTGGCATGAGCACTTCCCTTTTCCTACTGCTAATACCTCTCCCTACACAACCAAGCATTCTGCTAGCATTTCCTGCTGATCTATTACATTGACTACTTACACTTAGATCCTCTGCAATAATAACCCCTAAATCCCTTTCCTCAGATGTTGAGGTTAGGACTGTATCAAATATTCTACATTCAGCCCTTGGGTTTTTACGCCCCAGGTGCATTATCTTGCACTTATCCACATTAAAACTCAATTGCCACAGCTCCGACCATTTTTTTAGTTTACCTAAATCATTTGTCATTTGGCTGATCCCTCCAGGAACGTCAACCCTGTTGCAAATCTTTGTGTCATCAGCAAAAAGACATACTTTACCATTAATACCTTCTGCAATATCACTCATAAAAATATTAAAGAGAATGGGTCCAAGTACTGACTCCTGAGATACCCCACTGGTAACAACCTTGCGCTGAATAAACTCCATTTACCACAACCCTCTGTTGCCTGTCACTCAGCCACTGCCTAATCCATTCAACAATATTGGAATCCAAGCTCAAAGATTGCAATTTATTGATAAGCCTTTAGGCTTGTGCACTGATTTTTTTTTCGGTTCGATTCGGTTCGATTTGTTCGGATGTTTAAAATTTTTGATTCGGCTCGTTTCGACCGATTTCTGTTTCGATTCGGTTCGGTTCGGCTTGTTTTTCGTGTACATTTTTTTTTCGGAATATCAACCATTTTTTGTGTTTTCGGGTCACTTTGCTCGTTTTTTGTATCGACTTTTCGTGATTTCAAAAATTTTCATTTTTTTCGGAACGTCTGTTCTCCTCGTTTCAAAGTGTCTAACTCTATTCGTTTTGACGTAAACTACTATGGTTTACTTTTTTTATACTTTATATATTTTTTTATAATAAATTTTTGGTTTGTTTTTCGGATCCGATAATTCATTCTGTCGATACGATAATTCTGGCGATTCTATCGTGTTTTTTTTTTATTAAATAAAGATCCTTTTTTTCTTATGAATATACATTTCACAACTTTATTTAATCACATTAAAAAAATGGTATGAAAGCCAAGGAACAAAAAAAAAAACGATTTAAAAAACGCCAAACTGACCCGAATGGTCTGACTTTAAAAATAAAAACCAGAACAAAAGGTTTTAAAACGGAAAAATAGTTGATCAAAATGATCTGAAACGAAAAAAAAAACAACAAATAAAATGATTTAAAACAGACAAAAAAAAAACAGAATTATCGGATCATTGGAAACAAGAAACAAGTGATACGCATTTACAAATACAAAATTTACAGAATCAGCGATATAACCGATAATAGTTAAATATACGATGTCCAGAATTACCGAAATGGAACCGAAATCACGAATGGAACCGAAATCATGAATAGAGCGAAAATAAATTTCGATTTGACACATTTCAAGTCCATTCGAAAACTCCGAATTTTTTTATTTCGGCTCGGAAAACTTTTCGGATCTGTCGGTTTTCGGGTCCGATCCGATTCGGAAAATCGGCCGAATCCGAAGACACGAATCGGGAAATTTCGTGAAAATTCCGAAATTCCGAAACCCGAAACGCACATCCCTACCTTCTATGCAGAACAGTATCAAAAGCCTTACTGAAATCTAAATAAGCAATGTCTACTGCACCACCTTTGTCTATTAATTTTGTTACCCAATCAAAAAAGTAAATAAGATTAGTTTGGCATGATCTCCCTGAGATAAACCCATGTTGTTTCTGATCCTGTAATCTATGTGTTTTTAGATGTTCAACAATCCTCTCCTTTAACATGGTTTCCATTAATTTCCCCACTACTGATGTAAGACTAATTGGCCTATAGTTCCCCGATTCCTCCCTACTACCCTTCTTGTAAATGGGCACAACATTTGCTAATTTCCAGTCTTCTGGGATGACTCCCGTTAACAAGGATTGGCTAAATAAATCTGTTAACGGTTTTGCTATTACACCACTGAGCTCTTTTAATAATTTAGGGTGGATACCATCATGCCCCATTAACTTTTTTTGTCTTTACTTTAGACAGCTGCTGGAGAACCTCATATGTAAATGTTTCTTTAGTGTTTCCATCTAACTGAGGTCCCTTTTCTTCCTTTTCTTCTGGAAAGACTGAACAAAAATATTAATTGAGGCAGTCAGGGAGACTTTTATCCTCTTCTACATACCTTCCTTCCTTTGTTTTTAATCTAACTAATCCTTGTTTTACTTTTCTTTTCTCGTTTATGTATCTAAAAAATGTTTTGTCCCCCTTTTTTACTGACTGAGCTATTCTCTCTTCTGTGTGTGCTTTGGAAGCTCTTATAAATTGCTTTGCCTCTTTCTGCCTAATCTTATAGGTTTGCCTATCTTCTTCACTTTGAGTTTTTTTATAATTTTTGAATGCTATCTTTTTGTTCTTCACTATTTTGGCCACTTCTGTAGAGTACCACAGTGGTTTCTTCCCTTTTTTGTTTTTGCTAACAAGCCGAATGCAATTGCTTGTGGCCTTCAATAATGCTTCCTTTAAATAATCCCTGAAATTAATCATTTAAATTTCTCCTGGACTCCCTTTAAACTCCTCCAGTCTGATAATGACTCATTCACACAAAATCTAATTTTAGAAAAATCTGTTTTTCAAAGTCTAAAACTTTTGTTTTTGTGTTGTGCAGCTCCATCCCTGTTCTTATATTAAACCACACTGACTGGTGATCACTAGATCCCAAATTTTCACCTACAACGACGTCCGATACCTAGCCTCCATTTGTGAGTATTAAATCCAATATGGCCTCTTTACGGGTCGGCTCGTCAACTACTTGTGTTAGAGATAATCCCAGTAGGGAGTTTAGTATATTTGTACTCCTGGTGCACCCAGCTATTTTGGTTTTCCAGTTCACATCAGGAAGATTAAAGTCCCCCATGATAATAACTTCCCACTTCATTGTCATTTTGGCTATTTCCTCAAACAGCAGATTATCTAGCTCTTCTACTTGTCCAGGGGGTCTATAGATCACACCTACATGATCTACTGTATGATTGCCAAATGTTAGCGTAACCCCAACTGACTCTATGTTCACCTCGCTCACTTTTATTTGGTTCGTTTTTATGTTGTTTTTCACATACAGGGCCACTCCTCCTCCTTTCCTACCTTCTCTGTCTTTTCTATTTAAAGAGTACCCAGGTATTGTTATGTCCCAGTTATTTTTCTCACTGAACCATGTCTCATGACCGCCACTAAATCTACTTTTTCAGCTGCCATCATTGCCTCCAGTTCATTGATTTTATTGACAAAACTGCGAGCATTTATAGACACGACTCTGAGCTTGTCATTTTTTACCCCGCATGTTGCCTGCACCCTCAGATTTAGTTTTGGGGGACAATCGGGCAGATGTTTTTTACCCTTTTGTCCCCTCCTCCTAGTTTAAATATTCCTTTGTGAAACCTTTGAACTTCTCACTGAGAACATATGTTCCCCTATGATTAAGATGCAAGCCATCTTTTTTATACAGTTCCTTTCTGCTACAATTAGAGCTATCATGGGACACAAAGCCAAATCCTTGCTCCCGACACCATTCCCGAAGCCACAAATTAAATTCCCTAATGCGCATCTGCCTATCCTGAATGTTATGCACAGGCAGAACTTCAGAGAATGACACAGTGGACGCAATCTGCTGTATTTCATCTCCAAGAACACAAAAATCTTCCTTAATCTCAGAAACCTCATTGCTAGCTAAGTAATTTGTCCCTAGATGAACTAGAACGTCCACTTCCCCTTCCTGCTTTGCTTGTTTGACAATATAGAGAAAATGTCTCCTGTCTCTATGAGCAGTAGCCCCAGGAAGACATCTCACCAAACCACTACTCTCCAGCTCAACAGCTCTTATGATAGAATCACCCAGCAACAATTGCCTTCTATTAAGTGCCACCTTTTCCTTTTTGTCCTTGGTTGCAGTCTTGCATACCTTAGGCATAGGGGATGGTGGTTCCTCAACTATGGTGTCTGAGCCTACTTCCGTCTTACCACTACACTCTGAAAGTGCCTCAAAAGAATTAAGAAGAGTCACAGACTGTGGGACATGCCTTCTATCCACAACTCTAAGTCTACCAGAAACTACAGTAGTCCATCTGCCGCTCCTAGGAGGCCTCTGTGGCAGTGGCTTTGTAACAGTCACAGCCTGAGTTTGTCTAACAGATAATTTACAAATCTCAGACTTCAAACAGGCAATTTCCTGCTGCAATAAAGAGAACTGCCTACATATCAGGCACACTCCAAACCTCCAAAAATGTATCTAAAAACAAATGCATGACAGCTCTTTCACTGGACCAAGCCTGCCATTATAAAATGAAAGAATGGATTTAAAACCAGCAAATCTTACCTTTTTATAGGTTTTCTACCTCCTGTCTAACCTCAGACTACCTCCAGAGTATCTCCAGAATATCTCGAAGTGCCTCACTTGGAAGGCTTGCACTTAGAAGGCTTCACAAACTCTATTAGACAAGCTAATATCAGCAATGTTTATATAGTCACCTAAGAACACCTCCCCCAGCAAGGCGTGGACAAGCTTAACCTCTTAGCAAATAGCACCCAATTGATTACCAATTCTGTGCTAATCAGTAAGAAAAAATAGTCACCAGCCTAACCTAATTTACTCACCAGACCTAACTTAAAACCTTAAGATGAATAGAAAAGATCTGTTTGAAACAAAAATCTAAATCACTTACCAGAATATCTCGAGGTGCCTCACTTGGAAGGCTTGCACTTAGAAGGCTTCACAAGCTCTATTAGACAAGCTAATATCAGCAATGTTTATATAGTCACCTAAGAACACCTCCCCCAGCAAGGCGTGGACAAGCTTAACCTCTTAGCAAATAGCACCCAATTGATTACCAATTCTGTGCTAATCAGTAAGAAAAATTAGTCACCAGCCTAACCTAATTTACTCACCAGACCTAACTTAAAACCTTAAGATGAATAGAAAAGATCTGTTTGAAACAAAAATCTAAATCACTCACCAGAATATCTCGAAGTGCCTCACTTGGAAGGCTTGAACTTAGAAGGCTTCACAAGCTGTATTTATTGTGATAACAAAAATTATCTCAGTGCATTTATTACAGAAAAAATGGATATGATAAATCAATTACACACAAACAGCAGAAAATAAAACGGGCAAAACACAGAGCCTTACTTACACGTCAATAAGCTAATCAGACCGTTGTGACTCCGGGGGCTGGAGATGGAAGCATGGACAGATCATCATGTAGAGTGAACCCCCTTAGACCTGCAGCAGCCACATGGCATGCTCCAGAATATATAGGGTCTCCTGGTCATTAAAAAAACCCCATAAATGGTACAGCCCCCTGCACTACATGTTCCAGCATTCCCCTTTCCTGGGCATGCTCAGTGCGCTTCTTCATTAATTCTAATTGCCCAAAGGCATCAATGTCCAAAGACCCCCCTAGTGATCAAAGGATGTGATTACTTCTTTGAAAGGGATGGCCCCTTGGAGCTTGGTGCCACGCCGTCTTCAGCAAGGACTCCAAGGTGTGAATAGAGGACACAGGTCCTTCCCTTTCACCAAATGCGTGATTTCCACCCTGATCCTGGATCAAAGAAATTCCACTTCACAGCCACACGTTATATCCCTCCCAGGGGAAGAACAGGGTGCTAATTACTTTCTAGCACCTACTCCAGGCAGCTGTGGAAACTGGGCACTTCCCAGATATGAATATGCCTATGTAGAGGAGATATTTATGTACAGGTACATCGATACATAGACACAGGTAGATACTTATATACATATCACGATAGATATACAGATCTAATCTGTCACACACCACACCCCCTTGTCTAACAATAAAAGAGTCATTCCCCCCTATGCTCACTGACTTCGCATTAAGAGTCAAACCTAGTTACTGTGCTGACCTGTTATATGCTATTCTGTGTACCAGACCACCTGCATTGCCCACTGACCCTGCCTTCTTGCTGCCAGCCACTGACCCACGTAACGTATGACTATTCTCCCTGGTTTACCCTCATGTACCATGATATGGATTACTACCAGCACCAGTCAGCCTACCCCAAGGTACAACCTGTATATCCCTGTGCTGAAGGCTCTAACACCTTAAAATGGGGTCTCACCACGGCGTATGCCAGGTGCCACCCTGACAATCTGGGTCTAGCTATTCTGCCCTGTGCCGCTCCTAGGTTTCGCTGAGCTGTTCAGGTCTGGGATCACATGTCCAAATTGCCCAGACCAATTTAAACACCAGCAGCACAGAGGCCCATTGCTCTGACATGCGTTCTGGTTCCTGTTCCTTTGGGTTCCTCGATCCTGTTTCCTGTGTTGTTGCATTCCTGCATACGTGTCTTGGATTCTCTGCAGTATTTGAGTTTGGCTTTCCTGACTACTCTATCTGTCTGCTCCTTGTAATCTGTATTTGATCTTTGTACCGAACCCTGCTAGTCTGATGTTCCTTCCTGGTTCTTGTTCCTTGGCTCCTATCCTGACTATTCGTTTCTATTACTTGTTTTATGTATTTTGTTATCCTTAGTACAGAGGCTAGTATAAGGACCTTTATTTCAGTTCAGGGCTTCCTGTGTGTCTGTCTGATTTAACCCTTGACCTTCCTGTTCTCCTCCTTCTGTTATTCTTTGTGAGGCTTCCATAGATAGAAGACCATTTAAGGATCTTTCCCCAGTGTTTAGGGATTCCTTTAGATTTCTTCTGTACCCTCCTTCACCTTTTGTTACAGTCCTGATTTATAGGCATGTGCATTCGTTTTAGTACTAAAACAATTTAGTCTGAATTTTGGGATAATTTCGTTTTCGTATGACTCAAGAGATACGAAACTGCTCAGTCCAAAAAACGAAAGAAACTAAAGGAAAATGCATTACATTTTAGTTTCAGTCCTTTTTGTAATATTACATTGATTGAAGGAGACCAGCAGTGAGGAGCGCAACATCGCAAAGCTACAGGAAAAGTTTGTATGTGTAATCCTTCCCGACCCCCTACCCAAAAATCTGACAGTGAGAGCTCCAGAATACTCACTCACAGCGCAGACAGCCAGCACAGGAGAGGAAACCTTTACTTAACCCTTGCATGTCTATGAGACAGACGAGATAAAAGCAGCTGGAGAGGGAAAACATTCAAATTACACTAATGACTAATGACAGAGGAGGGCTAGATAGTAAAAAACCCTTTATAACAAGCAGCGCTGGGAGAAGAGAGGGACTTTATAAAACGTGTGTTATCTCCCCTCTCGCTCTTCATAATAGTGTCACATCTCAGTCCTGCCCCCTGCTGGGTGTAGCAGGAATTCAGTTTTTTTGACTTTCAGGTTCTACAGACTATCTGTTGGCTGATTGGTCTGTGGTCACATGACCTTCTCAGCCCTATATATAGGCCTAGTAAGACTCTTGCTCCCTGGGTCTGGATAGGTTACACCTATTAAGTTCCTGCTCCTTGGTCTTGAAATAAAACTCACTGTTCTTGATATTATATAGAAATTCTGATTACTCGTGTATGACTTCTGGTTATTGGATTACGCTTACGTCTGTCCCCTAAAGATATTCTCTCTGGACTTCTCGTCTATGACCTGGCTTATGTTTTTGGACCATTCTCTTGTGTGTGTTTAGTTTATGTGTTTTTTGCTCAGTAGATCTTTTGGTCTCGAACTCAATAGCTACTGAGCAGTTTCTAGTGTTCTCTTGTTGTTCTGATCTCCCTGGAGGGAGTGCCAGGATCCGCAGTTCTGTTCACAGCAATTTTCAGGTACCAACGCGTTCTGCCCTGCACTCCGTTGAATCCATTCTAACCTCAGTCTATCCTGTTGAGAATCACTGTGTGTGTATATTACACTGTATCACTTGTTTTAGTGACTCAACCCTCTGCCGGTTGCTGGGTTGATCACTCACTGTTTTGGGTTTATCCCTTTACGTTTAGGGGTATCATTTGCAACCCTCCGGGGTCCTTGTTCCCAGGTTACAATTTATGTTTATGTTTTTGCTTAAGACCACGATCACAAACTATTGTTCATTTCTGTTTTATGTCATTTCTGCATTTCTGACTGCCCTGCACCTTGAGTACTTCACGGACTGTCATTCCACGTCTGCTGTTTTTTGATTGTGTCCTAGGTAATCTGTTGGTCTCGCAACCTTCAGAACTTAGAGACAATTCAAGTTAGTCCTTGTATGTACCAAAACTAAAGCTCTGTTTCTGTTTATGTTAGTGTGTGCTGGATTAAACCATTATGAAACAAACCACAAACCTACCTCAAGGGCTCAAATATATGTGTAATGAAGGGCCTTCCCTGGCATCTGCCCGGGACCCCCATGACAAATAGGGGCTTAAGTCTGATAAATTTTATATTATTCAGGATCACTATCCCCCTTTCTTCATCTTTAATACACATTTTATATAAAGTCCCTCTCCTCTCCCAGTGCTGCTTGTTATAAAGGTTTTTTTACATCTGATACATTTAGTATCCAGCTCTCACAGCTACTCTTTCATTTTGAGCCTTCAGTGTGATTTATTTGATTGTTTTCCCTGGATTTAAAGTGCTGTTTTTTATCATTTATAAAAAAATTGCACCAGTCATCTCTCGATTTACGTTAATATTTTCCCTCTCCCCTGCTTTTATAATCCTGTCTGCCTCCCACGCAGAGATACAAAGTTTTTAAGTAGAAATTCCCTCTCCTGTGCTGGATAAGCATTGCATTCCGAAGTTCTGCACCCGCCACATGTCAATGCAGTAGGATGTTCTATACAGAAAGGGGCATTAATTAATACAGGAGAATGCTCTATGCATTATACAGAGAGAGGTATTAATGCAGGAGGATGTTCTATACATTATACAGAGAGGGGTATTTTTTTCGAGCCCTTTAAATCCAGTGGCTGTGAGTACTGAGATCAGCTGCTTGTTACATTATCTCTCAGTACAATTTATCAGGCTCAGCTGTTACAGTAACTGACTGCTGTTTATCACAACGCTCAGAGTTTCAGCAAAACAAGGAAATAATATTGTTATAACCTCTTATATATAAAAATATTATTTACTAGAGTTACTGAAACTCTGAGCGCTGTGATGAGCAGCAGTCAGTTACTGTAACAGCTTTGCCTGACACATTGTGCTGAGTGTGAGAGATACTGTAACAAGCAGCAATCTCAGCCCTCTGAGGAGCCACTGCAATAGTAATTGTATCTGCTGGTTTTCGGATGAATGACATTAGTTTTCATACTAAAGAACTGAAAACAAATTTCTTTAGCAACTAAACAAATTGTGTTTTAGGACTAATCCATTAGTTCAAAACAAAATTTTGTGCTGCGCACATGTCTACTGATTTGTTCTGTCTGGTATCTGTGTATCTTTGTGTGCTGTGTTCTGTTCGTGCAGCCAGCAGCTAAACTGCCTCAAGGGCTAATTTCCTCCCTGAACCAAGGCCATATTGCCCAAACCAAAGGTTATTGTGACAGGTGAGGCGCCGGGGCAGTCCAATGAAGAAAGTAGGGCTTACCTGTCCACCCTACATCTTCAAAGCCCCCCTGCCACCAGGACGGCATAGCACGTCCTGGGGCGATGAGGGGTTAAAAAAAATGTACATACTTTGAATATTTTGCTCATTTTCAGACCAGGTATCTTAATTAGGGATGAGCCGAACACGTCCGAGTTCGTGTTCGTACCCGAACCCGAACATTCCAAATGTTCGAATCCGAATCCGAACCCGAACTCAATACAAGTCAATGGGGCTGAAAATTAGGTTTTTAGAGTGCCCTCCAAGAGGGCATATATGCAAGATATTTTCCATAAAAGGTGTATGGGGGTCCGGGTAGTGCCCTGGGGGACAGGAAACAAGGACAAAAAGTTTTAAAAAAAACATTTTAAAAGGGACAGAGTTTTCCATGAAATAAGGGTTAAAAATAAAAACAAAAAATACCTTCAAATATTGTGCCTAGGAGGTCCCCATAACCTGCCCGTGAAGTGGCAGATTTCTAGGATGTATAGAAACACTTGAAAACAAAAAAATGACGTTTCAAATTACAGTAAATGCTTTTCCTTTAATCTATCCATAAACAACTGCTTAAGGTGGCAGTCTGTATGAAAAGAGGAGACATTTTCGGACACATAGAAGAAGTTTAGTGATTTTTTGGCTAAATTATTGTGAAACTTATACAGGCTTTGCAAGAAAGTAACAATAGGTGCTTTAGAATTGAGCCTTTAGCATCGGCAACAGTGCCGTCACACCGTCACCCCTCTGAGGATATGAATCTGATACAGGCGTCAGTTTCAGTGCACCCAAATATTGTGCTTTTGGTGCCAGGCCTGCAAGTACTATCATACAGTATCCCCTCTGTAGTATTGTGGAAGAATGCAGGGGTGGACCTTGCGGTCCTATATTAGAAAGATATGAATCTGGTAAAGGCGTCAGTGCACCCAGATATTGTGCCTTTGGTGCCAGACTGCCAGGCCAGCAAGTATCATCATACAGTAACCCCTCTGTAGAATAACCCCTCTGTAGAATTGTGGAAGAATGCAGGGGTGGACCATGTGGTCCTATATTAAAAAGATATGAATCTGGTAAAGGAGTCAGTGCACCCAGATATTGTGCTTTTCATGGCAGCAAGTGCATTCACACCGTAACCCTTTTGTGGTATTGTGGAAGAGTGCAGGGTTGGACCCTGCTGTTCAAAAAATTAAAATGATATAAATCTGGCACAGGCATCAGTGCAGCCAAATATTGTGCCTTTCATGGCAGCAAGTGCATTCACACCGTAACCCTTTTGTGGTATTGTGGAAGAGTTCAGTGCTGGAGGTTTTGTGCATGCAGAAGACATCCCCGATCTATTCCGTTACGTCAGCATCAGGGGATTGATAACTGCTGATCCAGGACTGATTCATTTTTATAAATGTCAGCCGGTCTACAGAGTCTGTGACAGATGCACTCTTTTGTCTGTGACGAAACCTCCAGCGGCACTGAACGTCCTTTCAGAAAGCTTGCTGGATGAAGGGCAACCTAGTAGCTGCATAGCATATTGGCTAAGGTCTGGCCAGTGATCCAATCTCAACACCCAGTAAGCCAGTGGATCATCTGCTGGAAAGGTATCCAGGTCTGTCCTTGCCCCTAGGTAGTCCTGCACCATATGGTGAAGACGCTGGCAATGGGTGCCTACATTTGACGTCCCTGGGTGTCGTGCACAAAAAAAATTAAAACTGCATCGGTCAAGCGGCCCTGGCCTTCACCACTATTCCTCTGATCATCCGCAGCCTCAGAAGCTCGTGTGTCATCACTTGGTAACCTACCAGTGCCTGGAAAGGTGTTACACAAGTGTCACTTTAGAGCGTCTTCAAGTTTTTTCATCCTGTGCTCCCTCTGTGCGGGCAGGATGAGCTCTGCAACTTTACCCTTGTATCGTGGATCAAGACGGGTTGCCAACCAGTAATGATCCCTCTCCTTGATAGCACGAATCCTGGGGTCCTTTAGCAGGCTTTGCATCATAAGGGAGCCCATGCAGCGTAGGTTGGAGGTGGCATTAGCTTCCGAGTCTTCCTGGTCAATGAGGATGACCGTATCGTGCACTTCCTCCTCCCAGGAACGCACTAGCCCTTGTGTTTCTGGGCACACGAAACCTTCCCTTGAGGAATCCCCAACTTCAATGCCCCCACTACTTAAATATTCCTCATCCTCCTCCTGTCTGATCTGAGTAGGACCCGCTGGAATGCTGTCTGCGGAAAGACTGGGGCCTTGAGAGCTAGGGAAGGCCTCCTCTTCCTCCCGCTGCTCTGCCTCTAGAGCCACATCTATAATTCCCTGCAGAGTGTGCTCCAGCAGGAACACTAAAGGAATTGTGTCACTGATGCATGCACTGTCCCTGCTCACCATCCTCGTTGCTTCCTCAAATAGTGACAGTACAGTGCATGCATCCTTGATCATCAGCCACTGCGGGGGGGAAAACCAAGTTGACCTGAACCTGTCCTTGTGCCATACTCACACAGGTACTCGTTGATGGCCCTCTGCTGCTTGTGCAGACGCTGCAGCATTGCTAATGTCGAGTTCCACCTGGTGGGCATGTCACAGATCAGACGGTTTGTGGGATGGCGGAATTCTCTTTGAATTTCTGCCAGGCGAACGCTTGCTGGGAATGACCATCTGATGTGGCTGCAGACTTTTCTGGCCTGGCTGAGAAGCTCTGGCAGCCCTGGGTACTTGGTTAGGAAACGCTGTACCACTAGATTTAGGACGTGTGCTAGGCATGGTACATGCGTCAATTTACTCTTGCGTAGGGCGGAGAGAAGGTTGCTGCCATTATCGCAGACGATCATTCCACGCTGAAGCTGGCATGGTGTTAACCATCTCTGCACCAGCCCCTGCAGAGCTGACAGAATTTCTGGCCCGGTGTGGCTCCTGTCCCCTAAACAAACCAGTTCAAGCACAGTATGGCATCTTTTTGCTTGAGCCATTGCGTAGCCCCTGCCACTCGTCGGTTTAACTGCCACTTCGCCAGAGACAGAGAAGGAGGAGGAAGAGGTGGTGGAGCAGACAGACCTCATACAAGCAGCTTTCTGGAGGCGTGGTGGATGAACAAACTCCAGCACAGAGCCCCGCCTTGAATCCCTCCCAGCTGCAATCAGAGTTACCCAGTGTGCCGTGAAGGAAATGTAACGGCCCTGTCCATGCTTGCTGGACCACGTGTCTAAAGTCACATGCACCTTGTTGCTAACTGCCTTTCCCAATGACTGGATAACATTGTCTTCCACGTGCTGGTATAGTGCTGGAATGGCCTTGCGTGAAAAGTAATGGCGTTTTGGAACCTGCCACTGTAGTACAGCACATTCAGCAAATTCACAGAAGGGAGCAGAGTCCACCAGCTGGAAAGGCAGCAGCTGCAATGCGATTAATTTTGCTAAGCTGGCATTTAGACGCTGTGCTTTGGGATGGTTGGGACTATATTTTTTCTTACGCTGCAGCAGCTGCGGCAACGTAATCTGAAAGCGTAAATCTTCAGCTGATGGGATGCTGTCACATTGTGAGGAAGGAGCTGGTACATCCATTACTGTAGCATCATCCCTGTCAGTGGAGGTTGTAGCAGGCAATGACATGGCAGGACATACAGTGGAGGTAGAGACAGATGAGGAGGAGGAGGACCTATGCAAAGTTTTGCACCAACGGGATGTGTGGCAGGTGTTCATATGTCGCCTGAAGCACGTGGTACCCAAGTGTTCGGTGTCTTTCCCACGCTTCAGCCTCATCTGACATAGATTACAAATAGCAACGGTGCGCTCTGCTACACATTTGTTAAAGAACTCCCAGACAACAGAGTTCCTGCATGTGTGCTTTGAGACATCAGTGCTCTGCACCGGAGCAGCTCTGATATCTGATGCCTTGGACTGGCTAGTGCTACGGTTGGTCATAGAGGATGTTGTGCCTCGTGTTTGCTGTGCCTCCTCCTCCCCCTCCTCCTCACTTGATTCCTCTGTTCGATCTGGCACCCAGGTGGAGTCAGTGACCTCATCATCATTGTCATCATCATCCCCTATCTCCTTGTCACTGGAGCCAACTTTGCAGTATGCTGCAGCTGCTGGGGCAACATGAGTGCCAGTTATTTGTGTGTCATCACTGGCACCCCCTTCCTCTAGGTTGATTATACTCCCTTCCTCAACCTCAGAGATTGAATCAGAGCACTGTACTTGCTGCGCATCCTCAAGCAGCATGTCACTGTCATTGTAGTCAAACAATTCAGCTGACTCTTCCATATGTGATAGCGAGGCTACGGCAGGAGTAGCTGTAAACATGGAGGCTGCATTAGATGCTTTGGCAGCTGAGGTGGACTGTAAAGAACTACAAGCCTGGCTGGCAGAGGACTCAGAGGATGAGGATGGCCTGGTTAGCCAATCCACCAAGTCCTCTGTATGTTGCTGCTGCTTAAGACGGCCAGCACCAGTTAGAAAGGAAAAGCATGCCCCTGCAGAAGATGCACCACGTCCACCATGACCAGAGGCACAGCCTCCCGACACAGGGGTTGCTTGCCCTCTTATCTGTGTCTGGGAGCGTCTGCCTGTCCTTTTTGTTCTTTCAGACATGGTGAGTTATATATACAGTCATGGCTGAAATTGTTGGCACCCCAGACATTTTTCCAGAAAATCAAGTATTTCACACAGAAAAGTATTGCAGTAACACATGTTTTGCTATACACATGTTTATTCCCTTTGTCTGTATTGGAACAAAACAAAAAAAGGGAGGAAAAAAAGCAAATTGGACATAATGTCACACAAAACTTCAAAAATGGGCTGGACAAAATTCTTCGCACCCTTAACTTAATATTTGGTTGCACATCCTTTGGAAAAAATAACTGAAATCAGTCGCTCCCTATAACCATCAATAAGCTTCTTACACCTCTCACCTGGAATTTTGGACCACTCTTCCTTTGCAAACTGCTCCAGGTTTCTCTTATTGGAAGGGTGCCTTTTCCCAACAGCAATTTTAAGATCTCTCCACAGGTGTTCAATGGGATTTAGATCTGGACTCAATGCTGGCCACTTCAGAACTCTCCAGCGCTTTGTTGCCATCCATTTCTGGGTGCTTTTTGATGTATGTTTGGGGTCATTGTCCTGCTGGAAGACCCAAGATCTCGAACGCAAACCCAGCTTTCTGACTCTGGGCTCTACAGTGCAACCCAAAATCCTTTGGTAATCCTCAGATTTCATGATGCCTTGCACACATTCAAGGCACCCAGTGCCAGAGGCAGCAAAACAACCCCAAACCATCATTGTACCTCCACCATATTTCACTGTAGGTACTGTGTTCTTTACTTTGTAGGCCTCATTCCGTTTTCGGTAAACAGTAGAATGATGTGCTTTACCAAAAAGCTCTATCTCATCTGTCCACAAGACGTTTTCCCAGAAGGATTTTGGCAAACTATAGTCTTGCTTTTTTATGTCTCTGTGTCAGCAGTGGGGTCCTCCTGGGTCTCCTGCCATAGTGTTTCATTTCATTTAAATGTCGATGGATAGTTTGCGCTGACACTGATGCTCCCTGAGCCTGCAGGACAACTTGAATTCCTTTGGAACTTGTTTGGGGCTGCTTATCCACCATCCGGACTATCCTGCGTTGCAACCTTTCACTCAATTTTTCTCTTCCGTCCATGCCCAGAGAGTTTAGCTACAGTGCCATGGCTTGCAAACTTCTTGATAATGTTGCGCACTGTGGACAAAGGCAAATCTAGATCTCTGGAGATGGACTTGTAACCTTGAGATTGTTGATATTTTTCCACAATTTTGGTTTTCAAGTCCTCAGACAGTTCTCTTCTCCTCTTTCTGTTGTCCATGCTTAGTGTGGCACACACAGACAAACAATGCAAAGACTAAGTGAACTTCTCTCCTTATCTGCTTTCAGGTGTGATTTTTATATTGCCCACACCTGTTACTTGCCCCAGGTGAGTTTACAGAAGCATCACATGCTTGAAACAATCTTATTTATCCACAATTTTTGGAGTTTTGTGTGACATTATGTCAAATTTGCTTTTTTTCCTCCCTTTTTTTGTTTTGTTCCAATACACATAAAGGGAATAAACATGTGTATAGTAAAACATGTGTTACTGCAATACTTTTCTGTGAGAAATGTTTGATTTTCTGGAAAAATGTCTGGGGTGCCAACAGTTTCGGCCATGACTGTAGATTAAATATATACAGGACTCTGATTCAACTTTGGTATAAAGATTAAAGATTTACAGAACTCTGGTATAACTCAGTGAGACACCCTGATAGCTGGCAGCCAGTGACAAGACACAGATTACAATTCCCAGTAACCTCCTATAAATCAGAAAGACCCCCTGATGGGTGCCAGTGACAAGACACAAACTATGATTCACAGAAATCTCCTACAAGTCAGTGAGACCCCCTGATAGGACCCCCTGATAGCTGGCAACAGTGACAAGACACAGATTACAATTCGCAGAAACCTCCTAAAATGCAGTGTGACCCCCTGATGGGTGGCAGTGAGAAGCCACAGATTACAAATCTCTGAAACCTCCTATAAATCAGTGAGACCCCTTGATGGGTGACAGTGAAACCTCCTATAAATCAGTGAGACCACTTGATGGGTGGCAGTGAGAAGCCACAGATTACAAATCTCTGAAACCTCCTATAAATCAGTGAGACCCCTTGATGGGTGGCCGTGAGAAGCCACAGTTTACAAATCTCAGAAACCTCTTATAAATCAGTGAGACCCCTTGATGGGTGGCAGTGAAACCTTCTATAAATCAGTGAGACCCCCTTGGAGGGTGGCAGTGAGAAGCCACAGATTACAAATCTCAGAAACCTCTTATAAATCAGTGAGACCCCTTGATGGGTGGCAGTGAAACCTCCTATAAATCAGTGAGACCCCCTGATGGGTGGCAGTGAAACCTCTTATAAATCAGTGAGACACATTGATGGGTGGCAGTGAGAAGCCACAGATTACAAATCTCAGAAACCTCTTATAAATCAGTGAGACCCCCCTTGATGGGTGGCAGCCAGTGAGAACACACAGATTATAACAATTCCCAAATATTTTGTAGAAATTAGTGACCCCCAAAATACTGCGTGGTACTGGCTGTGTGACAAGACACAGATCACCTCAATTCACAAATATTTTGTAGAAATTAGTGAGCCCCAAAATACTGCGTGGTACTGGCTGTGTGACAAGAAACAGATCACCTCAATTCACAAATGTTTTAAAGAAATTTGTAACCCCCAAAATACTTGCTGGCACAGTGACAAGACACACATCACCTAAATTCCCAGATATTTGGTAGACATGAGACCCCCCCAGACCCCCCCAGTAGCGTGGCAGACCGGCAGTAACAACACAGAACAACAATCTCCTATGAAATCTCCTCTCAAATGCGTGCTGTAGCTATTCGTGGAAACGTTATATAGTGTGCTGCAGGACTTAGCTCTGTGAGCCCATGATTGGGCAAAATTTGCCCAATCAGGACTCTGAGCCGTGATTTCCATACTGTTGAACCTGTCTTGCACCAGACCTGTGGTCAGGTGCAAGGCTATAGCCAATTATGAGCTTCAGGCCAGTGGGAAAGTGCATTGTGGACCATTGTGATGCATTGTGGTCGAACTTGCTCTGTACACCCTGAAATGTTCGGAGTTCGCGATCTAACCGAACAGGCTAAGTTTGGCCCGAACTCCGAACCGTCCGAACCGAACAGCTCATACCTAATCGTGATGCACAAACACCTCTTTTTCATCATCACTCCATGCTTCTTCTGTTTATCTTTATAGTCCGCATGAGTGATGTCCCACAATTAGGGGGTGCTGTTGGACTGCACTGATCAGTTCTTCAACATCCATGGCAGCAGGAACACAGATAGTAGACAGAAAGTAGAGGGTGAAGGAGCTGACATTCAACATGCCGGCCGTCGCAAGTGCGCTCACCTGACATCCCGTATTTCTATCCACAGTAAGCAACACGTACGCAGCGGTGTCTCGATGTCCTCCGTAGTGTTTTCACATTGATGCCTCTATAGCCTCCATTTCAACGTGCGATGTACGTGCGTGAAAAGGTGCGCATGTACTTTGTGTGTTGTCCTCTGTTGACGCCTTTAAACACTATGACAAACGGCAAATAGTGCGCCCAGATGGACACACTTAATATGCTCGTCTTTACCCCGGCCTAATACTCCACCAGAATAGATGCAAAGCAGGAGACTCCCTGGTAGGGATGTTCGATATTCGGTTCGATTTGTTCGGAGTTCGATTCGAACATCGTCCGTTCGGCTGTTTCTTGAACTCCGAACATTTCGCCGCATGTTTGCCCACAATGCACCACAATGCACTTTTCCACTGGCCTGAAGCTTGTAATTGGCTACAGCCTGCACCTGACCACAGTTTAGGTGCAAGACAGGTGCAAGACTATGCCAATCACGGCTCAAATTTTGCCCAATCACGGGCTCACAGAGCTAAGTCCCGCAGCACACTATATAAGGCTTCACACAGCGCTTCTGCACGTGTTTTTTGAGAGGAGATTTTTGTGTTAGTGTGTTCTCACTGTCACCAGCTATTGGGGGTGTCTCACTTCTACAAAATATCTGGGAATTGTTGTAATCTGTGTTCTCACTGCCAGCAACTATTTTGGGGGTCTCATTTCTTCAAAATATCTGGGAATTGTTCTAATCTTTCAGGGTTATTCAGAGAGCGTGAAAAGCTGGAGAATGACTGGAGAATAACTGGAAAATGAAAAATTCTAGGTCAAAATAGCCGATTTGGAAAGTGAGATGAAAGGGAGAATTTTTCTGGTTTGGCTATTTTGACCTAGAATTTTTCATTCTCCAGTTATTCTCCAGCCATTCTCCTGCTTTTCACGCTCTCTGAATAACCCTGTGAGTGTTCTCACTGCCAGCAGCAATTGTGGGGTCTCACTTCTAGAAGATATCTGGGAATTGTTGTAATCTGTGTGATCTCACTGACACCCATCAGGGGGTCTCACTGATTTATAGGAGGTTCCTGGGAATTGTAATTTGTGTCTTGTCACTGCCACCCATCAGAGGGTCTCACAGACTTGTAGCAGATATCTGGGAATTGTAATCTGTGTTTTATCACTGCCAGCTATCAGGGGATCCCACATACTTCTACCAGATTTCTGAGAATTGTAATTTGTGTCTTGTCACTGCCACCCATCAGGGGGTCTCATTGATTTATAGGAGGTTTCTGGGAATTTTAATCTGTGTCTTGTCACTGGCTGCCAGCTATCAGGGTGTTTTACTGAGTTATACCAGAGTTCTGGAAATCTATAATCTAGATAACACAGTTGAATCAGAGTTTTGCATATCTCCAATTTTTTATAACAGAGTTGAATCAGAGTTGTGTATATCTTTAATCTATATATCACTCACCATGTCAGAAAGACCAAAAAGGACAGGCAAACGCTCCCAGACACAGATAAGAGGGCAAGCAGCCTCTATGTCGGGAGGCTGTGCCTCTGGTCGTGGTGGACGTGGTGCATCCTCTGCAGGGGCACGCTTGTCCTTTCTAACTGGTGCTGGCCGTCTTATGCAGCAGCAACCTACAGAGGATTTGGTGGATTGGCTAACCAGGCCATCCTCATCCTCTGAGTCCTCTGCCAGCCAGGCTTGTAGTGCTTTACAGTCCACCTCAGCAGCCAAAGCATCTAATGCAGCCTCCATTCCCACAGCTACTCCTGCCATAGCCTCACTATCACACACGGAGGAGTCAACTGAATTGTTTGACTACAATGACAGTGACATGCTGCTTGAGGATGCGCAGCAACTACAGTGCTCTGATTCAATCCCTGAGGTTGAGGAAGGGAGTATAATGAACCTAGAGGAAGGGGGTGCCAGTGATGACACACAAAAAAATGGCACTCGTGTTGCCCCAGCAGCTGCAGCATACTGCCAAGTTGGCTCTTGTGACAAGGAGATAGGGGTGATGACAATGATGATGAGGTCACTAACTCCACCTGGGTGCCTGATCGAACAGAGGAGTCAAGTGAGGAGGGGGAGGAGGCACAACAAACACGAGACACAATGTCCTCTATGACCAACCGTAGCCAGCCCAAGACATCAGATGTCAGAGCTGCTCAGGTGCAGAGCACTGTTGTCTCAAAGCACACATCCAGGAAGTCTGCTGTCTGGGAGTTCTTTAAGAAATATGCAGCAGACCGCACCGTTGCTATTTGTAATCTATGTCAGATGAGGATCAAGCGTGGGAAAGATATCCCACGCTTGGGTACCACGTGCTTGAGGCGAAATATGACCACCTGCCACGCATCCCGTTGGCAAAACACTTTGCATAGGTCCTCCTCATCTGTCTCTACCCCCACTATATGTCCTGCCATGTCATTGCGTGCTACAACCTCCACTGACAGGGATGATGCTACAGTAATGGGTGTACCAGGTCCTTCCTCACAATGTGACAGCATCCCATCAGCTGAAGATTTCCGCAGTCAGATTACGTTGCCCCAGCTGCTTCAGCATAAGAAAAAATATAGTCCCAACCAGGGCTCAAAATTTCGGGTCACAAGCTACTAGCCAGGTCTTAAGAGTTACTCGCCACTAGTTGTCCAGAGCGTATGACAGAGCTTCACAGTAATGTGTGGTATGCATGAACGTATCATAGAGCGCCACAGCCTTTTCTACACCCCCCCCTGCCCATCCAATTCTTCATTACACCCCCATAACCCCTCCATTTTTTTTACACAGCTCCCCCCTTGTTTTGACAGCCCCCTTGATTTCACACAACTCCCTTTGTTTTGACAGCCCCCTTGCTTTCACACAGCCCCTCCTCCTTTTTACACAGCCTCCTCTTTACACAGCCTCCTTTTTGCGCAGCCTCCCACTCATTTTTGCACAGTCTCCCTCTCGTTTTTGCACAGCCTCCTCTTTACACAGCCTCCTCTTTGCACAGCCTCCTCTTTGCAGCCTCCCACTTGTTTTTACACAGCCTCCTCTTTACAGCCTCCTCTTTGCACAGCCTCCCACTTGTTTTTACACAGCCTCCTCTTTACACAGCCTCCTCTTTGCACAGCCTCCTCTTTGCAGCCTCCCACTTGTTTTTAAACAGCCTCCTCTTTACACAGCCTCCTCTTTACACAGCCTCCTCTTTGCACAGCCTCCCACTCGTTTTGGCACAGCCTCCTCTCTGCACAGCCTCCCACTCGCTTTTGCACAGCGTCCTCTTTGTTTACATAGCCTCCCCCTCATTTTACCCCCTGTTTTTTACAAAGCCCACCTTGTCTTCACACTGCCCCCTACGTTTTCACACAGCTGCTGCACCCCCCCCTCATTTTCACTCACCAGTTTATGTCTCGAGTGGCAGCTGGTACCTCGGCTGCTCCTCCTTCTGCAGTCTGGCTCCACTGCCCTCCGCACGCTTGCCTCCTCTTCTCTGTGCCGTCTGCGATGCATCACGTGGGTGGGTCAATCAAGTGACTTACCAAACGTGACTCTTGCAGTTCACATGGAAGGGGCAGCGCCAAAGTATCGTGCATGCCCAGACTCATGTTAGGAGTGTGGGAGGCACGCTGCTATACAGCTGATATGACAGCTTCGATGGATCAACAAGGCGGCGGCTCCCGATTGGTCAGTCTGCCCCACTCGCCCGCATGTAATTTCCACTCGCAGAATGCGAGGAGGCGAGTGGAAATTTTGAGGGCTGGTCCCAACCATCCCCAAGCACAGCGTCTAAATGCCAGCTTAGAAAAATTACTCGCATTACAGGTGCTGCCTTCCCAGCTGGTGGACTCTGCTTCCTTCCGTGAATTTGCTGAATGTGCTGTACTACAGTGGCAGGTTCCAAAACGCCATTTCTTTTCACGGAAGGCCTTTCCAGCACTATACCAGACCGTGGACCACAATGTTATGGAGTCATTGGGAAAGGCAGTCAGCAGCAAAGTGCACATGACTTTAGACACGTGGTCCAGCAAGCATGGACAGGGTCATTACATTACCTTCACGGCACACTGGGTAACTCTGATTGCAGCTGGGAGGGATCCAAGATGGGGCTCTGTGCTGGAGCTTGTTCATCCACCACGCCTCCAGAAAGCTGCTTGTATGAGGTCTGTCTGCTCCACCACCACCTCTTCCCCCTCCTCCTTCTCTGTCTCTGGCGACGTGGCAGTTAAACCGACGTGTGACAGGGGCTATGCAATGACTCAAGCAAAAAGATGCCATACTGTGCTTGAGCTGGTTTGTTTAGGGGACAGGAGCCACACCGGGCCAGAAATTCTGTCAGCTCTGCAGGGGCAGGTGCAGAGATGGTTAACACCATGCCAGCTTGAGCTGGAAATGGTCGTCTGTGATAATGGCAGCAACCTTCTCTCTGCCGTACGCCTGGGTAAGTTGATGCATGTACCATGCCTAGCACACGTCCTAAATCTGGTGGTACATCGTTTCCTATCCAGGTACCCAGGGCTGGCAGAGCTTCTCAGCCAGGCCAGAAAAGTCTGCAGCCACTTCAGACGGTCATTCCCAGCAAGCGTTCGCCTGGCAGAAATTCAAAGAGAATTCCACCTTCCCACAAACCGTCTGATCTGTGACATGCCCACCAGGTAGAACTCGACCTTGGCAATGCTGCAGCATCTGCACAAGCAGCAGAGGGCCATCAATGAGTTCCTGTGTGAGTATGGCACAAGGACAGGTTCAGGTCAAATAGTTTTTTTCCCCCCCGCAGTGGCTGATGATCAAGGATGCATGCACTGTACTGTCACCATTTGAGGAGGCAACGAGGATGGTGAGCAGGGACAGTGCATGCATCAGTGACACAATTCTTTTAGTGTTCCTGCTGGAGCGCACTCTGCGGGGAATTATAGATGTGGCTCCAGAGGCAGACCAGCGGGAGGAAGAGGAGGCCTGCCCTAGCTCTCAAGGCCCCAGTCTTTACGCAGACAGCATTCCTGCGGGTCCTCAGTTCAGATAGGAGGAGGATTTGGAGGAGGAGGAATATTTAAGTAGTGGGGCATTGAAGGTGGGGGTGCCTTCAACACCCTCCTCTACCCACCTGCACCTCCCCCCACAGCTGCCTTCAGCGCTCAAGACCTGGCAGACTACTTCCTCAGTAAAACTCTAAATATCAGACGCAACATCCCAACACAAGATAGTTATCTGCCACCTCCACTCCCACAGGTCCCCTCTGCCAACCTCTGCCGCTTCCTCCCAGCCACTGAGGAGGAAGTCAATTCCTTATTGTCCTCCTCACATCTCACCACATGCCCGCTCGACCCCATTCCCTCACATCTAATTCCTCCCCTCTCCTCCTCCCTCACCCCTGCTCTCACACACATCTTCAACCTATCTCTCTCCACTGGCTCCTTTCCATCCACCTTCAAACACGCGCTAGTTACCCCTTTACTAAAGAAACCATCCCTAGATCTCAACTCTCCATCCAACTACCGCCCTGTATCCCTGCTTCCCTTCACATCAAAGCTCTTAGAAAAACTAGTCTTCAACCGCCTCTCCCTCTTCCTGTCCTCCAATTCCCTACTTGACCCCCTGCAATCTGGCTTCCGTCCCCTACACTCAACTGAAACTGCCCTCACCAAAGTCACCAACGACCTCCTAACTGCTAAAAAACACGGCCACTATTCTATTCTCATCCTGCTTGACCTCTCGGCTGCTTTTGACACTGTTGACCACCCCTCCTTCTACAGACCCTCAACTCTCTGGGTCTCGGTGACACTGCACTCGCTTGGGTCGAATCCTATTTATCCAACAGGTCCTTCTGTGTGTCCTTTGCTGGTAACTCCTCCTCCTCATTGCCTCTATCTGTTGGTGTACCTCAAGGCTCTGTCCTTGGTCCTCTGCTCTTTTCCATCTACACCTCCTCCCTGGGCAAAATCATCAACAGCTTTGGCTTCAATTACCACCTCTACGCTGATGACACTCAGATCTACCTCTCTACCCCTGATCTCTCTCCCCCTGTCCTTTCAAAAGTCATTGACTGTTTATCTGGCATCTCCTCCTGGATGGCCTCCCACCACCTAAAGATCAACATGTCGAAGACTGAACTCCTACTTATTCGTCCCTCCAATGCCTCCCCACCTCCTGACTTCTCTATCACGGTGGAGGGTATCACCATTTCCCCATCAAACCAAGTTCGCTGTCTTGGAGTTACACTTGACTCTGCTCTTTCCTTCATCCCCCACATCAAGTCTCTTTCCTCCTCCTGCCGATACAAACTGCGTAATATTTCCAGAATTCAGCCATTTCTTACCGCTGTCGCCACAAAACAACTCATACACGCCCTGGTAATCTCCCGACTCGACTATTGCAATAATCTCTTATCTGGCCTCCCTCTGTCCCGCCTCTCCCCCCTACAATCCATCCTGAACGCCTCCGCCAGACTAATTCACCTCACCCGCCGCTCTGTCTCTGCCGCTCCCCTCTGCGAGTCCCTTCACTGGCTCCCCATCCACTGCAGAATTAAGTTCAAAATCCTTATCCTTACCTACAAAACCCTCACTAACTCAGCTCCCCACTACCTGTCCTCACTAATCACCAAATACACCCCAGCCCGCTCCCTAAGGTCAAACAGTGACCTGCGACTAGCTTCTCACCGCATCACCTCTTCCCATGATAGACTGCAGGATTTCTCTCGCGCAGCCCCCACTCTCTGGAACGCTCTCCCTCGTACTGTCAGACTTTCCCCTAACTTCTCTTCCTTCAAACGCTCCCTTAAAACGTTCCTATTTAGGGAAGCCTACCACCCAACTCACTGACGCAATCATCAATCACTCTAACCTTACAGTCCTCTCCTCCTGTTTCCAACCCCAACCCTCCCAGATTGTGAGTTCCTACGGGAATAGGGCCCTCATCTCCTCCTGTACTGTTTGTCAAATGTTGTTCAATGTATTGTAACCCTGTCTATACTGTGCTTATTGTACAGCGCTGCGGAATATGCCGGCGCTTTATAAATAAAGAATAATAATAATAATAATAATAATTCCTCAAGGGAGGGTTTTGTTTGCCCAGAAACCCAAGGACTAGTACGTGGCTGGGATGAGGAAGTGCACGATGCGTTCATTCTCATTGACCAGGAAGACTCAGAAGCTAATGCCACCTCCAACCTACGCTGCATGGGCTCCCTTATCCTGCAAAGCCTGGTAAAGGACCCCAGGATTTATGCTATCAAGGAGAGGGATCATTACTGGTTGGCAAGCCTTCTTGATCCACAATACAAGGGTAAAGTTGCAGAGCTCATCCTGCCCACACAGAGGGAGCACAGGATGAAACAACTTGAGGACGCTCTAAAGCGACACTTGTGTAACACCTTTACAAGCACTAGTAGGCTACCAAGTGAAGACACAGGTGCTTCTGAGGTTGCGGATGATCAGAGGAAGAGCGGTGAAGTCTGGGGCCGCTTGACTGATGCCTTTTTAATTTTTTTTAGTCCACGACGTCCATGAACGTCAAATGAAGGCACCCATTGCCAGCATCTTCACCATATGGTGCAGGACTACCTAGGGGCAAGGGCAGAACTCTATACCTTTACAGCAGATGATCCACTGGCTTAGGCTGGGGTCAGACAAGCGTAGTGTTCACGTCCGTGATTGCGCCTCAAAGTACATCCGTGATAGCATGACAGAAAGCCCATTGGAGCCCGACACATGAAGTACGTCCGCACTGAACTGCAGACGCACAACGGCCGCGGCCCACGGACGCAAGGCAGGCAAGAACGTACAACTCCTAGAACGCACGCACAAAGTGCGCTGCGTCCGCAACGTCTGCATAGCTTTGTGTGTGAGTGATGGAACGTGGTCAGGCGGACTGCATTTATACGTCCAGCATTTTTCACGGACATAATGTTTTTGCTTTTTAATTTATTTTCCCTCCTACATCCGTCAAAATATACATCAGTGAATAAACGGACTGTGTGGCCACTACTGCGTCTTCCGTACTGACGTACGTCCGTGTGCACGGACGTACAGTCCGTAGAAATCACGCTCGTCTGACCCTAGCCTTACTGGGTGTTGAGATTGGATCACTGGCCAGAATTTAGTCAATATGCTATGCAGCTACTAGGTTGCCCTTCATCCAGCGTGCTCTCTGAAAGGACGTTCAGTGCCGCTGGAGGTTTTGTCACAGACAAAATAGTGCGTCTGTCCATCGACTCTGTAGACCGGCTGACATTTATAAAAATGAATCAGTCCTGGATCAGCAGCTATCAATCCCCTGATGCTGACGTAACGGAATAGATCGGGGATCTCTTCTGCATTCCCAAAACCTCCACCACTGCACTCTTCCACAATACCACAAAGGGGTTACAGTGTGAAGGCACTTGCTGCCACCAAAGGCACAATATTGGGGTGCACTGCCACTGACCACTATATTACCAGATTCATATCATTTTAATATTGGACCGCAGGGTCCAACCCTGCACTCTTCCACAATACCACAGAGGGGTTAGAGTGTGATGGCACTGTTGCCGACACTAAAGGCCCAATTTTAAAGCACCTATTATTACTTTCATCCACAGCCTGCATAAGTTTCACCATAATTTAGCCAAAAAATCACTACTTGCGTTTCTAAAATGTCTCTTCTTTTCATACAGGCTGCCGCCCCAAGCATTTGTCTATGAATAGATTAAAGGAAAACCATATACCGTCATTTGAAATGTCATTTTTTTGTTTTTAAATGTTTCTATACATCCTAGAAATCCGCCACTTCCCGGGCAGGTTATGGGGATCTCCTAGGCACGATATTTGAAGGAATTTTTCTTTTTATTCTTAACCTTTATTTCATGGAAAACTCACTGTTCCTTTAAAGTATTTTTTTAAACTTTTTGTCCTTTTTCCTGTCCCCCACGGCACTACCCAGACCCCCATACACCTTTTATGGCAAATATCTTGCATATATGCCTGCTTGGAGGGCACTCTAAAATTCGACTTTCGAGTCCCATTGACTTGCATTGAGTTTGGTTCGTGTTCGCGTACGAAATCTAACTTTTGAAATTGTTCGAGTTCAAATGCAAACCGGACACGGGGGTGTTCGGCTCAGCCCTACTCCATGGCCACTGGAGAAATGGGAGAAGTGAGATAGCACATATAGCTTTATGACTACCTCGGGAAGTGAATGCTACAGTGAGATAGAAAGCCTGTTATTCAAGGAAGGAGAGAATGTGTTATACAAATAAATCCAAAAACATTACAAGTTTATAGACTTTTAAACTATCAAAACTCTATTTACTGAACAAAAGAGTATAAGTTGGGAGACATGACCTTAGTAAACTGAGTCAAATGAGCTACGTGGGTTAAAAGTTGAGTGAACTCAAGAAAGCTGTGCAGCAAGTTGTCTTAAAATGATGAGTGGAGTAAACTTTTGCTTACAGTGCGATCTACTAATGCCTTCTCATAATTAGATAAAAGATAGATCTGGCTGTTGATCCTTGGACGATGTTCCCAGGTTCAGTATTTAGGACATCAGAAGATATGAATAGGGATGAGCTGTTCGGTTCGATCAGATCGGATTTCGATTCGAACATCGGCAGTTTGAAAGTTCGCGAACTTCGAACTTTTTGGCGTGTCCGGCTTGAGTTAGAGAAAAAAAAATGAGAAAAAAGTATAAAAAATGCTTAAATACTAAAAAATCTAGAAATAAAGAGACTCTTTACTGCAGAATATTATAAGCAACGGTTAATTAGAATGAAGTATTAGTGAATTAAAAACTAATGTCTAGGTGCAAAGATTCCCACTTCTAAATGACCTGTGCTCTCAAACGGCGTAAACAACAGGTGTTTAATTAGTGTTTGGAAATAACATGTGCTTCTAATTAGTCCGGTCTCATGAATTTGATACATTGTATGCAGACTGGAAGTGCTAGGTGTCGTGTGTGGGTCTGTAATGGCGATGTTTCCATACATCCTACAAATCCGCCACTTCACGGGCAGGTTATGGGGACCTCCTAGGCACGATATTTGAAGGAATTTTTAGTTTTTATTTTTAACCCTTATTTTATGGAAAACTCACTGTTCCTTTAACCCTTTCACTGCTGAGGCATTTCAACGCTGTGTGCTGAGCTAATTTTTACCGCTTTTGCTCATCATGTTTAAACGCGATTTGAAGCCACATTTTATTATACGACCCAGACATATTATATATCGTTCTTTCCGGCAGATTCATAATATATCATTTTTATGTGTATACGTCATGTTCTGCCTGTATGTTATAACAAAAAATGCAATAAAACTTGAATTTTTAATCATCTGCAGCGTGTAAAGTGTTTTTTCTCACCTTTTATCACATGAACATTTGCAGTTATATTTTCCATGGGGTGTGCTTGTACAAAAATTAGATATGGGGACTTATTAAATTTTTGGGGAATTATGTGATTTTTAGCAAACGCACACATAGAAAAAAGTCATTAGTGCAGCATCATTGTTCACATTATAATTGAAATGTGAACAATATTGCTGCATTAATAAAAATAACACACAAAAAAAAATACATGTTTTTATTTTTTTTTATTTTTTTACTTTATACCTGGTCATGGGGGTGTTCGGCTCATCCCTACTCCATGGCCACTGGAGAAATGGGAGAAGTGAGATAGCACATATAGCTTTATGAACTACCTGGGGAAGTGAATATTATAGTGAGATAGAAAGCCTGTTATTCAAGGAAGGAGAGAATGTGTTATACAAATAAATCCAAAAACATTACAAGTTTATAGACTTTTAAACTATCAAAACTCTATTTACTGAACAAAACAGTATAAGTTGGGAGACATGACCTTAGTAAACGGAGTCAAATGAGCTATGTGGGTTAAAAGTTGAGTGAACTCAAGAAAGCTGTGCAGCAAGTTGTCTTAAAATGATGAGTGGAGTAAACTTTTGTTTACAGTGCGTTAAACTAATGCCTTCCCATAATTAGATAAAAGATAGATCTGGCTGTTGAACCTTGGACGACGTTCCCAGGTTCAGTATTTAGGACATCAGAAGATATGAATAGGGAAGAGCTGTTCGGTTCGATCAGTTCGGAGTTTGATTCGAACATCGGCAGTTCGAAAGTTCGCGAACTTCAAACTTTTTGGCGTGTTCGGCTTGAGTTCTAGAATTATTTATTTTAAAAATAGTATAAAAAATGCTTAAAAAAATACAAAAAAATCTAGAAATAAGGCTGGGGTCAGACCAGCACACTTTTAACATGCGTTCTGGCGCACATAATTACGGCCGCACTAGCAGCAGATGATGGGCAATGACGGCCAATATACGATGTACGGCCGCACAAAAGTCCAGCCGTGCAACGCAAGTGGAATTTGAACGCATTGTTTTGAGAAAGCTGAACCGCTAGTACTGACGTACTGAGTGCGCAGCTGCGGCATAGCGGCGTGTTTGCGTGATTAGGAGATGCCAGACACTGCTAATGTCCAGCCTACATAACGTCCAGACGCAAAAAGAGTTTTATTGACGATCCGTACAAAATCACGCCCGAAAATGCACGTCGTCTGACCGTTTTTGCGCATTCCGTGAAAAAATACAACAATGCGTTCGGACGCACTTTTTCACGGTCACGGGGAAAAATGCTTTCGTCTGACCCTAGCCTAAAGAGACTCTTTACTGCAGAATATTATAAGCAATGGTTTATTAGATGTTGAATTAAAAGTGCGACCCGGTGCCTAAGGGGTTAAAGCCAGGCACCGCTTAAAAGGGGAGACTCTCCCCTTTTAAGCAGTGCCTGGCTTTTTTTTGTGGGACCTCCCGATCAGGAGGGAGAGGGATCCGAACGGATCCCCCCGACATCCAGGCGATCTCTCGGCATTGCCGGGGGTCACCTGGAAATGACATCATCGCGCATGGCACGATGATGTCATTTACATCGGGAGGAGCTTGACTTCAGCGTCTGAAGACGCTGAAGTCAGAACGCCGCGGGACCCCAGACAGAGAGGTGAGTATCTCCGCCGGGGGTCCCGCAAAGCTGATGACGTGTGGGACACTTCCTCCTCAGCATACAGCGGAGTAACTGAGGACGTGTCCCACACGTCATCAGCAGTGAAGGGGTTAAAAACATCTTTTGTTTTTACTTTTTGTCCTTGTTTCCTGTCCCCAAGGCACTACCCGGACCCGGACATTGTTTTTAAATGTTTCTATACATCCTACAAATCCGCCACTTCACGGGCAGGTTATGGGGACCTCCTAGGCACGATATTTGAAGGAATTTTTTGTTTTTATTTTTAACCCTTATTTCATGGAAAACTCACTGTCCCTTTAAAAACTTTTTTTAAAAACTTTTTGTCCTCGTTTCCTGTCCCCCCCCCAGGGCACTACCCAGACCCCCATACACCATTTATGGCAAATATCTAGCATATATGCCCTCTTGGAGGGCACTCTAAAAATCGAACTTTGAGTCCCATTGACTTGTATTGAGTTCGTGTTCGAGTTCGAATTCGAACTTTTGAAAAGGCACCAGGCTCTATTAACTTCTTTGCGTAAAAGCGCACGCTCAGTGCTATTTTTTTTGTGCGCAGCGTTAAACGTTAACGTGCGTAAATGAACGCTGGTATTTCAATCCGAGCACATATTTTCATCCGTCAACGAATAATGCGCGTAAAAAAGACGCGTAAAATCGCGCGCGAATGCGAACCCGAACTCGGGTGTTCGGCTCATCCCTAGATATGAATGGCTTGAAAATATGGCATTTCTTTATTAGAAGAACTATAGGACTAGATAACTAAGGGGACCCATCTATCCCTATTTTATCTGTTTGTTAAAATATACAAAATTATACTGGGCAAATGTACCATTGTCTCAAAACAGCGCTTATAAAACAGCAGAGTGCAAACATTTAATGGATTGGATATCAAGAAAAAAAATTGTTAAGTGAGCTTATTTGAGAAATGGAGCTGTTAATATTCTTGATATTTTTAGCAGATATTGAATATCGGCTGCTACAAGAGCTGTTAAAATAGTTCCGTGCAATAGCTACGTGTCTACTAACAATATAGCAGAGCTAAAGACAATTTAAGTTTCCATGGAAACCTGCAGCACTGAAAAACTAAAAAAATTAAATGTTCTTTCATTTAAAAATGATATATATGATGAGCATACAATTACTTGCATAATGAACTGAGGTTGAGACACCATTAGTGCTGCACTCAGGCATGAGTTATTATCAGAGTCTGTGTTTTAGATATTTCAGGCAGAAATGAACCTTTCAGAGATCTGAAAACCTTTAACATATTCAGTGATATTTTACAAGTAATTTTTAAATCAAGCAACATCCTGTAGAAAACACATTCTGGTAAGAAATGCATTTATGGTCATTGCAATTGCTGGAAATGTGTGTGTTCTTTCTTTTAAGTTCTATTTTAATTTGTTTTTCTTCCATCAAACCTCCTCTACCTAATTTTTCCCCAAATTGTAGCATGGTAAAGAAAGCAAAACTTTTTATATTTGTTATTCTTAATGAGTTCTTTCCACCTTTGCAATAGATTATTTAACTGCTTTTATTATACTTATTTATAAAGCATTAGCATATTCCGCAGCGCTTTACAACGGGCACATCATAGACAGGGTTACATTACATTGAACAACATTTTACAAACCAGTACAGAAGGAAACAAGGTCCTATTCCTGTGGGAATTTACAATCTAGAAGGGAAAAACTGCACAACCCAGGTGGGACTTGAACCCATAATCCCCAGCTCTGGAGGCTGATGCCTTATCCATTAGGCCACTGGGACTGTTATGTGTGATGCTAAACATGCCCATTGGCTAAGACATTTGGGGCCCAATTTCAGCAGCTGGAAAAGTTGGACATAACGGTCCCAGACAATTGCTTAAATCCTGCAGCAGCTATTACAAATGAGCTGCATGCCATAGAGATGGTTGTTGCGTAACCCCTTAACTACCGATATTGACATATCTACGGCTTCAAAAGTAGGGATGAGCTGTTCGGTTCGATCAGTTCGGAGTTCGATTCGAACTTTGGCCGTTCGCGAACTTCGATCTTTTTGGCGTGTTCGGTTCGAGTTTGAAAAATTTTTTTTTGAAAAAAGTATAAAAAATTCTTAAAAAATAAGAAAAAATATAGAAATAAGAAGACTCTTTACTGCAGAATATTATAAGCAACGGTTTATTAGATATTGAATTAATAACTAATGTCTAGGTGCAAAGATTCTCACCTCTAAATGACCTGTGCTCTCAAACGGCGTACACAACAGGTGTTTAATTAGTGTTTGGAAATAACATGTGCTTCTAATTAGTGCCAGGTGTGTGGGTCTGTGATGGCGATTTTTCCATACATCCTACAAATCCGCCACTTCACAGGCAGGTTATGGGGACCTCCTAGGCACGATATTTGAAGGAATTTTTCGTTTTTATTTTTAACCCTTATTTTATGGAAAACTCACTGTTCCTTTAACCCTTTCACTGATGAGGCATTTCACTGCTGTGTGCTGAGCTAATTTTTACCGCTTTCGCTCATCATGTTTAAACGCGAATTGAAGCCACATTTTATTATACGACCCAGACATATTATATATCGTTCTTTCCGGGAAAACTCGGCAGATTCATAATATATCATTTTTATATGTATACATCATGTTCTGCCTGTATATTATAAAAAAATGCAATAAAACTTGAATTTTTAATCGTGTAAAGTGTTTTTTTTCACCTTTTATCACATGAACATTTGCGGTTATATTTTCTATGGGGTGCGCTTGTACAAAAATTTCATTTTTGGGGGGGAATTATGTAATTTTTAGCAAATGCACACCATAGAAAAAAATCATTAGTGCAGCATCATTGTTCACATTATAATTGAAATGTGAACAATATTGCTGCATTAATAAAAATAACACAAAAAAATACATGTTTTTTTATTTTTATTTCTTTTACTTTATACCTGGTCATGTTGGGTATCATTCTAAAGGCCATTCTCAGGCCTTTCGATTTACCCCCCTCCATGACCCCCTAGCTGCCACGGTTCTGGAGATATCAGGGTTCAAATGAACCCCCTATCTCCACCAGGGGATTCCGGGCAGCTAGTGGTTCCCCGGCTATCTGACGTCATCACGCTATGCGTGAGGACGTTAGGCAGTGAGGGGGGACCCAGGGGTGGAGCCGCCATCCAAGATGGCGGCCCCCACCGGAACTGCGACCCGCATTTTCCCCGCAACTGCATTTTCTGCTATGTCCGTGAAAAAGTGCGTTAGAACGAATGGACGCATTTTTTCACGGAATACGCGATAGCGGTCATACAATGCGCATTTTCGTCCGTGATTTTGTACAGTTATCAATAAAACACTTTTTGCGTCTGGACGTGATGTTGGCCGGACATTATCAGCGTCTGACATCTCCTAATCACACACACATGCCGCTAGCGGACGCAGCGCACACTGTACGTCAGTACTAGCGGTTTGACGTTCTCGAAAAAATGCATTCGTTTGCCACTTGCGCTGCGCTTTTGTGCGGCCAAGTGCACTTTTGTGCGGCCATTCTCCGTATGCTGCCCGGCATTTTTACGTAATTTGCTGCTAGCGCGGCTGTGATTTAGTGCGGCTAAACGCACGTTAATACTGCGTTAGTCTGACTCTCCCCTTTTAAGCGGTGCCTGGCTTTTTTTTGTGGGACCTCCCGATCGGGAGGGAGAGGGATCCGAACGGATCCCCCCCTCCCTTCCAGGCGATCTCCCGGCATTGCCGGGGGTCGCCTGGAAATGATGTCATCGTGCATGGCGCGATGACGCCATTTACGTCGGGAGGAGCTTGACTTCAGCGTCTGAGGACGCTGAAGTCAGAACGCCGCGGGACCCCGGACAGAGAGGTGAGTATCTCCGCCGGGGGTCCTGCAAAGCTGATGATGTGTGGGACACGTCCTCCTCAGCATACAGCGGGAGTAACTGAGAACGTGTCCCACACGTCATCAGCAGTGAAGGGGTTAAAAACGTCTTTTATTAAACTTTTTGCCCTTGTTTCCTGTCCCCCAGGGCACTACCCGGACCCAGACATTGTTTTTAAATGTTTCTATTAGGGATGAGCTGTTCGGGTTCGGACAGTTCGGAGTTCGACCCGAACTTTGGCAGTTCAAAAGTTCGCGAATTTCTAACTTTTTGGGCGTGTTCGGTTCGGGTTCGAAAAAAAAAAGAAATTTTGAAATAAGTATAGAAAATGCTTAGAAAAATACTAAAAAAATACTAAAAAATCTAGAAATAAAGAGACTCCTTACTGCAGAATATTATAAGCAATGGTTTATTAGATATTGAATTAAAAACTAATGTGTACGTGGAAAGATTATCAACTCTAAATGACCTCTGTTCACAAACGGTCATAACACCAGGTGTTTTTAGTCTGGTAATCAATTTGATACATTGTACAATATAGTGAGGGTGGGGTGGTGTCTGCTTCTGATTGAGATTTGAGAATTAATTTCCCTAAAACATCCTAACATGCTGCATTTAACCATTTCGCTGCTGAGGCTTTTCACACCTCTGTGCTGAGGTCATTTTTACCGCTTTCGCTCATCATGTTTAACCGCGTTTTGTAGCCATATTTTGATATATGACCCAGACATATTATATATCGTTCTTTCCGGCAGACTTGGCAGATTCATAATATGTCATTATTATATGTATACGTTATGTCATGTCTGTATATTATAACAAGAAATGCAATAAAATTAGAATTTTCAATAATTTATTATGTGTAAAGTGTTTTTTTTCACATTTTAACATGCGATCGTTTGCGGTTATATTTTGTATTGGGTGCACTTGTTAAAAAAATTAGAAATGGGGTCTCATTACATTTTTTTTGGGGAAAATTTTTAACAAACGCACCGCATTCAAAAATCGTTAGTGCAGCATTATTGTTCACATTATAATTGAAATGGGAACAATATTGCTGCATTAACAAAACAAAAACAAACAAAAAAACTTGTTTATTTTTTTTAAATATTTTTTTATTTTTATTTTTATTTTTTATTTTTAAAAAAAAACATTTTTCATGCTCATGTTTAGTATCCTTGGAAAGGCCGATCCAACGATTTCAAAAATTAACCCCTAGCTGCCACGGATCGGGAGATAGGGGGTTCACTGGAACCCCCTATCTCCACCATTGGTGGCAGCTAGGGGTTAACTCCAGGACTGGCGTCATCGTGCTATGCACGATGACGCCAGTCCTCAGGGGGAGTTCCTGGAGGCTTGGCCAACATCCAAGATGTCGGCCAGCTCCAGGAGAGGATCACGATCCGGCGCTTTGCAGCGCCGATTCGTGATCCGGCTCCCCAGGGGTTAATCACAGTCACCATTTGGAACGGCGGGCTGTGCCCTTCCAAACGGTGCCTGGATTAACCCTCTGCCCTCTGGCGATCGGGAGGGAGAGAGGTCCGAAGGACCTCCGCCCCTCCCTTTCAGGCGCTTCCTCCGCACATGCGGGGGGGCGCCTGAATTAGATGTCATGGCGCCGCCGCGATGACATCTAATTGCTCCGCCGGGGTCCCGGAGTGCTGGGCTGACATCCAAGATGAACAGCCCGCACTGGGGGTCGCAGCAATCTGCTGGAATCCGGCGGATTGCTGCCTCCTGTGCATGGACAGGTTCAGCACGTCCATAGCACAGGAGAACCACTTGGCTGGACGCGCTGAGCGCGTCCATAGCAGCCAAGTGGTTAACTGGTGTTTGAAAAAAATCTAAAGCAATGTTATTTTTCACCTCGGGATTAAACATTCACAGGGTTATTCAGAGAGCGGTGAAAAGCAGGAGAATAACTGGAGAAGTGAAAATTCTAGGTCAAAATAGCCAAACCAGAAAAATTCTCCCATTTAATTCACTTTCCAAATCGGCTATTTGGTCTAGATTGTTCTCTTCTCCTGCCAGTTCTCCTGGCTTTCACCTCTCTCTCAGGGTTGTTCAGAGAAAGGTGAAAACCAGAAGAATGGCAGGAAAAGAGAATAATCGGGACCAAATAGCCGATTTGGAAAGTGAGATAAGGCTAGGGTCAGACTAACACATTTTTCACAGCGACCGTCAAAAAGTGCGTCTGAACGCATTGCCGTATTTTTTCACGGATTGCGCGAAAACGGTCATACGATGCGCATTTTTGTGCGTGATTTTCTTACGGATCCAAACCAGGAAACTATGGGTGTCTGGACGTTATGTTGGCCGGACATGAGCAGGGTCTGACGTCTCCAAATCACACACACATGCCGCTAGTGGACGCAGCGCACTCTATACGTCCGTACTAGCGGTTCTGCGTTCTCAAAAAAATGCGTTCATTTTCCACTTGCGTTGCGCAGCCGGACTTTCGTGCGACCGTACTTCGTATATTGGCCGTCATTGCCCATCATTTGCTGCTAGTGCGTCCGTGATTAAGTGCGCCTAAACGCACAATAAAAATTCGCTAGTCTGACCCTAGCCTAAATGGGAGAATTTTTCTGGTTTGGCTATTTTGACCTAGAATTTTCCATTCTCCAGTCATTCTCCTGCTCTTCACCGCTCTCTGAATAACCCTGACAGGGTTATTCAGAGAAAGGTGAAACTCAGGAGAATGACTGGAGAATGGAAAATTCTTGGTCAAAATAGCCAAACCAGAAAAATTCTCCCATTTATCTCACTTTCCAAATCGGCTTTTTGGTCTAGAATTTTCCATTCTCCAGTCATTCTCCTGCTTTTCACCGCCAAAAAATCAGTAAACTTTTTCTGCGTGTCCGAAAATGTCTCCTCTTTTCATACAGACTGCCGCCCCAAGCAGTTGTTTATAGATAGATTAAAGGAAAAGCATTTACCGTCATATGAAACGTCATTTTTTTGTTTTTAAGTGTTTCTATACAACCTAGAAATCCGCCACTTCACAGGCAGGTTATGGGGACCTCCTAGGCACGATATTTGAAGGAATTTTTGGTTTTTATTTTTAACCCTTATTTCATGGAAAACTCACTGTCCCTTTAAAAACGTTTTTTTTTAAACTTTTTGTCCTTGTTTCCTGTCCCCCAGGGCACTACCCGGACCCCCATACACCTTTTATGGCAAATATGTAGCATATATGCCCTCTTGGAGGGCACTCTAAAAAAACGAATTTTCAGCGCCATTGACTTGCATGGGGGTTCGGGTTCGGTCCCGAACAAATGGGAAGTTCGGGTTCGGGCTCGAACTGAACTCGGGGGGTGTTCGGCTCATCCCTAGTTTCTATACATCCTACAAATCCGCCTCTTCACGGGCAGGTTATGGGGACCTCCTAGGCAAGATATTTGAAGGAATTTTTTGTTTTTATTTTTAACCCTTATTTCATGGAAAACTCACTGTCCCTTTAAAAATGTTTTTTTTTACTTTTTGTCCTTGTTTCCTGTCCCACAGGGCACTACCCGGACCCCCATACACCTTTTATGGCAAATATCTAGCATATACTGTATGCCCTCTTGGAGGGCACTCTTAGGCTAGGGTCAGACGAACGCATTTTTATGTTGTCTGTGAAAAAGTGCGTTCGAACGAATGGACGCATTTTTTCACAGAATACGTGATAGTGGTCATACTATGCGCATTTTCGTCCGTGATTTTGTACGGATCATCAATAAAACACTTCTTGCATCTGGACGTTATGTTGGCCGGACATTAGCAGCGTCTGATGTCTCCTAATCACGCACACACGCCGCTAGCGGACGCAGCGCACTCTGTACGTCAGTACCTGCGGTTTCACGTTCTCGAAAAAATGCGTTCATTTTCCACTTGCGTTGCGCAGCCGGACTTTTGTGCGACCGTACTTCGTATATTGGCTGTCATTGCCCGGCATCTGCTGCTAGTGCGGCCGTGATTAAGTGCGCCAGAACGCGCGTTCGCACTGCCTCAGTCTGACCCTAGCCTAAAAATCGAACTTTGAGTCCCATTGACTTGTATTGAGTTTGTGTTCGTGTTCGAGTTCGAATTCGAACTTTTGAAAAGTTTGAGTTCGAATGCGAACTGAACTCGGGGGTGTTCAGCTCATCCCTATTCGAAAGGCAACGGGCTCTATTAACTTCTTCGCGTAAAAGCGCATGCGCAGCGCTATTTTTTTTGTGCTCAGCGTTAAACGTTAACGTGCGTAAATGAACGTTAGTATTTCAATCCGAGCGCATTTTTTCATCCGTCAACGAATAACGCGTGTAAAAAAGACGCGTAAAAACACGCGCACATTAATGCTGTGTGCAGAAATCGGTGGGCGGATTGTTTTTTCACGAGATTCAGCCAATCTTAATTAAGAACCACAATTGTCTCCCGTTATGTTTTTGCGCCTGTAAAAATCAATCTGAGTATATATGCTGCAGCAATAATAAAAACACGCACAACCACTCCATTTTATTGTTTGAGTATGTGTAGAATGTGTAACAATACTTTGCTGTATTTTTTTTTTCGTGCTGGTGTATTTGGTTTCGGCCAGGACATTCAGATTTGCCATTAATCAGCTTTTAAAAGACATTAAAAGTATGCGCGCAAACGTTGTCCGTTAAAATTTGCGCATAGATTGTAATACCATCCATGTACCAGCGCACAAACGCATTTGCGCTCACAATGTTTAGTATAGGAGGACGCGCAATGTACATTACGCTCGCAAAGGGTTCACTCAGGTTCACCAGCGGTAGACGTTAACACGCATTTTTTGTGTGGACATTGTAATACGACGTTCTGCGCAAAGGGTTTTTCCCCTCGCATTAATGCGTTTTTGCACATGCGTTAACGTTTGCGCGAAGAAGTTAATAGAGTCCACCATCTGGTATTGATATCAAGATATCTCGATATGCTGATCTGCAGCCCAAAAGCAAATGAAATTTTTTGCTGCAAACGAATTTAGTTTGCTTTTGGGTTGCAGAAGGTGCCCCCAAAGTTTTAGCCCCGTGGACATAATGCTCACAGGGCTATGTAAAATCAGTTGTTCAAAGCTCTGAAATATCGGACTTTCAGCAGTTGTCAGCAGCCGATGCAGGGATAAAAAAAATTAGATTTGCTGTCTAAACCTCTGTAACTCAATTTGGCAGTAGATGGCGCCATCTACTGGCAAATAGGTTATTTACAGTAATAGATATGTATCACTGTATAATTTATTAAAAATGATTTTTGAAACAACACTGGTTTCTGACAATGTTTTTTTTGGAAAATCACTTGATAGTGAAGGGGACTAATGTAAATTAATAGCTCCTACTCTTTGTATAGTAGCAGTTAATTTACGGCTAGCTAGGAGAAAAAAAAAACTGCACATGTATTTACAATCTTTTGTTCCGGCTTTTAATCGGATGGATGTTTTCACTAAACTGGGACTTTTTCCGAGATTTGTCTTGTGCCAAATTTTTTCAGCTGACTCAGCTGATATTTTAAACTATCGTCCACAAGCAGGCAATATTTTTTCCCAAAAAAATATTACTGGCAGAATAAAACTGAGTATGTGGTCGGAATCGTGCCCCTGGTTTGTACTTTTCCGATAGCCTTGTTTCATCCAAATTACCTTGGACCATTACCTTAGTCTGAACATTGGTCCTAATTTTTCAGTTTTTGATAGAAACAAATAAATGGTATTCGGTACGAGGGACCACTCTTACCGGCTACTGTTTCTTCATACTTTCTGTGACACTCACAGCTAACAATACTCCTGAAGACGCTGTTTTACTTACAGCGAAACGCGTTGGAGTAATTCATTGTGCGTTTTTGGTAATTTTGTACCCAAGTAGCGACTGGCTCCTGTCATTTACACATGTAACTGTACACATGTATGCAGATGACACCGTAATCTATACCAGCAAACCAGATCTCCCACAGCTGGAAGCCGTGCTGCAAGAACAATTCACAGAGGTAGAAAAGTTGATCACAGATAACAAACTTTTTCTAAATACTGACAAAACTGTAACAATGCTCTTTGGAACAGCACCTAACCTACATAAACTGCAAAATCCCCATCTACATGTCAGGACAAAATCAAATGCACACTGACCACAGTCACTTCTCTCAAATATCTAGGTATGTGGTTAGACCCAAATCTATCCTTTGGCCACCACATAGGAAAACTCTCATCCAAACTTTACCCCAAACTAGGTGCCCTGTACGGAAACAAATCCTGCCTGAGCCCCGCGGTAAGAAAGCAGATTGTACAACAAATGTTTATGCCGGCTATTGAATACGGAGATGTAGTGTATGCAACGGCCCCACAAACACACCTTCAGAAACTTACTACATTGTATAACTCATTCTGCCGCTTTGTGCTACAATGTAACTACATGACCCACCATTGTGACATGTTAAGAGAGCTAAACTGGCCGTCGCTGGAATCTAGACGCACCCTTCACCTTTCCAACCTGGTGTTTAAGAGCTCCTCTGGGAAGCTACCACCCTACCTTTATAGGCTGCTTCCCCTAGCAGTTCCCTCATCCTATAACCTCCGATCCAGGACCTGCACCTTACTTGCAATACCACAATACAAAAAGAAAGTGGCTCGATCCTCATTTTCCTACAGAGCACCGCAGTTATGGAATAACCTTCCAGACACCATCAAATCTTCCCCCAGTTTTAAGTCACTCAAGAGCTCCTTACTAGCATACCTCGGTACAGAATGCATCTGTAAACATGTAACATGGTAACTACAGTTGTGTTCAAAATTATTCAACCCCCAATGCTGTAAAGGGTTTTAGGGAATTTAGTGTACATTTGTAATTGTATTCAGAATGAAACCCTACAAGGACTTTTTAAAGAACCATATGCAACTAAAATGACATCAATTGTTTTTTTTTTTTTTTAAAGGTTTTTATTTTCAAAGAGAGTCAGCTTAACAGCAAACAACAAAGTAATAAATGGCCTCGCAGGACCAATCAATAAAGCATTATACGTAAGAATGGTCATATGGGGCCAAAACATGTCATCAGAAAAAGCACAGCAATAGAAAATGAAATAAAAAGTCATCTAAGTGTAGCCATAAATCAGCAGTAAACATCCCCTAATAGGGGGGTCTCCTCTACAGTAAAAAAAACGAGAGTGTGCCGAGGGAAAGGGGAAAAAGGGGGCCGCAGGACAGCATATGTCAGCTGTAAAATAAAATAAGCCTCAAGAGAGACAAGGAAGCTGGTAGGAGCACTGCAGGAGAACAGGGCATAAAAATATTACAAAAAAAAAAGGGGGGAGGGGAGATGGCAAAGGCCAAAATGGTGCCTGCCCTGGCGATTTCCTGTGCAGCCAGAAGACGGCGGGAAGGCCACGGGGAGTAAATGGCACTTAGGCCCAGGAACTCGGGAGCGAGGTCGGGCACCAGGCCACGGCCGCGTCTCCCGAGACATCCTGAAGGAGCCAAAATAAATTGAAAAAAGAAAAAAAAAAAAGGAAATGGGCAGTTGGAAAGAATAAGAGTGTCTTCAATGAAAGTCCTCGGGCAATGTCACAAAGGCACATAAGGACACTTAGGAAAGTCTCACAGCAGGGGGGGAATGACTCAACTAGGGGGACACAAAAATCAGCAGAAGGGGATATGAGTGCGTGGGAACTCAGCGGATCAGGGTAGGCCAGGGTCAGCGATCGGCGAACAAGCAGCAGGTATTTGGAACGGGCCCCTTCAGCCTGTATCCAACAAGAACGTGGGGCATGGATCTTCTTCAAGTCCATAGTCCTTCATACTGAGGGCCCGTCGGGCAAGCCAGTCTCCGGCATCCCCGTCCGCAGTGCAAGCAGTGCTGCTGGATTGGGAGCAACGTCGTACCTCTCCAGGGGCCACTCTTCCGCAGTCAGTGGACTCCACCACCACTGACGCTACAGAAGTACCAGCTTCAAGCAGATCCAGTGTCGCCATCTCAACCGAGGGTACTACAAAACGCGGCACGTCCTCCCCACACTGCTCAGGAAGCACTGCAGCAGACAGCCCGATCGGTATCCACGCGGCATCCGGAACGTCGCAGACAGCGAGGGTCACATCTGCAGCTCCTCTGCCTGTCCCAGCGCAGTTCACCTCCAAGCCCACAGCAACCGCTCGGCCTCCCGCAGAACCCGGCAGCGGGGCAGCCTCCAACTTCAGGTCACCTCCTCCACCACCACATGCCTCCTCCACATTCGCATCTGCAAGCATGGCGGCCACTCCACGGTTCCTCCCCAGCAGAGCTCCGTTCGGCGCATTCACATCTCCACTGCTCACCTCTGTCTCCACCAGGGCCACCACATCTCTGCAGCCCCGCAGCACCGCCAACATCTGGCACCAAACGCCCCTTGTCATTGGGACATCGTCCTCTGTCGTCTGCAATAGCTGGAGGCAGGCATCCAGGCCCGCAGCAACAATCTCCGCACCGCCAGAGAGTCACCTGCTAGGCCTCAAGACGGCCGCCGGCATCGCGGGGGAGAAGACATGCGGTTCCATGGCAAGTCTCTGGTCCGGGGGGGGGAACAATATGGAACCCGGACATCTTGAATCCGTTGGCCAGCCCTTCAGGTGTCCTCAGGTTACTCATCAGGTAATAAATGTCAGCAAAAGAACCTCAAAGCATGAAATCGAAGCGGAGCTCCTCTGAAGAACATCCGCTCCCGTCAACGGCTAGCCACGCCCCCTCAATTGGTTTTGTAATACAGTAGTAAATGTTTCTTTTGTGAATTCTTCATTGACACAATTGTTCAACCCCTTAAAGACTACCACTCTGAAGAACAGAGGTTCATTAAAGTGTTTTCAATCAGGTATTGAAAACACCTGTGGATGTCACGGAGCAGCAATAAAGCATAATAAGCACCATTTAGGCAGCTTTAAAATGACTGTGATACTCAGCTCCTTCTAGACATTTACTGGTGTGGTTACAAACATGGTGAAGTCAAGAGAATGGTCCAGGAAGACAAGAGAAGAGGTGATTACTCTTCACAGGAAGGGCAATGGCTATAAGAAGATTGCAAAGATGTTAAACATACCAAGAGAGACCATAGGAAGCATCATTCGCAAATTCAAGGCAAAGGGCACTGTTGAAACGCTACCTGGTTGTGGCAGAAAGAAGATGCTGACTTCGACTGCTGTGCGCTACATGAAGCGTAGAGTGGAGAAAAGTCCCCGTGTGACTGCTGAGGAACTGAGAAAAGATTTGTCAGATGTGGGTACTGAAGTTTCAGCTCAGACAATACGGAGCACACTGCGTAATGAAGGCCTCCATGCCAGAACTCCCAGGCGCACCCCCTTGCTGTCTCCAAAGAATAAGAAGAGTCGACTGCAGTATGCCAAAAGTCATGTGGACAAACCACAGAAGTTTTGGGATAGTGTTCTGTGGACTGATGAAACAAAATTAGAACTGTTTGGGCCCATGGATCAACGCTATGTTTGGAGGAGGAAGAACAAGGCCTATGAAGAAAAGAACACCTTGCCTACTGTGAAGCATGGCGGGGGGTCAATCATGCTTTGGGGCTGTTTTGCTTCTGCAGGTACAGGGAAGCTTCAGCGTGTGCAAGGTACCATGAATTCTCTTCAGTCCCAGGAGATATTGGATGACAATGTGATGCAGTCCGTCACAAACCTGAGGCTTGGGAGACGTTGGACCTTTCAACAGGACAATGATCCCAAGCATACCTCCAAGTCCACTAGAGCATGGTTGCAGATTAAAGGCTGGAACATTTTGGAGTGGCCATCGCAGTCACCTGACTTAAATCCGATTGAGAACCTCTGGTGGGACTTAAAGAAAGCAGTTGCAGTGCGCAAGCCTAAGAATGTGACTGAACTGGAGGCTTTTGCCCATGACGAATGGGCGAAGATACCCGTAGATCGCTGCAAGACACTTGTGTCAAGCTATGCTTCACGTTTAAAAGCTGTTATAACTGTAAAAGGATGTTGTACTAAGTACTAAGATTGAATGTCACTTGGGGTTGAATAAAACTGATAATGATGTGAGCACAGAAAAGACGTTTGTGGTTATTTCATTATAAATGTTATGTTATATTTGTCTGACCTACACGTGCCTCTTTGATTTAATTGTAAGCAAGATGACTGAATGATCAAAATCAATGTCAAACTGGCCAAAACACTCAATTTCAGTGAGGGTTGAATAATTTTGAACACAACTGTATATTGAAAAAAACATATACATATCTCTTGATCAGCGCAATAAAAATTGCTATCAGGATCTTGGTGTCTCTCATAGATCAGCAGACCATATTTTGGTACATAAAACAAAATATAAAAAATACACAATGGTGAAGTATATCAAATATATACTATAAATAAAATGCAATGAATGATGTTTCACTCACAAACATAGAGCCTAGCACTGGCTCTAAGTGGAACTGCACGTTTTGGGTTGTTTTTTACTTCTATATTGTTCACAGGTGACCCACACCTTACACGGCTGTTTCCCTTACATATCAAGGAACCATATAAGACAAGAAAAGACAGCGCAACTCTCCTTGTGCAGAATGAAAAATATAAGTGTATATATGCTTTTCAGCCAATTTTTCACTTACACTTGTTTTGAGCTTCAATTGCTCTAAGGTTTGCGCATATGGATTTTTTCCAGGCTCGGGCAAATCCACAAACCACCAAAAAGACACATGCTGGATCTTCTTTTCGAAAGAAAATGTAATAAAATAAAAACATGTAAAACAAATGGATAAAACAGGTACCCAGTTTGTTTTACAAGTTTTTATTTTATTAAATTTTCTTTCGAAAAGAAGATCCAGCCTGTGATCCAGCCTTATTTCTGTAATGACTGTAAAATTTCAATGCTCTTGAACCCAGGACATACTTGAAAATGAGAGAAATCTCAATGTATCCTTCCTGGTAAAATCCCTTATAAATAAATAAATAAATTTAAATCTTATAGCTTGGTCTGTTTGAGTGTTCACAGAACCCCTATGGCACCCTATAGTGGTTACCTGACCCTATCAGTTTAACCACAGATGCCTTACTGTGGTTTTGTCCTTATCTTGTGTTTGGCTCTATCTGTCCTGTTGCTGCAGACCGTAGAAGGCTTGCTTCCTTACTTTTTCCTGTAATACGTAATGGATGTCTGACACAGCTGAACCAAACAAGACTGGCTTTGAGCAAATTATTGTGCCTTTTTGTTTATTTTGTATCCTAGTAAGCGATTGGCTTCTAGCCATTTAAATGACACTATAGTGGTTACCCAAACCCATCAGTTTAACCATAGAGGCCCTACTGTTGTTATTTCCCTATCTTGGTTCTGGTTCTAAATAGAACCTAGAAGGCCTGTTTTCTTAATTTTTCTGCAATATGTTTATAATGCTTGACACATTTGAACCAAACAGGATTGACTTTTTTTTTATCATTATACTGTACTAGGAGTGGGGTACATACTGTACATCTGAGTGCATTTTGAAGTGGCTTATGAATTCATTACCACAGATTTTTCTTATATTTTATCTATATCATGTCAGCTACTTGAGATTCAGTGAGTTTTATTTATTCTTCCCATATGCTAATCTCCCAGTCACATTCATTCATTTAGTTTTTTTAATAGAAACTGACATGTCTCCCATGCTGTCAAGGTGGCCAGTACTGCTATTCCCATTCTAAGTACTAACCAAACCTTTGTTTCAGGTTGTTTCAATGATCATCTCGACTTGATGTTTCTGATGTTTCACCCCTTTCGATAAATTTCTGAATCGTTCAGTGGTGGCTCATAATTTGAAACGATCCAATAAAACCCCTTTTCCGTCCTGTCATGGAGCACACTCATTCCAATGCACACATTTGCCACAGCTTATTAGAAAGATTGTGGGGCTTTAAATATCGACTGAGGTTTCCCTGTACCCAGTCATGGTTTTTGGTACCCCTCAGTGTGTTCCTTCTTCTTTTGTTCTGGATTTTCTGTTTGTGAACTTTAACTTTGTGCCTTGACTAGATTTGGGTAGGGATGTGCACCGATTTTTTTTTCGATTCGATTCGATTAGATTTTTCGAATTTTTAAACTTTTCGATTCAGCTCGTTTCGACTGCTTTCTGTTTTGATTTGGTTCGGCTCGATTCGGTTTTCGGGTACATTTATTTTTCGGAATATCGACCATTTTTCGTATTTTCGGGTCACTTTACTAGGTTTCTGTATCGACTTTTCGTTATTTCGGAAATTTTCGTTTTTCGGAATTGTACATGGTTTTCGGCATATCGCCCATTTTTCGTTTTTCGGAACTTTTCGTTTTTCGGAATTGTACATGGTTTTCGGCATATCGCCCATTTTTCGTTTTTCGGAACTTTTCGTTTTTTCGGAACGTCTGTTCTCGTTTCAAAGCTGTCTAACTCTATTCGTTTTGATGAAAACTACTATGGTTTACTTTTTTAACACTACTTTATATATTTTTTATAATAAATTTTTGGTTTGTTTTTCGGATCCGATAATTCATTCTGTCGATACGATAATTCTGGCGATTCTATCGTGTTTTTTTAATTAACCCTTTCGCTGCTGAGCCTTTTCCCGCCCCTGTGCTGAGCTAATTTTTTTTACCGGTTTTACTCATCATGTTTAAACGTGTTTTGAAGCTTATTTTAGTATATGACCCAGACATATTATATATCGTTCTTTCCGTCAGACTCGGCAGATTAATAATATGTCATTATTATATGTATACGTCATGACCTGTCTGTATATTATAACAAAAAATGCAATAAAATATGATTTTTCAATAATTTACAACGTGTAAAGTGTTTTTTTTTCACATTTTAAGATGCGAGCAATTGCGGTTATATTTTGTATGGGGTGCGCTTGTTAAAAAAATTAGAGATGGGGTCTCGTTACATTTTTTTTTGGGGAAAATTACAAAATTTTTAACAAACGCACCGCATACAAAAATCGTTAGTGCAGCATCATTGTTCACATTATAATTGAAATGGGAACAATATTGCTGCATTAACGAACCAAAAAAAAAATAAAAAAAATGTTTATTTAATTTTTATAATTTGTTTTTTAAATATATTTTTTTTTTTAATTTTTTTACAAACGTTTTTCACATTCGTGTTTGGTATCGTTGGAACGGCCATGCTCTGGCCGATCCAACAATAGCAAACTTTAACCCCTAGCTGCCACGGATCGGGAGATAAGGGGTTCATTGGAACCCCCTATCTCCACCATTGGTGGCAACTAGGGGTTAACTCCAGGACTGGCGTCATCGTGCTATGCACGATGACGCCAGTCCTCAGGGGGAGTTCCCGGAAGCTTGGCCGACATCCGACATCCTCATGGATATGCCCCAGATCCTCATGGATATGCCCCAGCGCCTCATGGATATTGCCCCAGCACCTCATGGATATGCCCCAGCTCCTCGTGGACATGCCCCAGCTCCTCGTGGACATGCCCCAGCTCCTCGTGGACATGCCCCAGCTCCTCATGGATATTGCCCCAGCACCTCGTGGATAATGCCCCAGCTCCTCGTGGATATGCCCCAGCACCTCGTGGATGTGCCCCAGCTCCTCGTGGACGTGCCCCAGCTCCTCGTGGACATGCCCCAGCTCCTCGTGGACATGCCCCAGCTCCTCGTGGATATTGCCCCACCACCTCGTTAGTGCAGCATCATTGTTCACATTATAATTGAAATGGGAACAATATTGCTGCATTAACGAACCAAAAAAAAAATAAAAAAAATGTTTATTTAATTTTTATAATTTGTTTTTTAAATATATTTTTTTTTTTAATTTTTTTTTTAAAAACTTTTTTCACTGTAGTGTTTGGTATCGTTGGAACGGCCATGCTCTGGCCGATCCAACCATACCAAACTTTAACCCCTAGCTGCCACGGATCGGGAGATAGGGAGTTCCAATGAACTCCCTATCTCCACCGTTGGTGGCAGTTAGGGGTTAACTCTAGGACTGGCATCATCGTGCTATGCACGATGACGCCAGTCCTCAGGGGGAGTTCCCGGAGGCTTGGCCGACATCCAAGATGTCGGCCAGCTCCGGGAAAGGATCACGAACCGGCGCTTTTCAGCGCCGATTCGCGATCCAGCTCCCCAGGGGTTAATGCCAGGCACCATTTGGAAGGGCAGGCTGTGCCCTTCCAAATGGTGCCTGGGTTAATCCCCGCAACGCCGCCGATCGGGAGGGAGAGAGGTCCGAAGGACCTCCCCCCCTCCCTTTCAGGCGCCTCCTCCGCACATGCGGGGGGGGCGCCTGAATTAGGTGTCATCGCGCTGTCGCGATGACACCTAATTTCACCGGCGGCGGTTCCGGATGCTGGGCTGACATCGAGGATGTCAGCCCGCACCGGGGGGGCCAGCGATCGGCCGGAACCCGGCCGAACACTGACCCCGAAGGGAGGACGCGCTCAGCGCATCCTCCGCATACCAGCAGCCATGCGGAGGACGCGCTGAGCGCATCCTCCGCATCGAAGTGGTTAACAGTGTGGAAACCAAGCAATACATAATTAACTTATTAACGTAAAGCAACGCACACAAACAGGAAAATATAGAAAAAATAGAAAATTTATTTACAACATGGGGAAGGGAAGGGAAGGGAACATGCCAAGGATGGCAAACTGCCCAACAGGGGCACAAACAACACAAACAAACATACAATGGCGGCCATCTTCCAAGCCAGGTGAACATCTTGTTCAGAGTATTGGTTCACTCACTGGAGAATTACTGGCATTTGAGGAGATGTTGGAGCTGGTCCGCATCTTTGATTACAAAGATTATGACTGCAGTAAGGGCCCTTACGGCAGGAAGAATAATTTTAGAAAGGATCGTATCATTGACAAGCTACGCGCACCACCATCCTGGAGGTGTTTGGGAAAGACGGGACGAAGGACCAGATCAGAAAACGCTGGTCCGACCTCAAAGCAGGCGAGCAGGAGCAGCTGAGGCACATCCGTATTGAGTATTGTCTGTCTTACTGCCGCTCCAGGATGTCCGCGGGGTCTTGTTCAGGTGCTCCCGGAGTTCCTGCAGCAGTTCCTGGATGGCATCGAGTTTTCTGACTGCCAGGCGTAGCTCGCCAATCGCCTCTTGATTGCTAGGTCTGGCTTCTTCTATATATCCAATAAATGAAAGAAGGAAAATACAGTAAGTAAAGCAGGTTTCTATTTTTGACTGAAAGTCTTGAAAAAATATAACAGTAGTATATACCAGAGCTGGCGGCCTCCTGAGGCTCCGACTCCTCTGACTCCTCCCCCACCACCACCGTCTGCATATCCAGTGCTATATGTAAGAAATTAAAGAAATAAAAAATACAGTAAACAACAAAACTGATTTATTTTTGAACAAAAGTCGATGCAAAATACAACAGTAAAAAAAAAAAAAACCTGGACTGGCGGCCTCCTGCTGCACCGGCTCCCTCTCTACATCATCGCCATCCTCCTCTTCCTCCTCTTCCTCCTCCTGCTCCTCTTGTGCTATACATAAAAAAATTAAATTAAAATACAGTAAGCAAAAAATGTTTCTGTTTTTGACCAAAAGTCGTTGCTAAATAAAACAGTATATACCAGCGCTGGTGGACGCCCGTGGCTCCTCCTCCTCCTCCGGGGCACTGGTGCCCGCTGGGGCAGATTCTGCGGCCTTCTTCCTGTCTTCTGCCAAATCCAAAAAATATAACACGTAAATAATGCAGACTGGAAAAAATGGTATATCTATACAATATATTGCCGAAAGTATTGCAACACCCCTCCACTACCCCACTACCAGCTTGACCCCCCACTAATCAAATCTCATAGGTCTAAAGTCACAAAATATTTATTTATTTCCTCTGCACAGACATATATTACCGTTCAATTATATATTTTTTTCAGAAGTAAACATTACGTTTATTCAATAAAAACTATTATTTGTGTTGTGTGCATACAAAGCGCATGCTGACTGCTTTTATTTATTTTATAGAAGGCCTCAGCCTCCGTTTCACTTTCAGTTTCTGCTAATAATAAAACTGGATATTGCAGAAACAACAACAGAAATCCACCATTTTGTTTTGAAATTTGCATCTAAAGCATTCAATGACACTGCTGCAGCAGCTGCTGAGGATGTATTGAAGGCGGCTCTGTTTGGATGCACTTTCAGAAGAACTACATGTCCCATCCTATCACATAGCAGAGACGCAGAGATTTTTGTTGATGCGCAGGTGGGAGCCAATATTGGGCAAGCTGCGGGTCTTCTCGTATGCATCACTCAATCACAACAATATCCCCCCCCAGCACACTACAGACTATACACAGTGCCAAAAGAAATCCAGCATTGTAACTTCACCTACATACATCAAATATCACAATTTTCACGAATACGTAAAATCACAAAAAGGAAGAGCTATGGCAAAAATGCATGTATGACGAGTCGTGAAAACGCAAAGCTATACACAATCACATTGCATGAAAAAAGGACTAGATAAATCAGCGTATTTCTGTGCACATTAGCACATGCAAGCACATTATTATTATTATACAGGATTTATATAGCGCCAACAGTTTGCACAGCGCTTTACAATATAACATGACACTTACGTTTCGCTATGACGCGACGGATGCGTCTCAGCTGCTCCTGCTCGCGTACTTTCAAATCAGACCAGCGTTTCCTGAGCTGGTCCTTCGTCCGGTCCTTCCCAAACAACTCCAAAATGGTGGTGCGTAGCTTCTCTAAGATACGATCCTTCCTGGCGTTAGACTTCCTGCGGTAAGGGTCCTTACTGCAATCATAATCTTTGCTATCAAAGATCCGTACCAGCTCCAACATCTCTTCAAATGCCATATTGGTGGCCCGTTTCTTCCTGGGTGCCGGTGGTTCATCATGGAGAGATGATGACGAGGTGCTTGTACGGCACTCATCTCTTACAGCGGCCATTATGATGAATAATAAAAACAATATTTTGTTCAAAAAGTTGTCAATAAAACTGTCTCAATAAAGTTACGACATCCGCGCGCGCGCGCATGCGCGACCCGCGGACGAATCGGATCTAACCCAAATACGAAAATTCTTATCGGATCATTGGAAACAATAAAAAAATTTACAGAATCAGCGATATAACCGATACTAGTTAAATATACGATGTCCAGACTTACCGAAATGGAACCGAAATCCCGAATGGAACTGAAATCATGAATAGAGGGAAAATAAATTTCGATTTGACACATTTCAAGTCCATTCGAAAATTCCGAAAAATTTTCGATTTGGCAAATTTTTCGTTTTTTTCGGAAAGCCTGTTCTCGTTTCAAAGCAATAGATTTCGATTTGACACATTTCAAGTCCATTCGAAAATTCCGAAAAATATTCGATTTGGCAAATTTTTCGTTTTTTCGGAAAGTCTGTTCTCGTTTCAAAGCAATAGATTTCGATTTGACACATTTCAAGTCCATTCGAAAATTCCGAAAATTTTTCGATTCGGCTCGGAAAACAGTTCGGATTCGACTTTTCGGATCTAAAAAATTTCGGAATTTCGGCCGCATCGAAAGACCCGAATCGGGAAATTTCGTGAAAATTCCGAAATTCCGAAACCCTTAACGCACATCCCTAGATTTGGGTCTCACCACTCCCAGACCCTGGCTTGTATGACTACCCATTATAGCTAGTGACAACTGCTTGTTTATTTATACCTCTCCTGTCCTAAACATTGATTTGTTTCTCTGGATATGCTCTCAGTTAACTTTGTTGTTAAAAGGCCATTTAACTCATTTAATACCAAGTGATTTTCTAAAAATCCACTGTCAGGAACTAGTGGTTTTTGGATTATTTTATTTTAATTAATTACACGGTAAGAAATATTTGAGAATATTGCCATTGCATTCTTTACTGTAATAACCTATTTGGCAGGCAGTTGTTGCCATCTACTGGCCAAATGGAATTGCTGCCGTTAGAACTGCAGCTTGTGGCTTCGTGCCGTGTCACCTGGGGAACGTCCGATACAGGACATTCCTTAACCGATTTTAACCAGTATTAACACCTTGGACATCATACTCACAGGTCTAAAATTTAGGGGGCACCTTCTGGAGCCCAAAAGCAAGTGAATTTAGTTTACAACCAACAAATTTCATTTGCACTCATACAGCACAGCCCCAGAACGTGTTTACACGGTCGCAGGCTCTTGTGTCTATCGCTAATCATGTATACCCGATCATGGTATCAAAGGGGTTAATAACCAGCTGCCACACTGGTTATCTGCATTTTCATTTTTTGTTGCTATCTGCTTGTTGGTTTGGCCAGTTACTCGTCATTACTGAAACAAGCTATTGCTCCTAACAAGAAGCCACCGTGTGGGCTGAATAATTGTTTTAACTTTAATGTTTTAGTTAAAATATATGAAGACAAACTGGAAACACAACACAAAAATAAATATTTTTAAAAAGTGAGACAAACTAATTAAAATGTAGCACTTCTATAAAGGAATGCAAATCTATTTACACATATGCCCTGAAGGATAGCTAAATGGGAATAGTATTTTCACTGCAGCCTGATTTTAATGTGTACGTTCCAGTATTCATCAATAAGCAACGATTTGAAAAACCTTTGTGTCAGCAATATAACTAGATATCTATTTCAAGTATCTAAGAGACCAATTGACAGCTTTAGACTCCTCTTATGCAAGAGTCAACCTGCCACACTAGGGTAGATACTAATGCTCCTTGTATACAGTGATCATACATTTACAGCAATGCCAATTCTCCTTAGCATGTGAATTATAGGCCAAATACATGTGGTTTTGCAGAAATTAAACAATGTGAATGTGAATAAAGCCCTAGGGCCAGATGGAATTCACCCGCGAGTACTGAGAGAGCTATGTGTTGAAATATGTAAACCTCTGTTCTTAATCTTTCAAGATTCTTTTCTTTCAGGAATAGTACCAGAGGATTGGAGAAAAGCTGACGTCGTCCCTATATTTAAGAAAGGTTTAAAATTTGTGCCTGGGAATTATAGACCTGTGAGCTTAACATTCTGTGGCTGGGGAAGTATTCGAGGGGTTACTAAGGGATAATATTCAGGAATTTATTGGGAGGTATAATGTTATTGGCAAAAATCAGCATGGTTTCATGAAACACAGATCATGTCAGACTAACCTAATTACGTTCTATGAGGAAGTAAGTAGAAATATAGATCAGGGGGTTGCAGTGGATGTGATTTACTTAGATTTTGCCAAAGCTTTCGACACAGTTCCACACAAAAGGTTACTATTTAAATTAAGAAAAATTGGTCTAGATGAAAATACTTGTTCTTGGATAGAAAACTGGCTAAAAGATAGGGTACAGTGTGTGGTCATAAATGGTACATTTTCAAGATGGACACCAGTGGTAAGCGGTGTCCCTCAGGGGTCTGTTATAGGACCAATACTATTCAATTTATTTATAAATGACCTTGAGATAGGCATTGAAAGTCATGTATCAGTGTTTGCAGATGACACAAAACTAGGAAAAGTAATACAATGTGAGCAGGATGTTACTTCGCTACAGAGGGATTTAGATAGATTGGGGGACTGGGCACTTAAATGGCAGATGAAATTTAATGTAGATTAATGCAAAGTTATGCACTTTGGAGTGAAGAACACACAAGCAATTTATACCCTAAATGGTACGGAGTTAAGGAAATCCAAGCAGGAGAAGGATTTGGGAATAATCATAGACTTCAAACTAAGTAACAATGTGCAATGTCAAACAGCAGCCGCCAAGGCAAGCAAAGTATAGGCATGCATTAAAAGGGGAGTTCACTCGTGCTTTATTATTTTACTGTGGCCGGGAAGGCCTCTCACCCATCCGCCAGATACTCTGTGCTCTGCTCGACCCAGGACATCTCTCCGCTCGACTTGACTGGGACTCTGTGCCACCGGATCCGCTTGTCTTGCTTGTCCGTTTCTGTCACAAGATGCTCTGCTTACTGCCTGCACTCCCACTAGATCATCGCGGTCTCCTAACTCGGGGTCCTTCAGCAACTCTGTATCTTTGTTAATTTCCCAGCGGTGGATTACTAGGTCTCTGGCAAGTAATGTGAACCGATCTCCAGCTCCGCAAGGCCGCACCTGTGCTCCGGCCGGGTCGCGATCGTTGTCTGACTCACGTGCGTCTTGCTCTCTTCACTCCTCGGCGCGCTCTGGGTTTCCTCTGCACGAGGCTGCGGATGTAAGTCTTTTTTTTCCCACCCACTTCCTGTTCCCCTCGCAAAGCATGCTGGAAAACGTAGTCCCATTGTCCAGTGTCTCTTATATTGCGCTTGTCTCCCTCTGCTGTCCAAAAATAAGTACTTTAAAACCAGCGCTACACTCTCCCCCTCCTAGAACTCTTGGGTCTCTCCAAGGAGGTATAACAGTTGCATTACATTTCAACATTACATCAGACAATATATATAGGCTCAGCAGCAAACATACAATGGGTTAGGTATACATCCTCAAGTTTACTCATAGTTCTGGCTACCTCAGCTAACATAGCAGACACTTCGGGCAACCTTCGCACTGTGGTAACAGTCTCTTCAGTGCTATGTCCTGGTGAGTCATAGGTGAGTCTTTGAGGGGCTCGGACAGAACGCTTTGGGCTTTGATTCTGTGGTTCAACTAGGCCTCCCAATGGAACTCTTCTTGACCTTTCTCGACAAGTCTTATCATCCTGGAGATGAATGTGGTGTTTAGTGCTCTTAGCGCATCCCACATCAACCTCATACTTGGAGAACGAATTTTTCGACTTGAGTATTGGAGACTGAACCCGCTTCTTCCACTTGAACGAGATAGGAGCATCTTTAGGGTAGAACCGTTCAGCTTGAATCGCATTATTCGCTCTCCTCCCTAGATCGGTACTGGAGAGGGGCTTAACAGAAGCCATTCGCCTGATTGACATCCGTGCCTTCAAATTTACTGAAGAGTCAGACACATTACATACGTTGACGGAAACTCTTCCACTTGTCCGTTTCAAAACTCTTGCAGAGATTATTTCAGGGACTTCTCTGGACTGTATAGCCTTCTCTGTCCCTTCTGTTTTCCTCAGCTGCCTCACTTCTGCAGAGGCTCTCTGTTCTCTGACCATCCGTTGACAGACCGGCCGTAACATCGAGTGTGCCTTTTTGGGAGCGTGATTCTCTTCCTTCTCCAGTGGGGTTAGAAGACGTCTCACTAAGTCGGTGTTCGTCCCCACTATCATAGAACTTCGATTAGCTCCAGAGGGCCGAGGACACACAATGGCCAACGTGTCACATACTCTCGGTTGTCCAACAATCACAGAGCTGAATTCCAGCCTCACCTGTAGATATCCATCATAGGGAAACCCCTCAGTTCCGATACCCCAGATTTCCAGGTCCTTCAATTTCTGTAGAGGTATGTGCTTCAAGTGCTTCTCATAGAAGTCTTGGTAGACCAATGTCACTTGAGCCCCTGAGTCCAACAGAGCTTTAGTGTAGACTCCCTCTACTTGGATTGGCACAATGGGAGAAGGACCTATCAGCTTGTCAGGAAACTTTGTTGTAGTAACAGGAAGTTTAGACCCAGTTTGTTGTACCCTGGCCTTCTTCCTGACTCGTTGAGGTCTTGGGTGTGCATTGCTTTCCCGTGACATAGGACCAGATACTAAGGGAGTAACTCTTTCAGTCCTGGCAGACACAGTATTTGGCACGGATCTGAGCCCTCTCGGCCTTTCATTTGGGACTTGAAAATTGGAGTGTTTTTTTTCAGTCGGGCGCCTAATTTGCTCCCTCACCAGGGCCCTCTGGAGTTTCCTGCTTGCAAGGTGGACAACAGTTTCTCCACGGCCCTCAGGAGTTCTTCGACTGGTTTCTTTTCGGCCCTCCCTTCTGGGCACTGGGCTCTGAAATGACCGATTTCCCCGCAGCCAAAACATTTCTTCCTCGAGAGTGTGGGTATATTTTCTTCTTGTGGCTCACTTGGAGACCCCCTGTTCGAGGCTACAGCAACCCCCTCAGTTCTGGTGTCCTTAGCCGACAGCAATGTCATCAACTCTATCATTTGCGACATCTGAGTTTTCAAAGCCAGCACTTCAGTCTGTATGTCTGCTACACAGAGAGTTCCTACTTCTGCGGTGAAAACTGTGTGTGAAGCATTAGCAACCCTTTTAGCCTTGATTAAAGCCTCTTCTTCTCGGATAGCTTTTACCAGTTTGGAGTAGGTCAGTCTCTTGCTCTGGTATCTAGTCTGAAATTTCAACATTATGGGATACAGTGGGAGTGCTCCTTTAAAAATTTGATCCATTAAAGCATTGCTTGCATGACTCGATTCCATGCCTCCTTTGAGAATGACCTGATGGATGATTTTATCCAGCCGCCAGACATAGGTGTACAATTCTTCTCCTTCCCTTTGATAGGTATGAGAGAACTTGTGGATAAGCTTGGCACAATCCTCCACTCCACCGGAAATTTCCTGTAAAGCTTCTAGATACTCCGCAGCAGTGCAGCCTGGCTTGTCCCTTTTCAGATTTCGGATGACATCTGAAGCAGGACCTCTTAGGCTCTCGATCAACCTTTGTCTCTTCATGGTGTCAGCAACTTCCCATTCTTCCACTGCCTGCACTGCCTGATCTATCCAAGTCTCAAAGTCCTCTTCTCCAGTTGGCACAGGGACCTTACCAGAATAAAACCGTAACTTGCGATATCCATAATTGGGAGACACAGCAGAGTTTTGGGCTAATGTTTCCACCAGTTTTCCCATTGTGGTAAAGAATGCAACAGGAGGGAACCCTGCTACCAGGTTTGAAGTAATATCCGGTACCCTGTCACGGGATGTTGTCGGGCTATCCGCGGGAACATTCGTGGGATCACCACGTGGCGCACTTGGCCAGACCAGTTGAACTTCCACATCGTTGGCCAGCTTCACACTCGCGCCCTGAAAACACACCGGAACATCCTTTCTCCACTCAAAAAGAACATATGTGTGAGAAGTCTCTGGGTTCGCCTTAATGTCCAGTATTGCCCCCCTATGATCTGGTGTCAGCGCTGCCACGGCCCGGCAGATTTTGTCTTCGGCCCAAGTGTCTGCAGGAATATCCATGACTATGCATAATTCTATCTGACTACTTTGCTCCTCACACAATTTGGCAGCAGTGTCTGGATCCATATTTAACCCTTTAAATGCGGTTTTTCCAGAGACTGGATCCCGGACGAGCCCCCACGTGTAGCACTCACTCCCAGAGGAGCCGCTGAATTTAAACCTCGGGTCCGTCTCCCCGCACTAGGGAATAAATATACACCAGCACTGTTGTGGATTTTATAAATTATATAGTTTACTGATCTCAAATAAACCAGCATATATAGAGCAACACGGTATACATATATATTTACAGAAGTTCGTAATGCGAGAAACGCGCAGCGGAAAAGAAAAAATGAATATTAACCCCTTCGTTATTGGAATGTGAGTCCCGTACAGGTTGTGTCCCAAGAAGGTGTACGTGTATGCGTGTGTTGGTACCCGGGTACAAGATTCAACTGGCCTGTGAATGATTTCAATGTGTCTTCGACTAGTCATGTCGGGGCCCTGTAGGTTTAGACAACTTGCAGTGTGCTTTATTATTTTACTGTGGCCGGGAAGGCCTCTCACCCATCCGCCAGATACTCTGTGCTCTGCTCAACCCAGGACGTCTCTCCGCTCGACTTGACTGGGACTCTGTGCCACCGGATCCGCTTGTCTTGCTTGTCCGTTTCTGTCACAAGATGCTCTGCTTACTGCCTGCACTCCCACTAGATCATCGCGGTCTCCTAACTCGGGGTCCTTCAGCAACTCTGTATCTTTGTTAATTTCCCAGCGGTGGATTACTAGGTCTCTGGCAAGTAATGTGAACCGATCTCCAGCTCCGCAAGGCCGCACCTGCGCTCCGGCCAGGTCGCAATCGTTGTCTGTCTCACGTGCATCTTGCTCTCTTTACTCCTTGGCGTGCTCTGGGTTTCCTCTGCATTAGGCTGCGGATGTAAGTCTTTTTTTTTCCACCCACTTCCTGTTCCCCACGCAAAGCATGCTGGAAAACGTAGTCCGATTGTCCAGTGTCTCTTACATTGTGCTTGTCTCCCTCTGGTGGCCAAAATTAAGTACTACAGCAACAGCGTTTTAAACCAGCGCTACAGAGGATTGACTCGTAGCATACAGGAGTGACACACCGGCAGTGGTGCAGAGTCATTACTGGTAGTAAATACACAAAATGGCACTATAACTCTTTCGGATAAGTAGAAATATTAGTGCTCCCCAGGATGACTCCTCTTACTCATCCACATAAGACATACAACAATAGGGTGCAATATGTCAATAATAGCTATGGATAGATATATAAACAAGAGCATTATCTAGTGTATGCTCTGCTCCATTATATTTTTCTTTTTGTTCAAATCCAAGGAAGAATCTCCACATTCCTTGCTACTTTGTTTTCACAAATTTATTGAATAGTTGGCATATAAAAAGCAGCAATTGAAAGCACCACGACAGTTACAGAAGTTAGCATTTTCAGGATTTTCTATCTGAAACTAGTGCTGTAGTTCAAGAATTAATTAATCCAGTATATATTAATCCACCAAAGGTTATAAACAATTAGTGAATGTCACGTGAACTGTACCGTAAACCATAGATCGACCATGAAATAAAATATAAAGCTTAAAATTATTTTAGGAATGTGATTTCAGCTGAAAATAGTGAATGAAAATATATTTTTCAGACTTAATATATTTTTCTCAAGCTTCCATCCTTTGGCGATGTTTAGTATGAGCAAAAATATTAAATGGCAAAAGATTGAGTTTGTTGCGGAGCCTGTAAAATGATCTGTCAGTTAATATTAATAAACAGGAAACTAAAGCCTCTGGCTTATTTCATGATCCTGGCAGCATAAAATACTGTATGAGTTGAACATTATATAATTAAAAACTCTGGACTTAGCCTGCAAAAGAATTAAGAAATTTGTGTTCTGAATACATATACTTACAAGTAAGAGGTGACCAAAGTCTGGAAAAACCTGAAGCACTGCAATGGAAAGTGAAGAATACATTGAAGTATTATCCCCTTTAAATTATTTTAACTACCTTCAATACCAAATTGTTTAATTTTTTTGTAATTAGGTATTGTTTATTGGGAAAGCAAAAAATGGAGGAACACACCAGAACGTAAAAGGAAATATAAATATGACACACGGACAGATAATGTCAAAGACACTGACAGTCCGGATGTGTATGTTTTTGTCCTATCTATCATCTGTTTATCTTTCACAGTTAAAAACCTACATAGTTCCACAGCCACACACAGGCAGTCACCAACAAGTAAAATACACAGAGGCACTCACAGATGCACAAAACAGAGATGACAGAGACACAAAAAGACCTTGAAGAGCAGACATTGACAAAGACATTGAAAGACACACAGACACTGGCAGAGACACTGACAAAAATATTGACACTTTCAGGGTTTTGATTATCCTGCTGAAAGAAGCCACTGCCATCAGGGAACACCATTACCATGAAGGAATGCTATCCTGTGCTTTATATATGTGTGTGTGTGTGTGTGTGTGTGTCTTTCGCTCCCTGCACTCTTGAGACTGCTCTGACCAAGGTGACCAATGATTTAGCTGCCGATAAAACCAAAGGTCACTTCTCCCTCATTATTCTTCTTGACTCTTTTACTCCTCACGCTGCGTCAGCTTGGCCTCAGTGATGCCATTCTCTCCTGATTCTCCTCCTATCTCTCTTTTCACTCCTTCAGTGTCTCTTTTGCTGGTGCCTCTTCACCACCTGTTCCTCTTTCAGTTGCGGTACCTCAAGGCTCTGTTCTGGGTCCCCTGCTCTTCTCGATCTGTACTGCCTCTTTCTTAATCCAGACTCTACTAAAATGCTCTGTGTAAAATCCAGAAGGTGCGGTGTGATACAATTAGCGCCGTGGCCCATGAGTTTAAGAAACCCACATATAAATGTTGTTATGCAGCTATATTCGGACAAGTTGCAATCCACCCTCTCAATAGGATTAAAATAGACATATAAAATTACCGATAATTCCTAAAGAGCAATGGTATTTTTACTATATCATATGAACAAGAGGTATCATATACAGTATATCTATATGGCATATACATGTTTAAAATTACTTATATTTGGGGGGTGGAGCGAGCAGCCATCCGGAAAAGCCGCATGTGAGCGGAGCTCCGGCGGATCGCGCCACATAAACAAATCCTACGGCAATACACCACCCTGAAACTCGGCGGTTTGACCCCGGACCACTACCTGAGACCTCTGGGCACAGATATGGCTCCTCCCAAGCTGCAACGAGCGGCAGAACCGGCAAAATCCACCAAAAAAGATAGACCTCGTGGGCCGCAAGATGGCAGCTACCGGGACCCAGCCTCACCAGTATCCGCAAGAAACGAGGAGGAGGATTTGCTGCAACTCCCTGATGATCTACCAGCGACTGGTAAGACTATCCAAGAAATGCTGCAAAGCCTCAGACTTACTTTACAAACAGACTTTAGAGCTATTACTGCTGAGCTGCATAACGAAATTAAATAACTGGGTGACCGCACGGATAATCTAGAATCTAAAACAGACGAACCTTGCTTAGCGCACAATGAGTTAATTGATGCCTTTCAAGCACTTAAAACATCTCATGAAGCGCTGGCATTAAAGATGGTGGACCAAGAAGATTGGTCGCATCGCAGCAACATTAGAGTCCGCGGTATCCCTGAAACAATCAAGACCTCTGATATACCACCATATTTGAATTTGGTATTCCAGACCTTGCTCCCCGACCTACCAGCGGCGGAATTACTGATGGATCGAGCTCATAGAGTCCCAAAACCTAAGTCTTTACCCTCCTCTACCCCACGAGATGTGGTTCTACGTATGCATTACTTTACAGTTAAGGAGGCCATCATGAAAGCATACTGGGCCGACCAACTTACAGCGCCGTACTCAGCCATCCTACTGTTTCCTGACCTATCTTCCCTCACGATGTCTCGGAGACGGGACTTCCAACCGGTCAAAAAGATTTTATGGAACAGGGAAATACAATACTGCTGGGGCTTCCCAACGAAACTACTGGTCTGGAGGGAAGGTCGTCTGCACATATTTTCCTCAGTGGAGGAGGGAATGAGACAGCTGGTGTCCTGGAGTATACTTGAGGAGTATACCTCGCCCCGGGTCCCATCCACCTCTCCATCCAAGGTGTTTCCAGAATGGCATGGAGTCAATACCTACAAATGTCTCTTGAGTCGCCAGCTCTTTCCCTGACGGGACTCTCGTTCACCTTTGAAGATTTCCTGGCACTGTGACCTGCGGACCACGATACTAGGTTCCATGCAGATGGCAGCTTAGGTTGTCAAAGTGCTTGATGGCCATTGCTCCCCTATATATGGATACCACACCCGGATGGATCTTGAAATGGGTGATGTGAATCCGGCGCGTCAACATGTGGTGCGACCTCTCTCGCCCCTTTTGTTTGTTTTTGTTTTTTTCTGTTCCAGCACATGTTGCTGGCTCTGCACCCCCCCGAAGCCTTCCTCCGAGGTTTGGAGTTGACCCCGCTCGATCTTTTTAGCGGTGGTCGAGAAGGATGTGAAGCACTATGTGTATATTGTTGGTTCCAGGACCCAGACCTGGACTATTTTTTGGTTGTTTTTTCTTTTACCTTTTTTGACCCCTTTTTTTTTAGAGCCTACCGAACCCTCAATATCATCACTCGATTGCAAACTATATGGGATTGGACTTTCCTCTTCATCAAGACTCCCCCATTGGGGTATAGTATCTCTGGCGGCACTCTACACATTTATGTTATTATTGTATAGTATAATATGAAAATTTACTCTCACAATGTGAAAGGACTGAATATGCCCTACAAGAGACATGCACTATACGCTGAACTGCGCAGACAAAATCCTGACTTTGTCTGTCTGCAGGAGACACATTTCCGCAGGCTATCTCATCCTACTTTATAACCAACCCAATTACAACACACAATATCATGCTACTTCTCCGACTAAGTCAAAAGGGGTTTCTATTTTAATACATAACAGGGTGACGTTCGAACTACATAGAATTATTAGAGATGTTAAAGGAAGATTTCTAATATTGATCTGTACTATCAACCATGTTTTATATACGTTGCAAATATATACTGCCCTAATGCTGGCCAGCGTCCTTTTCTGAAACATGTTTTAGATAAACTTTCGCAGACTCAACTAGGCCAAGTTGTTATCTGCGGAGATTTTAATCTTTCCTTTGACATCAGTAAAACCGGTTCCCCTAGACAGCCAAATCAACCCTCCCTCCAATTGTTATCTGATTGCCACCTACATGACGCGTGGCGCCTGCTCCATCCAAATGAAACCGACTATTCCTACTATTCCTTAACTCATTTTCTAGAATTGATTACGTTTTCGTACACAACTCTACTTTAGCACTAGTGATTGACTGCGAGATTGGTAAAATTTCATGGTCGGACCCCACTCCTGTGCTGTTGACACTTTCAGACAATTAGAAATTGAATTAGACAATGATGACTACCTCGAGCCCTTTACAGAAATGTAAATTCCAGGTGACGTGGGAGAAAGACTTTAATATCACAGTATCTCCTGAAGGGTAAATTCAAAAGTGCTTCTCTACATGAAGCGAGGAAAAAACTGTTATATCGATGGTATTTAACTCCAGACAAGCTTAGCCATTTCTCGACTTCGGGAATTTCAACTTGTTGGCGCTGTTCTGCGACACATGGCTCCTTCGTACATACGTGGTGGCACTGCCCTCCTCTGCAAACGCTCTGGCGGGATATAGTGGTTTTCCTGAATAAGTTCTTAGGTACTGCCCTCCACCCTGACCCGAAAATCCTTTTACTCCAGATATTTCCGAAAGAGATGTCAGCAACACAGCGTAAATTAATAGCACACATTCTTACCTCTGCTTATACCCTTATTGCATCTCATTGGCGCTCCCCCTCCCTTCCCACTATGACAGAGCTTAAAAGCAGAGGTTAGGTCATTGGATGCTCTCGCTGCCTCAGTAGTTGGAATTCCTTCTCGACCCGAGATCACTGATATATTTGGGACGTGTATTCAAGTAATTAATGTGTTCCATGGTTGCTCGATGTGATGCTTTGAATGTTGAATTTTGATACTTCCATGATGACAGTCTGGTAGACTCTCCTCCCCCCTTTTTTTTTTTCGTTTCTTTTTCTCTGTTTATTATTTTTAGTTTTTTGCTGAGTTTTTTTATTATTATTATTTACTCCCCCTTTCCCTTTTTCCCCTCATTGAAAGTTCTTATGGCTCTTTTTCATACTTTGGTTGCTGAAATGCTCTTTAATGACTACCTGCTATGCCTTATACTGGTTTAACTACTGATGTAACTATTATATTTGTTGATGTACATATTCGGCTAATACTCGGCACCAGTTTGTATTGTTTTATATTATTTGACAAAATAAACTTCTTATATGAAAAAAAAATACTTATATTTTTAGATGAATTTCCTGTCCTTTCCAGTGGTGGGTTATCATGTCTGCAGGTCTTCAATGTCTCTGAGCCTCAGCCATCCGATTTTCGGACATACTGCAACTGGGATTCCATAGATTTAAGGGAGGTAAACACGGCCAATAGCCAATATATATACTGTATGTCTATGTGCAAGGGAAATAATAAATATTTTGTGACTTTAGAACTATGAGATGGGAGTAGCGGTGGGTCAAGCTGGTAGTGCTAGTGGGTAGTGGAGGGGTGTCGCAATACTTTCGGCAATATATTGTATAGATATACCATCTTTTCCAGTCTGCATTATTTACGTGTTATTTTTTGGATTTGGCAGAAGACAGGAAGAAGGCAGCATCTGCCCCGGCGGGCGCCACCAGTGCCCCAGTGGAGGAGGAGGAGGAGCCACGGGCGACCACCAGCGCTGGTATATACTGTTTTATTTTGCAACGACTTTTGGTCAAAAACAGAAACATTTTCTGTTTACTGTATTTTAATTTAATTTTTTATGTATAGCACAAGAGGAGTAGGAGGAGGAAGAGGAGGAGCAGGAGGAGGAAGAGGAGGAGCAGGGCGATGGAGAGAGGGAGCCGGAGCCGCAGCAGGAGGCCGCGAGTCCAGGTTTTTTTTTTTACTGTTGTATTTTGCATCGACTTTTGTTCAAAAATAAATCAGTTTTGTTGTTCACTGTATTTTTTATTTCTTTAATTTCTTAGATATAGCACCGGATGAGATGCTGACGGTGGTGGTGGAGGAGGAGGAGTCGGAGGAGGAGTCAGAGCCTCAGGAGGCCGCCAGCACTGGTATATACTACTGTTATATTTTTTCAAGACTTTCAGTCAAAAATAGAAACCTGCTTTACTTACTGTATTTTCCTTCTTTCATTTATTGGATATATAGAAGGAGAAGCCAGACCGGACACGTCCAGCATTAGGATAATAAATCGGATGGCGATCGGCGAGCTACGCCTGGCTGTTACCACCATAGATTCCATCCAGGAATTGCTCCAGGAATTGCGGGAGCATATTAGCATTGCCGCTGACATCCTGGAGCGGCAGTGAGACCAGCCTCCTCCCCTATGTTTGTTTGTGCCCCGTTGGGCAGTTTGCCATCCTTCGCATGTTCCCCATGTTGTAAATAAATTTTATATTTTTTCTATATTTTCCTGTTTGTTTGTGTGCGTTGCTTTTCCTTACTTAATAAGTTAATATGTATTGCTTGGTTTCCACACTGTTAAAATTATATGTACATAAATTTATTGACATTTCTATGGACCCTTTGTCATAAATTTGTCAACATATTTGTGGCCATGAATGTGACTGTGCACATTCTACACTTCCTGCCTGGCCTAAAAATGTCACACACTAACACAACCTTGTTGTACTGCCTTGAGATTTGATTACCGTGGCATGGTTTTGTTAAGCTTAGGCGATGTCACAACAACACAGATTTTTGTCCACAGTCACATTCATTGTATAACCAAGAATTTATCAAAAAATATTGATGGCAGCACTGCGTGAAGTCTTCTCCGACACAACCCAAAGATCCTCAGTGCGGCTCAGGTCTAGTTTATTTGTCCCTGTTTGCAGCTTCACGCAACACCTCCTCCCAGCTATGAGCTCTCTCTCTTCCACCGCTGCCCGCTAAGACGCTGCCCGCCAACATGGTCACGTCTTTGCAGGAAGACAACAGCGTGGGGGAACGGCAGCTGCCGACAGTCCCAAGACCTCGTCACAATGACGTCAGCTCTGGAGTTAACCCCTAACTGCGACCAATGGTGGAGATAGGGGGTTCATTGGAACCCCCTATCTCCCGATCCACGGCAGCTATCGGTTGGTTAATGTTTGGTATCTTTGGATCGACCAGAGCATGGCCTTTCCAACAATACCAAACATGACAATGTTAAAAATTATAAAAAATTAAAATATAAAAAAAAATAAACAGGTTTTTTGCTTTGTTTTGTTAATGCAGCAATATTGTTCCCATTTCAATTATAATGTGAACAATGATGCTGCACTAAGGATTTTTGTATGGGGTGCGTTAACTGCGTTTGTTAAAAATAGTGTAATTTTCACCCAAAAAATATAACAAGTCCCCATCTCAATTTTTTTTAACAAACGCAACTCATAAAATATAACCGCAAACACTCGCATGTTAAAATGTGAAAAAACACTTTACACCTTGTAAAACAAACATTGAAAATTCAAATTTTATTGCATTTTTTGTTATAATATACAGACAGGACATGACGCATACATATGATAATGATATATTATGAATCATCTGCCGAGTCTGCCGGAAAGAACGATATATAACATGTCTGGGTCATATTATAAAATAAGGCTTCAAAAAAATGCGTTTAAACAAGAGGAGCGAAATGTTAAAAATTAGCTCAGCAGCAGACCGCGCACACAGGCGTGAAGGGAAGCCGTGAAATGTCTCAGCAGCGAAAGGGTTAATTTTTTTTTGTCTGTTTCAAATCATTTTATTTGTTTGTTTTTTTTGTTTCAGATCATTTTGATCAACTATTTTTCCGTTTTAAAACCTTTTTGTTCTGGTTTTATTTTTAAAGTCAGACCATTCGGGTCAGTTTAGCTTTTTTTTAAATCGTTTTGTTCTTTTTTTTTGTTCCTTGGCTTTCATACCTTTTTTTTAATGTGATTAAATAAAGTTGTGAAATGTATATTCATAAGAAAAAAAGGATCTTTATTTAATAAAAAAAAAACACAATAGAATCGCCAGAATTATCGTATCGACAGAATGAATTATCGAATCCGAAAAACAAACCAAAAATTTATTAGAAAAAATATATAAAGTATAAAAAAGTAAACCATAGTAGTTTACGTCAAAACGAATAGAGTTAGACACTTTGAAACGAGGACAACAGACGTTCCGAAAAAAATGAAAATTTCCGAAATCACGAAAAGTCGATACAAAAAACGAGCAAAGTGACTCGAAAATACGAAAAATGGTCGATATTCCGAAAGAAAATGTACACGAAAAACGAGCCGAACCAAACCGAATCGAAACAGAAATCGGTCGAAACGAGCCAAATCGAAAATTTTAAACATCCGAACAAATCGAACCCAATCGAACCGAAAAAAAATCGGTGCACAAGCCTATATCTGACATCCCGATGTGAAACATCGGGACTTTTGCATTAGATTTCGACCATTTTTATTTTTTTAACTTTTGGATAGTCGAAAATCGAAATCTATCCAAAAAGCCCCAATGTTTCACATCATTCTGAACTTTGTTTGGATAGAGTAAGTCCGTGGGCATGCGGCCGTTAAATGTATATACATTAAAATTTTCTAACCATCAGCACACTGGATGAATATATAGCACTGTTTTACTCCAGCGTCCTGATCCTGAGTTCCTGACCGTTAGAAAATCTGACTGCCCCTGCCTGCCAGTGCCTGCCTATACCCTATATGTTATTTCCATTGATCCGATATTTCTGTTGATATGATAATTCTGTCGAGATACGATAATTCTGTCGTAGTCGGATCATTTACGTCCGTGGTTCGCGCATGATGATGGAATATGTCCATGATGAGATACGCGCATTTGTCCGTCTCCATTACGGCCTGTCGTAAACTTTACGGAGCCATTGTATGTAGAGTTTGAGAATTTTTTGGACAGACCAAAAAAAACCCCATCCCATCATCGCTCAAACTCAAAGAGAGTCCTATTGGACGCCGCCGGACACGTCATCCCCTTCCACCCCAGAGACACCCAGAAGCGGGCCAGCAACATGGCATTTGAGGAGATGCCGGTGGAGCTGGTTCGCAATTTCGCATCTTCGAGAAGCGTGATGACTATGACTGCTGTAAGAGTGTAAGGGCCCTTACGGCAGGAAGAACAATGTCCGCAAGGACCGTATCCTGGCTTGCTGCACCACCCTCCTGGAAAAAGGACCGAAGTAGTAACGAGTCTAACGCGACCAGCTGCGGAAGCGCTGGTCTGACCTGTCCTGAAGAGAAGACGCGTGAGGATTGAGGCACATCCGGCGTGTCATAGACAAACGTAAGTGTTATGTTATCTTATTTTGTAAAGCGCTGCGCGCAAACTGTTGGCGGCGCTATATAAATCCTGTATGATAATTACAATGTGCTTGCATGTGCTAATGTGCACATAAATACGTTGATTGATCTAGTCCTTTTTTTATGCGACGACTGCGTACTGTATAGCTTTGCATTTTTTCAGGACTCAGTCTCATACATGCATTTTTGGTTTTGCCATAGCTCTTCTTTTTTGTGATATTACGTATTTGTGAAAATTGTGATATTTGATGTATTTTGATGAATGTGTTAATTTATTTAAGAAGCGCAACTCATATAAAATATAACTGCAAACGTTCGCATGACTTAAAATGTGAAAAAAAACCACTTTACAGTACACATTGTAAATTATTGAAAATTCCAATTTTATTGCATTTTTTTGTTATAATACAGACAGCACATGACGCATACATATACTAATGATATATTATGAAACTGCTGAGTCTGCCGGAAAGAATGATATATAAGATGTCTGGGTCATATAATAAAATAAGGCTTCAAAAGTTAAACGCATTAAAAAAATAATTAAAATTAAAATTTTCGGAACGGGTCGTTCGTTCGTTCGCGCATGCGCGAACGAACGAGTTCCGTACGTACGACGGGTCGTAAATTTTACGTTTTTTTCCCGATATTATTGGATTTTAGATAGGCCAAAGTTCAAACTTCCTTACATCCACCATGATGGCAGCAGCAACTGAAGCAGGCTCCCCCAACTCTAGTCTGAGCGCAAACATGGAAGACACCCCAGGGTCCTCCAGAAGAAAGAAGAGGGCAACTAACATGACATTCATGGAGATGGTGGAACTGGCTCGAATTTTTAACAAATATGATTATGATTGCCGAAAGGGCCCTTACGGCAGTAAAAATAACAGCCGTAAAAAAAACATCCTTGGGAAGGTACGACGGACGCTGCTCAATAAATTTGAAGTTGCTCGGACCGATGAACAGCTTCGTAAGCGGTGGTCAGATTTGAAGACGCGCGAGGAGGAGCAGATGAGTGAAATCCTGCGCGTCATAGCCAAACGTAAGTGTTATGTTATATATATTGTAAAGCGCTGCGCAAACTGTTGGCGCTATATCCTGTATATAATAATAATTGCTTGCATCGTGTGCTAAATATAATGTGCACAGAAATACTTTGATTCTCTTTTTTTCTGGACTCATACTTACAATACACACATGCATTTTGCCAAAGCTATTCTTTTTTGTGATTATTTACGATACAATTTTAATACATGAAAATTCTGATATTTGTTGATGTATTGTATTGTATATGATATGAATTAGTATTATTTATTTACAATGCTGTTATTTTGTGTGTTTTTTTGGCACTGTGGTGTGTGACATGTGTGTGTGACTGACTGTGTGCTGTGTACTGTGTGTACCAGGGGAGTAGTTGTAACTAGTACTAGAATCACAGGGCCCCATTTCAAAATGTTTTATGGGCCCCCTCCCCCGCATGCAACCTAAGGCTAGGGTCAGACGAAAGCAGTTTTAACGTGCGTTTAGCCGCACGAAATCACGGCCGTGCTAGCAGCAAATGACGTACAATGCCGGGGAACACACGAAGTACGGCCGCACGAAAGTTCGTCCGCGCAACGCAAGTGGCAAACGAACGCATTTTGTCGAGAACGTGAAACCACTAGTACGGTCGTACAGAGTGCGCTGCGCCCGCTAGCGTGTGTGATTTGGAGATGTCAGACGCTGCTAATGTCCGGCCAACATAACGTCCAGATGCAAAAGTGTTTTATTGATGATCCGTACAAAAACACAAACGCAAATGCGCATCGTATGACCGCTATCGCGTACTCCGTGAAAAAATGCGTCCATTCGTTCGAACGCACTTTTTCACAGACAACGCGAAAATGCGTTCGTCTGACCCTAGCCTAACACTCGCATAGCATACCCCCAAAAAAATAACACACGACCACCACTACACTGACACTCATGCATGTTTATTTATTTTTTATTTATAAAGGATTTTACCAGGAAGGATACATTGAGATTTCTCTCATTTCAAGTATGGCACAGGTACACTGGCACAGTACACTACCCTACCCACTACTACCACCCAGAGAGAGAGCCTGGAGGAGTGGGACTGGAGGAGACATGGGCTCGATCCCGGCAAGAGCACCTCTCCGTCTCTCCAGTATGTGTCCTGTCCTTGGGCAAGACACCCTCACGGCGCTAACGGTACATATTACTCGCCGTCGCCGCCACCCAGAATGACATACAGAAAACCAGAGGCATCTCAATGTTATCTGTATCCTTCCTGGAAAACATGAGAAATCTCAATGTATCCTTTGTGTAAAACGTGACAAATCTCAAACGCCACTATGCAGAGGTGACAGGTCCAACAGAAATTGCATAGCAAATGGTGAACAATACATGTCATGTACCTGCCTGGCTCCTACTGTCTGTATACTGTACTACTATATTATATTATGTCACATTTTCATTCATTCCTAAACTAAAACACATCCTTTGGCCTGCCCTTCTCAGCTCCTCAAACATCATTTACATAATCTATTGAATGAAGGGAATCAGATGACATACACAGATAGTGTGTGTGCTGGAATCAGACTAACACATAGACAATGGGTGACTCACACAAGTTCAACCTTATGTAAGGAGTCTCAACTCTCAACCAAGAGAGATAACAAAGATAGACAAATAAAATAAGAAAAATCCCTTTAGCATAACTCCACAAATTGAAATTACTCGTCTCTCAATTTTCAAAGTTATTTATAAATTTAATAATCATCCATTCTATACGAAAGAAAGCATTTGACATGACAATCAATATAGTCGCACTCGCACCCAGCGGGTTACTTGTATCTTTAAAAAAATCTAATTTTTATTTTTTTACCTAAGAAATAAATAACGTTACGTATATATATATTTAAAACTAAACTAAAGTTCGAAGCGTGGAGCACTATGTCAGTTCCATGATGACACTATCCTTCTTTATAATGAACAAACCACCAGAGAAATCTCAATGTATCCTTCCTGTGAAAACAGAGAAATTGCAAATTATTTCTCAATTCTCACCAATATCAATAATACCCCCATCCCCAATATCAAATAAATGTATCCCCCCAATATCAATTCATCCCCCCATATCAATTTATCCAAAAGAATAAATCCATTATAAATAAATAAAATAAATAACTAATAAATAAATATTTTGTGACGTCACTGACTTTAGAACTATGAGATCATGGGAGTAGAGTAGTAGTGGTGGGTCAAGCTGGTAGGTTAGTGGTGGAGAAGAGGAGGGGTGTCGCAATACGTTCAGCAATTATAGTTTATAAATATACCATTTTTTTCCAGTATGCATATTTACGTCTTATTATATTTTTTGATTTGGCAGAAAAGAGGAAGAAGCAGCAGGCAGCAGCAGCCACTAATATTGCCACAGAGCAGGTGGCATCTGACGAGCCACGGGCGACCACCAGTTCTGGTATATTATATAGTAACTAACTATACTACTGTTTTATTTTGCAACGACTTTTGCTCAAAAACAGAAACCTTTTTTGTTTACTGTGTATTTTCATTAATTTTTTTTATATATTAGCAGCACAAGAGGTGCAGCACCAGACCGAGGACTCGGACGATGACGAGGGAGAGAGGGAGCCGCAGGAGGAGGCTACCACCAGTCCAGGTTTTTTTTTTACTGTTGTATGTATTTTGCAACGACTTTTGCTCAAAAACAGAAACCTTTTTTGTTTACTGTGTATTTTCATTAAATTTTTTATATATAGCACCAGAAGATATACTGATGATGGTGGTGGAGGAGGAGGAGGTGGATGAGGAGGAGGAAGAGGAGGGGGAGTCGGAGACACAGGAGGCCGCCAGCACTGGTATAGTGTTATATTTTTTAAAGAGTTTCAGTCAAAAATATAACCTGCTTTACTTTTACTTACTGTATTTTCCTTCTTTCATTTATTGGATATATATAGCAGCCGGAGAAGCCAGACCTGACAGGTCCAGCATCAGGAGGGCAATAGAGGAACTGCAGGCAATAAAAGACAACGTCACTGCCATAATAGAGTTGCTCCGGGGCCAGCTTGAGTGACTGAACCTGCCCTGGACAATGCGGTGGAAGTCCTGGAGGCTCTCTGAGTGACCAGCGTCCTCCTCCCTCCCTATTCATTGTTAATTTTTATGTTTATAGTGTTCTTGTGACTGTTTGCTTCCCTGTTGGGCAGTTTTTCCTTCTTTCTTTTTATATTGTAAATAAATGTTATATTTTTTCTATATTTTCCTGTTTGTGTGCGTTGCTTTTCCTTACTTAATAAGTTAATATGTATTGCTTGTTTTCTTTTCCACACTGTTAAAATTATATGTACATAAATTTATTGACATTTCTATGGACACTTTGTCATAAATTTGTCAACATATTTGTGGCCATGAATGTGTCTGTGACTGTGCACATTACACTGCCTGGCCTGCCTGGCCAAAAAATGTCACACACACTAACACAACCTTGTTGTACTGCCTTGAGAAGAGATTTGCTTAGGCGATGTCACAACAACATGGATTTTTGTCCACTCTGCCACAGTCACATTCATTCATTATATAACCAAGAATTTATAAAAAAATATTGATGGCAGGACTGCGTGAAGTCTTCTCCGACACAACCCAAAGATCAGTGCGGCTCAGGTCTAGTTTATTTGCCCCTGTAGTGTTCACGGCTTCAAGTTCACGCAACACCTCCTCCCAGCTATGAGCTCTCTCTCTCCCACCGCTGCCCGCTAAGATGCTGCCCGGTGCCAATATGGTCACGTCTTTGCAGGAAGACAACAGTGTGGGGGAACGGCAGCTGCCGACAGTCGAGCCAAGACCTCATCGTGTGAAAGGGTGTGTGAGGGCGTGTGATTGTTGAGAGGATGAGGGGTTTGGGGTGTGTGGTGAGGGGGGTGAGGGGTTTGGGCCGGGGTGTGTGGTGAGGGGGGTGTGAGGGGTGAGGGGTTTGGGGCGTGTGGGCGTTGTGAGGGGGGAGGGAGGCGGGAAGCGAGAGAGAGGTGGCGTGATGTGGATGATGTGAGGGAGAGGGGTGGGAGGATAAGGGAGCGCAGTGGCAGTTCCTCCTCCACCCTGTCCTTACATGTACTCCAGCCTGTGCAGAAAAGGGGGCCAAGGTTTACCACCGATGAGAAAAATGCTCTGTTGGCGGCGGTGGTGTCCGAAAAGAAAAAAATTCTCATCTAAGAGTAACAACAAGGCCATGAAGAGAAGAGGGCTGCATGCTGGGGAGTACGGGTGAGGGATGCTGTTTACAGTTTTTTAGTTAACACGGTCCAGCACACAAACCCATTGAACCATTGAATGCATTCGTCACCGGTAAGTAAATTAAAAGATTTTTTATAGATCATGAATATGAATAGTAAATTAATGGACCGAACGAACAGAACACACCCGTATTTGCCTCACATTCGAACTTTAGAATTTGAACATAGAACACAATGTAAGTCTATGGTTCTCCAAAAGTACGAAAATTAAAGTGCCCTTAGAGAGGGCATATATATATATGTGTGCAAGATAGGCTACTGCCCTGGGGGAACAGGAAATAAACAAATAAAAAAAAAAGATTTTTAAACAAAAGGGGCACCTATTTGAGTATTTGTATAATTAATCATGACTAACTACCGAATTTGAAATGAACTATCAAATGGATATCCATTATTATCCATTTGATGATAGTTCATTTGAAATCTGTTAAAAAAGGTGTGGGAAAGGTTTTACAACAAGGTGTGGAAAATGTTTTAGCCCCATAGGGTTCACTTCATTGTTAAAAAAATTCAGGTTTAAAATGCAATATCTACCAAACCTTTCTTATAATATTCTACAGGTAAGGTAAGGGTGTCTTTAATATTTATATTGTACTTTTTTTTTTTTTTTTTTTAATTTTTGTTCGAAATTTTTTCCAATGGTCCAAAAACTTTGCTGTTTGAACTTTTTCCAACTGCCGATGTTCAAATCACCTTTTCTAACTGATTTAAACCGGCAGCCCATCCCCTAATCAATCATGATGAATAGGTAGCACACCTGACTAAACAAGCACAGTATGGGACCGAACATTATAATGTTCATTGTGTTCACTGACCCAACAATGAATAAATGCAATTTTTTTGTTTTTAAATAATAATTGTTTTGTCAAATGCTAATGAGTGGAGAGGAGACACATGATATAACTTGGCTCGATCCTCATTTTCCTACAGAGCACCGCAAATATGGAATAACCTCCCAGACACCGTCAAATCTTCCCCCAGTCTAAAGTCCCTTCTGTTAATCTGTATATTTGGTCTTGTGTTAATATCTTGCATTTTACTATTTTGTATTTCTGTAACCACTCAATGTTCTCGAACCCAGGACATACTTGAAAACGAGAGAAATCTCAATGTATCCTTCCTGGTAAAATCCTTTATAAATAAATAAATAAATAACTTGTTAACAAAACTATTTATTTATTGTAGCACAAAACATAGTAAAATAAAAAAATATCTTAATAAATCAGAACTGTAAATACTTAAATTGTTTACATATGTTGTCATAAATCACATAAAATTTGTCTCCTACTATAGTCACAACTTTGCTGCAATCAGTTCTAACTTCTTGTAAACTGAGAAAATTGTTTAGTGACCCGACAATGAATAAATGCAATTTTTTAGACAATTTTTTTTTAAATAAAATAATTGTGTTGTTCTTTAGCTATTAAGACTGCAAACGCAAGGCGACTGTACAGCGCAAGTTGGAGAAAGAATAGAAGATGCGCCATGGGGATCTGAGTCCGTGGGAGAGGCATCTGGTGGTGGATCATGACCCTCCTCTTGGATGTCATGATGGGTCAGGAATCGGGATACATACGACTACGGACGGACTATGAGGCTGAGTGAGCACGACAGACAGCAGAGAGCTGGTGAGTTAAATGAAAAGAAATAGATCGTTACATAAAGCAATCACTGTTGGTCAAAAAGAATACAGAAATCACAGATTGGCCAGGCCACAATTGCACCGTATAGCAAAATGAACTGATCTGCATGCAATTTCAGGGTCAGTTTGACTCTGAATAATTACCCATAATGTATGTAAAAAAAAAATTGTTCTTTTTCACAACACTTGAGACTTACCTTTTGATTGACATTCCTATTTTACCGATGCATCACACCAGAGGGATCAGCTCCAAGGCAGCACGTCTGGGGCTGTTTCCAGTGAATAATACCTACAAAACAAACACACAAGGGATAAAGAATTAGGGAGAGGGGTAGAGGGAGCGGGGGTAGGGAGGGAGAGAGAATGAGGGGGAGAGAACGAACCTTTATCCATCTGCTTGTTAACTAAGTATTGTACTTTTGTCTTTAACAACGGTAGTCCGTAATGTGGCATGATGCATCCTGTGGGAATGGGAAGAAGAGTACCATCACCCGCTGTCAGTCCTCCTGCACGAGTGCACGTAAGTAATGTATGCGCGCTGCACAATCACACTGCAGTGCAGGAAGAAAGAACACAATCCTAAATCAATTGCACAGATGTTACAGAATAAGAATTATAAACTTTGCTTGTTTCCTGTCTCCTATTACAGTTACATAGTTACATAGTTACATAGTTATATAGGCTGAAAAAAGATATGCGTCCATCGGGTTCAGCCTCTCCCATAACCTACTGCTGTTGATCCAAAAGAAGGCAAAAAACCCAGTCTGAAATGCTTGCCAATATGCAACATACTGGGAAAAAATTCCTTCTTGACCCCAGAATGGCAGTCAGATTTCTCCTTGGATCAAGAAGCTTTTACCCACATATTAAATATTATAACCCTTAATATTCTGTGTCTGCAGGAAGTCATCTAGTCGTTTTTTAAAAGTCTGTACAGACTCTGACCCAACCACCTCAACAGGCAGAGAATTCCACAGCTTTATTGTTCTCACCGTAAAATAACCCTTCCTATGCTTTAAGCTAAATTTTCTTTCTTCCAGTCTAAATGGATGACCCCTTGTCCTATGTATAGTCCTGTTTATGAATAGGTTATCAGACAATGGTTGATAATGGCCCCGTATATATTTATATAAGGTTATCAGATCCCCTCTAAGGCGCCATTTCTCTAAACTAAACAGGTTTAAGCTTGTTAATCTTGCCTCATAACTTAACCCTTCCATTCCCCTAATTAATTTAGTTGCCCGTCTCTGCACTTTTTCTAACGCTATAATATCTTTTTTTAAGACCGGTGCCCAAAATTGCACGGCATATTCAAGGTGCGGCCTGACCATTGATTTATACAGAGGCAAAATTATGTTTTCATCCCGTGAGTGAACTCCCCTTTTAATGCATGCCAATACTTTGCTTGCCTTGGCGGCTGCTGTTTGACATTGCACATTGTTACTTAGTTTGATGTCTATGATTATTCCCAAATCCTTCTCCTGCTTGGATTTCCCTAACTCCGTACCATTTAGGGTATAAATTACTTGTGTTAAAACCAGCCATGTCCATGTCCAGTTGAACAGCCATGTCCATGTCCAATCCACCAGGATAGAGGATACTACCTTGGAGAGGCTGGTTTTAATTTTCAGACACAACGGCTTGGGCAGGAGATCAGGAAGCAGACCCAGACTGTGAACCGGCTTGCGTCTGCGTCCATAAATACCTTGTAATACAGTAGTGCACTGTTTATATTTTAATTATTTATTTTTAATTATCTATATTTGTAAAAGTCCCTGGAAGACATACTTGAAAACAAGAAAAAAAAATGTATCCTTTACGCTAAAATAGTTACTAGAAAAAAATTATTATTTTAAAAAAAATATATTAAATTAATTCATTATGATTAAATTATTTATATCTTGTAAATATAATATATTATTATTGTCTATTTATTGTAAATATATTAAATCCAAATTAAATTATTGATTGTAAATATATTATAGTCTATTTATTGTCAATTTAACTCATCTAAAATTTCTTACCATATGCAGTCTGTCTGCAGTGCAAAGCTCTCATAACTATCTTCCATCTTTTTCACCCATTTCAAGGTAAAAAAAATTCAAAACTGTGAAAGGAAGAGGTATTTCCAGATTAATATATAATATAAAGCAGAAATAATTATTTAGAATTAGGGTTTCGGCATAATGTAAATAATAAATAAATATGTTGAGCCACTCACCTGGGTGGGTGCCTGCCTAAGGGTGAAGGTTTCATAAGCTGAGTGGTGTTTCTGGTGTTGGCCTACTCTTCATCAAATACAAAGTTTACAAACTTTTAAAAATCTTAATCTATCTATCTTTAAAAAAAATAAAAAATAAAAAATGGGATTTATGACCTTCTACTAACTAAACTTGTGTGCTTGCATTTCTAGATTGAATCAAAACCTAGGGCCGGGTATCCCAGCTTCGGCAAGTTAACCTTCAGAAATGTCATTTGCTCTAACAGCTGGGGTGATAATTGGGAGTGCTGAGGGCACAGAATATTCCCCGTAATGGAGAAAATCCGCTCACTTTGTACAGTGGTTGGTGGACAAGAAAGGAGCTCCATGGCTACCTCTGCAAACGTAGGCCACACACCTCTCTTGTTCTCCCAAAACTGAAAAGGGTCTGTATTGGGTTCCAAAGGAGACTCAGCAAGGTATGCATAACAAATGTCTTAGCATTTTCAATTGGCCGTTCTTTGTTAGGTCTGACTCTGTATCCTGACCCATAACTCGTGTACATTTTTGTAAAAAATACAGGTCTGGGAAGGCTGCTCTGAGCAGCAGCACTAGACCTCCTCCTCTCACATCTGGATGTGTCACTGTCATCATCCTTAATGACAGACTCCTCCAACATCTCCTCCTCTGTCTCCTCCTCTTCCCTCTGGAACTGTGCATGGTTTTTACGCTCCCTGTCCCGTATCTTATCTATGAGTGTTTGCTGACAAAATGAAAGGGAATCGTCACGAAGTGCAGACTTTCCTTTAAAAGTAGGGTTGCAAATTGTGGCCAGTATATACTCAGGACAAGGGGCAATGTGCTGTCTTATTCGGTACTCCAGCTGTTCATTAAGTCTGGTCAGAAGGACAGTGACATCGGCATGTGGAGGTTTACCGCCAGGCAACTCTTCTCTGTTGGACAGAAAGTCATCCATAGAGTCACGGAGTTGGTAGAATACGGGTATGATTTCAGACAAGCTAGCACTTGCTCGGCTCAAGTGTTCTGTAGCTAATCGGAAAGACTTCAGGACTTCCACTGCCTGTTCCATCACGGCCCAGTCATCCCTGCCTAGTGGGCTGCTAATGCCAATGGAATGTTTGTACGCCATGCGTGGATTGCTTTTTGCTGTTCGAGAATCCTTTCCAGCATGTCTAATGTGGAGTTCCACCTTGTTGCCACATCTTGTTTTAACCGGTGTTCTGGGAGTCCTGCCCTTTTCTGCTCCTGCCTAAGGAGCTGGCTAGCTCTTGCGCTGTGGTGGAAATGACCAGCAATTTTTCTGCACGATTCAACAAGTGACCCTAACCTTCCTCCACTAATGCTCTCATCGAGTGCCTTCGTCACCACTAGATGCAGGATGTGAGCTGCGCACGGCACACCCACAAATATTCCATCCCGGAGAGCCCTTATCATGTTGCTTCCACCATTGGTTACTACAAAACCCATTTGAGCTTGTGTACCAGACTGCTCCCCTAGCCACTGTGCCATCATGTTCTTCAGTGCATGTAAGATGTTCTCTGCGGTGTGCTGCTGATCCATAACCTCAGCGTGGAGGAGGAAGGAATGTAACGCTGTCTTCTTTTCTGCATCATCGGCACAAGGCCCAGCACTTTTTTTTTTGCCCCTGAACTTGTTGATGCTGGCTGCTTTTGCTCGGGCACATTGGGCTGCGACTGCCACCAATGTCCAGTCAAGGACAGAAAGGCATGCTGGCTATTTGGAGCAGTCCATAGATCTGTGGTAAAGTGCACTGATCGTCCAGCAGCCTTTCCCAGCTCCTCCTTCAAAACTCCAACGCAGGGCCGGTACATAGCTGGCACTACAGATCGACTAAATGTAGTGCATGAAGGCACTTTATATTGGGGGGAGAGAGCCTGCATGAGGCGCTTGAAAGAATCACCGCCTATCAAATTAAAAGAAGCACCCCCAACCGTTATTAACTCTGCAATGAGTCTGGTGATTTTTCGGTTCTGCTGCTTCGATATTCCCCTGGGCTGAAACCCACCAAATTGCTCCATAGTGGTCTGTGTGGAGGATGGCTGTTTGCTCAGACTTTTACTAGCTGCTGCAGAAGTGGGGGTGTGTGTGGCACTGGTGGTGGGAGTAGATTCCCTAGTAGTGCTAGCACTGCTAGGTGGCAGTGCCGGTAGAGGAGAACTTTTTTCTATTTCTAAAGCTAGCAGCACTGCCTTGTGGTGGGTTTTCATGTGTGAGTTCATGCCAGTGGTAGTGAGTTTGTTTGTCTGCTGACCACGGCTGACCCATGTTCCGCACAAATTACATTTGGCTGTACGTTTATCCGCACTTTCAGTAAAATACTGCCACGCTTTCGACCGACGGCGGCCACTTGTTGTTGCTGATGAAGGTTCTTGTTTAGAGCAGCATTCTTCATCCAATTCCACACGCTGAACCTGGCCTGTGCATTCTGATGTAATAGTAGCAGTACTTTCAGTTTCTCCTTGTTGTTGTAACCCATGTTTATTGTTTTTAAACATTTTTGGGATAGTGGGGTGAGGGGCTCCTACTACTGGTGTGGTGGAGGTACTAGTGGCACTGGTGACGGGAGCACAAATTTTGATATTGGTACTAATAATTTCTACTTGGGAGGACACAGAGACAGGTGACACTGGTGATGCCGACGAGTTTTCACAGGTAAACAAAATTGGGAACGATCATGTGTACTATGGTCTGGGATAGGAACCTTGAAAAGGAGTATAAGGCTGTAAATCTTCTGCTCTTGTAGATCCAAATTTAAATGAGATTTTCTATTATAGTCTTTGTGTGAAGATAAAAATTTATCATCACCAGTGGGAGATGTTGAGTCCTGTCGCTGAATTCCTTCTCCCTGAAGGCTACTAAGATATAAGGAATGGGATAGAAAACCACCAGTATCTCTCTCTTGGGTTCTTCTATCAAGTTCAGCAACAGCGGTGGTGGTGGTGGTGGCACTTTGTGATAGAGCTAAAGCAATTCCCTCCTGATACTGCAGAAGCTCAGTCTTGGGCTGCTTAAATGAATGATGACTTTTAAAAACCTTCCCACATACCTTCGTGCCTCTACTAGAATAAAACATCTCTGGTACTAGCACATTTTTTGACTCAGTAGAAGTAGCACTAGCTGCCCCAGCCAGGGTACTTGTTGTGCTTCTACAAGTGGCGCTGGTTATTGTGCACGTTGTTTTTGGAGGAAGTGGAACTAGCTCCTCAAACTGCTGACACAGAATTGATGACTTAGTTCTTGACTCAGATAAATACGTCTTACTCTTAAGCTCAGCCGCCTTGCCAGTAAAGGATGATGATGATGATGATGATGATGTTGTCCTTACTTGTTTGCTGGGTGGGACTGGGTTTCTCTTTCTCTGACTAGTACTACTAGTAGTTGTACTACTGTCGTCTGACTCTGTTCTGGTTGATTTGGATTTCCCTCGGGTTTTAATAATTGGCAGATCTTGAGAAACAGTGACAGCAGGACGACTTTCAAGCTGTTTATTTTTTTTAATGCCCTTTGAAACAGTCCTGCTGCGAGTAGTAGTAGATGGGGCCGTCCTTTGAATGATGGTGCTTGGTGTGTCACCAGTGACACTGCTTGTCGAGTCCATGATGTTATGTTCTCTAAACAAATAAAAAATAAAACCATAAATAAAATATTTTGTAACTGAATTTTTAACTAAAAATATATATTTATTTATAAAGGATTTTTTACCAGGAAGGATACATTGAGATTTCTCTCGTTTTCAAGTATGTCCTGGGTTCAAGAACATTGATTGATTACAGCAGAAATACAAAATAATTAGTAAAATGCAAGATATTAACACAAGACCAAATATACAGATTATCATAAAAATAAATATGTAGGAAATAAAGTCATTATGTTACATGTTTACTTTACAGGTGCATTTCGTATTGAGGTATGTTAATAGGGAAGTCTAAGGGACTTTAGACTGGGGGAAGATTTGATGGTGTCTGTCTGGGAGGTTATTTCGTATTTGCGGTGCTCTGTAGTGAAATTAGGATCGAGCCACTTTCTTTTTGTATTGTGGTATAGCAAGTAACCAGGTCCTGGATCTGAGGTTATTATAGGATGAGGGAACTGCCGGGGGAAATATACAGTTGCGTTAAAAATTATTCAAATTCAAACCCCAATGCTGTAAAGGGTTTTAGGGAATTTAGTGTACATTTGTAATTGTATTTAGAATGAAATCCTACAAGGACTTTTTAAAGAACCATATGCAACTAAAATGACATCAATTGGTTTTGTAATACACTACAGTAGTATATGTTCCTTTTTTGAATCTTCATTGACACAATTATTCAACCCCTTAAAGACTACCACTCTGAAGAACAGAGGTTCATTCAGTGTTTTCAATCAGGTATTGTAAACACCTGTGGATGTCACGGAGCAGCAATAAAGCATAATAAGAACCAATTAGGCAGCTTTAAAATGACTGTGATACTCAGCTCCTTCTAGACATTTACTGGTGTGACTACAAACATGGCGAAGTCAAGAGAATGGTCCAGGAAGACAAGAGAAGAGGTGATTACTCTTCACAGGAAGGGCAATGGCTATAAGAAGATTGCAAAGATGTTAAACATACAAAGAGACACCATAGGAAGCATCATTCGCAAATTTAAGGCAAAGGGCAGTGTTGAAATGCTACCTGGTCGTGGCAGAAAGAAGATGCTGACTTCGACTGCTGTGCGCTACCTGAAGCGTAGAGTGGAGAAAAGTCCCCGTGTGACTGCTGAGGAACTGAGAAAAGATTTGTCAGATGTGGGTACTAAAGTTTCAGCTCAGCCAATACAGTGCACACTGCGTAATGAAGGCCTCCATCCATGCCAGAACTCCCAGGCGTACCCCCTTGCTGTCTCCAAAGAATAAGAAGAGTCGACTGCAGTATGCCAAAAGTCATGTGGACAAACCACAGAAGTTTTGGGATAGTGTTCTGTGGACTGGTGAAACAAAATTAGAACTGTTTGGGCCCATGGATCAACACTATGTTTGGAGGAGGAAGAACAAGGCCTATGAAGAAAAGAACACCTTGCCTACTGTGAAGCATGGCGGGGGGTCAATCATGCTTTGGGGCTGTTTTGCTTCTGCAGGTACAGGGAAGCTTCAGCGTGTGCAAGGTACCATGAATTCTCTTCAGTACCAGGAGATATTGGATGACACAATGTGTCAATGTGATGCAGTCCATCACAAACCTGAGGCTTGGGAGACGTTGGACCTTTCAACAGGACAATGATCCCAAGCATACCTCCAAGTCCACTAGAGCATGGTTGCAGATTAAAGGCTGGAACATTTTGGAGTGGCCATCGCAGTCACCTGACTTAAATCCGATTGAGAACCGCTGGTGGGACTTAAAGAAAGCAGTTGCAGTGCGCAAGCCTAAGAATGTGTCTGAACTGGAGGCTCTTGCCCATGACGAATGGGCGAAGATACCCGTAGATCACTGCAAGACACTTGTGTCAAGCTATGCTTCACGTTTAAAAGCTGTTATAACTGTAAAAGGATGTTGTACTAAGTACTAAGATTGAATGTCACTTGGGGGTTGAATAAAACTGATAATGATGTGAGCACAGAAAAGACATTTGTGGTTATTTCATTATAAATGTTATGTTATATTTGTCTGACCTACACGTGCCTCTTTGATTTAATTGTAAGCAAGATGACTGAATGATCAAAATCAATGTCAAACTGGCCAAAACACTCAATTTCAGTGGGGGTTGAATAATTTTGAACACAACTGTATAGGTCCAAAAACAAAAACAACCACTAATGGGCCACAGTGCGGTGGCCATCTGTAATAAGTATGGAGGGGGCACAATGGATCCCCCAATTCACTGCAGGGTCCAACCAAGTGGATTTTCAAAAAGGTTATTTAGGAGTTAAGAATTAAATTATTTAGCACAATAATGTACACGTGGGTGCTGCATTGTAGTGAGTGTTTTTTTATGGGTGTGGCCCCCTGTGGGTGCAAAAACAAGGGGGCCCCATGACCTCATTTTGCCCGGGGGCCACATTAGTTGTCCGCCACTGGGCCCCCTGCATGGAAGATAAAAAAAAATGAGATGCTGGACATGGACACACGGAGCAGCCAGTGAGTGAGAGAGAGGGGAGCACTGACAGTCAGGCAATCAGACATAATAAAGATAAGAATATCAGTCTCAAGTCTAGTCTACTCACTCAGTCTCTCTCCTCTCCAGTGCACCAGTCCAGCCAGCAGCACCAGCACTAGTCAAAAGGCAAAGCTAAATGAATAATCATGAATAAAAAAAATACACAAGTATGAAATATATTTGTAAATAAATGTTGCCAGGATAAATTAAGAACAGAAGAGATATTATTATTACAAGTATTTCTTTGTATTATTACTTTGAGTGGTTACAGTTGTTACAGAAACAGAAATACAATGTTCTTGAACCCAGGAGTACATACTTGAAAACGAGAGAAATCACAATGTATCCTTCCTGGTAAAAATAAAAATCCTTTGCAAATAAATAAATAAGTAGTTTACTAAACTTTACTTACACTCTCACAAGTCAGTCAGTCCAATAAGAGTCTCTGCACTCCCACTCCAGTCACACTCACTGCAAATGCAAAGCAAAACGTTGTGTTTCTCTCCTCTCCACTGTCTCACTCTCCAGAGTCCAGACTCGTTCAGTGCTGTCTTCTCTCATTCAGTCGGAGAAGAACAAAAGCAATATGGCACACCCAAGAGGAATGGAAGTGTAATATACCCTGCACTGCCTGCAGTCAACAGGAAGTGACAGTGTGTGTCTGTGCCATCCTTCAATGGAAATTGCAGAAAAGGAAGCAGCTGATTGGACTATGCACGCAGTAATCCAACCCCCAAAGATGATTCTAGAGCATAGAATCACCAAAAAACACAACCAAAACAGTTGATTGAAGACTATGGGGTATAACTTTCCCAGTCCACTCCTTGTCCTTGTGACAAAAACAAACATTTCAATTAATGATTAAAAAATCCTAAACAAATATAAAACTAAAGAGACTCTTTACTGTAGAACTACGGATTCATATGCTGCATTAATATACTGTAGACTACAGGTGCCACCTGCCTGGCCTGCCAGTGTGTGGATTCTATTTTTATGCTGCATTTATTATACTGCAGAGAGAGGCGCTTCCCCGCAGTGTGCCGATTCATATGCTGCATTAACCACTTTGCTGCTAGGGACATGCTCAGCGCCTCATGCATGCCAATTGCCAACTTGCCAAGTGCTCCTCCTGTGCTATGGATGCGCTGTGAGCGGTGAGCGAGCGCGAGCGCGTCCCTAGCACAGGAGGCAGGTAGCAATCATCATCAACCGGGTTTCCGGCCAATTGCTGTGCCCCCAGGTGGTGGCCGGATCCAGGCTTATTATTCAGCACATAAAGGCGTCAGGTCACTCACAATCCTCTCCCAGAGCTGGCTGACATCTTGGATGTCGGCCAAGCTTCCGGGATCTACCACTGGTGACGAGTCGACTGGCGTCGTCGTGTATAGTGCAATGACGTCAGCTCTGCAGTTAAGCCCTAACTGCGACTAATGGTGGAGATAGGGGTTTCCAATGAACCCCCCCCTATCTCACGTCCACAGCAGCTATCGGTTAATGTGTTAATGTTTGGTATCGCTGCATTGACCAGAGCATGGCCTTTTTTCCAACGATAACAAACATTGTCAATGTTAAATAAAAAAAAATATTATAAAAATATAATAAAAAATATAAATATTTTTTTGTGTGTTGTTTTTATTAAAGCAGTAATATTGTTGCCATTTCAATTATATAATGTGAACAATGATGCTGCACTAAGGATTTTTATATGGGGTGCGATTGTTAAAAATAGTGTAATTTATTTTTCAGCCAAAAAAATGTAACATTAACAACTAGTACTACTAGTCCACATTTCAATTTTTTTTAACAAGCGTAACTCATATAAAATATATTTATAACCGCAAACGCTCGCATGTTAAATGTGAAAAAAGCACTTTATTCAGTGTTTATTTACCTTTACACCTTGTAAATTATTTATGAAAACTCCAATTTTATTGAATCTTTTTTAATAATATAATACACAGGCAGGACATGACGCATACATATATATTTATTCTTATTCATATAATAATGATATATTATGAAAATCTGCCGAGTCAGATGGAAAGAAGAACGATATATAACATGTCTGGGACTGGGTCATATAATAAAATGAAGTTCAAAACACGTTTAAACATGATGAGCGAAACCGTTAAAAAAAAATAGCTCTGCAGCACAGCACACAAGGCGTGAACCGTGAAGCCGTGAAATGCCTCAGGAGTGAAAGGATTAATTTCTTTTTGTCTTTTTTAATCATTTTATTTGTTGTTTTTTTTTAGTTTCAGTGTTTTTTTTTATCAACAACGTCAACTATTAGTATTTTTAACTTTTAAAACATTTTGTTTTAAAGTCAGACGGTCAGTTTTCGGTTTCTTAAATCGTTTTGTTTACTTTTTTAATGTTCCATTCATTTAATACCATTTATTTAAGATGATTAAATAAATTTGTGAAATGCATATCAAATTATCGTATCACATCTATAGAATTGTCGTATCGTATCGCCAGCAGAATTATCAAGTAGAAAAAGGTCAAAATCCGAACGAACCGAATCGAAACGAAAAAACGGTGCTGCAGTGCACATCACAAGCCTACTTCACACGAAAATTCCGAAAGCATGAACAAAAAAGGCCATACAAAAAACGAGCAGACCCGAAATCTCGAAAATAACCGATATCCCGAGGAAAAGTCGATACGAAAAACGAATCAAACCGAACCGAATCGGAAATCGGCCGAAACGAGCCGAAACGAAACTTTGAAAAATCTGAACGAACCGAACTGAAAAAAAACCAGTGCACAAGTCTACTTTAGAGCGTCCTCAAGTTTTTTCATCCTGTGCTCCCTCTGTGCAGGCAGGATGAGCTCTGCAGCTTTACACTTATATCGTGGATCAAGAAGGCTTGCCAACCAGTATTGATCCCTCTCCTTGATAGCACAAATCCTGGTGTCCTTTACCAAGATTTGCAGGATAAGGGAGCCCATGCAGCATAGGTTGGAGGTGGCATTCGCTTCCGAGTCTTCCTGGTCAATGAGAAGGATGACCCCATCGTGCACTTCCTCCTCCCAGCTACGTACTAGTCCTTGTGTTTCTGAGCACACAAAACCCTCCCTTGAGGAATCCCCACCTTCAATGCCCCCACTACTTAAATATTCCTCCTCCTTCACATCCTCCTCCTGTCTGATCTGAGGAGGACCTGCTGGAATGCTGTCTGTGGAAAGACTGGGGCCTTCAGAGCTAGGGAAGGCCTCCTCTTCCTCCTGCTGCTCTTCCTCTAGAGCCACATCTATAATTCCCCACAGAGTGTGCTCTAGCAGGAACACTAAAGGAATTGTGTCACTGATGCAGGCACTGTCCCTGCTCACCATCCTCGTTGCCTCCTCAAATGGTGACAGTACAGTGCATGCATCCTTGATCATCAGCCACTGCGGGGGGGAAACCAAGTTGACCTGAACCTGTCCTTGTGCCATACTCACACAGGTACTCATTGATGGCCCTCTGCTGCTTGTGCAGACGCTGCAGCATTGCTAATGTCGAGTTCCACCTGGTGGGCATGTTACAGATCAGACGGTTTGTGGGAAGGTGGAATTCTCTTAGAATTTCTGCCAGGCGAACACTTGCTGGGAATGACCGTCTGAAGCGGCTGCAGACTTTTCTGGCCTGGCTGAGAAGCTCTGCCAGCCCTGGGTACCTGGTTATGAAACGCTGTACCACCAGATTTAGGACGTGTGCTAGGCATGGTACATGCGTCAACTTACCCAGGCGTAGGGCAGAGAGAAGGTTGCTGCCATTATCACAGATGACCATTTCCAGCTGAAGCTGGCGTGGTGTTAACCACCTCCACACCTGCCCCTGCAGAGCTGACAGAATTTCTGGCCCGGTGTGGCTTCTGTCCCCTAAACAAACCAGCTCAAGCACAGTACGGCATCTTTTTGCTTGAGCCATTGCGTAGCCCCTGTCAGGCGTCGGTTTAACTGCCACTTCGCCAGAGACAGAGAAGGAGGAGGAGGAGGAAGAGGGAGAGTTGGTGGTGGAGCAGACAGACCTCATACAAGCAGCTTTCTGGAGGCGTGGTGGATGAACAAGCTCCAGCACAGTGCCCCGTCTAGGATCCCTCCCAGCTGCTATCAGAGTTACCCAGTGTGCCGTGAAGGAAATGTAACGGCCCTGTCCATGCTTGCTGGACCACGGGTCTAAAGTCACATGCACCTTGCTGCTGACTGCCTTTCCCAATGACTCGATAACATTGTCTTCCATGTGCTGGTATAGTGCTGGAATGGCCTTCCGTGAAAAGTAATGGCATTTTGGAACCTGCCACTGTGGTACAGCACATTCAGCAAATTCACGGAAGGAAGCAGAGTCCACCAGCTGGAAAGGCAGCAGCTGTAATGCGAGTAATTTTGCTAAGCTGGCATTTAGAGGCTGTGCTTGGGGATGGTTGGGACTATATTTTTTCATACACTGCAGCAGCTGAGGCAACATAATCTGACTGTGTAAATCTTCAGCTGATGGGATGCTGTCACATTGTGAGGAAGGACCTGGTACATCCATTACTGTAGCATCATCCCTGTCAGTGGAAGTTGGAGTCAATGACATGGCAGGACATATAGTGGGGGTAGAGACAGGTGAGGAGGACCTACGCAAAGTTTTGCACCAACGGGATGCGTGGCAGGTGGTCATATGTCGCTTCAAGCACATGGTACTCAAGCGTCCGGTGTCTTTCCCACGCTTGAGCCTCATCTGACATAAATTACAAATAGCAACGGTGCGGTCTGCTGCACATTTCTTAAAGAACTCACAGACAGCAGAGTTCCTGGATGTGTACTTTGAGACAACAGTGCTCTGCACCTGAGCAGCTCTGACATCTGATGCCTTGGACTGGCTAGTGCTACGGTTGGTCACAGAGGACGTTGTGCCTCGTGTTTGTTGTGCCTCCTCCCCCTCCTCACTTGACTCCTCTGTTCGATCAGGCACCCAGGTGGAGTCAGTGACCTTATCATCATTGTCATCACCCCCTATCTCCTTGTCACTGGAGCCAACTTGGCAGTATGCTGCAGCTGCTGGGGCAACATGAGTGCCAGTTATTTGTGTGTAACTGGCACCCCCTTCCTCTAGGTTCCTTATACTCCCTTCCTCAAACTCAGAGATTGAATCAGAGAACTGTAGTTGCTGCGCATCCTCAAGCAGCATGTCACTGTCATTGTAGTCAAACAATTCAGCTGACTCCTCCGTGTGTGATAGTGAGGCTACGGCAGGAGTAGCTGTGGACATGGAGGCTGCATTAGATGCTTTGGCAGCTGAGGTGGACTGTAAACCACTACAAGCCTGGCTGGCAGAGAACTCGAAGGATGAGGATGGCCTGGTTAGCCAATCCAACAAATCCTCTGTATGTTGCTGCTGCTTAAGATGGCCAGCAGCAGTTAGAAGGACAAGCGTGCCCCTGCAGAGGATGCACCATGTCCACACGACCAGAGGCACAGCCTCCCGACACAGAGGCTGCTTGCCCTCTTATCTGTGTCTGGGAGCGTCTGCCTGTCCTTTTTGGTCTTTCTGACATGGTGAGTGATATATAGATTAAAGATATACAGAACTCTGATTCAACTCTGTTATAAAAATTGGAGATATGCTGCAGAACTCTGATTCAACTCTAGTATAAAGATTAAAGATTTCCAGAACTCTTTTATAACTCAGTGAGACACCCTGATAGCTGGCAGCCAGTGACAAGACACAGATTACAATTTGCAGAAATCTGCTAGAAGTATGTGGGACCCCCTGATAGCTGGCAGTGAAAAGACACAGATTAGAATTCCCAGAAACCTCCTATAAGTCATTGAGACCCCCTGATGTGTGGCAGTGAGAACACAAAGATTATAGCAATTCCCAGATATTTTGTAGAAATGAGACCCCCAAAATACTTGTTGGCAGTGAGAACACACAGATTACCTCAATTCCCAGATATTTTGTGGAAATGATTGACCCCCAAAACTGCTGGTGGCAGTAAGAACACAAAGATTGCTACAATTCCCAGATATTTTGTAGAAATGAGACCCCAAAATACTTGTTGGCAGCGAGAACACACAGATTAGAACTATTCCCAGATATTTTGTAGAAATTACCGACCCCCCAAATAGTTGCTGGGAGTGAGAACACACAGATTACCTCAATTCCCAGATATTTAGTAGAAATTACTGACCCCCAAAATAGTTGCTGGGAGTGAGAACACACAGATTACCACAATTCCCAGATATTTAGTAGAAATTACTGACCCCCCGAAATAGTTGCTGGGAGTGAGAACACACAGATTACCACAATTCCCAGATATTTTGTATAAATTACTGACCCCCAAAATAGTTGCTGGGAGAACACACAGATTACCACAATTCCCAGATATTTTGTAGAAATTTCTAACACCCAAAATACTTGGTGGCAGTGAGAACACAAAGATTAGAACAATTCCCAGATATTTTGTAGAAATTACTGACCCCCAAAATAGTTGCTGGGAGAACACACAGATTACCACATTTCCCAGATATTTTGTAGAAATTACTGACCCCCCTAAATACTTGGTGGCAGTGAGAACACACAGATTACCACAATTCCCAGATATTTTGTAGAAATGAGACCCCCCCAGTAGCCGGTGGCAGACTGGCAGTGAGAACACACACTAACACAACAACGATCTGCTCTCAAACACGTGCTGAAGCACTGTGTGAAGCCTTATATAGTGTGCTGCGGGACTTAGCTCTGTGAGCCCATGATTGGGCAAAATTTGCCCAATCAGGACTCTGAGCCGTGATTGGCATAGTCTTGAACCTGTCTTGCACCTGACCTGTGGTCAGGTGCAAGGCTGTAGCCAATTACAAGCTTCAGGCCAGTGGAAAAGTGCATTGTGGTCCATTTTGGTGCATTGTGGGCGAACATGCGGAGAACACGCGGAAATGTTCGTAGTTCCGAAACATGCGAACAGGCGATGTTCGAATCGAACTCCGAACCGATCGAACCGAACAGCTCATCCCTACTCAGTACCAGATTATGCCTTCCCATGAATCTAGTACATCAGGATACAGTGGCCTTAAATCTGTTGCTGTGATCTGGATTAGATTTGGCCCACTGAAGTGCAAACAAACGTATTTTATTTTGTGTCACTACATAACCGTTTTGGCGATGCTCATTCACCATGTCTGCTACTTGTTTTTCGAGTTCTGGCCAATGTGGGGTGCCTCTTCTTAATGCACACTTACCCCTTGGCATATTCTTTAATGCTTTTTCATTTGCTTTCCAGTCCCGAACCATCTTTTCTGTTACTCCATATTGTCTTGCAGCAGCGCAGTTATTATGTTCCATGGCATAGTTTACAACTTTAAGTTTGAAACTCGCTTCATATTTCTTTCTTCTTGCTGGTGGAGCCATGATGGGGTTTTGACTGTTGGACATTTGTATACTGTACTGTGTGTACTGGTGCTATACTGTAGGAACAGGTACAGATACTGGTGCTGTACTGTATGTGGTACCTAGTATGCAACAACCAGCCAATCACGGCAAGCGATGTACCTTACCAGCGATTGGCTGGTTGTTGTATACAAAGCCTGCTTGGATCATCTCTCCCTGCCTGCCCAGCTGTCTCCAAGAGCGGTATCGCAAACACGCCTCTTTCACTCGTCTGGCCCGCCAATGTATCCTATTACCGTACCTCCTTCTCTGCTTCTCAGTTCTCGCTTCTGAGTACTGCAGTGAAGCGTTGCAGGCACGCATGTGCGAGATCTGAGAGGCGGAGTAGGAGGTACGGTTATTGGATACAAGGGCGGGCCAGATGGGTGAAAGAGGCGTGGTTTTCTGGGCACAGCGCCACTCGATCTCTTTTTTTCATACCCGGGTGTCCCGGATGCCTGCAGCTTCCTCCACCTATCACTCACACCTTCTGCCTACCTTGCTGCTTTCATACGGTCGCCGCATACGGCGGAGATGCGGCCACGGCTGTTTTTGAGCTCCCCCCACCATATGTGGCGACCACAGATTCTCCAGTCCGGCTTAGCACCCGCCCTATAAGACGACACCCGGCGTATAAGACGACCCCCGACTTTTGAGAAGATTTTCCTGGGTTAAAAAGTATTTTTATACGCCGGAAAATACGGTATATAAGCACCACACTTTATTCCTGCATGTGTGTTGCACTAGAGCACGGTCACTTTATTTGTGATATCTGATACATGTGTTTTAATACACAAATTGCGCCGTAGAGTCTGTTCCTTTCTGTTCAAATAGAGGGAATAAGACTAAAATATTTTCTTAAACACCGGATATTTCTAATAGTCATGTTTAAATCTGTATTATGCTGGTACAAAAAAAAATTGTCCATTTTAGTAGCCAGGGCATTTTTGAATACCGGCTCCAGTCAAATTCTTTCAACTTAGGCTAAAGTCAGACGAAAGCAGTTTTAACGTGCGTTTAGCCGCACGAAATCACGGCCGTGCTAGCAGCAAATGACGCCCAATGCCGGGGAACATACGACAAACGGCCGCACGAAAGTTCGTCCGCGCAACGCAAGTGGCAAACGAACGCATTTTTTCTAGAACGTCAAACCGCTACTACTGACGTACAGAGTGCGCTGCGTCCGCATAGCGGCGTGTTTGCGTGATTGGGAGACGTCAGACGCTGCACACGTCCGGCCAACATAACGTCCAGACGCAAAAAGGGTTTTATTGATGATCCGTACAAAATCACGGACGAAAATGCGCATCGTATGACCGCTATCGCGTATTCCGTGAAAAAATACGTCCATTCGTTCGAACGCACTTTTTCACGGACAACGTGAAAAATGTGTTCGTCTGACCCTAGCCTTAATCAGCCAATATTTTGAAAAAAATATCATCCACAAGCAGCCAATATGTTTTTCGAAAAAATGGCCAATATAATTAAATAAAGCCCTAAATTGGCCAAAGCTGGGCCAATGCAAAGTGAAAAACTAGGTGGGTCAGGTATCCAGATAACAGGATAGTCATGGATAAAACTCAGTCAAAAAGCAAAAAGTACAGAATGCAACAGAACAGAATATGCTTAAGGGTCAGTAACCACAAAAGGCATTAATAACTAGAAAGTCCTAAGTATAAATAAGATCAGTGCTTGACATCATAGACTTGTATCAAAAGGGCGCTGTATCAAAAAAAGAGAGCAATAATTGGTAATTGGCAATTAGGCTTTATAAATGTGATTTATCCACAACCTACGTCATTCTGTGAATGAGAACATCACATTTTTATGCCAAGTGCCTCTGGACCCAGCTATCCTTACAGACGGCTATTTTAAGGAAGCATGACTGTCCTATATATACTAATGTAAAGCTGGTTGCAATTACACAAACCAAGTTACCACTCTCCAGAGGATATGCCATGTATTTTTGCCGGTGACTTTTTGTTCCTGCACATGTGAATAACAATTGACTGGGTGTCGCTCAATATTCACCAGCTCCCACTATACTTGTCCTTCTTATATTAAGAATATAATATATAGTGTGTGTAAATAAAAGAGAACATGCTGAACAAGTCAACCTGCAACTTGTGCTGCAGCTTGACTTGAAAGGTGTAACGGTGCGCTATGGCACGCACCTCAAATAGCGTATTTTGGATCCTTTTGGACAGATTTCTTTGACACGGAAAGCAATAAAGGCTGTAATACCTATTATCCCAAGCCAGGGAGGTATTACAAAATCCTGAATACCACTTCAGCGCCAAATGGTTTCGTGACCAAGAGGTCGCTGAGCGAAAACACATCAACTCTCTGTGAACTGATACAATGACTTAAGATGTGATCCCAGAAAAGCATGGTCAAGATATGTTTCAGATTGCTGATATCAATGGTCGTGATACATGAAGCACATAAAACAGAGGCAACACCTTATTTTTTGTTTTGAACCATACAGAGTAGGAACTTACTGAGTTCAGCAGCCTTCAGGGCAGGCCTACAGTCAATGACTGGATTCGGTATTATTAAAATCATACAGAGTAGGAACTCACTTAGTTCAGCAGCCTGTAGGGCAGGCCTACAATCAGAGATTGGATTCTGTATTTTCTCAGCTATACGGAATAGGAACTCACTGAGTTCAATAGTCTGCAGGGCAGGCCTACAATCAGAGATTGGATTCTGTATAGCGACTTGGAATACACAGATACTTGATGGATATATATTCAGCAGCCTGCAGTGCAGGGCAGGACTCTAATCATAAAACTTGTGGTTAATGCTGCAACCAGCAGGAACAAACAACAAACAACTGGATGCCTTGCGATTAAGTCTCAAACCAGGTTGTAACAAACAGAAAACTTGCAGCAAAACACGAACATGGAAACCAAACGGCTCAGGCAAAAGCACAATAGGGATAAGCAAGAGAAAAGTCAATTGGAATAGCCGGGTCACAACGATACAGGGTCCTCGTACAAAATTCAGGTCAGCAGCAGAGTATCAATTAGCAATAATGCAGACAACAGGCGATGCGGGAACTTTACTCCACGTCAGGGTGAGGAGCATATCCTCTCGCCCTGCTTTAAAGGCTGGTGGTTCCTCATCATAATGTCAAGCCCCACCCCCTCAGATGCCGATCTGCCAGCTCTAACTACTGGCAACTGGCCAGCCAGCGATGCCACCGGGTGCCCTGACCCCACAGGAAGCACCGCGGGGGCCGAGGACGTAACAAAAGGTAATCTAATGGCAATTCTGAATAGAGCAGTAATAGTTGACAGCTCACTATGTAAATATTTTGGCTTTTCGGAATTGCTCTCTAGAAGTTTTAAAAAAAAGAGATTTAACAAAAGATTACTATGATTTTCCTGGACCTTTAAGGTACAAATTTGGATGAATTATTCTACACACTGGATACTTCACATTCCAGGAGAAGCGTTCCCAAATTTTCCTGAAGAAAAAAGAAACATTTTTTGACAAAGGCATAACATGCTACTGGACATCAGCACTACTGCCTGTGATTTAATTTTCAAACAGGTTTATAATATCTTGAAATATTAAAAATAAATCTTAATCCTGTATATTTTTTAATAACTGAGCAAATATTATTTTAAAAAATGCATAAGGTCATATGTTTTCTATATCAAGCCTCATCTAATATTTATCCTTCTATTCACAACATTGCCAAAATCATTCTCTAGAGGAAGAAACAAGCTGTCTTGAGTTCTCACACAAATTTGTGTTATCTGCAAAAATTGAGTCACTGCATTCATCTACCATTTCAAGGTTAAATTTTCTAAATATTTATTTAATGTATGATTCATGAACTACTGTGTTTGCATCATAATTCTGCATTTTATCTTCTAGCTAATTTATATACAAAGAATGAGAAAGTTTAAATAGTACTTATTCTAGTACTGTTGTATTTTTCTGCAAAGTATTCGATCACGTTCCTACAAGACCCAGCTCTGTGTTTCCCATTTCTCATCAAAACAAGTACGTTTGCTTGACATAATCTATTAGAACAAAACACAAGGAAGGCTCAAACTGTTTCACTGACAAAGTCTAACCAATCAACCAAAAAAAGAAAGCAAAGTATTGAATAGTCTGCACGCACTCAAAACTAGTGGTTTAAAATGCGTTTTTTTTCTTGGAAATCACTTAATAATCAAGATAGTATGATAGCTTAGTATGATAGTATAGTAATCTGTCAGGGTTATCCAAAGAGATCCGAATTGCTTGAGAAAGGTAACCGAACGCTGAAAATCAGCGTTCGGTTACCTTTCCTGGCCATTCGGCTATCCAGAGAGCAGGCAATTCGCCAAATCCTGGCGAATTGCCTGAACATACGGTGCCTGTTCGGTGCCTGTTCGAGGGCAGTGAAATCCCCATGAAAATGCACTGCTTCGGCTATTTAGAGAACACAAACCAGCAGTGAAAGGTTCCCCTAATGCCCTGCCATTCGGTGGTTTCATGCGGCAAGTTTATTCAGGAGAATCCCATAGGCTTCAATGTCAAAAATATTTTTCTTAGGTCCCCAGTGTGGAGCTAGTTCTGCTGTTCCTCTGCTGTTGGTGCCATCTACTGGCCAAAAATAGGTTATTTACAGTAAGATATACGATGAGTATAAGCTCAAATATTTCTTACTTTAAAATTAATTTAAAATGATTGTACAAAGAAACACTGGTTTCTGACAATGTTTTTCCGGAAAATCACTTGGTAGCGAAGGTTTTAAACACCTATTAGGAGAGGTTTTTTTTGCAGATCGATGGAATTCACTAAGACCACGTCTGTGCTTTTTGGTGCTCTTCAGCAAAGTTCTCCAACTGTTTGAGACTTCTTCCGTACACTATAGTGACGTTCGTTAAATAGTGAATTCACCATACTGTCAATGAAATGGAATTGCTGAAGTGCACCGAATTGTGCTGAAGTGAAAAGCGCAGTGGTTAGTGAAAACCACAGTTGCAAATGCTTAGTGAAAAGACCCTTAAGTGAACTAGTGAAGTAAAGTCAAATTAAGGGAACCCAGGATACATCTAAATAAGGCTGGGGTAAGACTAGCGCATTTTTTACGTGCGTTTAGGCGCACTTAATCACGGCGTAGTAGCAGCAAATGACGCGCATTGATGGCCAATATACAAAGTGCGGCCGCACAAAAGTCCGGCCGCGCAACGCAAGTGGAAAATGAACGCATTTTTTTGAGAACGCAGAACCGCTAGTACTGATGTACAGAGTGCGCTGCGTCTGCTAGCGGCATGTGTGCGTGATTAGGAGACGTCAGACGCTGCTCATGTCCGGCCAACATAACGTCCAGACACCCAAAGTTTCCTGGTTTGGATCCGTAAAAAATCACGCACAAAAATGCGCATCGTATGACCGTTTTTGCGCATTCTGTGAAAAAATACGGCAATGCGTTCGGATGCACTTTTTGACGGTCGCTGCGAAAAATGCATTCGTCTGACCCTAGCCTAAATATATGTGCACCATATACAAGTATGAGAAAAGCAAATTGAGAGCATTTAGATTTTATTTGTAGGTGCTCACAGTCAAACTCCCTGCAAATAAATAAAATCAACCTTCAATGTGATGTGGGAAACATTTGTAGAAAACAAATCGGCAATTAGCTTAACTAATTAATATAATAATGTCATGTCATTATATAAATGCACAGGGAATATGCACAATTAAATTCCAGTAATTTAATATGTAGGGTTGATTCAAGAATATCTAAGTAATTCTATTAATTCAAGCCTTCATGGAAATCAGTTAATCAACTTCATAATATTGGCTGACATAATATAGTCACATACACAGTCTAACGCTTTTTTGGAAAGTAAATAATTAGAATAGTGCTCATAGCAATAATGGCCAACAGCGTTATAAAATATAACCAGCTATATAGAATACATTCAGAAATCACTCACATCCCTCAATTTTTCCCTTAATATTGTCTAAATACTTTTATCATCACACCACTACTATCAATATCCCATAATGACAAAGCAAAAACCCAACTTTTTACAACATTGAAAGTTATTCATAAGAAAAAACTAAAATACCACATTGACATACATATTCAAACCGTTAACGCACTACTTAATTGAAGAACCTTTCAAAATTACAGTTTCAAGTCTTTTGGGGTATGATGGGACAAGCTTTACAAAACTGGATCTAAGTAGTTCCTGTCATTTGGTTCTGTAGTTTCCCTCAAGCTCTGTCAGAATGGTTGTGGACCATCAATGAATACCCATTTCCAGGTCTCTTCAGAAATGTTTAATTGGGGTCAAGTCTGGACTCTTGCTCTTCCATTCAATGACATTCACATAATTGTCTCTAAATCACTCTTTCATTGTCTTGGCTGTGTGCATAGTAGGGATGTGCACATGCTTTTTTTTTGTTTCGGCACGTTAGGTTTTTCAAAAATGTTGTTTCGGATCGTTTCGGCCCATTTTCGTTTCGGCTCATTTCATTTTGGCTCGGTGTTTTGAATCGATTTTTTTTCGGGAATTCCTCAAATCTTTTCGATCGTCTGTTCTCTTCACTTCAAAGGGTCGATCCTTAGATTTTCGTCTTGACTTTAGACGTATGGTATTTTGGATGCTCCGATATTTCCGTCGATACAGTAATCCTGCTGATTCGTTCCTTCAGACGTATCGTTTTTTATGAAAGATCCTTTTTTTCTTATTAATAAATGTTAAAACAAATCCCCCTTTTTAAGTGTTTATTTCTAAAAGTGTTTATTTTCAATTACAGCAAACAGCCATTTCTTTTAGGATTATTTTTGCATTTTCCGGGAATTTTTGGTTTAATATTTAGGGTTCTTCCTAACTTATTTAAAATGTATAACAAGGTCTGTTTTTTTCTTTGCTCACATACAGCTCACATACAGCTGGATTATCTTCTCACAGTCTAATATGTGTTTCACCATCAGCAACTGTCCATGGTTCTGATCTGAGTCAGAACCATGGACAGTCGCCAACGGAGAAACACATATTATCGATCTATTTCTTCATATCAGCACCATGGATAACGACAGGCTTGTTACTATCCATGGTACTAATACTGACAAAATGTATTTTATCAAAATTCACTGCCGAACAGAACACATACGGACGGACTGTGAGAAGATAATCTGGCTGTATGTGTTCTGCAAAGAAAAAAACAGACCTCGTTATACATTTAAAATAAGTTAGGAAGAACCCTAAATATTAACCCAAAAATTCCCGAAAAATGCATAAATAATCCTAACAAATAAATAAATGCAAACACTTCTTGCTGTAAGTGAAAAAATAAATGCTTTAAGATATATTTAATAAAAACGGGAATTTTGTACTGGAACAAGTGAAAAAAGTGACGGTTGATACGAAATTACGAAATCAGCAGCGGAACCGAAATGTACTCGAAACAATACAAAAATACGTTTTCCAAAACGGCACCGAAATCGTGAATAGAACGAAAATGACTTGCGATTTTACAAATTTCATGTCCATACGAAATAAAGAAATTTTTTTCGTTTCATATCGGGAAATATTTCGGATGGTGTATATTTCGTTGCTGGTCCGGTTCGGAACATTAGAGGAATCTGAAGCACCGAAATGGCCCGTTTCGTAAGAAAAACGAATCGGTACGAAATGCACATCCCTAGTGCATAGGGTCATTGTAGTAATATTTCAGACTAATCTAAGGTCCTAAGTGTACTGGATCAGGTTGTCTCTGCGTATTCCTGCATTCACATTTCCCTCAAACCAGACAGGTTTACCTGCACTGTCTGTGAAAAACAGCCCCAAAGCATGATAATAAGGTGAAGCATGGTGGTGGTACCATTTTGATGGTATTTCCTCCAGACACAATACCATAAATTTAGGTCAAAAAGTTCAGTCTTCATTTCATCTGATCAGGGCATCTTGTTTCTCTCTGAATGATAGAGCTTTAGGTACTTTCTCCCAAATTCCAACCAGTGTTTCATGTGCTTTGCAGTGAGGAGGACCTTCCATCTGGCAAGTCAGCCATAAAGGGTAGATCAGTTGAGGGTTACAGTGATGGATGTTTTTCCACAAGTCTCTCATTTCACCACACATAATCCCTGGAGTTCATCAAGAGTGACCAATGAATTCTTGGTCACCTCTCTTACCAAAGGCTCTTCTCCAATTACTCAGTTTGGACAGACTGCTAGCTCTACCTAGAGCCCTATTTATTTCTGATTGCTTCATTTTAAGATTTCTTAAGGCCTATGGAGGCCATTGTGATTTTGGAAACCTTCAATGCACCTGAAATGTATGATAGAATTTCTGGAAACTGTGCATTGGAACAATCTCATCCCTGGTCTCTGCCAGCCGTTCCTTCGACCTCATTAATTGTTTCTTGCTCTAATATTCATTTGCATAGCTGTGATACCTTGTATGGACAGGTGTGTGTCTTTCAGTTGAATTTTCCCCAGGTTGATCCAACCAACGCATAGGAACAGCTCAAAGATGATCTAGAGACATGAAATGTGTCTGAGCTAAACATGAAGTGTCACAGCAAGTGACTATGTCAATGTGATATTTCAGTTTATTGTTAATAAATTGGTAATATTGTACAAAATATATGTTTTTTTCTTTGAATATATATAGGGTATTGAGTGTACATTAATTTAAAAAAAAAAATTAGACAATTAACCCAATCCCTACCAGATCATGTACGAATGATCAGTAGCAGTGGACAAAGCGGCCCAAGAAAGTGTTAACATGATCTGGGCTGTGATGTATCAGTGCAAAAGAAACCCATTTGTTGAAAATGAACTTCATTTGCATTTGGGATCCAGAAGTTGACAAAAATGTTTTAACACAGTGAGCATGATGCCCGAGGTGCCAACACTTTTTAAAACCAGCTGGGAATATGTATGAATGATATATCTCCAGCTAATAATGCAAGAAGTTCAGAACTGTAGCAACTCATTTGACCAGCAGATAGTGACATCAGCCTGCCAAATAGGTTATCACAGTAAGAAATTAAATATACGCTACATTGCCAAAAGTATTCGCTTACCTGCCTTGACTTGCATATGAACTTAAGTGACATCCCATTCCTAATTCATAGGGTTCAATATGACGTCTGTCCACCCTTTGCAGCTATAACAGCTTCAACTCTTCTGGGAAGGCTGTCCACAAGGTTTAGGAGTGTGTTTATGGGAATTTTTGACCATTCTTCCAGAAGCGCATTTGTGAGGTCACACACTGATGTTGGACGACAAGGCCTGGCTCTCAGTCTCCGCTCTAATTCATCCCAAAGGTGTTCTATCGGGTTGAGGTCAGGACTCTGTGCAGGCAAGTTCATCCACAACAGACTCTGTCATCCATGTCTTTATGGGCCTTGCTTTGTGCACTGGTGCACAGTCATGTTGGAAGAGGAAGGGGCCAGCTCCAAACTGTTCCCACAAAGTTGGGTGCATGGAATTGTCCAAACTGTCTTGGTATGCTGAAGCATTCAGAGTTCCTTTCACTGGAACTAAGGGGCCAAGCCTAGCTCCTGAAAAACAACCCACACCAGAATCCTGCCACCACTGAACTTTACACTTGGTACAATTCAGTCAGACAAGTACCGTTCTCCTGGCAACTGCCAAACCCAGACTCGTCCATCAGATTGCCAGATGGAGAAGCTTGATTCGTCACTCCAGAGAACGCATCTCCACTGCTCTAGAGTCCAATGGCGGCGTGCTTTACACCACTGCATCCGACGCTTTGCATTGCGCTTGGTGATGTATGGCTTGGATTCAGCTGCTCGGCCATGGAAACCCATTCCATGAAGCTCTCTGCGCACTGTTCTTGAGCTAATCTGAAGGCCACATGAAGTTTGGAGGTCTGTAGCGATTGACTCTGCAGAAAGTTGGCGACCTCTTTGCACTATGCGCCTCAGCATCCGCTGACCCCGCTCCGTCAGTTTACGTGGCCTACCACTTCGTGGCTGAGTTGCTGTCGTCCCCAAACACTTCCACATTCTTATAATACAGCTGACAGTTGACTGTGGAATATTTAGGAGCGAGGAAATTTCACGACTGGATTTGTTGCACAGGTGGCATCCTATCACAGCTCCACGCTGGAATTCACTGAGCTCCTGAGAGCGACCCATTCTTTCACAAATGTTTGTAAAAACAGTCTGCATGCCTAGGTGCTTGATTTTACATACCTGTGGCCATGGAAGTGATTGGAACACCTGATTTTGATTATTTGGATGGTGTGAGCGAAAACATTTGACAATATAGTGTATATATCTATAAAATCCAACAGATGGCCGTACGCAATCAAAAAATAAAATAACAAAATGTATTAAAGAATATTTAAAAAGCAAGTCCCGACGTCATGTCACACGTTGCGACACTCTCCCAGCATGCCTATAGTAATTGTAAGCACCCAGGCGAAGTGCATTACCGACTTAGGCAACGTGATTGGTGAGTAATACTCTGTTTTTTCTTTATAACCCATTAGTGTTGTGTTTGCTGTAACCTTGATAATGGCTCCTAAGAGAGCCGAAATGTCGAAACTTGCTTTTTAAATATGCTCTAATAAATTTTGTTTTTTTATATTTTGATTGAGTGCGGCCATCTGTTGGATTTTCTATATTGCATACAGGCCTAGCACCTCTCCTTTTGCGGCTTTATTTTGGAAGGTGTTGCTGGACTTTTTGGATAATACTGTATATATATATATAAATATTCTTAAATATGTCTTCTCTTAACTTCCAATTAATTACAAATTATTTTCAAAAGAAAAAAACACTCATTCCTGACAGTGTTTTTTAAATCACTTGGGACTGAAGGGGTTAAATCTATATGAAGAAAATGAGACAGAAAAAAATGAAAGCTCTGAATATTTTCTGAATGCACTGCAAATGATTCACTGTTTGAAGTACTGATACCAGTCCTCTACTCTTATACTGTTAGCACATTGTTCCATTTTTGTTTTGCAAAACCTGTCTAACTAATTTGCAGTAAGAGATTAAAAAGAAATAAAAAGCTCAAAAGGCTTTGTTGGACTGAGTTGCTAATAGGATTTCATCCCTACTGATTTTAAAAGCTATTCTCCAGACTTTGCTTGACCTTTGCAGAACATTGACCCAGTAGGAGGTTCTTTAACCTGTCAAGGAACAATACACTATAAAACCAGTGGGAGTACAGGTTTCAATGTACGTACTTACATAAAGACACCTACTGACAGAAAATAATGTAGAAAAAATCCACAGGGCATAAAGGTTACACTCAGTTTGACTCCATTCTTTATCTGTTGTAGAGTGTGTTTTTTAGCTGTGCCTTTTTGATCGGGTTTGGGAGCATTTTAGAGGAATAAAACCCTTTGGTTATTAAAAGCAAGCCATTATGAGTCTATCCATGACTCTTTTCATTTATAAAGATTATAAAATTGGTCTTTTAGCCTTAATGTCACATCAGAAGTCAGTAAACCATGAGACAAACTTTGGCATACTAGTACAGGGTTTACATAATAAAGAATTAAGAAAAAAAATGCAATCCACTTTAATTTGCATGAAAATGATCTAATACTTCTGTAAAATCTCTTTATCCTGTGTTTCTATATTTTACCAATGCAAAATATTAGGAAACATTTGCATTTAGTAATGCATCCTGACATCCTTAACCCCTTCATTACCAAGATGAAATATGCTCAAAATTCAAAGCACCTGCTGGTGCCCCAATATTGAGCATTTACAATTTGGTGTAATTCTGGAGCCAAGCAAAGTATTTTTTTATAAATTCTTTATTTTAAGGTTTTGATAAGGGAACGGGTATCCAAGTCAATTACAGGCACAGTACACCACATACAGCTCATAAGCTATACAGAACTCAATAGGTTTCATAGGAGAAACCAAGCATAAAGAAAGGGATAAAAGGAAAACCAAAAATAAAAATAAAAACAGAAGAAAATAAAAAATAGAATAGAAAAGAGAAAATCCGTCAAGGTTGCCATCCTCTCCCCAGCTCATAATGGATTAAAGCCTAGCATCTCCACTCCAAGTTACCGAGCCAGGACTCTCAGGAGGCAGCCCCAATATACTTGTCCCACAGCCACCGAGGGCAGTATTACAAAGTAGGTGCTAACTTAACCAGAGCTGTTGTAAACTTAACAACTCCATAGACTATGGGCTACATTACATTCTGGGTGCTAACGTTAGTGCTCACCTGAGTGAGCAGTAACGATAGCCCTGGTAGTCACAGTATATTACAATCCAAACGCTAACGGGTTAAGTAACCCGTTAGCGTTTGGTACCTTGCGCTTTTCAGCACGAGCTTACTGTACTTTGCACTCCCTATGCTTAACATGGGGATTGCAAAGTGTTAACCAGCGTTAGGATTACAAAGTCGGGCCCGATTGATAAGGCCTGCAGTAGCGGGCAAAACGCGTCCCGGTTTTATGTATCACATTTGTATTAAACCCTTTTAAATTCCTTTTCAGATTCCCCATTTTATTTAATTATTTTTATTTATTAATTTTATTTTTATTCTCATTTTCTTCTTTCTGGCGCAACTCCTTTTTGGTACATTGTTGCCACAATTTTATTGTTTAAGAGATACTAATTTTCTAATGAAGTCTGCAGGACTTTGGACTCAACTGGGATCTATGAGGTGGGACCCCCTCAGATGCTAAGAGGTCCTGGGCGCTATTACAAACAACCCATAAGAGGAGGTTCTAGTACACGTGAGTGTGTCTAGTACACGTGATGATGTCCATCATCCTTATTTTATCCATTTGTCTCATTTGTACCCATGTTTATGTGACTGCATGACAATCAGGCTCCTCTGCCATATTTTGCTGCCAGTGCCCATGGACATTCCTTGCAGGACTAGCCTTAACTCACTGCCGTACTTTTTCCTTCCACGCTGGACAATCCGCCTTGTGTGGAACGCAGAGAATCGGCCGGTGGAACGCATATCCAAAATGGCCGCCGCGCAAAACGTAATGACGCGGCACGCATCACGTGACCGCATCCACCGCGGAACCCGGAAGTAACCCCGGGAATTCACCTTACATGGTTTCTATATAAACAGACACATGTGGAGTGTCTTGTATCCCCCCTTTCTTGCACTTTTTTGCACTTTTTGCACTTTGAGCTGAAGAAGGCTACATTGGATAGCCGAAACGCGTACTCTGTGTAACCCCCTCTTCCCCCCTTTTTATCTGTAATCCCCTGCTAATAAATTTATTTTATTTGGACCACCATCCATCTCCTTTTTTATTTACCTGCACTTGATACCTGGAGCCCTAGCTGTATTTTAGGCTGCATGCACCCAGCCTACCTCCACCCTTTTACTCACAAGGAAACCATCCACTGGTAAAAGGAGAACAGGAGACCACCCGCTGCAGAAAGAGGTGTAGGTACCCACCATAGCCGTACCACTTGCCCGCAAGCTGAGCCTGTTATTCTAGGCTCCAACATCGGTGAGTTTGCCATCTCTACCTCTATTTGTATTTATCTCAACAACAGCTGCATATTGCGCTATGAGGATTTTCCCTTTTATACCTGAGATAACGTGTAACCAGCAAGAAGAGAAACGAAGGGTTACCCAGGAACAACCCTAAAGAAGGGCAGAGGCCACCCTCACTTAGGCCCAAGGCGTTCCACACCAGAGCCGGTATCAAGGCTCTGCACACTGTAAGTGTCCCTTTGTCATCACCAACTAGATCGATTACCAAGCAATATTGCGCAATCCCCTCTTTTTCTGTCTTCCCCTTCCTTCCTCCCTGATATTTGGGAATTGGAAGCACATATAGGACCTAGATAACCGTGTAACCAGCAAGAAGAGAAACGAAGGGTTACCCAGGAACAACCCTAAAGAAGGGCAGAGGCCACCCTCACTCAGGCCCAAGGCGTTCCACACCAGAGCCGGTATCAAGGCTCTGCACACTGTAAGTGTCCCTTTGTCATCACCAACTCGATCGATTACCAAGCAATATTGCGCAATCCCCTCTCTTTCTGTCTTCCCCTTCCTTCCTCCCTGATATTTGGGAATTGGAAGCACATATAGGACCTAGGTGAGGACCGGACCTTAGGACGACAATTATAACCTCCGGATTACCCCAGCGGATATCTTCTCCATATTGCATACGGTCTGAACTGAACTCTCCTCCCACCCAAAATTCTGGGTTATAACTTTGTCAAGAACTTAGTATTTTTGCACTTATGCACTTTTTTATGCACTTTTTACTAGCACTTTATATGTATCCCTTGTACCTTATATAAGTACTTCATACGTCTTTTGCAAGAACAATATTGTTATTCCTTCACCCTCCAGTAGAAGGCACTATCTGTCCTAAACGCGGCTATATCAAAACCCATTAGGCGTTCTGTTCACATTGCACTATATATCAAGCATTGTTGTCTGACCTAATTAGGATTATTTATTAAGCACTGTTGCACTTAGGTCCTATCTGACCAAACTAAGATCATTGCACTTTTTTACTGACTGCTCACCCAAGAGCCTGCGCCACTTGGACCCCCCCCCGTCTCTGCTAACTTAACCAGAGCTGTTGTAAACTTAACAACTCCATAGACTATGGGCTACATTACATTCTGGGTGCTAACGTTAGTGCTCACCTGAGTGAGCAGTAACGATAGCCCTGGTAGTCACAGTATATTACAATCCAAACGCTAACGGGTTAAGTAACCCGTTAGCGTTTGGTACCTTGCGCTTTTCAGCACGAGCTTACTGTACTTTGCACTCCCTATGCTTAACATGGGGATTGCAAAGTGTTAACCAGCGTTAGGATTACAAAGTCGGGCCCGATTGATAAGGCCTGCAGTAGCGGGCAAAACGCGTCCCGGTTTTATGTATCACATTTGTATTAAACCCTTTTAAATTCCTTTTCAGATTCCCCATTTTATTTAATTTATTTTATTTATTTATATTTATTTTTATTCTCATTTTCTTCTTTCTGGCGCAACTCCTTTTTGGTACATTGTTGCCACAATTTTATATGTTTAAGAGATACTAATTTTCTAATGAAGTCTGCAGGACTTTGGACTCAACTGGGATCTATGAGGTGGGACCCCCTCAGATGCTAAGAGGTCCTGGGCGCTATTACAGAACAACCCATAAGAGGAGGTTCTAGTACACGTGAGTGTGTCTCTCTTTTATACACAGTATATTTTGTTCACCACAGAACTGTACTATGTACCTTCTTTCTCTTTTTTGAGATATATTTACCATCAAGAAAGAGGAACCGATATATATGGGAGGAGTCCCCCACAAGAGACTCAAAGGCGTACATCTAGTGTCCTGAAGACTCCCCGTTTGTGAGTGCTATAGACAAGCTGTGTGTGCTTATTTACTCTATCAGTATATACTGCGCAATGGTTTCTTTTTTCTTTCTTTTCTAGGACTCGCGGACTATTATTCTAATTTATTTTTATCATTAATCCTTATTTTTTATTATTTTATTTGTGATTAACTCAACCATTTACCTGTTGTGCTTCATTTTCATGTTTTGCTGTGTATATGTTTTTATGCGCTCCCATATACCTTGGTATATTATTTATAATTTGTTAGGAGTGGAGTATACACTTATCTGGTGAGCTGCAACTGTTATTGACTTTAATATAACAACTGAGCGCCTATACATTCACATTTCAGGTTGTTTTATCACTTAGTGATACTACCCTCATAGTCCAGGTATATCATCTGGGTGTTTTCCCCAGATGGTTGTCAGTGCTGTTAACCCTGTGTGTCTGGCGTGTGAGTATCTTGCTCTCAGCTATACAAGCATAATTTCTGTCAACCCTCTGTGTGTATACCAGTGTATGGTCATTGGCAACAGGTAGCTTTGCCGACCTCTCAAGGATCGGAAGAGGAGATAGTGGTTTGTAGACATGTGCATTCGTTTTAGTACTAAAACGATTTAGTCCGAATTTCGGGATAATTTAGTTTTCGTATGACTCAAGAGATACGAAACTGCTCAGTACAAAAAACGAAAGAAACTAAAACAAAATGCACTACATTTTAGTTTCAGTCCTTTTTGTGATATTACATTGATGAGTGAAGGAGACCAGCAATGAAGAGCGCAACATCGCAAAGCTACAGAAAAGGTTTGTATGCTTCCTGACCCCTACCCGAAAATCTGACAGTGATAGAGCTCCAGAATACTCACTCGCAGCACAGATAGCCAGTACAGGAGAGGAAACCTTTACTTAACCCTTGCATGTCTATAGGCAGACAAGATGATAAAAGCGGCTGGAGAAGGAAAACATTCAAATAAATCACACTGAAAGCTAATGACAGAGGAGGGCTGGATAGTAAAAACCCCTTTATAACAAGCAGCGCTGGGAGAAGAGAGGGACTTTATAAAACTTGTCTTATCTCCCCTCCCGCTATGCATAATAGGGGCTTAGGTCTAATACATTTTATATTATCCAGGAGCACTATCCCCCTTTCCTCATCTATAATAGACGTTTTATATAAAGTCCCTCTCCTCTCCCAGTGCTGCTTGTTATAAAGGTTTTTTTTTTACTTCTGATACATTTAGTATCCAGCTCTCACAGTTACTGTCATTATGAGCCTTCAGTGTGATTTATTTGAATGTTTTCCCTGGATTTAAAGTGCTTTATTTTATTATAAAAATAAATTTGCACCAGTCATCTCTTCTCTGAGCTTTCAGACCAATTTACATTAATATTTTTCCTCTCTCCTGCTTTTATATTCCTGTGTCTCCCCACAGAGATACAAAGTTTAAGTAAAAGTTCCCTCTCCTGTGCTGGATAAGCATTGCATTCCGAAGTTCTGCACCATCCACATGCCAATGCAGTAGGATATTCTATACAGAGAGGGGCATTAATTAATGCAGGAGGATGTTCTATACATTATACAGAGAGGGGTATTAATGCAGGAGGATGTTATATACATTATTTATTTATAAAGGATTTTACCAGGAAGGATACATTGAGATTTCTCTCGTTTTCAAGTATGTCCTGGGTTCAAGAACATGGTTACAGAAATACAAAGTCGTAACATGCAAGAAATTATCACAAAACAAATATACAGATTAACACAGAAAATAAATATGTAGGAAATATAGTCACTATGTTACATGTTTACAGGTGCATTCCTTATTGAGGTATGTTAATATGGAGCTCTTAAGGGACTTTAGACTGGGGGAATAGTTGATGGCGTCTGGAAGGTTATTCCATAATTGTGGTGCTCTGTAGGAAAATGAGGATCGAGCCACTTTATTTTTGTATTGTGGTATTGCAATTAAGGTGCAGGTCCTGGATCGGAGGTTATAGGATGAGGGCACTGCTGAGGGAAGCAGCCTATTCAGGTAGTGTGGTAGCTTCCCAGAAAAGCTCTTAAACACCAGATTAGAAAGGGGAAGGGTGCGTCTAGATTCCAGCGACGGCCAGTTTAGTTCTTTTAACATGTCACAATGGTGGGTCATGTAGTTACATTGTAGCACAAAGCGACAGAATGAGTTATTCAAGGTAGTAAGTTTCTGGAGGTGCGTTTGCGGGGCGGCTGCATACACTACATCTCCGTATTCAATAGCTGGCATAAGCATTATACAGAGAAAGGTATAAATTGAGGAGGATGTTCTATACAGCGAGGGACATTAATTCAGAAGGATGTTCTATACATTATACAGAGAGGGGTATAAATTAATGCAGGAGGATGTTATCTACATTATACAGAGAGGGGTATTACTTAATGCAGGAGGGTGTTCTATACATTATACAGAGAGGAGCCTTTTATTTTTAGCCCTTTAAATACAGTGGCTGTGAGCGCTGAGATCTGCTACTTGTTATATTATCTCTCAGTACAATGTATCAGGCTCAGCTGTTACAGTACCTGACTGTAACAGCGCTCAGTTTCAGTAAAACAAGGAAATAATATTGTTATAACCTCTTATATAAAAATATTATTTACTAGTTTTAATGAAACTGTGAGCGCTGTGATGTGCAGCAGTCAGTTACTGTAACAGCTTTGCCTGACACATTGTGCTGAGAGTGAGCAATACTGTAACAAGCAGCGATCTCAGCCCTCTGAGGAGCCACTACAATAGTAATTGTATCCACTGGTTTTCGAATGAAAGAAATTTGTTTTCATACTAAAGAACTGAAAACGAATTTCTTTAGCAACTAAATAAATTGCATTTTAGGACTAATCCATTAGTTCAAAACGAAATTTTGTGCTGTGCACATGTCTACTGCATAGACCCATTCGTTGTCTGTGTGATTTCTTTAAGTGCGCACTTTAACTTACCTGATTTCTCCACCGATTAGAACAGAGACTGGCATCCGAAGGACTGATATTGTCCATTTCACTAAGGGATAATATTCAGGAATTTATTGGGAGGTATAATGTAATTGGCAAAAATCAGCATGGTTTCATGAAACACAGATCATGTCAGACTAACCTAATAGCGTTCTATGAGGAAGTAAGTAGAAATATAGATCAGGGGGTTGCAGTGGAGGCAATTTACTTGGATTTTGCCAAAGCTTTTGACACAGTTCCACACAAAAGGTTACTATTTAAATAAGGAAAATTAGTCTAGATGAAATATTGTTTCTGGATAGAAAACTGGCTAAAAGATAGGATCACAGAGAGTGGTATAATGGTACATTTTTTTTGAAAAACATATTTTATTGTGATTTATTGTGATGTACAAGCCATAAACGACTCCAGGGGGTGCTAGGATACAACCATAGCTAGAACAAATCAGCAAGTTATAATACACCCCACCCTGTCACAACATCTTCTCATAGGACAAACTGGGGAGGACAAACAGGAGAAAGAAGGGAAAGGAGTGTAGAGAGTAGAGAGGAAAAGAAGGAAGAGAAAAGGCCTAAAGGGCAGAGGGAAGAGAAGAAGGAAAAAGGAAGGAGAGAAAGAAAAAGGGAGAGGGGGGGGAAGAGGAGGGAAAGGGGAGGAGAAAGGTTCTCTCCAAGACCCAGCTGGCACAACACGATAACCCCAATCTTCCAGTCCCTGCAATCATTAGGTAGATCATTATCTAAACATCATGGTTCACCCAAGGCTCCCACAATCTAGAAAACGCATCCATAGTGTGGTGTACTCTGGCCGACAGTTCATCCATAAGGGCCACGTCTCTGATATTAGCCAGCACCCTGCCAAAGCGGGGGGGCTCCATTGCCCTCCACTCTGCCGCTATGGCTCGACGCCCTGCCAACGACATTTTAGCAAGTAGTTTGTTCTGGCGCAAGGAAAGGTCCTCCAAGGGGGACGCAAGGAGAAAAACTTTCGGCACAAAAGGTATGTCTCTCTCCAGCACGGTTTGGGCAAGAGAATGTAGTTTCGACCATAGTGGTTTAAGGCGGGGGCATGACCACCACATGTGCAGGAAGGTTCCCTTATCGCCACACAGTCTCCAACACACATCAGTGGTAGTCACTTTCATTTTGACAAGTTTCTCCGGGGTGGTGTACCAGCGGAATATCATTTTCAGAGATTGCTCCTGGTGCGTAGTACATATAGAGGACCTCCTAGCTGCCTCCCAGATGTCCAACCACTCATCGCCTTCCAATTCCTCTCCCAGGTCTTTATGCCATGCGTTAATGTATGTCAATTCCTTCCATTCAAGGGTCGAGGTAATAGAAGAGTATATTGTGGAGATAAGACCTTTGGGGTAGTGTTCCTGAAGGCACAAACGCTCAAACCACGAAGGCTTGGTGAGTGCTGCGGCTCGAAGGTGGGGTTTGGTGATAAAGTCCCTCATTTGTAAAAATCGGAAAAAAGTAGATGGAGGCAGCGAGTGTGTGCCCTGTAGATCCGGATAGTGCAGGAGGGCTCCTTTAGGGTAGAAATCCACCAGTCGCTGAAGACCCGCATCTTCCAGCAGGCCAAAAGGCTGCGGGCACAAGCCCGGGGGGAATTCCTCGTTGCGCAAGATCGGAGTCAGAGGCGACGGATAACTTGTAAGGTCACATTTAACTGCGACAGAGTCCCATAATTTCACCGCAGCTACTATGGCCGGGCATTCCGTGCGTAATGTTGGACGATAAGGTGGCGAAGTCCAGAGCCAGAATTGTGGAAGATCCGGTGACATCATGGAAGACTCCAGATCCACCCATCTCCTTGCGCCCATTGGGGAGTGCCAAGCTACTATTTGGGCTAACCGTGCTGCTCTATAGTACGAAAGGAGAGAGGGTAACCCCATCCCTCCCGCTGCCCGAGGTCTAAACAACGTCTGCCTCGCCACCCTATGTCTCTTATTATCCCACACAAAAGCATCTATAGCCGTCTGCAGTGACGTTAGATCTGATTGCGTCACACTTATCGGTAGGGCTTGGAAAAGATACAGGAGACGAGGCAGAACGTTCATTTTTATGCAGTGCACCCTCCCCAACCATGAAATATGCAGTTTAGCCCATCGGTCAAGATCACTTTTTATACATTGTATCAATGGAGCATAGTTAAGAGTAAATATTTCCGAGTGGGACCCCGGGATCCGAACACCAAGGTACGATATGGACTCTGTAGTTGTGCAAAAACCATGCCGATGTTCCATAATCCCGGCGTCCCCATCCGAGGCCCCCACAAGGAGAGCCGTAGACTTAGTCATGTTAACCTTGTACCCCGCCACCCCCGAGAACCGGTCCAACACCTCCAACAGCCGCGCCACCGAGGGAACAGGGCAGGTAAGGGACAAGAGGACGTCATCTGCATACGCAGAGACTTTATATTCTTCCCCCCTGTATGCTACCCCCGCAATCAGCGGGTCCGCGCGAACCGCCGAGAGCAGAGGCTCCAGGGAGAGCGCGAACAGCAGCGGCGACAGGGGACAGCCCTGTCGAGTGCCGTTCGTGAGGCGAAAAGGACGAGGGGGCGTACCCGGTACCACCACCTGCGCCACCGGCGTATCATACATTACTCCGATCGAGGACGTGAACTCCTGTGGGAACCCCAGGTGCGTCAGCACCTGGAAGAGGTAAGCCCAGCCCACCCTGTCGAAGGCCTTTTCGGCGTCTAGGGACAGGAACACTGCTGGTACCTTCAGACGCTGCGCAAGCCAGACCAGGTCACAGGCCCTCCGGGTGTTATCGTATGCTTGACGGCCTGGGATAAACCCCACTTGGTCAGCATGAATCAAAGTTGGTATGATCTCGTTCAATCTGAGAGCCAATACTTTGGCTAAAACTTTAATATCAAAATTAAGGAGGGAAATCGGTCTGTAGTTCTCCGGGCCCAAAGGGTCCTTCCCAGGTTTAAGGATAGTAACAATAGAGGCCGTCAAGGAGTCCCTTGCAAAGGGAGTCCCCGACCTCGCCGAGTTACACATTGTGGTAAGGTGAGGGAGTAAGATGGGCAGAAACGATTTATAGTAAAGTCCTGGGAGTCCATCCGGACCGGGGCCTTGTTTGGTTGCATGAGTCCTATGGCTGTCCGCACCTCCTCGCTATCTATCGGCGCACCCAGGGTTGCAGCCTGTGCCTCCGTCAGGGTCGGCAAGGCCAACTCGGACAGAAACCGCTGTACATTAGCTACATGTGTCGGGTTATCTAAGGTCGCTGCGGGGAGTGGTTATAGATCTTCTCATAAAACGTTGTGAAAATATCCCTAATTTTAGAGGCGGATCTGTGAACAGTTCCTGCCCCGTCCCTCAGGGCTCCTACGCCCCCGTGACGCTGGAGGCCCGCTATCCTCCTTGCCATAGGGGTGTCCATTTTGTTTGAGCGTTCATAGTAAAATCTTTTGGACCAGAGCATGGATCTGCTGACTTCATCTAGAGATAGCTGGGTCAATGCCCTTCTCGCCTCTTGCAAAGCATCAAAGGTCACCGGTCCAGGCTCCGCCTTATGTCTAAATTCTAGTTTACGCAAGCTAGCTTGCAGCTGCGTGAACATTTCACCCTTGCGCCGTTTCCGATAGGAAGCCTGGCTAATGAGCACCCCTCTTATAACTGCCTTATGCGCTGCCCATACCACTGAAGCGGGTACGTCGTCTGTGCCGTTAACCTGAAAGTAGCCCTCCAGCTCCTGCCTAACCGCCTGTGACACCCCCTCCGCATCCAAGAGGGTCGGGTCCAAGCGCCACTGTCCAGGGGTCCGGCGTCCCGGCAGCCTGAGATGCATGCTTACGTCAGCGTGGTCAGACCACGTGATCGAGCCAATGGCGGGTGACCCGAGCTCCGGAAGGGAGGAGGGCGCCGCCAGCAGATAATCAATCCTTGAGTACGACGCATGCGGGGGCGAGTAAAATGTATAATCTCTAGTGGTGGGATGGTGCGATCTCCAGACATCGACTAGATCTAGGGCCCTAACAAAGCGGTGAAATTGTTTATCCTGTGTCCTGAGCTCTCGGGGCACAGCACGCTGGGAAGCATCAGACCGGTCCAAGGTGGGGAAAAGCACAGCATTAAAGTCCCCAGCAACTATCAGAGCTCCGGATGCATGGGAGGAAATAAACATTTGTAAATCAGACCAAAAGGACACATCCGGTACGTTCGGTGCATACACCGAGACCACCGAGTACTTCTTATGTGCAAGCCACCCATTCACCACCAAATACCTGCCCTCCCCACCCGCCACTACCGTATCCAGCGTGAAAGGGCAGGAGTTACGCACGAGAATATTCACCCCCCGGGTTTTAGTAGAGGCACACGAGGAATACACCTGGGAGTAGCGCCTGTCAGAGAGCCGGAAGGAGGCGGACCGTGGAATTCTGGTTTCCTGCAGGCAGGCTATGTCTACCTGTTGGCGACGCATCTCTCGAAAGAGCAGACGCCGTTTTCCAGGGGAATTAAGTCCCTTAACATTCAGGGACCATATCTTAAGGGTCTTAGCCATCATAATGCGTTAACGTGGGGAAAAGGCTCCGTGACAGGCCCCACCCCTGAGTAAAAGGAGGGAGAGAAGGAAGCCAGCATAAAGGTGGGAGGAGAAGAGAGAAATAAAGACCGAAGAGGTAGAAGAGAAGATATAAGAACAAGAAAAAGCGAAAGAAGGACACAAAAGACAAACGGGAACATCGGGGGACCAACAAACATTTAATATCAAATTCCATGTCCTGGTTTGGGGGAGAAACCCGAAAACCAGGCGGGGGGGAATCAAAGGGCAATCAGGAGACCACCTGCTAATCCCACGAATAGAACCAGTCACCCGGCAGGTGACGAAGCAGAACCGTAAATATATCAACATAACTTCCAGCAACCCAAACAATACACGCATAAACTTTTGCAACGAATACATGCTTGGTAGTGAGCTAAGCTATCCCCTAGACCTTCGGGCAGCCATCCCCTGTATTTAAGACAGCCGAATACAGCACAAGTGGCGATAAAGATGAAGCAGTGGGGTTTCCAAAAAAGTCCATTGCTCTGCGGACAGGGGGGCCTGGACACACTCTGTCAGTCACATGTAATAAAAAAAGGGTTTAAACGAGATAAAGTAAGGAAAGGTCGCTGGAACTGAAAAGGCGACCCGACCAAGTCGCAATTACTCACGCTCTCCGCACTTGGAGCGTGCCATGGAAAGAAGGAAGGAGAGTAAAAATCTTGCCCTGCTGGCGGGTCAATCGGCGACTTCTTGCCACTCCGCCGGGAGACGTTGTATTTGTGGCGGGAGAGTGGAGCGAACTCCATCCGGCATCTGTAGACCCAAGCGATCCATGAACGCAGGCAGGGCACTCACATTCGTGCAAGAGAACGTGCGAGAGTCTTTGGTGACAATTAAGCGAAACGGGAAGCCCCAAGTGTATTTCAGGCCTTGAGCCCGGAGCAACGCCGTCACTGGCTTCCAGTCCCGGCGTCTGGCCAAGGTGATCGGTGCCAGATCCTGAAAGAGTTGAAGCTCCACATCTTCATAGTGCAGGCACCGCTCGCGATTAGCTCGCAAAATTTTTTCTTTTGTTTTATAATAGTGCAATCTCAAGATAATATCACGAGGTTGGGAGTTGGGGGGGCCCCTGGCCCGTAGCGCCCGATGAACTCGGTCCATTAGAAAGCTCTCAGCAGGCAGGTCAGGCAACAACCGCTGAAACAGGCCCACCACCGTGGCTTCCAGCGCAGCCTGTGACACCTCCTCTGATAGGCCTCTTATTCGGAGGTTATTGCGTCTGGATCGGTTGGACGCATCTTCCATGGCCTTCTCTAATCCCTCCACCCGGTCCTGGAGCTGATTTACTACATCTGCGGACGTGTTAGCCTGCTGAACCACCTCCTCCACCCGGGCCTCCAAATCCGACGTGCGGGACCCCAGGGCCTGGATTTCTGCCTTAACCACCTGGGAGCCTCTCACAATCTCCCCAGCCAAGATCTCCTGTACCTCTGTTATTTTTTGGAAGAGCGCCGCTATGTCCTGTTTAGATGCCGGAATCAAGGTGGCGATGCCCGCCGAGTCTTCCCCTCCATCTTCCGGCGGGGTCCGGCCGCCATCTTGTCTTATCTCCTGGGTGCGGCGGGCCGCGAAAATCGGCGCAACCGGGCCGTCTGCCGCTTTTTTTTGTTTTTGCGGCGGCATGGCAGGGTGCAGGTGAGCTTCTCCCTTCACTTGATGTAACCTGGTCGGGTCAGTGGTAAACGGTTCCGCTTGAAAGGTCACCCGCGGCCCAGGAGCTCAGCTCTCACACAGCCAGCCGCATGCTCGTCCAGGCTCCGCCCCAATGGTACATTTTTAAGATGGACATCAGTGGTAAGCGGTGTCCCTCAGGGGTCTGTTATAGGACAAATCCTGTTAAATTTATTTATAAATGACCTTGAGATAGGCATTGAAAGCCTTGTATCAGTGTTTGCAGATGACACAAAACTAGGAAAAGTAATACAATGTGAGCAGGATGTTACGTCGCTGCAGAGATAGCATCCGAAGGACTGATATTGTCCATTTCAATTTGACGCCGCAACGTGGGGCCCTGGGTTAAAAAACCTTAGCCAGCGCGCCACCACCAAGGATTTCCTGACGGGTTCACACCAGAAACGGAGCCTGATCAACTTCGTAACCTCACAGGTAAGATACCTTTTGATATCTTGCCGGTGACGTGTTCTGGTTTGTGATCCTACCCCAGGAAATCCCAGTGTGACGCTTGGGAAAGGCATCAAAAGTGGGGTTTATTTAACTTTGCCCAGGTGCCTGTTATACTGACCCACGAATCGCATGCCAGTTGTCTGTTTGTACGTCTGTTCACGGTTCTTTGAATTGATGGCATATTTTCTGATAAAGCATTATGGTTTGGTTATTAATCAGAGAGATTATCTTGATCCTGTGGTAACAAGTGGGGTGTACCTGGTTAGCTATCTCAAGGCGATAACAGGTGATGTGATGTAATAGACGCATACCTGGTAGTAGGACTTTCCTAACGGTAACAGGTGAACACAAGCTTGGTAGTAGGACGCAATATACCTCTGATTGAAGTATAGTTTGATTGACAGTCAGAGGGGTTTTTGTGAGTACTGGTATATAGATGATGCAATAGGCATATCTAGTAGTAACTCACAAGAATATATATATCTAGTAGGAACAGGTGATGCGGTAAAGGAAGCACCTGTAGGATATATATGCTGTGGTAAAACAGGTATTAATTACACCTGCTAACAGGATCCTATATTTGGAATATAGGGGAGGACGAGACGCTTTATTGTCGTGGTTAAAATAGGACACGATAGATATAGGTCTATCCTCATTTCTGACTGTTGATAAACTACGTGAATTGTTTAAATTGATCAGGAAAAGAGCTAACAATCAAGAATGGGTAATGAACAGAGTAGCCATGCTAATTGAAAGACTAATTATTACCCCATGTAAGTTAGTTGAGGAAAGAACAGGAAAACGGAATGTGATGAAACTTCTCGGTAGAAAGCAGAGGAATGGAGAAGTTTATTGAAGAATAAAAAAGAAATGTTGATAGATAATGGATTATGGTATGTAGCAGAAGCATAGTATAGGGTTGCAAAGGAGATTGAGAAGGAGGGGTGGATAGAAACAGAGGAAAATAGGAAGGGAAAAACTAATTACTATTACCTCACCCCAAAATCCGAACCCCCATCTTATGGTGAAATATCGAAAGAAAAAAATATAAATAAATAATAAACCCAACCCCAACGACAACTGCTCAAAAACAGTCGAAAGGTCTCTACCCTGTCGTACGAATCGATGGGTCATACTACACCCCTCGTCCTGTCATGTCCTCATTAACAGCCATAAGCCAGGTACCGACAATATCCCCTATTATGCCTCATTTGCCCAATTTAGACACCACCTACCCTTTCCACCAAGATGATGGCTGACCAAGCAACTACTATAAGTGTAATATATATATGTGTATATAGTGTGTATTTTTATATATGGATGTATATAAAGTATGAGACGAAAAAGGTATAAATTTAATCGGCAGTTGGACAGGGGCGCCTGTTCCGACTCATGTACATGGTTACAAAATATGATGAATTTTTATAAGTGGGATGAAAGTTATTTTAAACCAGAATCTGATAATCTATAGGATGCGGATGATAATTTATGAGACAATGTGTGAAGAGGTGTCAGGAACCGGGTGCGACGGTTGGTGAGGTGAGCCCATGGTGCAGTAATTGGAGGAGTCACGTAGGTTGCCAGGCATAAAGAGGTTTATTTAAAGCATAAAGACAACGAAATAAAACGAACCAGAGTCTATATGAAGCAAGTAATACTGTATGCTGGTTCCAGGGTTTGCTGGAAAGCAGGGTTTAACTTGCCAGCGAGAAGTCTTGAGAGTGGGGTGCACTTGCCAGCGAGGATGGTTGGAAGCAGGGGTGCACTTGTCAGCAATGATGGTTGGAAGCAGGGGTGCACTTGCCAGCGAGGATGGTTGGAAGCAGGGGTGCACTTGCCAGGTTCACAGGAGGAGCTCAGGTTCAGGATAGCATAGAGCTTCAGGAACAGGACTGGTTGCTTTCACTACCAGAAGGTTAATGTTGAAGCCCTGATGGAAGGGTGGATCCCTCTTTTAAGCAGGCTTCATTAGGAGTCATGGCAAACACCTGAAGGCACCACGATAGCAGATGAATGGCCAGATAGGATCCTGAAACCTGTATACGAATATGAGCAGGTTAATGACAAGCAAATGTAGGTAAATAGATGTTTGCCAGGGATTAGGTGGGGGCACAGGGTTAGTCTGGGACAGATTCCTGACAAGAGGTTAGGAAAGTGTATAGAGAGACAAGGTGAAAGGAAAATGGCATGTAGACAAATGAAGAAATAGTACAGAGTTTAGAGAAAAAAAAAGGGTTTTAAAGATTGTGTTTGGAAAAAGAATGTGACACCTTATGGTACAGGATGAGGCCAAAAGAGTTAGGAAAGCCTATCCTAGATATGGCAACTACAGGTTGCTTTCCAGTAGAGAGCATTAAGAAGGACATGTAGGTGAATAGTAGTATGTATGTATGTATGTATGTCACAGATGTAAAGCACGGTAAGCAAAGACCAAAAGCAAAGTAGACAGATGAGACATGACACCTGTTTTGTTTGTGACATGATTCCATTGTTAGGTGTCCTGCCAACAGAATCCACTTGTCTCCTCTGCGTTGTTTACTGTTGTAGTGTATACGTGAAGTATAAGACGTATGTATGCGGAATTATTATTCTTGTAGATAGAAACGTGTGTCTATATTAATTGAGGGATTTTTGCTAACGCCCTAATGTTTTATTATGATAGTAAAATATGTTTTAGACAAAATATGTGCTCGGGATCGAGAGGCTACACATTCTATCAGTATTGCTCTGCATGACAGAGTTCCACGGAGCCCGATAGAGATCTGTAGATGTTTAAAACCGTCCTCCCTAAATACAAGCTAATATAAGTCGCAAATTAAGTGTTCAGAAAAGAAAAAAAAAAGAGAAAAAAAAAGTGAGCTTTAAAATATCCTGTATTATATTGTTTTATGGTTTTTTATGTGACAAAAAAGGGAAGCAGGACGCAGACCAGAAAGTGAAGCTAGAAAGGTTAAATTGGTTCCCCTTTTTATTCTATGAACATGCAGATATGTTAACCCCGTAGGGAAAGAAAAAACAAGAAATGTACAACTCTATGCAATTTTAGGTAGAGCAAGTTTTTTTTTACCTCCTGCAATAGCTTATTTTGGTTTTAAATGGATAGTATGCAAACTGTCTGTATCAGAAGATTGCAGTTTGTTATTTTTTTAAGGAGAAATGCGTATTTTGTATAGGATTTTCTAGTTAATGACGACGCCACAGACAGAGTGTGACCTAGCTATGTACATGATAAAGTTACTAATGTCTGAAAAGCTTTGTCCCCCAATTCTCTTACAGCTCAAGATATTAGTTACAACAGTCTAGTGATGCCTGCTGATTAAGTATTAATTTTGATAGTAAAAAGAAACACGTGAGCAGTACCGAGTATTGGCACCGCATGACATTTCTGACTTCCTCCATCAAACCCAGCCCAAATATCTGTCCTCCACAAGGCACCTGCGCCTGCAATGTTTCATACTGCTCCAGGATAATGTCGCCCTCATCCGGTGCCTTCACCTGGCTGCTCTCTTTCATTTTCCTGAGGGGGGTGGTGACGATGCTGATAGTCAAGAGGCCCATATGACCTCTGGAGCAATACCCCTCTGCCCACACGATTGCCTCGAAGCCATGTTCCCAGAAACAGCACACCTGCCCTCTGTGTGCAATACTCCTCTCACAGCCCCTTACCTGACACTGTATGTGGACGGCTCCCGCTTTGCAGACGAGTCCGGGAAATATCACACAGGGTGCGCAGTCACAAGCGAATTTTCAATCCTGTTCAACTTCCCCCCTCGCACCCACCCTTTCTGCCTGAAGAAAAAAAAGCGGAACTACACTCACAGTTCTAAAAGTAAAATCTTAATACACCAGAAGCCAGAGGAAATCATTTAGCAGACCAGGCAGCAAAACAGCCACTCAGACACAGGAAAAGGAATTCGAGCAGACAGTTCCATTGTTAGTACAGATTAGAGTTACACACGCATAAATGGGCCCTCACACCTTTAAAAAAAACAAAAACCATTGATGAATGCCCTCATCGGTCTACACAATCTGTCACCTTTCGAAATACTGTTCAGCACAGCCCCCAGACTAGGGTGCTATTTCCCTCAACAATTACAGTTACAGTCTGACAACCTAGTAAAATACGTCACCAGTGTTTCAAAAACATTAACTGATATCAATGGTCAGGTGTTCTCTTGCATTCTAGACCCTGAAAGTGTAGATGGCACTCATCAACTGGTCCCCTGGAGATTGGGTACTAGTTAAGAAATTCCTTCGGAAAAACTCCACTTGAGCCCAGATACGACAGCCCTTTCCAAGTCCTCCTCACAACAGCAACTTCAGTGAAGCTGGAAGGAAAATCCACTTGGATCCACACTTCTCACTGTAAAAAGACCTGTACACCAGAAACGGACCAGACAACAACCCAACCATGATTGTGTATATCTTTCTCATTTGGGGAGCGGGACTTGAAAGGGGGAGGGCTTTTATGGTGCTACAACAAGTGGGCATTGTCATAGGGCAACGGATTGTTGCCGCCAAAGAAATTGCTGCTGCTGAAAACAAACTAACCACTTTCTAGTATAATTCCTCTAACACTCAAGTGGCAGCCTATACCTTTAACTATTGTGATGTAAACTAGGGATGTGCGTTTCGGAATTTTGGAATTTTCACGAAATTTCCCGATTCGTGTTTTCGGATGCGTCCGAATTTCCGAAAATTTTTAGATCTGAAAATGGCAGATCCGAAAAGTTTTCCGAGCCGAAATGAAATATTTTCAGAATTTTCGAATGGACTTGAAATGTGTCAAATCGAAATTTATTGCTTTGAAACGAGGAGAACAGACGTTCCGAAAAAACGAAAATTTCCGAAATTACGAAAAGTCGATACAAAAAACGAGCAAAGTGACACGAAAATACGAAGAAAGGTCGATATTCCGAAAACATGTACAATTCCGAAAAACGAAAATTTCCGAAATTACGAAAAGTCGATACAAAAAACGAGCAAAGTGACACGAAAATACGAAAAATGGTCAATATTCCGAAAAAAAAATGTACACGAAAAACGAGTCGAGCCGAACCGAATCGAAACAGAAATTTCGAGCCGAATCGAAAAGTTTAAAAATCCGAAAAATCGAACCGAATCGAACCGAAAAAAAATCGGTGCACAAGCCTAATGTAAACTCTTGACCAGGCCCCCGCCAGCAGTGTATCCAGAGAAATGGGATCCCACACAATTATGATATATATACGTGCGTTGAAAAGAAAAAAACACTTCCAGGTGCACCTTACTAAAATTTCCACTTTTTTAACCCAAAAATGGCCAATATACAAACATCAAATAAATTAATATTTAAACAAAAAAGTGGTTATATTATAATGATAAATGTGCATAACTTAACCCCTTAATGACCCCTGACGTACCCTGTACGTCCTGTCCTCGGGTCTCCCTTAGACCCGCGGACGTACATGGTACGTCAGCGGCGCCAAATCCCCCTCCCGCCCGATACTCACCTTCCTCGTCGGATCCCACGGCGATCTGGCAGGGAGGAAGCCTGCCCATGTGATTTACATGGGCAGGCGAGGCTGATGACGTCGCCACGCTGCGTGGTGACGTCATCAGAAGGTGCCCCCATGTAATTCAATGGAGGGGAGGGGGGGGCTCCTTCGGAGCCCTCTATCTCCCCAACCATTGATGCTAGCAAAATGCTTTTTACACCACTGAAAAGGGGAGAGTCTCCCCTTTTCAGCGGTGTATAGCATTAACCGTTTCGCCGCCGGATCGCGTTTTAGCGCGAATTGGCGCCAAAACGCGATTCGAACCTGGAAGGGGGCTGACATCTTGGATGTCAGCCTAGCCTCCAGGTCCCCCCCCACCCACTGACAACCTCACCATATGTGTGAGGATGTCAGTGGGCCAGTTAACCCTCTAGCTGCCATGTAGAGATAAGGGGATCCTAAGGATCCCTTTATCTCCCGATCCATGGCAGCTAGATGGTCATATTTGACATCATTTGAAAGGCCTGATCATGGCCTTTCAAATGATACCAAACATGACCAGGTTTGGTTTAAAAAATATTTTTTAAAAAAAAAATAATAAAAAAAAATAATAATAAAAATTTTTTAATAAAATAAAAAAAATTGTTTTTTCTAAAAAAATTTTTTTATCTGGGGGGGTTTAATTAAATAGGACCTAGGCTGACATCTCAAAATAATTAGCACAAAATGGTCAGAATGAGGGCAGCGCACATAGGTGAACTGGCTCAGCAGTGAAAGGGTTAAAAGGTAAAAACATGTAAAAATTGGGTATTTCTATTCTCGGGATAAAATTTGGAAACTATTTAGCCGGGGTCTTTATTGGTGGTTATAGCTTTAGGAGATTAAATTACGAAAAAGTGTGTTTTTACCATTTTTTTCATCATATTTCATATTTTTTTTATATTAAATTATTGGATATGATGGAAATAATGGTATTTCTAGAAAGTCCATTTAATGGTGGGAAAAAAGGTGTATAATATGTGTGGGTTGAATAAACGAGTAAGAGGAAAATTTGACCTAAACCCTAACAGCGCAGAAACGTAAAAACAGCAGCGGTCACTAAAGGACGGATTTGTGTAAAACCGCCCGGTCACTAAGGGGTTAAGGAATACTTATAGTGATTAGGGATGAGCCGAACACCCCCGAGTTCGGTTCGTATTTGAACCTGAACTTTCCAAATGTTCGAATCCGAACTCGAACTCAATGCAAGTCAATGGGGCTGAAAATACGATTTTTAGAGTGCCCTCCAAGAGGGCATATACGCTAGATATTTGCCATAAAAGGTGTATGGGGGTCCGGGTAGTGCCCTGGGGGACAGGAAACAAGGACAAAAAATTTAAAAACAAACGTTTTTAAAGGGACAGTGAGTTTTCCATGAAATAAGGGTTAAAACTAAAAGCGAAAAATTACTTCAAATATCGTGTCTAGGAGGTCCCCCATAACCTGCCCATGAAGTGGCGGATTTCTAGGATGTATAGAAACACTTAAAAACAAAAAAATTACGTTTCAAAAGATGGCAAATGCTTTTCCTTTAATCTATCCATAAACAACTGCTTTGGGCGGCAGTCTGTATGAAAGAGGAGACATTTTCGGACACGTAGAAAAAGTTTAGTGATTTTTTGGCTAAATTATTGTGAAACTTATGTAGGCTTTGGATGAAAGTAACAATAGGTGCTTTAAAATTGAGCCTTTCGCGTCGGCAACAGTGCCGTCACACCGTAACCTCTCTGAGGATATGAATCTGACACAGGCATCCAAATATTGTGCTTTGGTGCCAGGCCTGCATGTACTATCATACAGTAACCCCTCTGTAGTATTGTGGAAGAATGCAGGGGTGGACCTTGCGGTCCCATATTAAAAAGATATGAATCTGGTAATGGGCGTCAGTGCACCCAGATATTGTGCTTTTGGTGACAGACTGCCAGGCCAGCAAGTACTGTTATACAGTAACCCCTCTGAAGTATTGTGGAAGAATGCAGAGGTGGACCTTGCGGTCCTATATTAAAAAGATATGCATCTGGTAAAGGCGTCAGTGCACACAGATATTGTGCTTTTGGTGCCAGGCCAGCAAGTGCATTCATACAGTAACACCTCTGTGGTATTGTGGAAGAGTGCAGGGGTGGACCGTGCGGTCCTATATTAAAAGATATGAATCTGGTAATGGGCGTCAGTGCACCCAGATATTGTGCTTTTGGTGCCAGACTGCCAGTACAGCAAGTACTATCATACAGTAACCCCTCTGTAGTATTGTGGAAGAATGCAGGGTTGGACCCTGCGGTTCAAAAAATTTAAATGATATAAATGTGGCACAGGCGTCAGTGCAGCCAAATATTGTGCCTTTCATGGCAGCAAGTGCCTTCACACCGTAACCCTTTTGTGGCATTGTGGAAGAGTTCAGTGCTGGAGGTTTTGTGAATGCAGAAGACATCCCCTATCTATTCCGTTACTTCAGCATCAGGGGATTGATAGCTGCTGATCCAGGACTGATTAAATTTTATAAATGTCAGCCAGTCTACAGAGTCGGTGGACAGACGTACTCTTTTGTCTGTGACAAAACGCCCAGCGGCACTGAACGTCCTTTCAGAAAGCATGCTAGATGAAGGGCAACCTAGTAGCTGCATAGCATATTGGCTAAATTCTGGCCAGTGATCCAATCTCAACACCCAATAAGCCAGTGGATCATCTGCTGGAAACGTATCAAGGTCTGCCCTTGCCCGTAGGTAGTCCTGCACCATATGGTGAAGACGCTGGGAATGGGTGCCTACATTTGACATCCCTGGGCGTTGTGGACTATAAAAACTTAAAAATGCATCAGTCAAGCGGCCCTGGCCTTCACCACTATTCCTCTGATCATCCGCAGACTCAGAAGCACGTGTGTCATCACTTGGTAACCAACCAGTGCCTGGAAAGGTGTTACACAAGTGTCGCTTTAGAGCGTCCTCAAGTTTTTTCATCCAGTGCTCCCTCTGTGTGGGCAGGATGAGCTCTGCAGCTTTACCCTTGTATCGTGGATCAAGAAGACTTGCCAATCAGTAATGATCCCTCTCCTTGATAGCACGAATCCTGGGGTCCTTTAGCAGGCTTTGCATTATAAGGGAGCCCATGCAGCGTAGGTTGGAGGTGGCATTAGCTTCCGAGTCTTCCTGGTCAATAAGGATGACCCCATCGTGCACTTCCTCCTCCCAGCCACGCACTAGCCCTTGTGTTTCTGGGCACACGAAACCCTCCCTTGAGGAATCCCCACCTTCAATGCCCCCACTACTTAAATATTCCTCCTCATCCTCCTCCTCCTCATCCTCCTCCTGTCTGATCTGAGTAGGACCCGCTGGACTGCTGTCTGCGGAAAGACTGGGGCCTTCAGAGCTAGGGAAGGCCTCCTCTTCCTCCCGCTGTTCTGACTCTAGAGCCACATCTATAATTCCCCGCAGAGTGTGCTCCAGCAGGAACACTAAAGGAATTGTGTCACTGATGCATGCACTGTCCCTGCTCACCATCCTTGTTGCCTCCTCAAATGGTGACAGTACAGTGCATGCATCCTTGATCATCAGCCACTGCGGGGGGAAAAAAACAAGTTGACCTGAACCTGTCCTTATGCCATACTCACACAGGTACTCATTGATGGCCCTCTGCTGCTTGTGCAGATGCTGCAGCATTTCTAATGTCGAGTTCCACCTGGTGGGCATGTCACATATCAGACGGTTTGTGGGAAGGTGGAATTCTCTTTGAATTTCTGCCAGGCGAACGCTTGCTGGGAACGACTGTCTGAAGTGGATGCAGACTTTTCTGGCCTGGCTGAGAAGCTCTGCCAGCCCTGGGTACATGGTTAGGAAACGCTGTACCACTATATTTAGGATGTGTGCTAGGCATGGTACATGCGTCAATTTACCCTTGCGGAGGGCGGAGAGAAGGTTGCTGCCATTATCACAGACGATCATTCCCAGCTGAAGCTGGCGTGGTGTTAACCATCTCTGCACCTGGCCCTGCAGAGCTGACAGAATTTCTGGCCCGGTGTGGCTCCTGTCCCCTAAACAAACCAGCTCAAGCACAGTATGGCTTCTTTTTGCATGAGCCATTGCATAGACCCTGTCAGGCGTCGGTTTAACTGCCACTTCACCAGAGACACAGAAGGAGGAGGAGGAAGAGGGAGAGGTGGTGGTGGTGGAGCAGACAGACCTCAAACAAGCAGCTTTCTGTAGGCGTGGTGGATGAACAAGCTCCAGCACAGAGCCTGTCTTGGATCCCACCCAACTGCAATCAGAGTTACCCAGTGTGCCAGGAAAAAAATGTAATGACCCTGTCCATGCTTGCTGGACCACGTGTCTACAGTCACATGCACCTTGCTGCTGACTGCCTTTCCCAATGACTCGATAACATTGTCTTCCACGTGCTGGTAAAGTGCTGGAATGGCCTTGCGTGAAAAGTAATGGCGTTTTGGAACCTGCCACTGTGGTACAGCACATTTAGCAAATTTACGGAAGGGAGCAGAGTCCACCAGCTGGAAAGGCAGCAGCTGCAATGCGAGTAATTTTGCTGGCATTTATACGCTGTGCTTGGGGATGATTGGGACTATATTTTTTCTTACGCTGCAGCAGCTGCGGCAACGTAATCTGACTGCGTAAATCTTCAGCTGATGGGATGCTGTCGCATTGTGAGGAAGAAGCTGGTACATCCATAACTGTAGCATCATCCCTGTCAGTGGAGGTTGTAGGCAATGACATGGCAGGACATACAGTGGGGGTAGAGACAGATGAGGAGGAGGAGGACCTACGCAAAGTTTTGTGCCAATGGGATGTGTGGCAGGAGGTCATATGTCGCCTCAAGCACGTGGTACCCAAGTGTCCGGTGTCTTTCCCACGCTTAAGCCTCATCTGACATAGATTACAAATAGCAACGGTGGGGTCTGCTGCACATTTCTTAAAGAACTCCCAGCAGACAGCATAGTTCCTGCTTTTGTGCTTTGAGACAACAGCACTCTGCACTGGAGCAGCTCTGACATTTGATGTCTTGGACTGGCTAGTGCTACGGTTGGTCATAGAGGATGTTGTGCCTCGTGTTTGGTGTGCCTCCTCCTCCTCCCCTCCTCCTCACTTGATTCCTCTGGTCGATCTGGCACCCAGGTGGAGTCAGTGACCTCATCATCAATGTCATCTTCACCCCCTATCTCCTCGTCACTGGAGCTAACTTGGCAGTATGCTGCAGCTGCTGGGGCAACATGAGTGCCAGTTATTTGTGTGTCATCACTGGCACCCCCTTCCTCTAGGTTGATTATTCTCCCTTCCTCAACCTCAGAGATTGAATCAGAGCACTGTACTTGCTGCGCATCCTCAAGCAGCATGCCACTGTCATTGTAGTCAAACAATTCAGCTGACTCCTCCGTGTGTGATAGTGAGGCTACGGCAGGAGTAGCTGTGGACATGGAGGCTGCATTAGATGCTTTGGCAGCTGAGGTGGACTGTAAAGCACTACAAGCCTGGCTGGCAGAGGACTCGGAGGATGACGATGGCCTGATTAGCCAATCCACCAAATCCTCTGTATGTTGCTGCTGCTTAAGACGGCCAGCACCAGTTAGAAAGGACAAGCATGCCCCTGCAGAGGATGCATCACGTCCACCACGACCAGAGGCACAGCCTCCCAACACAGGGGCTGCTTGCCCTCTTATCTGTGTCTGGGAGCGTCTGCCTGTCCTTTTTGTTCTTTCAGACATGGTAAGTGATATATAGATTAAATATATACAGAACTCTGATTCAACTCTGGTATAAAGATTAAAGATTTACAGAACTCTGGTACAACTCAGTGAGACACCCTGATAGCTAGCATCCAGTGACAAGACACAGATTACAATTTCCTCCTATAAATCAGTGTGACCCCCTGATGGGTGGCAGTGAGAAGCCACAGATTACAATTCGCATAAATCTGCTAGAAGTATGTGGGACCCCCTGATGGGTGGCAGTAAGAAGACACAAATTACAGTTCGCATAAATCTGCTAGAAGTATGTGGGACCCCCTGATGGGTGGCAGTGAGAAGCTACAGATTACAAGTCTCAGGAACCTCCTATAAATCAGTGAGACCCCCTGATGGGTGGCAGCCAGTGGGAACACACGGATTATAACAATTCCCAAATATTTTGTAGAAATTAGTGACCCCCAAAATACCTGCTGGCAGTGACAAGAGACAGATCACCTCAATTCCCAGATATTTTGTAAAAATGAGGGACCCCCCAAAATACTGCATGGTAATGGCTGTGTGACAAGAGACAGATCACCTCAGTTCCCAAATATTTTGTAGAAATTTGTGACCTCAAAATTCTTGCTGGCAGTGACAAGACACAGATCACCTCAATTCCCAAATATTTTGTAGAAATTTGTGACCCCCAAAATACTGCGTGGCACTGGCTGTGTGAGAAGACACAGATCACCTCAATTCCCAAATGTTTTGTAGAAATTAGTGACCCCAAAATACTTGCTGGCAGTGACAAGAGACAGATCACCTCAATTCCCAAATATTTTGTAGAAATTTGTGACCCCCAAATACTGCGTGGTACTGGCTGTGTGACAAGAGACAGATCACCTCAATTCCCAAATGTTTTGTAGAAATTAGTGACCCCCAAAATACTGCGTGGTACTGGCTGTGTGACAAGACACAGATCACCTCAATTCCCAAATATTTTGTAGAAATTTGTGACCCCAAAATACTTGCTGGCAGTGACAAGACACAGATCACCTGAATTCCCAAATTTTTTGTAGAAATTTGTGACCCCCAAAATACTTGCTGGCAGTGACAAGACACAGATCACCTCAATTCCCAAATGTTTTGTAGAAATTTGTGACCCCCAAAATACTTGCTGGCAGTGACAAGACACAGATCACCTCAATTCCCAAATGTTTTGTAGACATTTGTGACCCCCAAAATACTTGCTGGCAGTGACAAGACACAGATCACCTCAATTCCCAAATATTTTGTAAAAATTAGTGACCCCCAAAATACTTGCTGTGACTGAGCACAAAGATTACAACAATCCCCAGATATTTGGTAGAAATGAGACCCCCCAGACCCCCCCAGTAGCGTGGCAGACCTGCAGTAAGAACACACAACAACAATCTCCTATGAAATCTCCTTTTCAAATGCGTGCAGAAGCGTTGCATGGAAACCTTATATAGTGTGCTGCGAGACTTAACTCTGTGAGCGCATGATTGGGCAAAATTTGCCCAATCAGGACTCTGAGCCGTGATTGGCATAGTGTTGAACCTGTCTTGCACCAGACCTGTGCAAGATATATTAGATATATTGAGGGAAACCTGGGAAGAGCAGGTGGCCCAAGGCACGAATTTAGTTCAACATGTGGAACAAATGAGGGAGCGCATGGCTCGGATTGCTCCGCTTGTTCACAAGCACATGAAACAAGCCCAGGATGCCCAGAATCTTCACTATGTCAAAAAGGCAGTAGCAAGAGAGTTCAACAAGGGAGACAGAGTAATGGTGCTGGTTCCCATGACTGAGTAAGCTACTAGCTCAGTGGCCAGGACCCTACGAAATTCTGGATAAAGTGAGTCCGGTAAATTATAGGGTTAGTCAGCCTAACCATCGTAAGAAAGAGGCAATACTGCACATAAACCTCCTTAAGCGTTGGAGGGATAGAGAAGCATGTGTGGTCACTGTGGGTGACCCAATGGTTAGTTGGCAGCCCCCGGAACAACCGGTGATGATATCTTCTGATCTAACACCAGAGCAGGCAGAGGAGGCTAGAAAGCCTGGCGTGGAGAGGAACAAGGATGTCTTTTCATCGCTGCCAGGCAGAACCCAAGACATTGCCATGATATTGAGACGGAACCAGGGTTACCATAAGGGTTAAGTCTTATAGAATCTCTCAGGCAAAAAGGGAATCCATAAGAGCCGAAATCAAGAAAATGCTTGACCTCGGAGTGATAGAGGAGTCTCAAAGTAACTGGTCCAGTCCGATCGTTCTAGTGCCAAAACCTGATGGATCAATTAGGTTTTGCAATACCTTCAGGAAACTGAATGAGGTCTCTAAGTTTGATGCCTAACCCATGCCCCGCGTTTATGAGTTGGTGGGGGGATATAGCAAAGGCCAGATTTTTCACGGTTTTAGACCTGACAAAGGGTTACTGGCAGATACCATTAACTAAACGGGCCAGGGAGAAAACCGCATTTTCCACTCCAGATGGACTATTTCAGTATAGAATAATGCCTTTTGGCCTGCATGGTGCTCCAGCCACGTTTCAAAGATTGATGGATAAGTTGTTGAGACCTCATACAGAGTATGCCGCAGCTTATCTGGATGACGTGGTTATCCATAGTCCCGATTGGGAGACCCATCTAGGGAAGGTACAAGTAGTATTGAATACCTTTAGAGGAGCCGTCCTGACCGTCAACCCAGCTAAAAGTAGGGATGTGCGTTTCGGGTTCGGGAATTTCGGAATTTTCACGAAATTTCCCGATTCGTGTTTTCGGATGCGGCCGAATTTCCGAAAAATTTTAGATCCGAAAAGTTCAGATCCGAAATGTTTTCCGAGCCGAAACGAATAATTTTCGGATTTTTCGAATGGGCTTGAAATGTGGCAAAACGAGGAGAACAGATTTTCCGAAAAAACGAAAATTTTTCCGAAAAACGAAAAATTTTCCGAAAAACGAAAATTTTTAAAAACGAACATTTTCTGAAAAACGAAAATTTTTCGAAAAAAACGAAAAGTCGATACAAAAAACGGGCAAAATGACACGAAAAATACGAAAAAAAGGTCGATATGCCGAAAAATGTGCAATTCCGAAAAACGAAAATTTTTCGAAAAAACCGAAAATTTTGTAAAATCGTAAATTTTGTAAAAACGAAAGTTTTCTGAAAAACGAAAATTTTTCGAAAAAAACGAAAAGTCGATACAAAAACCGAGCACAGTGACACGAAAATACGAAAAAATGGTCGAAATTCCGAAAAAAAATGTACCCGAAAAACAGGTCGACGCGAATCGAATCGAAACCGAAATCGGTCGAAACGAGCCGAATCGAAAAGTTTAAAAATCCGAAAAATCGAACCGAATCGAACCGAAAAAAAAATCGGTGCACAAGCCTAGCTAAAAGTACTATCGGTTTGGCTGAGGCCAAATACTTGGGCTATGTGATCGGCAGGGGAATAGTGAGGCCCCAAACAGTTAAGATAGAAGCTATACAAAGCTGGCCCAGACCACTGAGAAAGAAACAGGTCCGAGCCTTTTTGGGTATTGTAGGCTACTACCGGAGGTTCATTCCTCATTTTGCCACGAGGGCTGCTCCGCTCACAAATCTTACGAAAGCAAGGAGTCCTGACACTGTAAGATGGGACAGCAAGGCTGAGGAAGCCTTTGCTGACCTGCGTGCAGTCCTTTGTACTCAACCTGTTCTCGTGGCACCGGACTTTACCCAAGAGTTCTTCCTTCAGACAGATGCCTCAGAGGTTGGTCTGGGTGCAGTTTTGTCTCAATTTGTTGGTCGAAGAGGAACATCCAGTTTTGTATCTGAGTCGGAAACTGCTGCCTCGGGAACAACGCTATGCTACGGTAGAAAAAGCGTGCTTAGCGATTAAATAGGTCTTGGAAACGCTCCGCTATTACTTATTGGGCAGGCGCTTCACCCTTATCACTGACCATGCCCCGTTGAAGTGGATGCATACCAATAGGGAGAAGAACTCTAGGATCACTAGGTGGTTTCTGTCCTTGCAGCCATTCAGCTTTGTGGTACGACATAGGGCAGGTCTCCTTCATGGCAATGCCGATGCTCTGTCTCGAGTGCATGGACTGGCTGAGGTGGCTGCTTCACATACCTGTGTTACGCTGGGAGGGGGATGTGTGACAGAGTATGGGAATCTGTGTATGTTAGCAGGAGGCTGACTGATGCAGTATTTCCTGGTCAGTAAGGAAGTCACCTTCCCTGGCAGCAGCCACAGCTGCAACTCCTTAACAAGCCAATATGGTTGAGGTGTGGAATGCACAGAACTGCAGAACTCCAGGCTTGCTGGCACGTATGTAAAAAGGTACAGAGTTTTTGTTTATACTGGGGGCAGAATAGCTACCCCAGTATCCCGTAGTGAGGGGACAAATTTGTTTAGTTAGACTCCTAAAGGAAGGAGTAGGCCAATTTGTTTGTGTTTAATTTTTGTTTGGTAATACAAGTGTACCCAGTGTTTAAAGAGACTTTGTTTTGTGGCGTTCAATTAAAGAGGTACACCTCCAAATGCTGTGCTTCTCTGAGCGGCCCTACCACAATATATAATTTTAACCAAAAAATTTAAAAAAATGAAATATTTCCCTTGTGTTTTGGAGCATGTTTTTTTATGAATAATATGACTATATATAGTCTGACCTTGCTCCCAGTGTAGGAAATTAAAAGGTGAGTAATGGCAATGGTATTGCTAATTTTATATGTGACAAATGGACAATGCCATCGCTATGGAACTAAAAATAATTTAAAATATATATATATTTTCTTTTAGATTTTACATGGTCACATTTGATATCAATGCAAAGGCCAGACTCTGACCTGTCCAATGACATTGTCTCACTTGACTTTATGAGGTGTAAAGATTAGTGATGCAGGAGTGCAAGGTCCCCTGCAGTGCTCTTGGGTTAGGTTTTTGATGTAACAATTCGTAACAATGGATTGTGCCATCACCTCCACACTTTTTGGTGACATGAGAAATTAGATGGTTAGTTAGTAGTTAGTGCAGCATCATTGTTCACTTTATAATTGAAAAGTGAAAAATATTGCTGTTAGAAAAAAAATAAAAAAATAAAGATTTATTATTTTATTTTTCTTACCTAAAACCTGGTCATGTTTGGTATCATTGGAAAGGCCATGCTCTGGCATGACCCTGGAACTGGAGATACAGGGGTCCAACTGCAGACATATTTATCTTTTCTCTGGGCCTATTCTGAGGCATGGGCTGGAGCTGCTGCTCCATCAGCCCCTATGTTAATCTGGCCCGGAGTGCACCCACCCTTATTATAAATGATTTTATTCAGGAGAAATAGAGCTTTCATATTCCATCAAAGATTTATATATACAATTTTAATATGAAAAAAATCTAAACTATGGGAAAATTGGAAATTTTGCTATTTTCAAAGTTCTGCATTTTATTTTAAGTGTGAATGACATAGTTACATAGTTACATAGGCTGAAAAAAGACATGCGTCCATCGGGTTCAGCCTCTCACACATCACTTTTTGTCATTTTTTGATCCAAAAGAAGGCAAAAAACCCAGTCTGAATGCTTGCCAGTATGGGAATGCTTGCAATATACTGGGAAAAAATGACCCAACCACCTCAACAGGCAGAGAATTCCACAGCTTTATTGTTCTCACAGTAAAATAACCCTTCCTATGCTTTAGGCTGAATTTTCTTTCTTCCAGTCTAAATGGGTGGCCCTGTGTCCTGTGTATAGTCCTGTTAATGAATGGATTATCAGACAATGGTTTATAATGGCCCCGTATATATTTATATAAAGTTATCAGATCCCCTCTAAGGCGCCGTTTCTCTAAACTAAACAGGTTTAAGCTTTTTAGTCTTTCCTCATAACTTAACCCTTCCATTCCCCTTATTAATTTAATTGCCCGTCTCTGCACTTTTTCTAGCGCTATAATATCCTTTTTCAAGACAGGTGCCCAAAATTGCATGGCATATTCAAGGTGCGGTCTGACCATTGATTTATACAGAGGCAAAAATATGTTTTCATCCCGAGAGTGAACTCCCCTTTTAATGCATGCCAATATTATGCTGGCCTTGGCGGCTGCTGTTTGACAGTGCACATTGTTACTTAGTTTGAAGTCTATGATTATTCCCAAATCCTTCTCCTGCTTGGATTTCCCTAACTCCGTACCATTTAGGGTATAAATTGCTTGTGTGTTCTTCACTCCAAAGTGCATAATTTTGCATTTATCTAGATTAAATTTAATCTGCCATTTAAGTGCCCAGTCCCCCAATCTATCTAAATCCCTCTGCAGCGAAGTAACATCCTGCTCACATTGTATTACTTTTCCTAGTTTTGTGTCATCTGCAAACACTGATACAAGGCTTTCAATGCCTATCTCAAGGTCATTTATAAATAAATTGAATAGGATTGGTCCTATAACAGACCTCTGAGGGACACCGCTTACCACTGATGTCCATCTTAAACATGTACCATTTATGACCAATCTCTGTATCCTATATTTTATCCAGTTTTCTATCCAAGAACAAGTATTTTCATCTAAACCAATTTTTCTTAATTCAAATAGTAACCTTTTGTGTGGAACTGTGTTGAAAGCTTTGGCAAAATCCAAGTAAATCACCTCCACTGCGACCCCCTGATCTATACTTCTACTTACTTCCTCATAGAATGTAGGTTAGTCTGACATGATCTGTGTTTCATGAAACCATGCTGATTTTTGCCAATTACATTATACCTCCCAATAAATTCCTGAATATTATCCCTTAGTAACCCCTCAAATACTTTCCCAGCCACAGATGTTAAATTCACAGGTCTATAATTCCCAGGCACAAATTTTAAACCTTTCTTGAATATAGGGACCACGTCAGCTTTTCTCCAATCCTCTGGTACGATTCCTGAAAGAAAAGAATCTTGAAAGATTAAGAACAGAGGTTTACATATTTCAACACATAGCTCCCTCGATACTCGCGGGTGAATTCCATCTGGCCCTGGGGCTTTATTCACATTCACTTTGTTTAATTGTTGCAAAACCTTGTCCTGAGTCAACCAGTCACTTTGTATTAGTAAGTTTTTATTAATGAATTTCATGTCTCCTGTTTCTAGGTTTCTCTTTGATAAATTCTTCAGGTTTGATAAATACTGAAGAAAAATAATCATTAAAAATTTCTGCCTTATCTTGATCTTCAGTTAACAATACCCCTGATTCAGATTTTAGTGAACCTATATTTTCACTCTTGGGTTTTTTAGAATTTATGTACCTACACAATCTTTTAGGGTTGGTCTTGCTCTCTTTGGCTATTTCTTTTTCATTTTCTAGTTTAGCCCATCTAATTGCTTTTTTTACATGCTTTATTGGCTGCCCTATATGCTTTATAGGATGCCTCAGAGTTATCAAATTTAAAAGCTTTAAATGCCTTTTATTATTCATTTCCAGTGGAATATATTGTGACGTGTACTTTTCTAGTGTTAGTTTAAAGATATTCCACTTATCCTCAGTGTTTTGTCCATGAAAGAGTTTCTGCCAGTCAATGACATTTAGAGCTTCCTTTATTTTAATAAAGTTGGCCATTTTAAAATTATATGTTTTAGCATGCCCCCTATGAATGTGTTTTTTTGAGTTTATTTCAAAAGACACCATATTATGGTCAATGTTTCCCAACTGTTCCCTTACATTAATATTTGAGAAAAGATCCACATTATTTGTTATAACCAGGTCCAGACAGTTATCCTCTCTAGTTGGTGTTTCTACCAGTTGTGTCATGAAGGTATCATTTAAAAGGTTCAGAAACCGGATTCCCTTCGCTGAATTACTAGTCCCACTATCCCAATTAATGTCCGGGTAATTAAAATCTCGAATAATTAAAGTGCTACCACGATGTGCAGCCTTCCTAATTTGCTCTAACAGTTGTTCTTCCTCATCATTATCTATATTAGGTGGTTTATAGCATATGCCAACCAATAGTTGACTTCCCTGTTTATTCCCCAAAGAAATATTTACCCGTAAGGATTCCACATTTCCCTCATCGCTTTCCAGTTGTGTAATATTTGGCTTTAAATCCTGATTTACATATAAACATACTCCACCCCCTTTCTTATGTTTCCTATCCCTTCTAAACAATGCATAACCATTTAAGTTTACAGCCCAGTCATGCGTTTCATCCTACCATGTTTCTGTTATTCCTATTATGTTGTATTGCTTAGTGCATGCTATTGCCTCTAGTTCCCCCATCTTGTTATTGAGACTCCTTGCATTAGCAAGCATACATTTAATGTTGTCTCTACCCACACATGCTGAATGCGACTTTACATTGCATGCCTCCACTGTTCTGACATTACCCATCCCCCCGGCTCCACCCCCCTTAGTCTGAGCTGAAACCCTTCCACTATCTGCTCTGTCTCCATTTTGTAAGCTACTGTATCCCTCCCCCCTTCCACTAGTTTAAAGTCTCCTCCAACCTTATTACCATCCTTTCCCCCAGCACAGCAGACCCTCTTCCATTCAGGTGCAATCCATCACAACTATACAGATTGTACCCGAGTGCAAAATGAGCCCAGTGCTCTAAAACCCAAAGCCCTCCTTCCTGCACAAGATCTCTCGCTGCCTTTCCACTGTAGCGATTGGCACCGGTAGTATCTCAGAAAAAACTACCTTGGAGGACCTCTTCAGTTTACTTCCTAATTCCCTGAAATCATTCTTCATAGGACGCTTAGCTTTTTTTTTTTTAAAGACTTTATTTTTCAGCAGCATATATCTATGTTGCTAAGGGTACAGAAAATAGAGAAAGGGGAGGGGGAAAACAGTAAAACCAATGCAAAGTATCAAGCCGAAGCTTCTCTACATAATAAAGTCCCCTGTCCTGATTCGTTGCTACCTGCTTTTATGTATAAAAAGAAAAAAAGTAAGGAGAAGATAAAAGAGAAAGAGCGAGGAAAAGGAAAGGAAAGAAGAAGGAGAGAGGGGTGGGGGAAGGTGGGGGGGGCCTTGGTCTCAGGTACAGAAAGAAGAAGCAGTACACTGACCGCTGGGAGTCGCCACGAGTGCCGGCCAGTCAGGGAAGGAAAGCAAGTTATGAGGTAGGCAATGCATATCAAAACAACCCAAGGTGTAGTGCTCCTCATATAGTGCAGTTAGGGTCGTATGAAAGCCATGGAGCCCACGTTTTAGAGAAAGAGTCCATACTGTGATGGACAATTGCCATCAGTTTTTCCATCAAAAAGGAGTCTCTGATGAGGCTGAGTACCCGTCCCGTGGACAGTGCTTCCATTGTTATCCATCCCTCCGCCACTGCCCTGCGTGCTGCTCCCAAGAGCTTAATAAGCAACTTGTGTTCCCTTTGTGAAAGGTCAGCCAGCGGGTTCGCCAGCAGGAAGAGGTCCAGCGTCAGGGGAATCTGGCAGGACATGACCTCCTCGAACAGCGTCTGTATACTGGTCCAGTATGTGTGGATAACAGGGCAGGTCCACCACATGTGGAAATACGTGCCTTTGGCTCCACATTGTCTCCAGCAATCTCCCGTGGGTGTCTTTTTAATCCTGGCCAGTTGGGCCGGTGTGGTGTACCAGCGCATAAGTAGCTTGATTGCCTGTTCCTGGATGGTGGTGCAGACTGAGATTTTTCTGGAGGCCTCCCAGACGTCCAGCCATGAGTCCCCCTCCAACTGTTCTTGAAGGTCTGCATGCCAAGCTCGAACGTAAGGGAGTCCTGCCCAGTCCAGTATGCAAGTGATTTGTTGATATAGAGAGTAAATTAGGCCTTTAATGTAACGTCCTCACAGGCAGGCAGACTCAAATGAGGTAGGTTTTGTTAGTGCCGCTTTTCTAATATGTGGTCGTAGGGCAAAGTCCCGTAACTGCAAAAATCTGAAAAAAGATGCCGGCGGTAGGTGGACACCCTCTTGTAGGTCCTGAAATTGGAGCAAAGTTCCATGAGGAAATAAATGACAGATGCGATGCAAACCTTTATCAGTGAGAGGCGGGAAAATGGCGGGTTGAAGTCCTGGAGCGAATTCCCGATTATGGCACAGTGGGGTCAGTGGGGAGGGATAGCAGGTGAGGTCACATTTCAGTGCGATCTTAGTCCAGATAGTCAGAGAGTTGGTGATGGCCGGGCAGGCGGTTCGTAGCAATGGTCTGTGGGGCTTGGAGAGCCATATCCATAAGTCCAGTTTGAGCGGGAAGGCCATAGAGTGTTCCAATTCCACCCACCTATGTTCATACGCTGGGCAGTGCCATGCCACTATCTGTGCTAGCTGAGAGGCGTAATAATACAATCATAAACAAGGCAAACCCAAGCCGCACCGGTCCCTGGGCCGATAGAGAGTCTGCCACCCAATCCGTCTCCTACCCACACCCCAGACAAAATCATTAATGTGCCTCTGCATCCGTTGCAAGTCCTCCCCCACCAGGGGAATCGGTAGGGTCTGAAAAAGATATAACATTCTGGGGAGTAGATTCATTTTGACACAATGTATGCACGAGATCGTATGTTTAGACCATCTATCTAGGTCTTGCTGTAGTGTGCGCAGGAGGGGTGTATAATTAGCATTGTACAAGTGCTCTGTTCGGGGTGTTAGGTATATCCCTAAATATTTAAGTCGGGAGTGCTGGAGATGGAAACGATATTCTGCAGCGAGGCGCGAACTCTCAGCCTCCGTGATAGATATAGCCAGTGCTTCAGATTTGGACATATTAATTTTATGTCCAGAGAGGTGAGAGAAACGCGCCAGCAAAGAGGACATTGATTCTAGAGACCCGGCAGGGTCTGCAAGGGACAAAAGGATGTCATCCACGTAAGCAGAGACAATATAAGTGCGGTCACCACCCCAATTCCCTTAACTCCGTCCAATTGTCGGATCGCCTGCAGGAGAGGTTCCAGGATCAGAGCAAAGAGCGCTGGTGACAGAGGACATCCCTGGCGAGTGCCGTTATATATCTGGAAGGGGGTGGGGGGCGTGGGGTAAGACTATACTAGCTGTCGGGGAGGCATACAGGGAGCGGACCGCCGCTATGAATTTTTACAGGAAGCCGAAGTGTTCTAAAACCAAAAATAGATAAGGCCACTCGACCCTGTCAAAAGCTTTTTCCGTGTCAAGCAACAGAAAAAGCAAGGGCGTGTGGGAAGAGGATGCATGCCATAAAATATCAATTGCCTGCCGCGTATTGTCGAAGGCCTGTCTGCCTGGGATAAAAGCAACTCGATCCGGATGAACCAAGTGGGGTAAAAGGGTGTCAAGTCTGTTAGATAAAAGTTTGGCAAAGATTTTTACATCCGTGTTTAGCAGGGAGATAGGGCGGTAGTTTTCAGGGAGTAGAGGGTCCCTGTCCGGTTTCGGGATCAACACTATAAATGCGGATAATGATTCTGGGGTGAAATGTCCGTCGGTCAAGAGGGCGTTAAAGAGGGGGAACAGGCGAGGAGCCAGAATGGCCAGAAAACTTTTTATAGTATGCCATAGTGAATCCATCCGGCCCCATATGTGGTTTCATTCCCTTTATCACCTCCGTCAACTCCTCTGCCGAGAAGGGTGCTACCAGGGTCTCCGCCTGTTCCCCCCCTACTGTGGGTAAACTAAGAGAAGACAGAAAATCTCTAATGTCGTTACAAAGGGGTTGATTGTCAGTAGTGTGGGAAGGGGAATGGTTATAAAGGAGGTCAGTAGATCATTAATCGTGGAGGGGGAAGTCAACAGCGCTCCCTCTCCGCTGAGTAGCTTGCAGATTGGACCGAATAGGGTCGTGGTCGCAGTTTACGGGCCAAAGGAGTATCCATTTTGTTGCCCCTTTTGAAATATAAGCGTCTATTCCAGATCATGGAGCGCCCAACGTCATCTTCCAGTAATTGATTCAAGGCCTGCCGTACATTTTGAAGTGCCGAGAAAGAAGCTTCCGAGGGGCAAGTCTTGTGGTCAGTCTCTCTATCCTTCAGGTCTGCCTGTAGATCTAGAATCTGGGCATTTCTGCGTTTCTTATATTGTGACCCATATTTGAAGAAATCGCCCCTAATAACGGCTTTATGGGCCGCCCAAACCATGGGGGGAGAGACCTCCTCCCCGGAGTTTAAGTCAAAAAAGTCTGTCAATTCCGCGGCTATACCGTCCGTAATGTCTCGGGACGTCAGTAAAATCGGGTCTAGTCGCCATCTCCTGTTAACCGAGCCCCCCAAACCCATCAGACCCAAGTGAATATCTGCATGGTCCGACCACGTGATAGATCCTATAGAGGAAGCGTCAATTACCTTCAAGCTGTTTGGCAAGGCAAGGAAGTAGTCAATACGCGAGTAAGTTTTATGAGGGTGTGACAGGAATGTATAGTCTCTCTCTCCCGGGTGTTGCACCCGCCAGACATCTACTAAACCCATATCTCGCGCAAAAGAAGAGAAGGCATGGTCCTGTGGTGTGGGAGCCCCTGTTACTGATCTGTCTACAGCTGCGCATAGTGTGGCATTAAAATCACCCCCAATGATTAAGTCGCCTGGGGTGCGGGACCCCAAGAATTCCGAGAGCGCGGATCAAAAGTCTTTGTCTGGGGAATTAGGAGCATATACTGAAGCAAGCGCATAAGGGTGGGCGCCGAAGTGGCCCTGTACTACTACGTATCTACCAGCATAGGCGACTCTACAGGGGGGCAAGGGGGGGCAATTGCCCCCCCTAGGTTATTCCTTGCCCCCCCATGTGCCCCCCCACCAAAAATCTGTATCCAGCTTCATTCACTTATTCGGACCGCTATATCTCTGTCCCTGTGCATCGTATATGGACGATCTCAGTGTCGTTGGTTAGGGCAGATTCTGGCCTTTCCAATGATACCCAACATGACCATATTCAGCTTGAAGTAAAAGTCATAAAACATTAAATAACAACAGGCACTTAAACTTAAACATTTTCACAGGGTTGAAATGGCTCAGCAGTGATGAGGTTAATGTTCAGACTATACATTACATTGTGTATTAAGTTAGTTTTTGCCTTGGTTTAGTTGTATATTAAGGGTTAATGGGTAGGCTTCATCCCTAACAGTGTACATTTTATATGTTTTCCTTGATTAATGGCATTGTAGGGGTTAATGGGTAGGCTACATGACTCACAGTGTATTCATTTCATGTTTTACCTTGATTAATGGCATATTAGGGGTTAAGGGTTGGCTAAATGCCACATTGTTTATTATTTTTATTGTATTTCCCTGGGTTTATGGCATTTTAGGGGTTATTATGGAAGTTAGAATCTAAAGGGTCTAGTCATCTTTACATCCTCTGCTTTTCGTCACATTTTGGGGAATTCATTTTGCCAAAAATATAGTGAATTCCCTACTTAGCGAATGGTCACTGTAATTTGCTAAATGTGGAGTCGCTGAAGCAGCAATCAGACATTCAGCGAAAACTGCCGAATTGCAGCAAATAAAATATTGAATTTAAGTATCAGGTTAGTACAATAACAAGGTATCATTGCATCACATTAATCAGGGGTTTTGGAATCTTATTTAAATATATACTTATTTAGGGCCCTATTACCTGGTGTGGGTTAACCCTTGCGTCGGCATTGGTTTTGCGTTAGCGCCAGGTTAAACGAGTCAAGCGCCGGACCAACAGATCGTTTGCCTCCTTCTACAAACGGGAAAAAATCACTTAGCGGCGCTATTAGTGATTTGTAGCGCGAGCTTACTGTACTTTCCGCGTCCTTTACTTAACATGTTAGTGCAAGAGATCTCTAGCGCTTTTGCAGCTAACAGATCACTTGGTGCCTACGCAAATTTTTTGAGGGAAGCTAATTGCAATATTTTACCTACTGCTCAACCCTGGTGCTAGCTCCAAAAAAACTGAAAAACCAGATCCTCGCCCAAAATTAACAGGCAATTGAAAGGAATGCAGCACAGGTGTTCTCTTGGCCCCATACACCATAGCAATGGATCTGGTCCGCATTGTCGTTGCTGTTGCAATCAGCTCTATTATAAATGTATCCTTTATCCACATATATCCTAATTCTAATATATTACCTAATTTTAAACATTTTATGCTGGGGGATATTCAAAGTATGTAAGCAGGTGATTATTAGGGTGACCGTGTGGACCAAGTTTAAAGGGACACATAAGTCTTGCCCTGAAACGTGTTCTTTATATGCTGCAGCAGGGAAGTTAATTGTGGCTCACCTGGCCTTCCTTTTGGATCTATTAAATGCAGTGTAAAGCTTCTACATGGTGTTGGGTGGCATTTATCATGCAATGCCCATCAGCCTTAATATATGTGTGCATCAAAACATGGATGATACTGCCACCTTGGAGGATTTTATTAATGCAGGGGTGTGAGGTTATTCACTGGATGTGTTCATATTCAAGCTTGTGAGGGCAGGGGATAGGTATAGCCCAGCACTCTGCACTGGGAAAAAAAAAAGTTCTATCCTGTACACAACTGCATTAGCGCTGGGTCTCAGCCCGGGTCTTAGAGTTTTCCTAGCATGCGCCAAACGACCTTGTTCATGGACTACCGTGGACAAGGTGATCTGTTAGTAGGTCGTCAGGCACTACGTTTTAGCGACTCGTGCTTAACTTTTTCTTTAGCGATGGTGTTTTAGTTCACACCAGATGACAGGACCCTTAGTTTTATACAGTGATATGATTTAGTGGTGAAAATTATTAGTGCCCCCCCAGTTTTGACTCCGGTATCTTCTTTGCCCCCCTAAATATTGTTCCTAGAGTCGCCACTGTCTACCAGAGTAATCCCCCTCCACCGATTCGACCTGGAAGGGGCAGGAATTATGCAGGATGACAGAGACACCATTACGTTTGGGCAAAGCATTAGAAGAAAACACCCGCTGGTAGCGTGCATCAGCCAATCTGTAGGTGGCCTTGCGTGGGATTCGTGTCTCCTGTATAAAGGCTATATCAATCTTTTGTTTGCGCAATTCTCAAGAGGAGACGCCTCTTTCGCGGGGAATTAAGGCCCTTAACATTTAAGGAGAGGCACTTCAGCGACGCCATAATTTAAATGCAGGATAGTGGATACACGGACCAGCGGGCCTCCCCACCCCACCCCCCCAGGGAATAAGAAGAGAAGATAGAACAGAGAGGGGCGAAAGAGAAAAGAAAGGAAGAAGAAGAAGAATAGGAAAAGAAAAACCTCGACACGAAGGGCAAGCCGGAGAGTCGAGATGGGAGACACGGAGAAGGCACATGGTCACCAACAATGACATTAGAACTTCCCAACCTCCCCCTCCCGCTAAAAAATATAACCAGTCGTGGCAACCAGAATCTCAGTGGACACGAGTCTGTCCACGGCACCCAATCGGGCCGATTCCCAGTTCAAAAACGTGTCTATCAGAGATCCTCACGAGCATACAGGGGAACACACAAAAACTAAACATATCTGAACCGAATGAACCAGTTGAAAACAGAATTAAAATACGATACATTACACATCTTCCCCTTCGATCGGCGAAGCCTAAACCTCAGCCGATGGCAGCCAGCATTGGGGAAGTCAGAGAGAGAATGGTGGTGTTAGTGAACCTGCCCGGCCCTCTCATCCCGGGGCCTTCTTCCATTCTAGCGGTAATTTCTCCAGCATATACTGTCTCGGGGAGCTGGTAAATCCTCTGGCACCGGCAATTGGAGAGAGTGTAGCAGCCTGGGGGCATCTTGGATCCTGGAGCAGGTGAGGGCTTGGCCCTCTTTGTAAACTACAAGGCGTAATGGGAAGCCCCAAGTATACTTGATCTTTCCAGCTCTCAGAACCTCTGTTACAGGGCGCCATTCTCGTCGCTTGGCCAGGGTAAAAGGGGCCACATCGGGCAAAAGAGAAAGTGGGTGATCATCGTATGACAAATGAACCGTTCTGCAATCCTTTAAGAGTGCCTCCTTAGTATGATAATAATGGAACCTGATTATTACGTCCTGAAATTTCCCCCCCCCCCGGGGGGTCGCGGCCCAAAGGCCCTGTGAGCCCGGTCCATAAGGAGGTGGGAGGGGGGCAGATCCGGCAACAGTTTTTTAAAAATACCTTCCACGGTCACCATCAATTGGTCGTGGTGGACCGAGTCCGGGAGCCCCCGGAGACGTATGTTGTAGCGGCGGCTGCGATTCACGAGGTCTTCCACCTGGGCATCCAGACGACCGATAGTTGCTGCCATGGTATAGATTGTGTCCACCAGGGCATTGTTATGAGATGCTATAGCGTCAGTGCGTTCCTCCAGGTCTGTGGTGCGTCCCCCTATGGCCTGCAAATCTGCTGCTAAGGTCCGAAAATTGCGGTCCATTTCCTCCACCAAAAAAGTCTGGGAAGCTGAAATTTTCATCCCTATTGCCGCGATATCGTATCTGGTGGCCGGGGCCCCTGCCTGGGGCACATCTCCTACCTCCTCTGGTGGTCTTTTTGGCGCCACTGAGACCTCGAATTCCTTTTTTTTTGTTATTCCCCATTCTCAGGGGGTGTAGGGGCACTCCTGTGCTGGCTGAGCAGGAAATGCGGGGGATAATCGTTCGGTATTCGGCGTTAAAGAGCGGGAGGAATCACAGGGCACGTCTTATCTCGTGACCATGCAGGCTCCGCCCCCAGGACGCTTAGCTTTAACTGCAATAAAATACATATATTTGTTTTCAGCAATGTCTTACGGGAAAAACAGTTTCATTTTTTTTCCATTAAAATTTCACTCACCTACAGTGTATAAAGTAATTTTTTCACATTTTATCAACCGTGCCGTTATGTTTATATTTTCTATGGTGTACACTTTTTAAAAAAAAAATAGAAATGGGAACTCGTTAGTGTATTTACGCGATAAAATACGTGATTTCATCTAAAAAAAATACATTTTTTGTTCGTGCAGCACTATTGTTCACATTATAATTGAAAAGTGAACAATAGTGCTGCATTAATAATATAAAAAAAAAACATTTATATTTTTTAGGTTTTTATTTATTTTTGAGGAGAAGGGGGGTTTGTGAGTGTCCTGAGAATGAGCAACAGCACTAGTGGCTTGCTCTATGGTGGGGGCCCGCTCAGGTCTCACAAGGTTTTAGCTTGTATGTGCCATTACAGGGATGAATGCTCCATATGCAAATAAGCCTGCTCTCACCCAAAAAGGGTGGCCAGTGCTGACTGCCAAGGACGTCATCCCTGCACAAGAGGTGCAGCAACCCCCGACGATCGTTTCGGCCTTGTTAGGCCACATCAGGAGGGTATAGGCCGAAACGATCGTCGGGGGTTGCTGCACCTCTTGTGCAGGGATGACGTCCTTGGCAGTCAGCACTGGCCACCCTTTTTGGGTGAGAGCAGGCTTATTTGCATATGGAGCATTCATCCCTGTAATGGCACATACAAGCTAAAACCTTGTGAGACCTGAGCGGGCCCCCACCATAGAGCAAGCCACTAGTGCTGTTGCTCGTTCTCAGGATCCTCACAAACCCCCCTTCTCCTCACTTTTATTTATTTTTGTTTACACGTAACCTGGTCATGCTCTGGCCTTTTCAATGATACCAATGACCCTCTAGCTGCCACCGATCGGGAGATATGGGGGTCCAAAGAACCCCCCTATCTCCACCATAAATTTGTATAGGAAATCTCTGGGCAGCTATGGGTTACCCAGCTAACTGATGTCATTGCGCCATGGGGACAGAAAGTTTGATGAGTTTTCACACATTGATTTTTAGGACTTGACCCATGAGTGGATTTAATACTATATGGTGCAATCTAACCAATAGAGATGTGCACCGATTTTTCGTTCGGATTTTGTAACTTTTCGTTTTGGATCGTCTCGGACGATTTTCTTTTCGGCTCGTTTCGCTTCGGCTCCTTTTTTGTATCGACTTTTTTTCTGTGATTTTGGCCATTTTCGTGTTATCGGATCGGCTCGTTTTTTGTATCAACGTTTTTTTCGTGATATCGGAAATTTTCGTGTTTTTCGGAACATCTGTTCTCCTCGTTTCAAAGCGTCTATTCCTTTTGACCGAAACTAACTGTTTTTCGGATCCGATATTTCTGTCGATATGGTAATTCTGTTGATACAGTAATTCTGCCGATTCTATCGTTTTTTTTATTAAATAAAGATCCTTTTTTTCTTATGAATATGCATTGCACAACTTTATTTAATCATATTAAAATGGTATGAAAGGAACAAATATGAACAAAACGATTTAAAAAACCCAAAACTGACCCAAGTGGTCTGACTTTAAAAATAAAAACCAAAATAGAGGGTTTTAAAATGGAAAAAATAGCTGAACAAAATTATCAGAAACGGGAAAAAAAAATAAAAAAAAAATGATTTAAAACGAAAAAAAATTAATGCAGCATATGAATCCTCACACTGCTGGGAAGCGCCTCTCTGCGGTATATTTAAGGCAGCATATGAATACACACACTGCAGGGAACAAGCGCCTCTCTGCGCGGTATAATTAATGCAGCATATGAATACGCACACTGTGGGGAAGCGCCTCTGTGCGGTATAATTAATGCAGCATATGAATACGCACACTGCGGGGAAGAGCCTCCCTGCGGTATAGTTAATGCAGCATATGAATCACACACAGTGGGGAAGCGCCTCCCTGCGGTATAATTAATGCAGCATATGAATACGCACACTGTGGGCAACAAGCGCCTCTCTACGTGGTATAATTAATGCAGCATATGAATACGCACACTGCGGGGAAGCGCTTCTCTGCGGTATAATTAATGCAGCATATGAATCCACACACTGCGGGGAAGCGCCTCTCTGCGGTATAATTAATGTATTAATGTATAATTTTGTACATCCTTCAGCAAAATATGTAGATAAAAAAATGTTTCCAGAGTTTGCCAAATTCCTTGTAGTCTCAGGAGTAGATTAAATAAAAAATGGAAGACGTTCAAAAAAGAAACAAATAATTATATAAATGTACATACAGAAAAAATGACGTCGCGCCCATACTCACCGGAGCGGCTGCAACAGCCAGGAGTAACAGCCCAGTTAATGTATAAAACATAACAAGAGAAAACAAGTTGTCATCTGCGCTCGTTTCTATGTATTCCATGTACAACAAAACACTGAGGTTTTTGTTTGTTTCAATGGCCATTGCAACGTAAGCTCACTCGCCACTTCAAGGCACCTCTTTATAGAGTGAGTACCTAACCAATGTAACCAAAAGCTGCTCTACTACATTGGTTAGGTATTCACTCTATAAAGAGGTGCCTTGAAGTGGCGAGTGAGCTTACGTTGCAATGGCCATTGAAACAAACAAAAACCTCAGTGTTTTGTTGTACATGGAATACATAGAAATAAATATATAAATGTAGATGTGCAGAAATTGTGAGAAGTTTTGGAAGAAGTTTGCTCATGATATAATTGCGGGAGCAGAGGTTTTAAAATGTCACAGGTGTTTTCCTGCAGATCTAACGGAATAGTGAAATGGAAGTACGCATTCCCAAGGAGGTGTTAGGACGAGAAAGCAACCCAGCAGGGAGTCTTCAAGTGGTGCGGAGAAAAGATTAACTGAAATACAAGTGTTCTTATGAATATTCTATGCAATATTTTGAAGCCTTGTTAGAAATCGAATAACAAACATTAAGAAATAAGTTTCAAGACTTTATTTTCTAGATTTATGACACATGAATGCTTTCAACAGAAAATTAAGACACTGTTAGCTGTTTTAACTCTCTATGGTATAAAGAGTCTGTGCTAACTATTTATTAGATAACAGAATTTGCAAAAGCAATTTGAATCAGCGTATGCAGACCAACAGGTAATCCCATTTAAATTATTTGAAATGTAGCAACTTTGACGATATGTTTATATTCATTTAGTTGGTTTTTTTTAACTTTCTTTAACCTTTTTCTTTAAGTCCATCTCTGCTTGGATTGTTCTCATAAAACCAAGTCCAGATACAGTGCTCACCACTAATTTTGGCACCCTTGGTAAATATGAGCACATAAGGCTGTGAAACATTGTCTTTATTGTTTAAGCTTTTGATCTTTTGTTTAAAAAAATGCACAGAAAACTCAGCAGTCATGGATATCAAACAACTGCGAACACAACACAGGTTTATCCAAAAAAAAAAAACCTTTGCTAAATATACAGGTGAAAATCGAAAAATTAGAATATCAGCAAAAGTTAATTTATTTCAGTAATGCAACTCAAAAGGTGAAACTAATATATGAGAGACTCATTACATGCAAAGCAAGATATTTCAAGCCGTGATTTGTCATAATTGTGATGATTATGGTTTACAGCTCATGAAAAACCCAAATCCACAATCTCAGAAAATTAGAATATTACATGCAATCAATAAAACAAGGATTGTACATAGAACAATATTGGACCTCTGAAAAGTATAAGCATGCATATGTACTCAGTACTTGGTTTGGGCCCCTTTTGCAGCAATTACTGCCTCAATGCGTTGTGGCAGGGAAGTTATCAGCCTGTGGCACTGCTGAGGTGTTATGGAAGACCAGGATGCTTCAATAACGGCCTTCAGCTCTTCTGCATTGTTCGGTCTCATGTCTCTCATCTTTCTCTTGGCAATGCCCCATAGATTCTCTATGGGGTTCAGGTCAGGCGAGTTTGCTGGCCAATCAAGCACAGTAATCCCATGGTCATTGAACCAGGTTTTGGTGCTTTTGGCAGTGTGGGCAGGTGCCAAGTCCTGCTGGAAAATGAAGGCAGCATCCCCATAAAGCTCGTCTGCGGAAGGAAGCATGAAGTGCTCCAAAATCTCCTGGTAGATGGCTGCGTTGACCCTGGACTTAATGAAGCACAGTGGACCAACACCAGCAGATGACATGGCTCTCCAAATCAACACAGACTGTGGAAACTTCACACTGGACTTCAAGCATCTTGCAGTGTGTGCCTCTCCATTCTTCCTCCATACTCTGGGTCCTTGGTTTCCAAATGAGATGCTAAAGTTGCTCTCATCAGAAAAGAGGACTTTGGACCACTGAGCAACAGACCAGGTCTGTTTTTCTTTAGACCAGGTAAGATGGTTCTGACGTTGTTTGTTGTTCAGGAGCGGCTTGACAAGAGGAATATGACATTTGAAGCCCATGTCAGGATCTGTTTGTGTGTGGTGACTCTTGATGCACTGACTCCAGCCTCAGTTCACTGTTTGTGAAAGTCCCAAACACTTTTGAATGGCCTTTTCCTGACAATCCTCTCCAGGCTGTGGTCATCCCTGCTGCTTGTGCACCTTTTTCTTCCACACTTTTCCCTTCCACATAACTTTCTATTAATGTGCTTTGATACAGCACTTTGGAAATATCCAACTTCTTTTGCAATTACCTTTTGAGGCTTTCCCTCCTTATGGAGGGTGTCAATGATGGTTTTTTGCACAACTGTCAGGCCAGCAGTCTTTCCCATGATTGTGATTCCTACTGAACCAGACTGAAAGACCATTTAAAGGCTCAGGAACCCTTTGCAGGTGTTATGGCTTAATTAGCTGATTATAGCAGGACACTTTGAGCCTAGAATATTGCACCTTTTCACAATATTCTAATTTTCTGAGATTGTGGATTTGGGGTTTTCATGAGCTGCAAGCCATAATCATCACAATTATGACAAATCACGGCTTGAACTATCCCATATATTAGTTTCACCTTTTAAGTTGCATTACTAAAATAAATGAACTTTTGCACGATATGCAAATTTTTTTGAGTTTCACCTGTATGTGTGGCACAAATTAAGTCAGCATCCTCATAAAGCTTGTCTGCGGAAGGAAGCATGAAGTGCTCCAAAATCTACTGGTAGACGGCTGCGTTGACACTGGACTTAATGAAGCACAGTGGACCAACACCAGCAGATGACATGGCACCCTTTTAGTCAATAACTTTTTACTACCTTCTTTCCAGATAATAGCTTTGAGTGTTCTCCTGTAATGCCTGAGGTTGGAGAATACATAGAAGGGATCTGAGACCATTCTGCTATACAGAATCTCACCAGATCATTCACATTTTGGGGGTGATGCTGGTGGACTCTCCTATTCAGTTTATTCCACAAGTTTTCTATGGGGTTTGAGTCTGGGTCCTGGAATAGTTATGGCAGGACCTTGATTTTGTGTTCAGCAAACCGTTTTTGTGTTGATTTTGATGTATGTTTTAGATCAGTGCCTTGCTAGAAGATCCACATATTGCACATTTTAACCCTATCAAGATGTCAACCCCCTGCAGGAGAAGTCTGCGATCTGCTTCAGAAGGGCGCAAGTGGCAGGACTTTGACGACGCACTGAGCGCCTCCTCCGCATTCAAGAGGGAAAACAGAGGATGTGATCAATGTTTCGTCCACTGCCGAATGGTTAAGCTTTCTGGCAGAGGCAATCAGGTGTAAATTTCATATATAAAATATAAAATAATCCCTTAGGCGCATGTGTGCCAAAATTTAAATGTACATCTGCATGACACTTTCACAGGATAACATACAATGCTGGGGCATTTTATAAATAGACAGTCAATGAATGGTAAATCTCCTCAGATGGTTCCTGGAGAGGGGGATATAAGCCAGACAAGGAGAACACGATTGTGCAGTATTTGGCAGTATATGCCCCTTTTGATTCTCCCCTATGGGGTACTTACTAGACCCAGTGTCTCTTCGCCCGGCTCTGGAAATGGATGGCCTGTGAGGTCCTTTAGGTAGCCTCCATCCTACTTTAAACCACAAGTAGTCTCAAGAATCCGGCAGGTATGGTCAAGGGGAACATAAAAAAGAGAGACTTTTAAGCCTTTTTAAAACTTAAAAGCCTTTTTTTATTTTAAAATATCGGCATAAAAACGTTTTTTAAACAAGGATTATACAATAAAATGGACCTGAAATGTGTTTCCCCAGCGTCACCTGGCTTCATCAGTCAGACTGACAGATGAAGCCAGGTGACGCTGGCGAAACGCATTTCAGGTCCATTTTATTGTATAATCCTTGTTTAAAAAACGTTTTTATGCCGATATTTTAACCCCTTAGTGACCGGGCGGTTTTACACAAATCCGTCCTTTAGTGACCGCTGCTGTTTTTACGTTTCTGCGCTGTTAGGCTGGTGTCAGACGAGCGTAGTGTTCACGTCCGTGATTGCGCCTAAAAGTACGTCCGTGATAGCATGAAAGTAAGTCCATTGCAGCCTGACACATGAAGTACGTCCGCACTGAACTGCGGACGCACAACGGCCGCGGCAAACGGACGTAGGTTAGGCAAGAACGTAATCCTGCTAGAACGGACGTGCGGAGTGCGCCACGTCCACAACGTCTGCATAGCTTTGTGTGTGAGTGATGGAGCATGGTCAGACGGACTGCATTTATACGTCCAGCATTTTTGACGGACAGAATGTTTTTTCATTGTAATTTATTTTCCCCTCCTACATCCGTCAAAAAATAACTTCAGTGAAAAAACGGACTGTGTGACCACTACTGCGTCATCCGTACTGACGATGTCCGTACTGCACGGACGTACAGTCCGTAGAAATCACGCTCGTCTGACCCTAGCCTTAGTGTTTAGGACAAATTTTCCTCTTACTCGTTTATGCAACCTACACATATTTTACACTGTTTTTCTCGTCATTAAATGGACTTTATAAAGATACCATTTTTTTCATCATTTCATATAATTTACTATAAAAAACATTGTGAAATATGACAAAAAAATTGAAAAAACACCACTTTTTCGAACTTTGACCCCCAAAATTTCTTATGTATCAACAACCGTCAAAAAAATTTAATTCCTTAGTAGTTTCTAAATTTAGTTCTGAGTTTAGCAATACCCAATGTTTACATATTCCTCGCTTTTTTCCTTATTTTATGCAACAATAAGTGCAAGTAGCACTTTGCCATTTCAAAAACTAGTTTTATTTTCAAAACCAGTGCTAGTGACATTGTAACACTGATATCTGTCACTAATTGCTGAATAACCCTCCACATATACATATTTTTTTAAAGTACACAAATCAAGGTATTAAAATTGGGGTATTTTGACTCTTTCCATGCAAACCATTTTACCACAAATCTATGCTAAAGTTTGAGAAAAAAAAAGTTTTGGTGATTTTTTTTTTTGAACGCAATTTAAGAATACATGTACTGTGAACTTTAAGGTTTACTGCCAAAAAGCACCCCAAAATATGTTCAGCAACATCTTCTGAGTGAATTGATACCACCCATGTATAGGTATGTCGGGTCATTTGGGGGCTAATAGGCCTTATTTGGGGGGTGCGCATTTCAGTTTTCCAACTTGGAATTTTCACATTTCGTCATCATGCACCCATGTCCTATTTGGAACATTTTTGAAGCCGGCCAAAGTAATTTACCCCCATCAAACCATATATTTTTAGAAAGGGCACACCCTAGGGTGCTTCAAAGAGTTGTATTTTAACACTTTCCATGCACTAGCTCTATGTCAAACTTTCAGGTAGTCACTTTTTGTGTTATTTTTTCACACACATTGTACTTTAGGCATGAATTGTCAAATCCAGTTATGGGTTACTGCCAAAACCCATGTATAGGTATGTCGGGTCATTTGGGGGCTAATAGGCCTTATTTGGGGGGTGCGCATTTCAGTTTTCCAACTTGGAATTTTCACATTTCGTCATCATGCATCCATGTCCTATTTGGGACATTTTTGAAGCCGGCCAAAGTAATTTACCCCCATCAAACCATATATTTTTAGAAAGGGCACACCCTAGGGTGCTTCAAAGAGTTGTATTTTAACACTTTCCATGCACTAGCTCTATGTCAAACTTTCAGGTAGTCACTTTTTGTGTTATTTTTTCACACACATTGTACTTTAGGCGTGAATTGTCAAATCCAGTTATGGGTTACTGCCAAAAAAAAACCCAAAATATGTTCAGCAACATCTTCTGAGTAAATTGATACCACCCATGTATAGGTATGTCGGGTCATTTGGGGGCTAATAGGCCTTATTTGGGGGGTGCGCATTTCAGTTTTCCAACTTGGAATTTTCACATTTCGTCATCATGCACCCATGTCCTATTTGGGACATTTTTGAAGCCGGCCAAAGTAATTTACCCCCATCAAACCATATATTTTTAGAAAGGGCACACCCTGGGGTGCTTCAAAGAGTTGTATTTTAACACTTTCCATGCACTAGCTCTATGTCAAACTTTCAGGTAGTCACTTTTTGTGTTATTTTTTCACACACATTGTACTTTAGGCGTGAATTGTCAAATCCAGTTATGGGTTACTACCAAAAAACACCCCAAAATATGTTCAGAAACATCTTCTGAGTAAATTGATACCACCCATGTATAGGTATGTCGGGTCATTTGGGGGCTAATAGGCCTTATTTGGGGGTGCGCATTTCAGTTTTCCAACTTGGAATTTTCACATTTCGTCATCATGCACCCATGTCCTATTTGGGACATTTTTGAAGCCGGCCAAAGTAATTTACCCCCATCAAACCATATATTTTTAGAAAGGGCACACCCTAGGGTGCTTCAAATAGTTGTATTTTAACACTTTCCATGCACTAGCTCTATGTCAAACTTTCAGGTAGTCACTTTTTGTGTTATTTTTTCACACACATTGTACTTTAGGCGTGAATTGTCAAATCCAGTTATGGGTTACTACCAAAAAACACCCCAAAATATGTTCAGAAACATCTTCTGAGTAAATTGATACCACCCATGTATAGGTATGTCGGGTCATTTGGGGGCTAATAGGCCTTATTTGGGGGGTGCGCATTTCAGTTTTCCAACTTGGAATTTTCACATTTCGTCATCATGCACCCATGTCCTATTTGGGACATTTTTGAAGCCGGCCAAAGTAATTTATCCCATCAAACCATATATTTTTAGAAAGGGCACACCCTAGGGTGCTTCAAAGAGTTGTATTTTAACACTTTCCATGCACTAGCTCTATGTCAAACTTTCAGGTAGTCACTTTTTGTGTTATTTTTTCACACACATTGTACTTTAGGCATGAATTGTCAAATCCAGTTATGGGTTACTGCCAAAAAACACCTCAAAATATGTTCAGCAACATATTCTGAGTAAATTGATACCACCCATATATAGATTTGTTCTGTTGTTTTTGGGGTGCTACGCCAATCTTTTGACATGTGCTTGTCAATTTTCTAATTTGACATACAGTATCTTCTTTGCTTATCTTCTTTTTAGGGGCCTTTTTACATACCCCAATTTTATTAACGTGCATATATTTGGTAAGCTAACACCCCAAAGTATTGTAAATGGAGTGTTTTTATGCCATGGATGCAACCGTTTGCTCCAAACAAATTGGATACTGTTTGGTGGTCATTTTTCATTTTCACACCCACATCAGTTTTGGACTGTGATTTAGGAGACACTGTTGTTTGTTACTGCATGAAAACTCTCCAGGTTGTTTTCTGCAAGGTCTCCTGAGTACACCCATGCCCCCCATGCATAGGTTTGCCAGGATTTTGGAAGGTTCAAATACAATTTTTATGACTTTGTCATTGGAGTTGAAATTGAGATTATTTCTTCAGCTAGGCCTATCTTTGGTTTTGGGTCTACCGCATACCCCAGTTTGAATTATTGCCAGAAAATTGTTTATATTTGTTATGTTGACACCCCAAGGTATTGCATATGGAGTGCTTTGATGCCATGGATGCAACGGTTTTAGCCCAAAACATTTGAGAAGGTGTGTGGCGGTAATTTTTCAATTTTCAGATTTTTACGCCCACATTAGATTTGGACTGTGATTTAGGAGACACTGTTGTTTGTTACTGCATGAAAACTCTCCAGGTTGTTTTCTGCAAGGTCTCCTGAGCACACCCATGCCCCCCATGCATAGGTTTGCCAGGATTTTGGGAAGGTTCAAATACAATTTTTATGACTTTGTCATTGGAGTTGAAATTGAGATTATTTCTTCAGCTAGGCCTAGCTTTGGTTTTGGTCTACCGCATACCCCAGTGTTTATTATTGCCAGAAAATTGTTTATATTTGTTATGTTGACACCCCAAGGTATTGCATATGGAGTGCTTTGATGCCATGGATGCAACGGTTTTAGCCCAAAACATTTGAGAAGGTGTGTGGCGGTAATTTTTCAATTTTCAGATTTTTACGCCCACATTAGATTTGGACTGTGATTTAGGAGACACTGTTGTTTGTTACTGCATGAAAACTCTCCAGGTTGTTTTCTGCAAGGTCTCCTGAGTACACCCATGCCCCCCATGCATAGGTTTGCCAGGATTTTGGGAAGGTTCAAATACAATTTTTATGACTTTGTCATTGGAGTTGAAATTGAGATTATTTCTTCAGCTAGGCCTAGCTTTGGTTTTGGGTCTACCGCATACCCCAGTTTGAATTATTGCCAGAAAATTTTTTATATTTGTTATGTTGACACCCCAAGGTATTGCATATGGAGTGCTTTGATGCCATGGATGCAACGGTTTTAGCCAAAACATTTGAGAAGGTGTGTGGCGGTAATTTTTCAATTTTCAGATTTTTACGCCCACATTAGATTTGGACTGTGATTTAGGAGACACTGTTGTTTGTTACTGCATGAAAACTCTCCAGGTTGTTTTCTGCAAGGTCTCCTGAGTACACCCATGCCCCCCATGCATAGGTTTGCCAGGATTTTGGGAAGGTTCAAATACAATTTTTATGACTTTGTCATTGGAGTTGAAATTGAGATTATTTCTTCAGCTAGGCCTAGCTTTGGTTTTGGGTCTACCGCATACCCCAGTTTGAATTATTGCCAGAATTTTTTTTATATTTGTTATGTTGACACCCCAAGGTATTGCATATGGAGTGCTTTGATGCCATGGATGCAACGGTTTTAGCCCAAAACATTTGAGAAGGTGTGTGGCGGTAATTTTTAAATTTTCTGATTTTTACGCCCACATTAGATTTGGACTGTGATTTAGGAGACACTGTTGTTTGTTACTGCATGAAAACTCTCCAGGTTGTTTTCTGCAAGGTCTCCTGAGTACACCCATGCCCCCCATGCATAGGTGTGCAAAGATTTTGGAAAAATACAGCACCAATTGTAGAACATAAAAATGTACGAATAAAATGTAAAAGTCTGGTGCAGTAAAAGAAAAAAAAACTAAACTGAACTAACTAACTGGAGTGTGAGAAAAAATAGAAAGGAAAAAAAAAAATCACAGATCACGCACAGTGTGATATAGCTTGAAACAGTCCCCAAGACACAGACCGGGTTGTCCAGGGCATTCTGGGCAGTAAAAGATTGTGTCTCTCCTCTGCCCCGTCTTGAAACACACCCTGCATCTTTTTTGGGGTTTCTGTTTGCCCTCAGTAGGGGGGATTTTATAAATAAAATGTGTAGCCCCAACTCTGTCCCCCATCACCCCCCGGGGAGCATGTGCATCCTGGTACAAAAACCCTGAAATGACCTGGAGCTGAAACTGTAAAAAGGACAGCGTCACTCCGGGGTTTGCCTTTTTGCAGAGCAAAAAGGCATTGTGGGTTGCAATTTGCATCAGGTAAATTGCAACCTTTTTGTACCAGGCCCTTGACTTCCGCATAATCTGGTAGGGCTGGAGCAGCTGATCTGCCAGATCAACCCCACCCATATGCCGGTTATAGTCTTTGATGCACACTGGCTTCCTGATGCGCTCAGCTCTGCCACGTACAGAGACCTCCACAGACCTCTCAGTGTGGATGTTGGATAGAAGGTATACATCCTTCTTGTCTCTGTACTTGACCGCCAACAGCTCCTCTTGGCGCAGAGCTGAGGACTCCCCCCTTTTTAGCCAGGTGCGGACAAGCTGTGCTGGGAAACCTACGCAGTTCTTGCGAACAGTACCGCATGCTGCTGTATCAAAACAATACAGCAGCTTGAACAAAGGGACACTCATATAAAAATTATCAAGATACAAGTGGTACCCTTTGTTCATCAGGGGAAAAAGTAGGTCCCACACAATCGTGCCACTGGTTCCCATGTATTCTGGGCAACCTGGAGGGTCAAGGCTACTATCCTTTCCCTCGTACACCCGGAAGGCCTTAGTATACCCACTCTCGCTGTCACAGAGCTTATATACCTTCACTCCATACCTGGAGCGTTTGGAAGGAATATACTGCTTGAATCCCAGCCTTCCCTTGTATTTCATTAGGGATTCATCCACGCAGATATTCCTTCCAGGTGTATAAGCCTCTGCAAACCTGGCGGCGAAGTGGGTAATCAGGGGGTGGATTTTATACAGCCTGTCAAACTGGGGATGCTCTCTAGGAGGGCACAGGCTGTTGTCACTGAAGTGCATGAAACGCAAAATGTTTTCATACCTTCTACGTGACATTGATTGGGGGTAAATGGGGGTAGAGCAGATGGGGCTACTGCTCCAGTAGGAGCGAATTGAGGGCTTCTTTATGATGCCCATCAGCATAGTAAGTGCCCAGAATTTCAGAAATTCTGGCACATCTAGCGGGGTCCATTGATGCCTTGCCAAGTAGGAGTCTGGCTTCGCAGCACAATGCTGATGGGCATACAGATTTGATTGGGTCACGATGTGGCCCAACAAATCATCCCCCATAAACACCTGCAAAAACTGTGTGGCGGTAAATCCTGCAACATCAATATTGATGCCAGGATTTGCCGTGAAAGGAGGGATATCTGGCCTCTGGCGATGAGGCACTACCCACTCCTCAGCTGGAGCTGTGCGTCTCCTGCTGGCAGGTGGTGACCCAGGATCTGCATCAGAAACATCACTAGATACATCAGCCAGCGTAGATGATGTATCTAGCGACGTCTCTGAGCAGTTGGCGGGGTCGAAATCAGGGTCTGAGTCTGACGCAGATGCCTCAGATTCTGACGCCAGGATGGCATATGCCTCCTCGGCGCTGTACACCCTCTCAGACATTATATATAATAGATTATAAAATTTTATATTTATTATATATATAAACGGATTATTGGTTCTTAGAAGAACCGTTGGGTTTCACAAGAAAATACAAATAAACACCTAAATCTCTCTAAATCACTCTAAACCTGCCTCAATTCTTCTAAATCTCCCTAAATTCTCTCTAAATCTGCCTCAATTTTTCTAATCTCACTCAATCTACCTAAAATCTCTAACCTGTCAAATCTGATCTCTCTCTCTCGCTCACCAAAACACAAGTGAGGAGAGGGAGGGAGAATCACAGAGGTCAGAGCCAATATTTACAAAATATTGACCTGACCTGACAAATTAGAAATTTTATTTTGACTTTTTCTAACTTCTGATTGGATGTTGCTAGCCTGCCTCTCTGATGAGGCAGGCTAGGAACATCCCACACAGCCCCAAGATGACCCTGCCCTTAGAAGGGCAGCGCCATCTTGGCTGTCAGTTTATTTTATTTTATTCATTTTTATTTAACTTTTTTCTTTTTTTTACACTTTTTTTTTACTCTGCTGGGTGCCTTGATCCCTCGAGGCACCCAGCAGAGCACCTGATCACTCATGTGATCTTTTTTGTACTGAGCTACCGGAAGTGATCGCTCGGGGGGAGCGATCACTGAGCGGACCGGCGGCAGGTAAGCATATTGCAGGGATGCCTCGATGTCGAGGCATCCCTGCAATATACACAGAGCATCTGGAAGCGATACCGATCGCTTCCAGCGCTCTCTAGAAGTGCCGGGCACCTCTCCGGTAAAACCGGATGTTGATCGCTCCCGGGGAGCGATCACAAGGTGCCCCGGCACTCCTGTCTGCCATTGCACGGATGCCTGGACTCCCAGGCAGCATGCAATGGCCCTGGAGCTGCTGGAAGCGATCCGATCGCTTCCAGCGCTCTCTACAAGTGCCGGGCACCTCTCCGGTAAAACCGGATGTTGATCGCTCCCGGGGAGCGATCACAAGGTGCCCCGGCACTTGTAACCGCCATTGCATGGATGCCTGGACTCCCAGGCATCCTGCAATGGCGTTTGAGCTGCTGGAAGCGATCCGATCGCTTCCAGCGCTCAAAACACCGCAGGACGTACCATGTACGTCAGCGGGTCTAAAAGAGACCCGCTGCCATGACGTACATGGTACGTCCAAGGTCCCTAAGGGGTTAAAATAAAAAAAGGCGTTTTTTAAGTTTTGGATCCGGGGTCTCTCTTTTTTATGTTCCCCTTGACCATACCTGCCGGATTCTTGAGACTACTTGCGGTTTAAAGGAGGATGGAGGCTACCTAAAGGACCTCACAGGTCATCCATTCCCAGAGCCGGGCGAAGAGGCTCTGGGTCTAATAATTACCCCATAGGGGAGAATCAAAAGGGGCATATACTGCCAAATACTGCACAATCGTGTTCTCCTTGTCTGGCTTATATCCCCCTCTCCAGGAACCATCTGAGGAGATTTACCATTCATTGACTGTCTATTTATAAATTGTCCCAGCATTGTATTTTATCCTGTGAAAGTGTCATGCAGATGTACATTTAAATTTTGACACACATGCGCCTAAGGGATTCTTTTATATTTTGTGTCCTTTTCCACATCTGCTGGGTGTCAGACTAATCCCTAAGGGCCTGCATTCCATATTTTCTCTACATATATCCCTTCATACTGTCCTAAGCGCCCTTGATTATTACCTATCTTCCTCTGTATATTTCATATATGTTGATATTTGATAGAGTCCATGATGCCATGTATCCTAACACAATGCCCAGGTCCTCTGGTAAAAAAAAAACAGCCCCCAAAACACAAAAGAACCATCATATTTTACACCATCACCAGATTTTCAAATGGCGGGCATGAGGCACTTTTCTGAATGGCTACCTCTCTATGTGCACCAAACCTGCTCTGGTGTTTATGGCTAAAATTGGTTTCATCTGACCATTTGAAGTTGTAGTAGTGTTTTACAAACTGAGTATGCTTGAATTTGTATATGGATAAGAGTAAAGGCTTTTTTCTTGGAACCCTTCAAACCAACTTGTGGTGATGAACGTATCAATGGATTGCAGTTTTGGACCACAAGACACTGTTAACTTCTGCAATTTTCTATCTGTGATACTTGGAGATTATATTTTGACCACTCAAACCAACCTCTTCACAGGCTGTTGAACCAATAAGGACACAATTCCTCTTCCAGGATGATTCATAAAATTTCCAGTTGAATGAGGCTTCTTAATTATTGTCCTGATGGTGAAAATGGTCATTTTTATTGCTTTTGATAATTTCCATTTTGTGAAGCTCAACAATGTTTTGCTGCACAACAAAGCTATATTTCTTGGTCTTGCCCATTGTGATGAACAACTGAAATGGTTATTCAAAGAGAGCCGAATTGGCCACTGAATTGCACGGAATGGTGAATTTCCCTGTACGGTGGAATTTTGTGGGAGTTCGGATATTCAAAAATCTGGCAATTCTCCAAATATTGGCAAATTGCCAGCGAAATACCATGCAGTTAAATTCTTCATAGAGGAGTAATGGTTAATCTATTCAGAGAATAGCCCAGATGTTCGGTAGTTACGTTTGACAGGTTTAAGGCTAGGGTCAAACGAAAGCATTTTTACACGCGAACGTAAAAAAGTGCGTCCGAACGAATTGACGTATATTTTCACGGAATTCGCGAAAACGGTCATACGATGCGCATTTTTCGTGCGTGATTTTTTTCGTATCGTCAATAAAACTCTTTTTGCGTCTGGACGTTATGTAGGCTGGACATTAGCAGTGTCTGACATCTCCTAATCACGCAAACACGCCGCTATGCCGCAGCTGCGCACTCTGTACGTCCGTACTAGCGGTTCGGCGTTCTCGAAAAAATGCGTTTGTTTTCCACTTGCGTTGCGCGGCCGGACTTTCGTGCGACTGTACTTCGTATATTGGCCGTCATTGCCCGTCATTTGCTGCTAGTGCGGCCGTGATTAAGTGCGCCAGAACGCACGTTAAAAGTGCGCTGGTCTGACACCAGCCTAAACACATGAATCCCATAGATTTCAATGTAAAAAAAGTTCCCGATATTTTACATTTTTTTATTCAACAATTTATTATTTTCATTTGCAGCAAAAAGTCTCTATTTTTTAGACATTTTCCCAGATTTTTTTTGACGAAATTATTGATTCAGATTTATTTAAATGTCTTTTTTTTATTCATTTTGCAACAAACCTTTTTATTGTTATTCATAGGACCTTATATATTATTTCCATATTTTTTCATGCATTATTTTTGCTTAAAACGCCTTTGAAAAATTGTGTTTTTAAACTGCTCAGTGGCTGGTCAGCTTTTTTCGGCGGTCTGTTTGGCAGTCGGTCAGAGTTGTTTGGCAGATGATTGCCTGCTTTCGGGGGCTCTGCGACTGCGTTTGGCAGTTTATCGGATAGGTTCAATGATTTTTCACAGGCGTTCGACAGTTTATTGGATGCGTTTGGCAGGTTTATGGATGGTGTTCAGCGGGTTTATTGGCGGTGTCCGGTGTATCAATTCGTTGCACTTCGGGGACCCTGCAGTGAATGCCAAATTTACAGCAGGGCCAGCGAATTCAGCTCACCAAAGTGCATCTAATGAAAAAGCACCGATATTTTGGTGCTCTTTGAATAACCCCTTAAGGGAATTTGGCCTATGTGTTACCACATATTTATACCCCTGTGAAACAGGAAGTCATAGTTGAACAATTTCTGGTGACTACCCAGGTGTAATGATCATGAATGATTTCTGCCATAAATTATCATATTTTGTCTACTGGCAACTCCCACTGGGAATAAAAGGGATGTGGAGTCAAGAGGTAGCTCTCTTTAGCTTGAAACCTGAGACTGACCACCATGTGAAGTTTTCTGCAGCCCCCAGCTTGGGGCGTAGTAAGCATGCTTTCATTTCATTGCTGTATTGTTTAAGTATTGTTGTTTAGTTTAATGTACTGTGCCATGACTGTGTGTATATGTTAGTTTTTCTGTAGTTACTGTAAAGCAAATGATATAAACTGTGAATATAGATTGCCAAGTAAATTGTCATTCATATTGCACCGGTTTCTGTGTGTTTTTCTTATATATATTCGACCATATTACCCACAAGATATAAATGTTATTGTTGCAACTTAGGGCTTTAATTATTGCTTATTAATTCAATAATTAATGATGGATTTAATGTCCAAAACGAAACAATTGGCGATGAGGATGGGATATGCTTGGATATCTTAAGAAAGACACAAATGTGATTTGATTTGTATTTCTGTAAATATTACAGTAACTTGTGTCTGCATAGGATTGAATGAATGGATGATGCAATGTGCATAGTTTTTCCATTTCTGCCTATGTAAATATATAACTAATTGCTGAATTGACGTGATGCAGAAAAGTAGTTATATGATTTTTGGTGCAGATGATAAAGATACATTTTTGTATTCTTTGATTAGCAATGTTTTAAATGAAAAAACATTTTGTGTTTGCCACTGACCATGTGGTAGATAGACCACATGCTGTCCGAATATTTGTTGAAGGCCTAGCTTCATTTGCATATGAAAATACTTTTTTACAGTTCATTGCAGAAACTGTATAGAAAACAAAAATACAAACGTATTTCTTGGGAGCGCAGACAAAGTGTGGATATGGATTTTTTCAAAATACGGGTTGCAAGGTGATAGCTGGATCCAATATATACACTATAATATAAAAATAAAAAAACAATCGTGCAATACTGTAATGTATATCTGAATTAAAAGAAGAGAGGTTGGGTGGAAAACCACTCACAAACGAGGAACCAATAGGTTTGTATTGGATGCAGGTAAGCCTCTATGGGGGGCTTCTCCCATCAGATGGTTCCTTATGTATGAATAGATGGTATCACAGTTCTAGATTTCGCGGGTATGATGACCTCAAAATGAAAAAGGCATACATAGCACAATACCAATGGCACATATACGTATATATACTAAGTCAGAACTACTCACGTATTACTGAGCCTCCCTATGAGTGGCTCAGTATTAAAGCATTGGACCGCTTACTCCATGGAGGGTCCCACCCTTAGATCGATGGTATTGCGTTCCGGTCTGCTAGAATGAATCAACTGCTTCCAAGGCAATGTAAATAAAAGCGTCTGCTTCCAAAATGGTATATATAAAAAAAGGGGGTTTATTAAAAACAAATTAACAAGAAAATAAATAAAAATACAAATAAGTAAAATGGAATCCGAGACGCGTTTCACTCGCTTGCCTGCGAGTTTCATCAGTCGGTAAGTTCATAGTTACACAAAAAGTCTATTTATAGTCCTTTCAGTCTGATTGCACGATGTCTCTCAAACGGCGTGCGTGTCAGCACGCAATATGCGTTCCAGATACTTTCCGGAACCTTCTGATGATGTGAGTCTCCTTCCGGTCTCCATTTTGGAATCGTATACATCGCTTCCTATTGCGCATGCGTGGGTCTCTCATTCCTGCAGTAAATTTAATTTCGCGAGTTCCGATGGCCGCAGCAACCTATGAACACTAACTTTAAAGACAAGTGTAAATAGCTTCAAGGAAGCTTGACTGATCGACTGAGTATGGTATCAGGAATCCCTCCATATAACAATAAAGAATGACATCCGCCATTAATTGGCAATATAAAAAAGATAAGAGGAAGTGACAGATATCATAACAATCAATACACTTATGCATATAAAAAATGGCAAACCTCAAAGTCTGTGTTTGACCCGTTAGGGGCTAAAGTATCCAAATAATAAATCCATCTCATCTCAGTCTTAATTTCTGATCCACATTAGTACCTCTCCAGTCACGTTTGATTTTTTCAATGCCTATAAACTCCAGGCCTCTAGGACTGCAGTTACGTATGTGTGTCCCCAAAATGGGCAGAAACACTGTGTTTTATATATCCTCTATTGATATTACAGTGGTTTTCGTTAATCCTAATGTACAGAGGTCGTGATGTTTGTCCTACGTATTTTTTTCCACATGGACATTTAAGTAAATAAATTAAATTCTTAGTATGGCAAGTAATTATGTCCTTTATTTTATAATTAGATCCTCTAATGCCTGCATTGAAATTTGCTACTGTTCTTTTTTTACTTGTAGTTTTTCGACACGATATACATTGGCCACAGCCATAGAAACCCGGAGTTATTCCAAAAAAGCGTTCCGATCCCTGCACGTCCTTAGTTCTAATATGGCTATGGACTAAATTATTACTCAAGTTGTTACCCCCTCTGAAAATGATTTTAGGTTTTTCAGGTAAGATGCTACTGAGAATTGGATCGTTGGTCAAAACTGGCCAATATTTTTCTATCGACTTTTTAATTGAGTTATTATCCATATTATAATCCATAACAAATGGAATTTCTTTAAATTCTTCATTTCCTCGGGGTTTGTATTGTAATAATGAGTCTCTACTCAATTTGAGAACTTCCCTTTTCACTTCATCCAAGAATATATTGTTATAACCTTTCTCCCTAAATTGGTTAATAAGTTTCTCAGCCTGATAGAGATATTGTTCTACGTCTGTGCAGTTTCTGCGGATACGCAGAAGTTGTCCTTTCAGAATCGCCTTTAGCCATGGAGGATAGTGTCCACTATTTATGGTTAGGCTATGCCAAGGTTAGGAGGTTAGGCTATGCCAATCTGTTCATGGCCCACTGGGAATCCAGTGTGGTGTGGACGGGGCATGGCTGGGGGCCTAACCTCGTCCTCTATAGAAGATACATAGACGATGTCCTGATCATTTGGCGGGGTGAGAGACAAGAATTGGAGAGTTTTATTACCCACCTAAATGATAATGAATTAGGAATTAAGTTGGACTCAAATATTAGTCCAACCCAGGTTGATTTCCTCGATCTAACCATATATGTGGAAGAAAATGAAATAAAAACCCGCACTTTTTTTAAAACAGTGCAGGTTAATAATTATATTCCCACAAATAGTGAACACTATCCTCCATGGCTAAAGGCGATTCCGAAAGGACAACTTCTGCGTATCCGCAGAAACTGCACAGACGTAGAACAATATCTCTATCAGGCTGAGAAACTTATTAACCAATTTAGGGAGAAAGGTTATAACAATATATTCTTGGATGAAATGAAAAGGGAAGTTCTCAAATTGAGTAGGGACTCATTATTACAATACAAACCCCGAGGAGATGAAGAATTTAAAGAGATTCCATTTATTATGGATTATAATATGGATAATAAATCAATTAAAAAGTCGATAGAAAAATATTGGCCAGTTTTGACCAACGATCCAATTCTCAGTAGCATCTTACCTGAAAAACCTAAAATCATTTTCAGAGAGGGTAACAACTTGAGTAATAATTTAGTCCATAGCCATATTAGAACTAAGGACGTGCAGGGATCGGAACGCTTTTTTGGAATAACTCCGGGTTTCTATGGCTGTGGCCAATGTATATCGTGTCGAAAAACTACAAGTAAAAAAAGAACAGTAACAAATTTCAATGCAGGCATTAGAGGATCTAATTATAAAATAAAGGACATAATTACTTGCCATACTAAGAATTTAATTTATTTACTTAAATGTCCATGTGGAAAAAAATACGTAGGACAAACATCACGACCTCTGTACATTAGGATTAACGAACACCTCTGTAATATCACTAGAGGATATATAAAACAGTGTTTCTGCCCATTTTGGGGACACACATAACTGCAGTCCTAGAGGCCTGGAGTTTATAGGCATTGAAAAAATCAAACGTGACTGGAGAGGTACTAATATGGATCAGAAACGTATTAAGACTGAGATGAGATGGATTTATTATTTGGATACTTTAGCCCCTAACGGGTTAAACACAGACTTTAAGAGGTTTGCCATTTTTTATATGCATAAGTGTATTGATTGTTATGATATCCGTCACTTCCTCTTATCTTTTTTATATTGTCAATTAATGGCGGATGTCATTCTTTATTGTTATATGGAGCGATTCCTGATACCATACTCAGTCGATCAGTCAAACTTCCTTGAAGCTATTTACACTTGTCTTTAAAGTTGGGTGTTTATAGGTTGCTGCGGCCATCGGAACTCGCGAAATTAAATTTACTGCAGGAATGAGAGACCCACGCATGCGCAATAGGAAGCGGTGTATACGATTCCGAAATGGAGACCGGAAGGAGACTCACGTCATCAGAAGGTTCCGGAAAGTATCTGGAACGCATATTGTGTGCTGACACGCACGCCGTTTGAGAGACATCGTGCAATCAGGCTGAAAGGACTATAATTAGACTTTTTGTGTAACTATGAACTTACCGACTGATGAAACTCACAGGCAAGCGAGTGAAACGCGTCTCGGATTCCATTTTACTTATTTGTATTTTTATTTATTTTCTTGTTAATTTGTTTTTAATAAACCCCCTTTTTTTATATATACCATTTTGGAAGCAGACGCTTTTATTTACATTGCCTTGGAAGCAGTTGATTCATTCTTGCAGACCGGATCGCAATACCATCGATCTAAGGGTGGTGTCACGTTCTGTGCTGGAAAATCTGTCTTCCTGCCCTCTGTATTTGTATATATGTTTTTTCCCTTGTGTTTCTGTTGCTGCCAATTCCTGGGTGGCTTCCCAGGGGTTAATTGGTGTTCTGTGTGTTGCTCACCTGTTGACCCTTGCCTTGATTCCCCTGCCTATATTAGAGCAATGTACCTATAGGACATTGCTGGGTCATTTTTCTTTGCCTGGTCTCCTTGCCACTTGTGTCCTGAGAGTTCCTCGCTGTGTTCCTGATATCCTCCGTTTGTTCATCCTTGTTCAGTTTTTGTCTCTATTTCTGTTCCAGTTTATGTCAGTTCCTTCTGTGTATTTAGTTCTGTCTATTGCTGTATTTTGTTTTGCTGTTTATGTTCCATTCAGATTCCCTGGTTACTGATTTTGGCTTGGCTGACTTCCCTTCTGGTTCCTATTCCTATATTCTGTATGACGTACTCTCTCTGGTTATGACCTTTGGCTTTCCTCTATGACTATTCTATGCTATATTCCTTGCCTGTACCGTTTCCAGGTAACCCTGTCATCTGCATATAACAAAAGACTCTGTACGGCTTCAAGGTAATACTTTCCTTTTAGATTAGATCCGGCTATCCTAAAGACCGGTCTTTCAGTGCAGGGAATCTTTGGTATTGCCGTACAGAGGTCTTTTGTTAACCCTTTGCTTTCACCTGTCCTTGCAGTTTACCCTGCATCTCTGCATATAGGGGCTTCTCTCAGGAACCAAGGCCTCACCTTCCTGCGAGTTATATTCATAGGGATATATATACAGACCGACCACTTCCAAGGATCGGAGGGCAAGTATAGGGTGGTGCGTGCCTGGTGGTACTGCCACCGTGACAGGTGGGACCCCCCATGGAGTAAGCGGTCCAATGCTTTAATACTGAGCCACTCATAGGGAGGCTCAGTAATACGTGAGTAGTTCTGACTTAGTATATATACGTATATGTGCCATTGGTATTATGCTATGTATGCCTTTTTCATTTTGAGGTCATCATACCCGCGAAATCTAGAACTGTGATACCATCTATTCATACATAAGGAACCATCTGATGGGAGAAGCCCCCCATAGAGGCTTACCTGCGTCCAATACGAACCTATTGGTTCCTCGTTTGTGAGTGGTTTTCCTCCCAATCTCTCTTCTTTTAATTCAAATATACTTTACAGTATTGCATGATTGTTTTTTTATTTTTATATTATAGTGTATATATTGGATCCAGCTATCACCTTGCAACCCGTATTTTGAAAAAATCCATATCCACACTTGGTCTGCGCTCCCAAGAAATACGTTTGTATTTTTTTTTTTATATATGGTCTATATGGGTGAGGGACACACCTTATGGTGAGCTGCATGATTATATAATCTCTCTCTCTTCACAAAATCCCGGTATACAATTTAATATAGAGCCGAGCACTTTAAACACCTAAGGTGTTATATACAACATTGCAGAAACTGGTTTTACTGTTTTTTCTGGTTTTCTTGTCTTGATTACAATGGAATAGGTTTTTGTATTTAGCTAGACTCATTCCTTTTAGGATTTGTGATTAATTCATTTTCTTTCTTTTTGCAGGAAGAAAATGCAAAGTTAAATTAAATAGTTAAAAATATGCATGTTATTGTGCATATGTGTAAATACATGATATAGTGACTTTTGAGATAAAAAAGGTGTCTTTTAACAGAGGATGTTAAGAGATAATGAGATATATTGTGTACCTTGCTAGCATTTACCTTGGTAAATGGAGACTATCTTTTGCAGGTAAAGATGGGGGAGGAAGCTGTGCTTGTGAGTGAATTTAGATAACTTGGGGTACCTTCTAAAGAGGACTGATCTGTCCATGTTCCTATCTCCAGACTCCAGGAGGCCATGGCTGCTAGCTTAAGGAATAGTTCTTCGTAAGTAACGCTCTATGGTTAACCCTTTTTCTTTCATTTGCTGTGTAGTGTGTAAGTAATTGATTTATTCTAGTTATAATTTTTTATGTAACCAAGCACTGTGATTCTTTCTATATCATAAATAAACAAAAAGTATTTAAGTTTTGACTCTGGCTGATGAAATCCAGGCTAACTAAGAGATTGGGAGAATAGCTATTTGCTTTAAGCTCGGTTATATATATAAGAAATTGCGTGTTGCGGTCGTCAGGAAACGGCAGGGAATTGTGGGATCCGTAGTCACCGTCCGAGTCCAGGATAGTGCGGCTGCTAAGCCCTGCATCTCCTGTTGCGAGGCGCGCAGTGTCTGTGAGGACTGGTGGCAGCGTTACTAACAGAATAAGAAAGTGAGTTCCGGGATTGTGGGAGACATAGTTAGTACGCGCTTCAGGAGAAGACTTGTACTGCGTTGCAATCCTGGGATCAGTATATCGCGCTCTACGGGCCTGTTGTGAGAGACAGTGTGGCCGGGACAGGTAGATAATAGGGATGTGCACCGATTTTTTTTTCGGTTCGATTCGATTAGATTTTTCGAATTTTTAAACTTTTCGATTCGGCTCGTTTCGACTGCTTTCTGTTTCGATTCGGTTCGGCTCGATTCGTTTTTCGGGTACATTTATTTTTCGGAATATCGACCATTTTTCGTATTTTCGGGTCACTTTACTAGGTTTCTGTATCGACTTTTCGTTATTTCGGAAATTTTCGTTTTTCGGAATTGTACATGGTTTTCGGTATATATCGACTATTTTTCGTATTTTCGTGTCACTTTGCTCGTTTTTTGGTTATCGGCTTTTCGCTATTTCGGAAATTTTCGTTTTTTTCGGAACATCTGTTCTCCTCGTTTCAAACCTGTCTAACTCTATTGCCCCAGCAGTCCAGCACATGGATTTTCCCCAGCACATGGATTTGCCCCAGCTCATGGATTTGCCCCAGCTCATAGGATATTGCCCCAGCACATGGATTTGCCCCAGCTCATGGATTTTCCCCAGCACATGGATTTGCCCCAGCACATGGATTTGCCCCAGCTCATAGGATATTGCCCCAGCACATGGATTTGCCCCAGCACATGGATTTGCCCCAGCTCATGGATTTGCCCCAGCACATGGATTTGCCCCAGCACATAGGATATTGCCCCAGCTCACACATGGATTTGCCCCAGCTCATGGATTTGCCCCAGCACATGGATTTGCCCCAGCACATAGGATATTGCCCCAGCTCACACATGGATTTGCCCCAGCTCATAGGATATTGCCCCAGCACATGGATTTGCCCCAGCACATGGATGCCCCAGCTCATGGATTTGCCCCAGCACATGGATTTGCCCCAGCACATGGATGCCCCAGCTCATGGATTTGCCCCAGCACATGGATTTGCCCCAGCTCATAGGATATTGCCCCAGCTCACGGATTTGCCCCAGCACATTGATTTGCCCCAGCACATGGATGCCCCAGCTCATGGATTTGCACCAGCACATGGATTTGCCCCAGCTCATAGGATATTGCCCCAGCTCACGGATTTGCCCCAGCACATTGATTTGCCCCAGCACATTGATTTGCCCCAGCACATGGATTTGCCCCAGCACATGGATTTGCCCCAGCTCATGGATTTGCCCCAGCACACGGATTTGCCCCAGCACATGGATGCCCCAGCTCATGGATTTGCCACAGCACATGGATTTGCCCCAGCACATGGATGCCCCAGCACATGGATTTGCCCCAGCACATGGATGCCCCAGCTCATGGATTTGCCCCAGCACATGGATTTGCCCCAGCACATGGATGCCCAGCTCATGGATTTGCCCCAGCACATTGATTTGCCCCAGCACATGGATTTGCCCCAGCACATAGGATATTGCCCCAGCTCACACATGGATTTGCCCCAGCTCATGGATTTGCCCCAGCACATGGATTTGCCCCAGCTCATAGGATATTGCCCCAGCTCACGGATTTGCCCCAGCACATTGATTTGCCCCAGCACATGGATTTGCCCCAGCACATGGATTTGCCCCAGCTCATGGATTTGCCCCAGCACATGGATTTGCCCCAGCTCATTGATTTGCCCCAGCTCATTGATTTGCCCCAGCACATTTACAAAGACAAAATTTACAGAATCAGCGATATAACCGATAATAGTTAAATAAACGATGTTCAGAATTACCGAAATGGAACCGAAATCCCGAATGGAACCGAAATCATGAATAGAGGGAAAATAAATTTCGATTTGACACATTTCAAGTCCATTCGAAAATTCCGAAAAAATTTCGATTTGGCTCGGAAAATATTCGGATTTGGCGTTTTCGGAAATTTTTCGTTTTTCGGAAAGTCTGTTCTCGTTTCAAAGCAATAGATTTCGATTTGACACATTTCAAGTCCATTCGAAAATTCAAAAAAAAATTCGATTCGGCTCGGAAAACATTTCGGATTCGACTTTTTCGGATCTAAAAAATTTCGGAATTTCGGCCGCATCGAAAGACCCGAATCGGGAAATTTCGTGAAAATTCCGAAATTCCGAAACCCGAAACGCACATCCCTAGTAGATAAGCGCGCGTGATTATCTGGGTCTAGGATAGATATATAGTGCACGGTTTAACCCGGCGTCTTTGCGCAGCAGCGCGCGTAGTGGGTTGTGACAACTGGTACAATCTGCTTTCTTACAGATCGTAGGAGCAGCAGCACTGAGAATGAGCTCCTGAAAACTTCCCCATTTTATACCTTATAATGAGCAGAATTGAAGGATTTAACCAGGAAAACAAACTAGGAAAACAAAGACTTCATGCAAGATGACAAACAAGCAAAGAATATTCAATGAAGAGATAAAAGAAAATTAAAACTAAACAAGGGAAAACAACAAGTACATCCAGAAGACCAGCATCAGAAAGCACCAGATTCCAGCAAACTGCAGAACAAGGTAAGACCATCCTCCCACAACACCAATAACCCACAAGATTATCAAATTTATATAGAAACATCACTTTTGAAACATACAAATACATTCAACATGGAAAACTGCACTTTAAAAAGACAGAACAAAGACTCCAACAAACAAGCTACAGGCAGCAGGGGGTCCGACACCTTGGAGTTTGTTTACACAAAGACAGAAAAGAGCAACCAGGCAAAAAAAGCCATTAAAAAAAAGGAACAAATTGAACAAAATCCAGAGACTCTGTTTGCTGACTTCTCAAATAATGACCAGGGTAGGATGAAAACAAAAGTATTATTTCATACGGAGAACACTGAGGCCTGGCATAGAGCTTTCTGCAAATACTACAAAAATATTAAAAAGGAGTCATCTACAGGGGCCTCCAGATCAGGGTCACGGATGAGGAAAATAAAGAGTGTAATGTACTCGCCGTAAATATTTATCACAATGGCACCATCATGGTACAAGGCACTGAGACCCATTTAGAGGAATTTGAGCAACTCTTCCCTCAAATTAAAGAACAAGCCAAGGACTTCAAGGACCTTGAAAGTCCAGCTAGTAAGACCTGTGAGGAGCACATTACAGCAAAGAAATCCCCCAGAGACATGTCTACATTATGCCCCAGTCAAGATCTCCCCTCACCCGAAATCCTCAGAGACTGCATATCCCAATTAGAAAGAGACTTCATTCAATTCAAGGAGCAGCTTCAAAGGGAACCAGGTGACAGAAATGCAGATTACCAACTCAGAGAAGAAATTAACAGCCTGAATTCTGAACACAGGTCTGCCATACAGGACATGCAACTGAAGATCCAAGAACTTCAAGAGGAAAATATCCAGCTGAGAGAAGAGATGAGGAAACTTAAAACACAAACACAGCCCATCAACCAGGAGAGAGAATCAACAATGATTAATATAGACAAAGTGCCTAAAAATTAACATGAGACAAATAAAACTCCATACATCAACAACACAGAGATCAGTGACAGCCAAAACCACTCACAAAATCCTGAACCCACAACCAGCCGGCCAACAAATCCCAGACAACAAACTCCTGAAACTGTAATAATAATGGATTCAAATGGGAAGTACCTAAACACAAGAAGGCTCTTCCCAGGAAAAGAACGTCACCAAAATCCATTGTGCTACCATTGAACAGACAATGGAAGTCCTCACAAATCCATACTTCACGAACCCCAAACAAATCATCATACACACAGATATGAACAACATTCAGACAGAACAGAAAGGCATTGCAGACAAACTGTCACAACTAACAGACACTGCATAGCAAAAGTTCCCCCACTCCAAAATAATCCTATCCTGTCTACTTCCGAGGAAGGACATATCGAACCACATCATCCAGAACATCAACACAGAACTGGCGGCTAAAACTAGCTCAAAGCCCAACATTCATCTGGCTCAACACCCTTCCATAACCCCTGAACACCTCTACGATAACAAACACCTCAACAAACAAGGGGTGAGTCACCTGGCAAGAAAATTTAAAGACATTGTACTGAACAGAACCCATATCCCCGAACCTGGCACAAACCAAACCCAAACTAACACAACAACAACCACCACAAGACGACCTCAAACCGCACCGCACCAAGACAAGAACACCACATTTAAACCAAGAACAGGACAAAACAGATGGCAGGAATGGCGGAAACCACCCGCCCCAAGATGGACATCAAGACCTCCACAGAACAGAGACTTGGAGGAGATACGGACCCTCCTCGGCACACTATACAACAAATTAATGTGAATTGATCTCAGAATGAACTACAATGACAACCATCCACAACCTGGTTGTCCCATGTAATTTTGCTCATTACAAGGTATAACAACATAAAATGACATCACTAACAATCAGTAGCTGGAACATTCAGGGTCTGAATGCTTCAGCCTTTGGATCAAAAGTAAACGATCCAGACTTCAAAAATAGACTGCACAACATGGACATACAAATTCTGCTGGAAACATGGAGCACAGGATGACCCACAAACACCTGTGGGCTACAGAGAATTTTCCGTGCCCGCCCAGAAGGATAAAAGCATCAAACAGGGTCGCCATTCAGGAGGAATATTAATCTGGTATAAGGAGGAGCTACACGAGAACATCAAAGCAATCAAGAAAGGAGAGAGCCACATCTGGATAAAAATAAGTAGCTCCATCCTCACCTCTCAGTCAGACATCTTCCTATGTGCAGCTTACATTGCACCACCAGAGTCTCCATACTCCAAAACAGACACCTATGCGGTGGTACAGAGTGAGGCCTCCCACTTCCAGTCCCTAGGACACGTGCTTCTCTATGGAGACCTCAACGCCAGGAAAGAAAGAGAAAAGGACTATGTGACCTCAGATGGGAACACATACATTTTGGGAGCCGCAAACTACTGTCACGAGTCAATACAGGTGCAAAGAAACAACTATGACAATACAACCAACAAGAGTGGAAGAAAATTGCTGAATTTCTGTCGGAGTCTCGGGCTTTACATCCTTAATGGCCGCACCAAGGGAGACTCTCTGGGAAGGTATACATTAAGCTCCCATGTAGGAAACAGTGTGGTCGACTATGCAATCACGGATATGAACTCCACTCACATCAACGCCTTCACCGTCACCCCACAAACACACCTGTCAGACCACAGCCAACTACTGCTTTATATTAAATCCTCAAACAAACCATCCTCAAAACCCCATCAGAGCGGACTGTACAACCTTCCACCATCATTCAAATGGACCAGACACTCTACCATAGCCTACAGAGAGGTCATTAACAGACCCGACATCAAAGATCAGCTAACAGACTTTCAAAACCATACCTATGTACTAAGTCCCCAGGGGGTGAACCAAGCAGCAAAGGACCTCCACAGCATACTACACACCATCGCAGAGACCTCCAACATTAAAAAAGTCAACTTCAAGAAATCATCCAATAAACAACCCAATAAATGGTTTGACAAAGAATGCAGAACACTAAGAAACAACCTACGAACAGTCTCAAATAAAAAACACAGAGACCCCGACAACATTGACCTGAGGATCACACATGGTGTCCTGCAGAAAAACTATAAACAAATCCTCAAAAAGAAAAAAGAAAACCTCATCTCCCAAAACCTTCAACAACTGGAAGAGGCTCTTCAGGATAACTCTTTCTGGGAAACCTGGAGTCAAATTGGCTCAGGATCCAAGAAAAAACACCTCCACATCCAAAATGGCAACATCTGGCTCAACTACTTCAAGAGCCTGTACAAAGACATTCCCAAAGAGGAGCTAACTGGGGAACAGGAACACATCATCAGAAGACTACATGAACTGGAGGAAAAAATCAAGGATTTCCAAAACCCGTTAGATACACCCATTACACCCCAAGAAGTAGCAGAAAAAATTCAAGATCTGCGAAGTAAAAAAGCCAGTGGGATGGATGGAATTCTTCCAGAGATGATTAAACACGGCTCTCCTGAAGTACACGCCTCAATATGTAAAGTTTTCAACCTGGTCCTGAGCATTGGATTCTACCCTCAAGTATGGAACCAAGGCCTCATAACACCCATCCATAAGAGTGGAGACCAATATGATCCAGCCAACTACAGAGGGATATGTGTCAGCAGCACACTGGGAAAACTGTTCAATAGCATCCAGAACAAAAGAATCCTCAGCTTCCTGACACAGCATAACGTCCTCAACAGAAGAAAGCGGGGTTCATGCCAAACCATCGCACTACAGATCACATCTACACCCTGCACAGTCTCATCAAGGACCATGTCCGCAATACAAAACATGGGAAAATATTTGCTTGCTTTGTGGACTTTAAGAAGGCCTTTGACTCAGTGTGGCACCCAGGCCTGTTCCTCAAACTACTGGAGAGTGGAATAGGAGGGAAAACATATGACGTCATCAAGAGCTCATATAATGAGAACTTCTGCAGCATAAAGGTGAATGGGAAGAGAACAGAGTACTTCTGGCAGGCTCGTGGAGTCAGACAAGGCTGCAGCCTAAGTCCAACCCTCTTTAACATCTACATCAATGGACTGGCTGAAGCTCTAGAATCCTCCTCAGCACCAGGACTAACTCTACATGACACCGAGGTGAAGTTCCTGTTGTATGCAGATGACCTCCTTTTACTGTCACCAACAGAGAGAGGTCTACAAGACAGCCTGGAAGTGCTGGAAAAATACAGTGCGGCATGGGCACTACCCATCAACCAAAAAATAACAAAGGTCATGGTTTTCCAAAGGAAGAATGCAAAAACCAAGAGTTCCTCTTTCACACTTAATGACTGCACTCTTGATGAAGCCAACAGCTACACATACCTCGGCCTAGAAACAAACCGATCAGGAAGTTTCAAACCAGCCATAGAGGCCCTAAGAGACAAGGCGCGTAGAACCTTCTATGCCATCAGGAGAAACCTCTACAAACTAAAACCGCCTGTAAGAGTCTGGCTTAAAATCTTTGATAGTGTCATCACTCCAATCCTCCTTTATGGCAGTGAAGTATGGGGCCCCATCACCTACCCTGACTCACCCAAATGGGATGCCAGCCCAACAAAAATATTCCATCTGGAATTCTGCAAGCACCTCCTCCAAGTCCATCGGAGCACCTCTAACAATGCTTGCCGGGCCGAGCTGGGCAGACTCCCCTTACTTCTTGCAGTACAGAAGAGGGCGCTATCATACTGGGACCATCTAAACATCAGCAGCCTCAACTCATACCACCATAAAGCCCTACTGGCCAACAAGGACCATCCCAAACCATGTGGGCTGCAACAACTCATATCCACCCTGATCATCCAAAGCCCCCATGAAGGCAACCTGACAAAATATCAAATAAAGGCCCTAATTAACGATTCCAGGGAAAACTATATCAGAGAATGGAGACATGATATAGCAAACTCCAAGAAACTCACCATTTACCAATCCTTACAGAGGGTATACAAACTGGCCCCATACCTTCAGGTACTACAAGACCCCAAGGACAGACAGGTCCTGAGCCGGTACAGACTGAGCGCCCACAGCCTGGAAATTGAATCAGGGTGGCATAAACAGACCTACAAGCCCAGGGAGAATAGACTGTGCGAGCATTGTGACCAGGGGGCCCTGGAAGATGAGGTCCACTTCCTCCTACAGTGCCCCAAGTACTCAGCACTGAGGGAAACTCACTTCCAGAGACTCTCCGCTCTCATCCCGGACTTCACCTCTATAGAATAGACGAGGAAACTCCACATCATACTGGGAGAAGAGGAACCGGCGGTGAAAATATCTGCCCAATACGTCACAGAATGTCACAGACTGAGAGGAAAATGAGAGATCCCGGACTTATAAATCCCCAACACGGACTCGCCCCATCCCCCTTCACATTATCCCTTAAACCTGATAATGTCCATGGACTTGCCCATTCCCCCCATATATATGTCCCACTACCCCCCTCCTCCCCATATGCTTTGGCAATGCTAAAATGTATTTGGTCCTACCAATAAAGCTTATTTTGATTTGATTTGATTTGATTTGATAACATACCTGCCTAGTGACTGATGCCTAAGCTAACCATGTTGTTGTGAAGTCAACAAGGGAAGTGAATACATTTAGTGAATAGAGCCCTAAAATAATTATTGCATTTGTGTTCTTCCCTTAGAGTAGTGATGCAAACTCTGTTTAAAAAGGGAGGGAATTAATACATGTCCGGAAAAAGGTAAAGATGGAAGACATGCCCATAGCTGTGCAAATATATTGGACCATAACCTTTAAAAGAGCCGGAAGAGGGAAGCTGTGTGTCGCTCCTCTATAAAATTGAATTGGGGGGTGAAGGCAAAAGGTAGAAGATGACCCCATTAGTCCCTAAAAGAAAGGGTATTGGCTACAGTCTTTACCCCGTGATGTAGGAACATATGTGGTTTAATTTAAGGGGTGGTCACCCCGTGATCACATTTGTGGCCTAATTGGAGGGCAGTAGAGTATAACATAATTCACTATGCAAGGTAATGACCTAAAACCTAGGGGTGGAGAGACATGCAAAGTTAAGACTGCATGTAATGCTTCCAAAAGTGCTTGAGACCCCCCCTTCTCTCAGCTGGCTATATCCATGAACTAATTTTGTGTGCTTTATTTCACAGGAAGTGTGTTATATCCCTGGTGGATAAAATGTGTTCGCTGTGCACCTCTAACTGGTGCAGACCATATAATCTCGCTCAGTGTTTGGCCAAAGTGCTTTCCAGGACAGCGCAATCCAGGATGGCATGGAAGGCCCTTACATCTGAGGCAAAGAGTGTCACCTCAATGGCTGCACTGACCGCATGTGCAGATAATGAGCAGATAGCAGCTACAAGCTGAATGGTTATAGATTTAAGCATTAGCAGAACATATTATATTGTACATGCCATTTGTAAAGTTAAATGCTGGAAATGACTAGGAAAGAAATTATGATCTGTGTTCTTTCCGTTTAGGCTAGGGTCAAACGAAAGCATTTTTACACGCGAACGTAAAAAAGTGCGTCCGAACGCATTGACGTATTTTTTGATGGAATTCGCGAAAACGGTCATACGATGCGCATTTTCGTGTGTGATTTTTTACGGATCCAAACCAGGAACCTTTGGGTGTCTGGACGTTATGTTGGCCGGACACGAGCAGGGTCTGACGTCTCCAAATCACACACACCGCTAGTGGACACAGCGCACTCTGTACGTCCGTACTAGCGGTTCTGCGTTCTCGAAAAAATGCGTTCATTTTCCACTTGCGTTACGCGGCCGGACTTTCGTGCGACCATACTTCGTATATTGGCCGTCATTGCCTGTCATTTGCTGCTAGTGCGGCCGTAATTAAGTGCGCCAGAACGCACGTTAAAAGTACGCTGGTCTGACCCCAGCCTAAGATATAGCAGATCTTGGAGACAATAAAATGTTTTTGTTTCTTTTTAAGACCTTTGAAGAATTTTATAATTTTGAGTTTCATATATAGGGCCTTTTTAATATGTCTGTATTATGATCGGATGCATACACGTGTCTCTTATAAGTCCGTGAAAGCATCACAATACTTGCATAACCAAGGTGATTGGATGGGGGAGGGGTATTATCTTTTTGGTTGGGCCTTTAATTGGTTGTCTTGTGAGTGTAAGGTATACCCCATCATTGCAAAGTATTGGGAATTAAGCTAAGAAGGGGGCATATTGTTCACTGTTTGCATGAGAAAGATTGTTGAAATGTGTGTGTGTCAGTGCAAATGCCCTTGCTGGCTGAAATGGTAGAGTTAAAATACCCCAACCGATGTGTGTAAGAATGACTGAGAGGTTCCCCGCCAGCCCTGGTCCAACTCAAAGAAATGACCCTATTCCGGTTATCCCAGACAAGCCATACTCCTTCAAATCTGCCGTACCCCGCCATTATCTTCTAGGGATCCCGATTCCCATGAATGAAAGGGATGGGGGAGTGACTGGAGCCAAAGTGGAGCGTTTGTAAGTGTTGATGGGAGAATGGCGGCACCCCTGGGAGATTCTAGCGGTGGAAGAGGACTGGGTGCACAGATGGGGCCGGTCAAAGTGAAACAAAATGTAAAATGTTATGATGTTTTTTGGTTACAGTTCCGTTGACAGTCCCGTCAAGCAGCAGTACCAGGTTATTGTGTTTATCTGTGAATCAGGAGTGTGGTGGATGTATAGAGAGATCGATCTCAGGAGTAGGGATGAGCCGAACACTCCCCGACTCCGAGTTCGGTTCGAGCCCGAACCCGAACTTCCCATTTGTTCGGGGCCGAACCCAAACCCGAAACCCCATGCAAGTCAATGGGGCTGAAAATTCGGTTTTTTAGAGTGCCCTCCAAGAGGGCATATATGCTACATATTTGCCATAAAAGGTGTATGGGGGTCCGGGTAGTGTCCTGGGGGACAGGAAACAAGGACAAAAAGTAAAAAAAAAAGTTTTTAAAGGGACAGTGAGTTTTCCATGACATAAGGGTTAAAAATAAAAAACAAAAATTCCTTCAAATATCGTGCCTAGGAGGTCCCCATAACCTGCCCGTGAAGTGGCGGATTTCTAGGATGTATGGAAACTAGACATGTGCATTCGTTTTAGTACTAAAACGATTTAGTACGAATTTTGGGATAATTTAGTTTTAGTATGACTCAAGAGAAACGAAACTGCTCAGTACAAAAAACGAAAGAAACTAAAATAAAATGCACTACATTTTAGTTTCAGTCCTTTTTTGTGATATTACATTGATGAGTGAAGGAGACCAGCAATGAAGAGCGCAACATCCGAAGTTCTGCACCCTCCACATGCCAATGCAGTAGGATGTTCTATACAGATAGGGACATTAATTAATGCAGGAGGATGTTCTATACATTATACAGAGAGGGGTATTAATGCAGGAGGATGTTATATACATTATAAAGAGAAAGGTATAAATTGAGGAGGATGTTCTATATATTATACAGAGAGGGGTATTAATTAATGCAGGTGGATGTTGTATACATTATACAGACAGGGGTATAATTAATGTAGGAGGATGTTCTAAACATTATACAGAGAGGATCCTTTTTTTCAGCCCTTTAAATCCTGTGGCTGTGAGCGCTGAGATCGGCTGCTTGTTACATTATCTCTCAGTACAATGTATCAGGCTCAGTTGTTACAGTAACTGACTGTAACAGCGCTCAGAGTTTCAGTAAAACAAGGAAATAATATTGTTCTAACCTCTTATACATAAAAATATTATTTACTAGCTTTACTGAAACTCTGAGCGCTGTGATGAGCAGCGAACAGTCAGTAACTGTAACAGCTTTGCCTGACACGGGGCAGTATTACAATGTTGGTGCTAACTTAACCAGAGCTGTTGTAAACTGAAAACCTCCAATAGCTCTAATGGCTCTGGGAAGTTTACAACAGCTCTGGTTATGTTGGCACCAACTATGTAATATGGCCCACATTGTGCTGAGTGAGAGATACTGTAACAAGCAGCGATCTCAGCCCTCTGAGGAGCCACTACAATAGTAATTGTATCCATTGGTTTTCGGATGAATGAAATTAGTTTTCATACTAAATAACTGAAAACGAATTTCTTTAGTAACTAAATAAATTGCATTTTAGGACTAATCCATTAGTTCAAAACGAAATTTTGTGCTGTGCACATGTCTAATGGAAACAATCTATCCATAAACAACTGCTTGGGGCGGCAGCCTGTATGAAAAGACATTTTAGGACGCGCAGAAAAAGTTTAGTGATTTTTTGGGCTAAATTATTGTGAAACTTATGCAGGCTTTGGATGAAAGTAACAATAGGTGCTTTAAAATTGGGCTTTTAGCGTCGGCAACAGTGCCGTCACACAGTAACCCCTCTGAGGATATGAATCTGATACAGGCGTCAGTGGCAGTGCACCCAGTTATTGTGCCTTTAGTGCCAGGCATGCAAGTACTATCATACAGTAATCCCTCTGTGGTATTGTGGAAGAATGCAGGGGTGGACCATGCGGTCCTATATTAAAAAGATATGAATCTGGGAATGGGCGTCAGTGCACCCAGATATTGTGCCTTTAATGCAAGGCCAGCAGGTATCATCATACAGTAATCCCTCTGTGTTATTGTGGAAGAGTGCAGGGGTGGACCTCGCGTTCCTATATTAAAAAGATATGCATCTGGTTAAGGCGTCAGTGCACCCAGATATTCTGCCTTTGGTGCAAGACTTCCAGGCCAGCAAGTATCATCATACAGTAACCCCTCTGTGGTATAGTGGAAGAGTGCAGGGGTGGACCATGTGGTCCTATATTGAAAAGTTTTTGATCTGGTAATGGGCGTCAGTGCACCCAGATATTGTGCCTTTAATGCCAGGCCAGCAAGTATCATCATACAGTAACCCCTCTGTAGTATTGTGGAAGACTGCAGGGGTGGACCATGTGGTCCTATATTGAAATGTTTTTGATCTGGTAATGGGCGTCAGTGCACCCAGATATTGTGCCTTTAATGCCAGGCCAGCAAGTATCATCATACAGTAACCCCTCTGTAGTATTGTGGAAGAGTGCAGGGGTGGACCATGTGGTCCTATATTGAAAAGTTTTTTATCTGGTAATGGGCGTCAGTGCACCCAGATATTGTGCCTTTAATGCCAGGCCAGCAAGTATCATCATACAGTAACCCCTCTGTGGTATTGTGGAAGAATGAAGGGGTGGACTTTGAGGTCCTATATTGAAAAGTTTTTGATCTGGTAATGGGCGTCAGTGCACCCAGATATTGTGCCTTTAATGCCAGGCCAGCAAGTATCATCATACAGTAACCCCTCTGTGTTATTGTGGAAGAATGCAGAGGTGGACCTTGCGGTCCTATATTAAAAAGATATGCATCTGGTTAAGGCGTCAGTGCACCCAGATATTCTGCCTTTGGTGCAAGACTGCCAGGCCAGCAAGTATCATCATACAGTAAGGCTGGGGTCAGACGAACGCAGTGTTAACGTCCGTGTTGCCCACACATAAGTACGTCCGTGATAGCATACAATTATGTTAAATGGAGCCCCACACATGAAGTACGTCCGCACAGAAGTGCGGGGGCTGACGGACGCTGCAAACGGACGCAGGTTAGGCAAGAACGTAATACTGGAAATTAAAATAAATGGAGGGACAATTGGCGCTAGTTAATAAATATATAGTAAATAATAAACGTATGCTGCTCAAAAACACTTCTGTAAACCCTTTACAATAGATCAGAGTAAAAAACAATGGGTACTAGACCCGGTGTGAGCGCACTTAACTTAGATATTGGAAAATTTCAACAGTAATCCTGGAAGGTCTTGATAATGGAATCATAATAGATGGACCTAATAGTGAGAAATATAAACAACTCCATGGTGCAAATAACGTTTGATGATACACATATATAAATATGGATAGAAGGGTAAAGCTGAGAACTCACAAAGGTGGAGCCCTATCGGCTCAGATGAAAACGCCTTTTGACCGCTCTGGGGGGTCACACCCCTTGTGAGAAAGTCTTCAAATTTCTTCACACTCAACAGTGGATTTTATCATGGGTGACTTCTTGGCACTCAGAAAAAAGAAGAGACCTCCATTGCGCAAATATCAGCGTTTCTCAAAATTATAGTTACAATAGCAAGTGGGTACTCACGGTCTTAAGAGCCTCTAATATTAGTGGCTCAGTAGGTAAGCATGGTAGACCAATAATCAAGTCTCAGGCTGGAATGCTGGTAAAAAAACGTTGGTAAAACCAATGTAGGTTTATTAAGTTTAAAACAAATAGAGTTTAACCCTTTCGCTGCTGAGGCGTTTCACGCCTCTGTGCTGAGGTCATTTTTACCTGTTTTGCTCATCATGTTTAAACGTGTTTTGAAGGCTTATTTTAGTATATGACCCAGACATATTATATATCGTTCTTTCCGTCAGACTCGGCAGATTCATAATATGTCATTATTATATGTATACGTCATGTCCTGTCTGTATATTATAACAAAAAATGCAATAAAATATGAACTTTCAATAATTTACAACGTGTAAAGTGGTTTTTTTTCACATTTTAAAATGCGAGCAATTGCGGTTATATTTTGTATGGGGTGCGCTTGTTAAAAAAATTAGAAATGGGGTCTCGTTACATTATTTTTTGGGGGAAATTACACGATTTTTAACAAACGCACCGCATACAAAAATCGTTAGTGCAGCATCATTGTTCACATTATAATTGAAATGGGAACAATATTGCTGCATTAAGAAAGCAAAAAAAAAAAAAAACTTTTTTTTTTTTTTAGTTTTTTTTTTTTAAATATTTTTTTATTTTTATTTTTAATTTTTATTTTTTTTAAAAAACTTTTTTAACAGTGGTGTTTGGTATCGTTGGAACGGCCATGCTCTGGCCGATCCAACAGTATCAAACTTTAACCCCTAGCTGCCACGGATGGGGAGATAGCGGGTTCATTGGAACCCCTTATCTCCACCGTTGGTGGCAGCTAGGGGTTAACTCCAGGACTGGCGTCATCGTGCTATGGACGATGACGCCAGTCCTCAGGGGGAGTTCCCGGAGGCTTGGCCGACATCCAAGATGTCGGCCAGCTCCGGGAAAGGATCATGAACCGGCGCTTTTCAGCGCCGATTTGTGATCCAGCTCCCCAGGGGTTAATGAGAGCCACCATTTGGAAGGGCAGGCTGTGCCCTTCCAAGCGGTGCCTGTCTTAACCCCCTGCTCCCCGGCGATCGGGAGGGAGAGAGGTCCGAAGGACCTCCCCCCCTCCCTTTCAGGCGCCTCCTCCGCACATGCGGGGGGGGCGCCTGAATTAGATGTCATCGCGTCGCCGCGATGACATCTAATGTCCCTGCCGGGCTCCCGAGTGTTGGGCTGACATCCAAGATGTCAGCCGCACCAGGGGGGGGCGCAGCAATCCGCCGGAATCCGGTTGATTGCTGCCTCCTGTGCTCGGACGCGCTGAGCGCGTCCGTAGCACAGGAGAACCACTTGGCTGGACGCGCTGAGCGCGTCCATAGCAGCCAAGTGGTTAAGGAGGCGAATTTCGCCATAAGTGAGTTCTTTTCCACTTAGATTGAAAATTCCCTCAGAGGTTATGTTTTTCCCCTTTTTTCTCTTCTGAAGGTCTCTTGCTCCTCTTCTTCCTCATTTTCTAAAGATCGTTTTCTCGAATGTATTCCCGATAATCGACCTCCTTCGGCCCCCTTCACTTTGCCTTTGCGTTGTTCTAAGGGATTCAGAGATTTTCCTCCTCCTTCCCATTCTTGATTCATCTGAAAAGGATGATGGTCTCCTTCTATGCCTTCTAAGGCTTGAAATCGATTTCTCAAATCCAAAGGTTGATGATGGTACTGGGGGTAACCCGAGTGGGGATAACTACCCCCTCTCTGGTATCCCCAGTATCTACCTCCTCTTTGATGTCTTCCCCTACCCCTTCTTCCCCTACCAGGGGGTTCATAATTGTTGTAACCCCATTTGTCATAAGGTGAGAATCTCCTTGAGGGGGTGGAGTCTTGTAGATGGAATTTGGGATGGGGTGTTTTCTTCATTGTCTCGTCCTCCTTTCCAGGAACTTCTTTTTGTCGGAAGGTAGTATCCTTCATAGTGGCTTTATCTTTCTGTGTCTCGGACCAAAAGGAGTCATTCGGGCATGTACTCTTGGGCCATTTCCATGGTTGAAAGGATTCTCTATGTGGTAAAACTTTTTCTTGAGAAAATAACCAAACTTTCTTGTTGGCATAGTCCTTCATAATCCTGGGGTCCTTTAGCAGGCTTTGCATCATTAGGGAGCCCATGCAGCGTAGGTTGGAGGTGGCATTAGCTTCTGAGTCTTCCTGGTCAATGAGGATGACCGTATCGTGCACTTCCTCCTCCCAGCCACGCACTAGTCCTGTTTCTGGGCACACAAAACCCTCCCTTGAGGAATCCCCACCTTCAATGCCCCCACTACTTAAATAGTCCTCCTCCTCCTCATCCTCCTCCTGTCTGATCTGAGTAGGACCCGCTGGAATGCTGTCTGCGGAAAGACTGGGGCCTTGAGAGCTAGGGAAGGCCTCCTCTTCCTCCCACTGCTCTGCCTCTAGAGCCACATCTATAATTCCCCGCAGTGTGTGCTCCAGCAGGAACACTAAAGGAATTGTGTCACTGATGCATGCACTGTCCCTGCTCACCATCCACGGTTGCCTCCTCAAATGGTGACAGTACAGTGCATGCATCCATGATCATCAGCAACTGCAGGGGGAAAAAAACAAGTTGACCTGAATCTGTCCTTGTGCCATACTCACACAGGTACTCGTTGATGGCCTCTGCTGCTTGTGCAGACGCTGCAGCATTGCTAATGTCGAGTTCCACCTGGTGGGCATGTCACAGATCAGACGGTTTGTGGGAAGGTGGAATTCTCTTTGAATTTCTGCCAGGCGAACGCTTGCTGGGAATGAATGTCTGAAGTGGCTGCAGACTTTTCTGGCCTGGATGAGAAGCTCTGGCAGCCCTGGGTACTTGATTAGGAAACGCTGTACCACCAGATTTAGGACGTGTGCTAGGCATGGTACATGCGTCAATTTACCCTTGAGTAGGGCGGAGAGAAGGTTGCTGCCATTATCGCAGACGATCATTCCCAGCTCAAGCTGGCGTGGTGTTAACCATCTCTGCACCTGCCCCTGCAGAGCTGACAAAATTTCTGACCCGGTGTGGCTCCTGTCCCCTAAACAAACCAGCTCAAGCACAGTATGGCATCTTTTTGCTTGAGCCATTGCGTAGACCCTGTCAGGCGTCGGTTTAACTGCCACTTCGCCAGAGACAGAGAAGGAGGAGGAGGAGGAGGAAGAGGTGGTGGTGGTGGAGCAGACAGACCTCATACAAGCAGCTTTCTGGAGGCATGGTGGATGAACAAGCTCCAGCACAGAGCCCCGTCTTGGATCCCTCCCAGCTGCAATCAGAGTTACCCAGTGTGCCGTGAAGGAAATGTAATGACCCTGTCCATGCTTGCTGGAACACGTGTCTAAAGTGACATGCACTTTGCTGCTAACTGCCTTTCCCAATGACTGGATAACATTGTCTTCCACGTGCTGGTATAGTGCTGGAATGGCTTTGCGTGAAAAGTAATGGTGTTTTGGAACCTGCCACTGTGGTACAGCACATTCAGCAAATTCACAAAAGGGAACAGAGTCCACCAGCTGGAAAGGCAGCAGCCGCAATGCGAGTAATTTTGCTAAGCTGGCATTTAGACGCTGTGCTTGGGGATGGTTGGGACTACATTTTTTCTTTCGCTGCAGCAGCTGCGGCAACGTAATCTGACTGCGTAAGTCTTCAACTACTGGGATGATGTCACATTGTGAGGAAGGACCTGCTGGTACATCCATTACTGTAGCATCATCCCTGTCGGTGGAGGTTGTAGCAGGCAATGACATGGCAGGACATACAGTGGGGGTAGAGACAGATGAGGAGGAGGACCTACGCAAAGTTTTGCGCCAACGGGATGTGTGACAGGTGCTCATATGTCACCTCAAGCAGGTGGTACCCAAGTGTCCGGTATCTTTCCCACGCTTAAGCCTCATCTGACATAGATTACAAATAGCAACGGTGCTCTCTACTGCACATTTCCTAAAGAACTCCCAGACAACAGAGGTCCTGCATGTGTTCTTTGAGGCAACAGCGCTCTGCACCGGAGCAGCTCTGACATGTGATGCCTTGGACTGGATAATGCTACGGTTGGTCACAGAGGATGTTGTACCCATGTTTGCTGTGCCTCCTCCTCCCCCTCTTCCTCACTTAATTCATCTGTTTGATCAGGCACTCAGGTGGAGTCAGTGACCTCATCATCATTGTAATCATCACCCCCTATCTCCTCGTCACTGGAGCCAACTTGGCAGTATGCTGCAGCTGCTGGGGCAACATGAGTGCCAGTTATTTGTGTGTCATCACTGGCACCCCCTTCCTCTAGGTTGATTATACTCCCTTGCTCAACCTCAGAGATTGAATCAGAGCACTGTACTTGCTGGGCATCCTCAAGCAACATGTCACTCTCATTGTAGTCAAACAATTCAGCTGACTCCTCCGTGTGTGATAGCGAGGCTACGGCAGGAGAAGCTGTGGACATGGAGGCTGCATTAGATGCTTTGGCAGCTGAGGTGGACTGTAAAGCACTAGAAGCCTGGCTGGCAGAGGACTCTGAGGATGAGGATGGCCTGGTTAGCCAATCCACCAAGTCCTCTGTATGTTGCTGCTGCTTAAGACAGTCAGCATCAGTTAGAAAGGACAAGCGTGCCCCTGCAGAGGATGCACCATGTCCACCACGACCAGAGACACAGCCTCCCGACACAGGGGCTGCTCTCCCTCTTATCTGTGTCTGGGAGCGTCTGCCTGTCCTCTTTGTTCTTTCAGACATGGTGAGTGATTTATAGATTAATATATACAGAACTCTGATTCAACTCTAGTATAAAGATTTAAAGAACTCTGGTATAACTCAGTGAGACACACTGATAGCTGGCAGCCAGTGACGAGACACAGATCACCTCAATTAACAAATGTTTTAAAGAAATTAGTGAGCCCCAAAATACTGCGTGGTACTGGTTGTGTGACGAGACACAGATCACCTTAATTCACAAGTGTTTTAAAGAAATTAGTGAGCCCCAAAATACAGCGTGGTACTGGATCACCTTAATTCACAAGTGTTTTAAAGAAATTAGTGAGCCCCAAAATACAGCGTGGTACTGGTTGTGTGACGAGACACAGATCACCTTAATTCACAAATATTTTAAATAAATTAGTGAGCCCCAAAATACTGCGTGGTACTGGATGTGTGATGAGACACAGATCACCTTAATTCACAAATGTTTTAAAGAAATTAGTGAGCCCCAAAATACAGCGTGGTACTGGATGTGTGACGAGACACAGATCACCTTAATTCACAAATGTTTTAAAGAAATTAGTGAGCCCCAAAATACAGCGTGGTACTGGTTGTGTGACGAGACACAGATCACCTTAATTCACAAATGTTTTAAAGAAATTAGTGAGCCCCAAAATACAGCGTGGTACTGGTTGTGTGACGAGACACAGATCACCTTAATTCACAAGTGTTTTAAAGAAATTAGTGAGCCCCAAAAAAACTTGCTGGCTGTGTGACGAGACACAGAAGATCACCTCAATTCACAAATGTTTTAAATAAATTAGTGAGCCCCAAAATACAGCGTGGTACTGGTTGTGTAACGAGACACAGATCACCTTAATTCACAAATGTTTTAAAGAAATTAGTGAGTCCCAAAAAAACTAACTGGCTTTGTGACGAGACACAGAAGATCACCTCAATTCACAAATGTTTTAAATAAATTAGTGAGCCCCAAAATACAGCGTGGTACTGGTTGTGTGACGAGACACAGATCACCTTAATTCACAAGTGTTTTAAATAAATTAGTGAGCCCCAAAATACAGCGTGGTACTGGTTGTGTGACGAGACACAGATCACCTTAATTCACAAGTGTTTTAAAGAAATTAGTGAGCCCCAAAATACAGCGTGGTACTGGTTGCGTGACGAGACACAGATCACCTTAATTCACAAGTGTTTTAAAGAAATGAGTGAGCCCCAAAATACTGCGTGGTACTGGATGTGTGACGAGACACAGATCACCTTAATTCACAAATGTTTTAAAGAAATTAGTGAGCCCCAAAATACAGCGTGGTACTGGATGTGTGACAAGACACAGATCACCTTAATTCACAAATGTTTTAACGAAATTAGTGAGCCCCAAAATACAGCGTGGTACTGGTTGTGTGACGAGATACAGATCACCTTAATTCACAAGTGTTTTAAAGAAATTAGTGAGCCCCAAAATACAGCGTGGTACTGGTTGTGTGACGAGACACAGATCACCTTAATTCACAAGTGTTTTAAAGAAATGAGTGAGCCCCAAAATACTGCGTGGTACTGGTTGTGTGACAAGACACAGATCACCTTAATTCACAATTGTTTTAAAGAAATTAGTGAGCCCCAAAAAGATTTGCTGGCACAATCACAAGACCCAGAAGATCACCTCAATTCACAAATGTTTTAAAGTAAGTTGTAAACCCCAAAAAAACTTGCTGGCACAGTGACAAGACACACATCACCTAAATTCCCTGATATTTGGTAGACATGAGACCCAAAAAGACTTGCTGGCAGAGTGACAAGACCCAGAAAATCACCTCAATTCACAAATGTTTTAAAGAAAGTTGTAAACCCCAAAACAACTTGCTGGCACAGTGACAAGACACACATCACCTAAATTCCCTGATATTTGGTAGAAATGAGACCCCCCAGACCCCCCCAGTAGCGTGACAGTCCGGCAGTAACAAGACACAACTATCTCCTTTGAAATCTCCTCTGAAATGCGTGCAGAAGCGCTGCGTGGAAACGTTATATAGTGTGCTGCGGGACTTTGCTCTGTGAGCCCATGATTGGCCAAAATTTGCCCAATCAGGACTCTGAGCGGTGATTGGCATAGTGTTGAACCAGTCTTGCACCAGACCTGTGGTCAGGTGCAAGGCTGTAGCCAATTACAAGCTTCAGGCCAGTGGGAAAATGCATTGTGGTCCATTGTGGTCGAACATGCGGCGAACACCCGGAAATGTTCGGTGTTCGTGGTGCACTCGAACAGGCTAAGTTCGGGTCGAACCCCGAACCGTCCGAACCCGAACAGCTCATCCCTACTCAGGAGATATGTTTCGGTTTATATCTATCTCCACAGGGTAAAAAGCTTAGACATCTCAACCAAATAGTTATTGTGATGATTGGCACCAAGTGAGCTGTCGTTTTGACCTGTGTAGACGATTGTCTGCGTGTCAAGAACTTTCCAGCAAGGAGATTTCATTCACCGATCAGGCTGTGTGGTTTATTGGTCGTGTGTATTTATTGAAGACTTTTCATCAATGTGATTTTACTGCAGCTCAAGAACCAGAAGAAGAGGCAGCTGCTTTGGACATTAAGCACAGCCTTCATTGAAGTTTCACTGCAGCTGAGAGGGATTAGAGTAGGTAAATAACGCAACAAAGAGCAGGAACTTGTGTTACATCAATGTGGGGAATGAAATAAAGAATGATAAGTGACCACAAAACACATGAGAGTCCCTGCACCAGTGAACTGTTGAGTAATATCCTACACCTCTCTGCGCAAATGATTTCTTCATCAGTTGCTATTCGTCAAGTTCTTCGAAGAAGAAAAAACTTTCCAGGACTAATGTTTGGGAAATGTCAGGCTTCGAGGCATCCAGCTCCAGTGACTGTCCATGCCATGAATTACAGGTGCTATATAGGGTTGTTGTGTCTAATACTTTATTAAGCTCCACCACACATCCTCACATAAATACAATAAAGTTGGTTTTGATTTGTTCACTATAATAAAGGTGTGTATGTGCCTATTATAGGCCAAGGTTTTGTAACTGGTAAGGCACACGCTCAATGGTGTACCTTTGCTGAATTATTAGTTGATAAAGCACTCATATTGTTGGTGGGAGGAATGTAGTTTGTTTCGAAAAATGGGGAGGTCGTTTCATAGATGATTTGTGACATAAGTCAAAGGATGGATTGTAATGATCATGGATGATTTCTGCCATAAATTATCATATTTTGTCTACTGGCGACTCCCACTGGGAATAAAAGGGATGTGGAGTCAAGAGGTAGCTCTCTTTAGCTTGAAACCTGAGACTGACCACCATGTGAAGTTTTCTGCAGCCCCCAGCTTGGGGCGTAGTAAGCATGCTTTCATTTTTTCGTTTAAGTATTGTTGTTTAGTTTAATGTACTGTGACATGACTGTGTGTATATGTTAGTTTTTCTGTAGTTACTGTAAAGCAAATGATATAAACTGTGAATATAGATTGCCAAGTAAATTGTCATTCATATTGCACCGGTTTCTGTGTGTTTTTCTTATATACACTATATTGTCAAAAGTATTCGCTCACCTGTTTTGACTCGCATATGAACTTAATCCATAGGGTCCATAGGGTTCAATATGACGTCGGTCCACCCTTTGCAGCAATAACAGCTTCAGCTCTTCTGGGAAGGCTGTCCAGAAGGTTTAGGAGTGTGTTTATGGGAATTTTTGACCATTTTTCCAGAAGCACATTTGTGAGGTCACACACTGATGTTGGACGAGAAGGCCTGGCTCTCAGTCTCCGCTCTAATTCATCCCAAAGGTGTTCTATCGGGTTGAGGTCAGGACTCTGTGCAGGCCAGTCAAGTTCATCCACACCAGACTCTGTCATCCATGTATTTATGGACCTTGCTTTGTGCACAGTCATGTTGGAAGAGGAAGGGGCCAGCTCCAAACTGTTTCCACAAAGTTGGGAGCATGGAATTGTCCAAAATGTCTTGGTATGCTGAAGCATTCCGAGTTCCTTTCACTGGAACTAAGGGGCCAAGCCCAACTCCTGAAAAACAACCCACACCATAATCCCCCCTCCACCAAACATTACACTTGGCACAATGTAGTCAGACAAGTACCGTTCTCCTGGCAACCGCCAAACCAGACCCATCCATCAGATTGCCAGATGGAGAAGCACGATTCATCACTCCAGAGAATGCATCTCCACACTGCTCTAGAGTCCAGTGGCAGCCTGCTTTACACCACTGCATCCAACGCTTTGCATTGCACTTGGTGATGTATGGCTTGGATGCAGCTGCTCGGCCATGGAAACCCATTCCATGAAGCTCTCTGCACACTGTTCTTGAGCTAATCTGAAGGCCACATGAAGTTTGGAGGTCTGTAGCGATTGACTCTGCAGAAAGTTGGCGACCTCTTCGCACTATGCGCCTCAGCATCCGCTGACGTCACTCCGTCAGTTTACGTGGCCTACCACTTTGTGGCTGAGTTGCTGTCGTTCCCACACACTTCCACGTTCTTATAATACAGCTGACAGGTGACTGTGGAATATTTAGGAGCGAGGAAATTTCACGACTCGATTTGTTACACAGGTGGCATCCTATCACAGTTCCACGCTGGAATTCACTGAGCTCCTGAGAGCGACCCATTCTTTCACAGATGTTTGTAAAAACAGTCTGCATGCCTAGGTGCTTGATTTTATACACCTGTGGCCATGGAAGTGATTGGAACACCTGATTCTGATTATTTGGATGGGTGAGCCAATACTTTTGGCAATATAGTGTATATTCGACGATATTACCCACAAGATATAAATGTTATTGTTGCAACTTAGGGCTTTAATTATTGCTTATTAATTCAATAATTAATGATGGATTTAATGCCCAAAACGAAACACCAGGTGTACTAAAAATAATTAAATATCAATGGTATTTGAAAATGAAATTTCAGTACTCACTGAATAACCCCTTAAGTTTTAATCATTTTCCTTATTTCTTTTCTTCGAATGTTGTAAATCCCCCTATTGCTATCTACATCTATATGCTGTTATATAAAACCCATCCTTGCAATCCACAAGAAAACATCCTGCTCAGCACCTCTTAGTTATTACGCTCGGCATTATACACAGAGAATCACACACCATTGTGTTTAGATTCCTCTTTTGTGATTAGTCATTGACTAACTGTCTTGGTTTTCCTAGCACATATTTTCAAAGACTTTCCAATTTCATGCTTTCAATATGATTGAATCTAATTTGCAAATATATGGTTCCCATTAGACTAATGTAATTTTCACATATCTTATTCTTTTGGAATTCCTAAATGTTTTCTTTAACCATTTCTCTGCAATGCCTGCATTAGAGGCAAAGTGGAAAGTTCATAGTCTGACAAACATCAAAGCAAGATTTTTGCCTAATTTATAAGTAAACTATCTTCAATAATTTTACACGATTGTGCATAAGTAAAACTGGTGATGGAACACAAGTCTTTTACAAAATAGTGTTAACATCTACTGCTTTAAAAATATTATCGATTTGCAGTTATGGCTGAATATTTTTTAAAATAGATGGATAGTTTAGAGAGATCATGCTAGGAAGAAATTGGCACACTCACAGAAATACATATATATGTATGGGCTGCTGTTGAAGTCTTTAAATGTGTTAATTGAGTGCTCTTCTTCTGGTTTGTTGTATTACATGGTCTTGAGAAGCACACACACTTTGTGCTTAGTAAAGATTGAGTGCTACCCTGCTTGTGTATTTTATATATAATATATATATGTATTTATTTATTATACAAAAAAGAGCAATCCATATACATAACCACATGACCAGAAAATAAATATGTAGGAAATATATTCACTATGTTACATGTTTACAGGTGCATTCTGTATTGAGGTATGTTAATAGCGATCTCTTATGTGACTTTAGACTGCAGAAGATTTGATGGCGTCTGGGAGGTTATTTCAGATTTGCGGTGCTGTGTAGGAAAATCAAGATTGAGACACTTTTATTTTGTATTGTGGTATTGCAAGTAAGGTGCAGGTTCTGGATCAGAGGTTATAGGATGAGGGAACTGCTGGGGTAAGCAGTCTGTTCAGGTAGCTTTCAGAAAAGTTACTGGGAATTTAGTTCAAAAATATGATCATACTTTGCTTAAGCCTGCCACTTTCGCCAATGTATCCCATCATTGACAGGTCCTATCTAACTTGACCAATCTGCGTTTATAGTATCAACTTACTTGTTGGAGGCACAAACCTTTTTGGAGCTCCCAAGCAACTCAAGGCCCATATAGGCAGCCAAGATGGAACACACCTGCGAACAGGGAGGGGTGCATACCAAATGAGGGTTGTCAGTCCACTATATGAAACATACAACAGTGGAATGGTTGCACTCAACCTGAACAAGCAATAACAGTGGGTGCATCTTGGACAGTAATACAGTATACATAAAAGAGCACTCCATATAAATGACCACAATTTTTCAGTCAAGATTCGATCAAGTTAGATAGAATCTGTCAACAATGGGATACATTGGCGATTGTGACAGGCTTAAGCAAAGTATGATTACATTTTACTAAATTCCCATCAGGTATTCCTTCACTAAGGTGATTAAAAATGTTTAAAAATTGTGATATTCTTTTTAGGCTCGGGTCAGACGAGCGCACTGATCACGTCCGTGTTGCCGCACATTTGTACATCCGTGGCAGCATAGCATTCTGACCAATGGAGCCCCACACACAAAGTCCGTGCGGACGCACAACGGACGCGGCAAACGGATGCAGGTTAGGCAAGAATGTAAATCCACTAGAACGGACGCACAAGGTTTGTGCTGTGTCCACAACGTACGCATAGCTTTGTGTGAGTGATGGAACGAAGTCAGACGGACTGCATTTTTGACGTCCAGCATTTTGACGGACAAAATGTTTTTCATATGGATTTATTTTCCCTTCTACATCAGTCAAAAAAAAGTCAGTCACAAAAACGGACTGTGTGGCCACTACCTTTTCGTCAGTCAGAAAGTATGTCCGTTGTGCACGGAAGCACAGTCCGCACAGAATGCGCTCGTCTGACCCTAGCCTAAATTGTAATGAATTGGAAGACTCACCTTCATTAGAGGTGCCTTGATATTTGTCAGGTGAGCTTACACTCAAATGGCCATTTTGAGTTAACCAAAGACTATAATTGTGTTTTGTTTCACATGGTGTTATAGGAATAAGCGCAGATGACACCTTTTTTCATATATATTTTACACACACAAAACCAGTACTTTACATGTCACTATTTCCGGTTGCTATTGAAAGCTGACTACCATTATTCTGAGAAAATAAGACTTTATCTCCACAATATTCTAAAGGGCCCAGTTAGACTCATAGATAAGGTACAAACTCCCAATACCATATTGTTAAATGGGTATCTTTTATTCCTCTAATTTTAGAAATCCGGTGAATGTTTACAATAAATAGGGACATAGCAAATGGAGAGATGGTTGTCACAAATTCACATTTATTGGTCTCAAAGGATAACTGTATATTCAAATAATGGTGTCATACATCAGGCATTCTAATTAAAATCCTCTTTCTATCTTGCCTTTGATTTCACGAACACATGAAATAGGATTTAGTTATAGCTGAAACGGCATCTTTGTGACCTTAATTTATGTCATTTTTCTGCTTCCTACTCAATTCTATCGCAATTGGTATGAGTTTATTGACAGAACATGCTCTCCCTCCCACTCAAGCAAACAGTGGAATCTCTGCCACTTTTCATTGCTGTTGTATTGACGTCAGTGTTAAATTACAAGGTCACGCTGATTTGCAGTCTCGGGGGTCCTGCAGAAGCCACAGTCATCTGTCATAGCCTTTGGCATTCTATTAGCAGCTTACTGATCTATTACCAAATATGCTGGCAAGGCAACCATATGTAGCTTCATCTACAAGAAAATCCCTATAACTATAACAGACTGCCTAAGAGCAGCACCCTATGAAGTTTATGGGTTGAGTAAAATTGGTAGGCATCATTGAAAACATGTGCCAGGACATGAATCACACCATAAATCATCCCTTTAGTACACAATACAACTGAGCATCAATTTTAGCATAAATGTTAAAATGTTGGCATTTGCTTTCCATAAAGTAAATGCTATTTGTCTTTTCTCTGGTCTTGTGAAAAATGTCGGAAAAAATGGTTCTTTCAAGACTAATTTATTTTTATTTGCATTCATTCTTGAGTATTATTATATGGTTGTACTTGAGGACTCTTGTACATCCAGATTACAAGCTTTTCAAGCATCTGACAATACTAATAAAGAGTATTTTTAAGTAACATGTTATTTGTCACAATTTCCTTATAGCTATTGTATTCAATGGACCATGACCACCATTTGCCATTGTTGGACACTGACTACAAACCCATAAGAAATCCCCAAATTGTAATACCAGTCAGGAGATGACACAAGTGTCTATTTTGGGAGGCTTGCATTTTATCACTATAGAGATTTGTTAATGCCCATATTAATTCACTCTTTAATCAAGAATGGGCAAAGAGGACTAACGAAGAAGAATGTTTTTTTTTCTGATGGGTCTTTGATGTGGATTTAAGATCAGGCATAGAGCGGTACTGATGACGACTCAATTTATTCCAGGTTTTATAGCTCAACAGTCTTATAAGTAAGAGGACACACAGTATTGGTTCATAGGTGTCAGAAAAGTTTTTCTTTCGATAGGTACATCTGAGAGGGCTATGGATATGGGTTGTGACGTAAGGAATTTTGCTTTTTAAATTGCCTTCTATCATTGAAGGTTCTCATTCTGATTGAATTTGCTAGTGACGTCTAGAGATTTTCTTTATATTTCTGCTTTAACCCCTTCACTGCCAAGTGATTTTCCAAAAAAACCATTGTCAGAAACCAGTGATGTTTTGAAAAATCCTTTAAAATTAATTATACATTAAAGAAATATTTGAGCATATACCCATTGTATTTCTTACTGTAAATAACCTATTTTGGCCAGTAGATGGTGCCATCTACTGCCAAATTGAGTTACAGCAGTTTCAGTTGCTGGTCTATTTTCTTCTTTTCTTTCCCTGCATATGCTGTTGAAAGCCTGACGTACGGGCATTATTGGATTATTTTAAACAGTTTTAACTCTTTGGGCATTACGTCCACAGGGCTAAAACTTTGTGGGCACCATCTGCAGCCCAAAAGCATTCGAAATTTGCTTGTTGCAAATTGATTTCATTTGCTTTTGGGCTGCACATCGCCAGATCGAGATATCTCGGGTGATATATGGTGCCTTTGAAGCCCGAGATATCTCGATCTCGGTAGTGAAGGAATTAACCATAAATGCATGGAGTAGGGTGTACCTGCTTGGTTAATGGCTCCGGTTTTAGGTACCCATGTATACAGTTTTGAATGTTATTCTTATTTGGTCCATGACAGTGAACATGAAAATTAACAGGTCCCATTTGAGTATTATATTGGCCATGCTCTAGATTTTAAATGTAAGGGCACACAGAGTAAAATGTAGAGTTGGATCACAAAATAAGTTTTATAACATATTGCTGGTATTATTACTGTTCTCATAAATACTTTACCATTAAAGGAATTATGGAGCACTGTGAATAGTTTAGCTTTTTTTCTTCCTCTAATGTGTAATCCATTTAAATTTGTTTCACAGAGGAATTTGGCAAGCACGGGGCTAAATTCCATAGTGAACGATAACGGTAGCGTTCATGGTAGTAGGTGTTAACGCCAGATTAAGTGACTTTAACACATGCTCTCCCACATTACCTTCCTAACACTAAACCGTTATAAATCAGTTAGCATATCGCTGATTACATGAGCATCCACGAGATTACTGTCCTTTGCGCAACATATACTTAACATGGGGATTGCAATCACTAATTAGCATTAGGTTAAGTAAAGTATTACAAAGTCCTAGTGCTAATTACCATACTGATGCGCAAGCCAAAATATTAGCAACACCTAAATGTTGATGCTAACTGATTCTGCCTTTGAAAAATTATTTAGCACCCCCTAACCCCCCACAAATAAATCCAATACTCACCTCTCATCCTGCGGCAAGAATGGTGTCCAAATCTGCAGTTTCTTGTCACTGGGAGCAGAGTGCGACTGGGAACAAATAGTTCCCAGTCTCCCTCCACGATCACTCCACGGCGCTGCACGATCTTCCGGGATTTTGCAAGATTGCACAGGGCTCACGGCCCAGAAGCACTCCATGTTCTATGTTCCATGTTCCAGTTCCGTGGACTCATTAAGTGATACTCGAGTCGGAGCAAAAGTGCTACTACGAGTATCACTGCGAATAGCGCTGCATTCTTGGGCAAGGTGCCAAGGTAGTGCCTGCCCCAAAATATCTCGCTAAAATGGGGACACCAGAAGCAAACCTGCAGGTGCTTTGTCCACTTTTCACTTATAATGCAATCATTGCCATTGCCATTACAACCCGGACACCAGCACTTAGCCAAGATTGGTAAAGTGCCCATACCGAAACTTGTGCCTGGATTCACCCCTATATTCTGAGCTGTTAATAGGCACTTGCAGATGGATAGCTTGTACGCTATTTGCGGTTTTCTACTAAAGGCTCTATTCCAACTGAGATGCTGTATTAGCGATTGGATTTGGAATATTTTGAAGCCACTCTTAGATACCAGCAGTGGCACAGTACAACAGCAAAATCACGTAACACCAGGTTCTGGGTGACGGTAACCTTTCAGGAATACCGCCTTGATCCAGGGACAGCGAGCTTTGCTGGAATACGTTAAGGAAATGTTACTATACAGTAATGAGGTGCTAATGTTTAATGAAAACCAAAGCTTGCTGCTAAATTTGGATAACAGCTCAAGAAATTATGTATAACTTTAGCTGTTGGCTTCATGCCTTGGTTGAAATTGGGCCCATGGTTTTTTATTGTAGATACATCTTCAATCTCCCTATTTTTTCATTTCTTGTCATTACCGATTCCTTTTCTCTGTTTGATGTCCCCTCATGATGGATAGTTTTGTCTTGTTTTGATTTGATTCGAATTCGGATCACTAAAGGATAAATAAATAAATAAAATCCTGCTCAATTACTGTTAGGCAAGTCAGGGTTAAATACTATTATAAATATTATAATATTATTATATACAATAGATTCTGCACCACAGCCAATTGACAGGGACGAGGTGCTTTGTAAAACAGTAAAACGAAACTGATTCGTTTCCATAATTTAGTTTGTAATTTGGGATCGATTTGAATTTTAGGATAACTAAAAAAAAAAATCCTGCTCCATTACTGTTAGATTAGGGTTAAACATGGGGGTTAAAAGGCAAGTTAGGGTTAAATTCCTGTTTTGCTGCAGTGTGCATAGAGGAATCATTCAATCAATGGCTCTCATGCAAAACAGTATAACGAATCAATTTTGTTATATACTGTTTCGTTTTCGTTTTGAAATCAATTTGTTATTTCGGAAGTACTTCCGAAATACGAATTAACGAACTTTCAAATTGAAATTCGTTACGAGACAAATGCACACCTCTAATGGATAGGTGGTCTGTTTTAAGTATTTTTTTTATAGTTTCCCCTTCCCCTACATTTTTGTTTTAATTCTCTTTCGATGCAACCTAAAATCCACTGTAAAACTATTTCTCCAATTTGTTTTGTTTTTCTGAAAACGTGATTTTTTTTTTATTTGCAGACTCCTAAAAAGTACAAAGTATTTAAATAGAAATAGCAGTGGGATTTACTGAAATTTAGCCCCACTATCCTCAATCTATTTCCAAGCAAGCATTTGGCATTACAAGCTATTTTGAATGAACACTTCGTTTTAAAATCTTTGCATCTGTTCTGTTGTCCTATTACTGATGCAAAATAGCATAACTCACAACTGCAGCATAAATAAGTCAAGTCTAAGTACTTTAAAACATGCATTGCTTCTTCGGGAAAGTGAATAACACATCTGTTATAGACATGTGCATTCGTTTTAGTACTAAAACGATTTAGTCCGAATTTTGGGATAATTTAGTTTTCGTATGACTCAAGAGAAACGAAACTGCTCAGTACAAAAAACGAAAGAAACTAAAATAAAATGCACTACATTTCAGTGTCAGTCCTTTTTGTGATATTACATTGATAATGAAGGAGACCAGCAATGAAGAGAGCAACATCCGAAGTTCTGCACCCTCCACATGCCAATGCAGTAGGATTTTCTATACAGAGAGGGGCATTAATTAATGCAGGAGGATGTTTATACATTATACAGAGGGGTATTCATGCAGGAGAATGTTATATACATTTTTACAGAAGAAGGTATAAATTGAGGAGGATGTTCTATACAGAGAGGGACATTAATTAATTCAGGAGGATGTTCTATATAATATACTGAGAGGGGTATTAATTATGCAGGAGGATGTTCTAAACATTATACAGAGGATCCTTTTTTTCTCAGCCCTTTAAACCAGTGGCTGTGAGCGCGGAGATCGGTGCTTGTTACCTTATCTCTCAGTACAATGTATCAGGCTCAGCTGTTACAGTACTGACTAACAGCGCTCAGAGATTCAGTAAAACAAGGAAATAATATTGTTATAACCGCTTATATATATATATATATAAATATTATTTACTAGTTTTACTGAAACTCTGAGCGCTGTGATGAGCAGCAGTCAGTTACTGTAACAGCTTTGCCTGATACGGGGCAGTATTACAATGTTGGTGCTAACTTAACCAGAGCTGTTGTAAACTGAAAACCTCCATAGGCTATAATGGCTCTGGGAAGTTTACAACAGCTCTGGTTAAGTTAGCACCAACTATGTAATATGGCCCACATTGTGCTGAGAGTGAGAGATACTGTAACAAGCAGCCGATCTCAGCCCTCTGAGGAGCCACTACAATAGTAATTGTATCCACTGGTTTTCGGATGAATGAAATTTAGTTTTCATACTAAATAACTGAAAACGAATTTCTTTAGCAACTAAATAAATTGCATTTCAGGACTAATCCATTAGTTCAAAACGAAATTTTGTGCTGTGCACATGTCTAATCTGTTACAGTTTGCACATTCTAAGATGATAAATAAAGGGATCCTGCCGTTTGATGCTTGTAAAAAGACTTTGAAATGTAGTTCTAATTAGCAATCGCAATGCTAGAAGTAGCTTAGGTATTTCTAGTGTGTTAACCCCTTAATGACCGCTGACGTACTATGTACATCCTGCCCACAGGTCTCCCTTAGACCAGCGGACGTACATAGTACGTCAGCGGCCTTCTAACCTCCCTCCCACCGATATTCACCTCCCTGCTCATTCCCTCGGCATTTATGGCAAGCTGGAAGCTTGCCTCACCATTTCCTGGGGGCCGGCGGATCCGATGATGTCATCATGCTGCGTGATGACGTCATCGGCAGGCGCCGGTAGAGGAAATTCAGGCTCCTTTGGAGCCCTCTATCTCCCCAACCATGCAACCTACAGTGATGCTTTTTGCACCGCTGGAAAGGGGAGAGTCTCCCCTTTTCAGCAGTGTATAGCATTAACATTTTCACTGCCAGATCGCGATTCGGTGCTAATCAGCGCCAAAACGTGATTCGAACCTGGAGGGGGCTGACATCTTGGATCTTGGATGTCAGCCAAGCCTCTAGGTCCCCCCCACCCACTGACAACCTCACCATATGTGTGAGGATGTCAGTTGGCCAGTTAACCCTCTAGATGGTCATATTTGACATCATTGGACAGGCCTGATCATGGCCTTTCCAATGATACCAAACATGACCAGGTTTGGCTTAAAAATAAAAATAAAATAAAACAATAAAAAAAATATATATATATTTGTTTTTTAAAAAACATTTTTGTTTGGGGGGGGTTTAGTTAAATAGGACCTAGCCTGTCATCTAAAAATAATTAGCAAAAAACGGTCAGAATGAGCGCAACGCACATAGGTGAACTGGCTCAGCAGTGAAGAGGTTAAAAAGCAAAAACATGTAAAAATTGGGTATTTCTATTCTCGGGACAAAATTTTGAAACTATTTAGCCGGGGTCTTTTTTGGTGGTTGTAGATTTTGGGGATTAAATTACGAAAAAGTGTGTTTTTACCATTATTTCATCATATTTCATATTTGTTTTTATAGTAAATTATTCAATATGATGGAAATAATGGTATTTTTAGAAAGTCCATTTAATGGCGGGAAAAACGGTGTATAATATGTGTGGGTTGAATAAACGAGTAAGAGGAAAATTTGACCTAAACACTAACAGCGTAGAAACGTAAAAACAGCAGCGGTCACTAAAGGACGGATTTGTGTAAAATTGCCCGGTCACTAAGTGATTAATGGATACAGTGGCGGCCACTTTATTAGGAACACCTGTACATTTACTTGTTAATACTGAGTGATAAAATTCTAATTTGTCTGGCAGCATAAAAGCAAGCAGACATGGTCTAAAATAGTGGTTCCCAACCCTGGTCCTCAAGTACCACTAACAGACCAGATTTGAAGGAAATGCAGAATGAATCCTGAAATCAGTGAGCAGCAAGGCATATCACCTGTGCTGTGCTTCAGATATCTGGCAAATCTGGCCCGTTAGGAGTACTTGAGGACCAGGGTTGGTAACCACTGCTGTTAAGGTTCAAATGTTTTTTCCGACTAAACATAAGGGGCTCTATTCCATACTTAGCGCTAATGTAGCTCCTTGATATAGTAAGCATTACTGGCAGGATAAGTGTGTTTAACGCATGCCACCCATATTACATTCCAGACTCTATCCCCGTTAGAAATCGATTTGCGCATCGGTTTTAGCACCTTCTAAAAGCTGGTGTTAATTGATTCTGCAACTGCAAAATCATTTAGGATCCCTAAAAACCCTCCTATAAGTCTGGTATGCACCTCTCATCCCGTGGCAAGAAGGGTGGCCCGATCTACCGCTACTTAAGGCTGCGGGCAGAGTGAGAAACAAATGGCTCCTAGTATCCCTCTGTGATAAAAACAAACAACACAATTGTGGTGTGACACTCCAGATACAAAAAAATTGACCTTAGATTTCCCAGATCGCGTCGGATTGTGATACTTTACCCAATAATTTTCTGTATACCTACTGAAGAGCCTCGCTTATGTTCCTGTGGCAGTGGGAGTCACCAAGTCGGGGTTCCAGTGGACGTAGCAGCGGGGTGACAACCATCGATGTTGGTTTTATATGCTGAAATGTTTATGAATCCTGTGAGTGCGATTAAGGCTAGGGTCAGACTAACGCAGTGCGAACGCGCGTGCAGCCGCACTTTATCACGGCCGTAGTAGCGGCCAATGACGGGCAATGTACGAAGTACGGCAGCACAAAAGTGCGGCCGCGCAACGCAAGTGGCACACAAACGCATTTTTTTCGAGAACGTGATACCGCTAGTACTGACGTACAGAGTGCGCTGCGTCCGCTAGTGGCATGTGTGTGTGATTAGGAGACATCAGACCCTGCTAATGTCCGGCCAACATAACGTCCAGACACAAAAAGGGTTTTATTGATGATCCGTACAAAATCACGGACGCAAATGCGCATCGTATGACCGCTATCGCGTATTCCGTGAAAAAATACGTCCATTCATTTGAACGCACTTTTTCACGGACCACGCGAAAAATGCGTTAGTCTGACCCTAGCCTTAAAGGGGGCATCTCACATTGTAATTGTTGATATAATGCACTATGAAGGATTTCTGTGTTATTATTCCCTAGATTTCCAATTTTTATTATATTGATCCCTCTGTGATCAGTCTACGGCACTGGGCGATTTTGCGAGAGTGAAATCGAGCAGGACTCACGACCCTAAAAAGCAAACCTCCCATGGAGTTCTACGGACTCCAGTTGGTGACACTCGCTGCAGCTTGGTTAGCACTGCATTCTGGGATGAGGTGCTCAGCTAGTGCCTGCCCAAGACTACCACGCTAACACGGGGATGCTACAGGGAAACCTGCAGGCGCAGATTGTCCCCGTTAGAATCTCCATTGTAGTGTTATCTATGGAATAGGGCCCAAGAATGGCAAAGACAGGCAGTATGAGTGAATTTTAGTGTGGGACAGTCGCTGTTGCCAGACATGGTGCTGTGAGAGTAAAAAAAACTTCTGATCGCCTTGGATATTTATTCTCTAGAGTCCACAGTGATTTGTGTGAGAACCAAAAAAGAAGACTACAATAAGCACCAGTTTTGTGGGTGAAAAAACACTGTCCCAGTGGGACTGATGACAGAAACGAGGGAGTGCTGAGTTCGACTTCTTCCTAGAACAGACACACCACAACTGGATAGTAGAAGATTGGAAAAAATTGTCTGATCTGGGCAACTTTAATTAGTGCTGTGACATACAGATGTTAAGGTCAGCATCTTGCCTGGCCTCTGTCAGTTGTTCAGTACAGTAGCTTAATGAAGTGGGGAATATTGTCAGGACCTTAAAATCACTTGAGCATAAATGAAATTCCACAGGCTACCTGAGAATTGTGGCTATCCATATCCATGCAGCGTCGCACAAAACTCAATTACCTTAAGGAGATGCGACATGTGCAGAATACTGGCATAAGAATTACTCAACAGAAAAAATATATATATATATTTATTTATAAGTAGGATTGTCATATCAGAGTAGTTTGTTTAAATGAGATTTGCTGTACCATGAAATGGAAATAACAAAAGGGAGTGATTGAAGAATAGCATCTAAATGAACCATATGCAATAGAAACATTTTCACGGGTCAAACTGATTTTTCCTCCATCTAAGCTGAAAAATAATTTCAGCACAAGCCTTTTTGTTTGTGCGAGCAATCAACATGCAATTTTTTTCAGTAATCATGGATGAACTGTCACAACATTTATTCATGCATAAAGTGACAGATGCTATTGTCAATAATTATCCAATGTGCTTTGTGGTTAATGGTATATACACATATACTGAATATTGAAACATGTACTTATGTCTGTTTCCTTCCATAGTACAAGAAAATTCTGAACCTATTGGAATGTGTACAACTATAAAATATACACTCACACTATTTTCATTGTAAAGGAACACTCTGAACTACAACTGACTCAAAGCAGGTAGCTACTTCATATCTGGATTATTATAAGAATAATACTCTATATTGTGCAGGGTTTCTTTACAGATACTTGCTCGCTAAGCTCTAAAAATAAAACATTTTCAGACAGCAGTTATAGATTATTTCTGCAAATGGAACTATGAATTATATGACTATGGACTGGATTCAATAAATACCAGTGCCATTAACCCTTTCACTACCAAGTGATTTTGCAAAAACTCATTGTCGAAAACCAGTGGTATTTTTCAAAAAATAATTTTTAATTAAGAAATATTTGAGCTTATACACTTTGGGCCCTATTACAATCTTTGCGCAAAAACGCTTGCGCAGCAAGTTAATTTGTGCGGGAAGCATTAAAAGTTAACGCACGTAAATTAACGCTGGAATTACAATCCGCGCGCATTTTTTCATCCGTCGAAAAATTGCATGCGTAAAACGGACGTGCAAAAACGCACCCGCATTAACTTTGCGTGCAGAAATCGGTGTGCAATCAGAATTAAGAACCACAATTGTCTCCCGTTAAATTTTTGCGCCTGCCAAAATCAATGAGTATATATGCTGCAGCAATAATAAAAACACGCACAACTTCTCAATTTTATTGTTTGGGTATGCGTAGAATGTGTAACTATACTTTGCTGTATTTTTATTTTTGGTCTGGGGTATCTGGTTTCGGCCAGGATGTTCAGATTTGCCATTAACACCAGCTTTTAGGAGTCGTTAAAATCATGCACGCAAACGCTGTGCGTTAAAAACTGTGCATAGATTGTGATACCATCCGCTTACCAGCGCACAAACGCATTTGCGCTCACAATGTTAAGTATAGGATGTGTAAAGTACAGTAAGCTCGCGCAGCGTTCGCGCAGGTCCACCCACGCGTTTGTTGTACTGACATTGTAATACGACATTCTGCGCAAAGAGTTTTGCACCTCGCGTTAATGCCTTTTTGCGCACGCGCTGACGTTTGCGTGAAGAATGTAATAGAGCCCTTTGTATTTCCTACTGTAAATAACCTCTTTTGGCCATTAGATGGCGCCATCTACTGCCAAATTGAGTTACAGCTGTTTGAGCAACTGGTCTATTTTCTTCTTTTTTTTCCCCTACAACAGCTGCTGAAAGCCTGATATTTCAGATCTTTCAGCAGTTGATTTTACAGTTTTAGCTCTTTGAGCATTATGCCCACAGGGCTAAAACTTTGGGGGCACCTTTTGCAGCAAATGAATTTCATTTGCTTTTGGGCTGCAGATCAGCATATTGAGATATTTCAGGGCAGCAGATGGGGCCTTTGAAGCCTGAGATATCACAATATCGGTATTGAAGGGGTTAAACAGGTGCTCATGATGCAATTTCCCTCACGGGGTTATTCAATAAGAGCCGAACTTGCCACCGAATTGAACCAAACTGGGATTTTCACCGTACGGTGCAATTTAATGGCAATTCGGCTCTTCAGAAAGAGGGCAATTCGCTATATATTGGCAAATTGCCAGTGAAATATGGTGCAATTTGCCTCGGATCGCCACAGGAGCTATTTCTTCCTAGTGTTCAAACTGCAGACGGAGCGAGGAAGCAGCAGATCGCGCCACTCTGCACTGTGGGATCTGAGGTGAGTATGGGATTTTGTGGTCTGTTTACATTACCGTGTTTAATGATTGTACTAAAGCGCAATCACACACAGTCACTTAACACCGGCTGGGTGGAGTAGAGGTAACATCACTGCTCTATAACTGTGTAGAGAGACTGTGGAGACACAGGTTTGAATCCCAGCAAGAGCACCTCTCCAGTAAGTGTCCTTGGGCAAGACACCTAACGGTACATACTCGCCACCCAAGACATACTTGAAAACAAGAGAAATCTCAATGTATCCTTCCTGGTAAAATACTTTCTCAAAAAAATAAATAAATAAACACCAGCCTTTAAAAAGGTTGTTATTCTTTTCAGGATAACATTAGGCGCAACTGGACAATAAAGTGGTTGGAATAGTTTGTTCGTCATCTGCTAGGAGCAGATTAATGTCTCCCATATAAAGCTCGGATGGAATAGGTCGTGAAAAAAATAAGCGGACCACTCAAGTTGTTATGCTGTATGGCTCAAGCTCTCTGGTTTACAACAACCTTGATACAGGGCCCTTTTGCATTTAGCAACACCAATGTGGAGTCAGACTTTGAATAACAAGGGGATTCCAAGGTTGCTTGATATTCTCCCTTGGAGAAATTAAAGAATAAACATTATTACCTGCAAAAGCTTGCATTTAGTGATTTTTACACAGTAAGATGCCTTAATAGGGCAAAAATACTCCCACAAATCCAATACCTGCGCATCATCCCATAATGAAGGAACACAATTAGCCTAAAACTGAAGGACAATGAAAACAAATAGTTCTACAATGCACAGTCCTGTAAGCGTGTGTATATGCGATCTTCCACAGGTGTCACCATGACATGCTATGGACTCCAGGAGAAGATACCAGAGTTGGCCCGCTGCAACCACTATTGGTATACATAAGCTTCTCCCAAACCTTATGAGCTGAGCACTTAGCATAGCTACTCACTTGTAATAGAGCCAGTAATAGGGAGCTGCTATTCCTTAATGACTCATTACGTATTTTGGCACTTGTGGCTCCTTATTACCATTCAGTTGAAATAGGGGCCTGAGTGTATCAAATTTTATACATCTTGAAGTTTTAAAATTTATGTGTGTGTGTTTCTGTGGTATTGTAAAGGAAATATATGATGTATTTGTGTATTTTTTTTACAACAAAATATTTTGCTTCCCTAATAGTCTGACAAAATAACTTTTTTGCCAGCTTTTTCCTGAGGTTACCCAGAATCGTGGTCCAGAAGAATCACAAAGGCATCATGTCTAGATGATTTTAGAAATACACTCCTTCAATATGCTTCATTGTATCTGTAAGGTAGAAAATAGCCATCTGGACGAGAGCTGTCAAACTCACAGTCGCCCAGATCTTGAGACCTACAATTCCCTGAATTCTTCCAATGTAGTAGATGTCAGGGACTCATAGGGGTTGTAGTTCAGAAACATCTGGACGTCAAAAGTTTGACAGTCAAGGTCTAGACATTGCTTAGTAATACATTATTGCTGAACAGAGTAAGAAAAACTGATTGCCACAGTTTTAACTTGCAGATGAAACATCATGCACTCTATTCTGCAAGAAGCAAAGGATGTATATGAGAATGACCCACCCGTGCTGTAAATCTCTTGTTTCTGTATTAACCTTGTTCCCTGTCAAACTTACTTTCTAAAGCCGTCATTTGAATGTTTTGAGTTTATCCAGAGGGAAATCATTCAGAAGCACTAAAATAAAGCAAAGAGGCAGGTTGTTGTTACCTTGTTGCTTCAAGGAATTTAGGATTTCATTTGCCTGTGAGTTAGTTCACTGATAATAATAAAATATGGCATAATATCAATAGCCTGTGCTCTGCGGTTTCTACAGAGCAATAGCTGAATAATTCTAACTTCAATAAAATATTCCACAAGGTTTTTTATTGTCAGAGCTATAGTAGTCAGTACTCTTTATTTAATATATTGTGTCTGCTCATCAACAATCATAAAGGCGTATCTGAATAATATATCACCTTAGCTGTTTGGAGGTTGAAATTACAATGTCTACATTCATCTATATGTTGTCATCTTGAGTGGTGGTGGTGGCGGCATCATATAATCATATTAAAACAGCTGCTTTGATTCCTGGGAGAACAATAGATCCTCACGCAATTAGGATGCAGAAAAAAATGTTCATATGATGTTACAATAGATATAATGTTAAATTGCCCTAGAGCAGTGTTTCCCAAACCTGTCCTCGGGACCCTCAAACAGGCCAGATTTTGCAGATCACCTTGGGGAAATGCAGACTGAATCCTGCGATCACTGATAATCAAATTGTATCACCTGTGCTGTGCTTCAGATATCCTGCAAACCTGGTGAGGCGGAGGGTCCTGAGGACAGGTTTGGGAAACACTGCCCTAGAGAATCCATGGTGACTGACCGTGAAGGGTTATATGGAGAGAGAAGGGTTCAGGTCAAGGTTAATAGATTTGGGACAAAAGCATAATTTCGTAAATAGATCAGAAGTGTTTAAATCCAAGCATACAGCATTTTTTTTATTACAAAAAAAAGATGATTACTGTAACACACTTCCCATCATGAAGGTGAACAGAGACAGGGATAAAATATAAGACACACACATACACACACTATCAGGGTTATCCAAAGAGATCCGAATTGCTTGAGAAAGGTAACCGAACGCTGAAAATCAGCGTTCGGTTACCTTTCCTGGCCATTCGGCTATCCAGAGAGCAGGCAATTCGCCAAATCCTGGCGAATTGCCTGAACATACGGTGCCTGTTCGGTGCCTGTTCGAGGGCAGTGAAATCCCCATAGAGAAGCACTGCTTCGGCTATTCAGAGAACACAAACCAGCAGTGAAAGGTTCCCGAAATGCCCTGCCATTCGGTGGTTTAATTCGGCAATTTTATTCAGGAGAATCCCATAGGCTTCAATGTTACATAGTTACATAGTTACATAGTTACATAGTTATATAGGCTGAAAAAAGACATGCGTCCATCGGGTTCAGCCTCTCCCACATAACCTACTGCTGTTGATCCAAAAGAAGGCAAAAAACCCAGTCTGAATGCTTGCCAATATGCAACATACTGGGAAAAAATTCCTTCTTGACCCCAGAATGGCAGTCAGATTTCTCCTTGGATCAAGAAGCTTTTACCCACATATTAAATATTATAACCCTTAATATTCTGTGTCTGCAGGAAGTCATCCAGTCGTTTTTAAAAGTCTGTACAGACTCTGACCCAACCACCTCAACAGGCAGAGAATTCCACAGCTTGATTGTTCTCACCGTAAAATAACCCTTCCTATGCTTTAAGCTAAATTTTCTTTCTTCCAGTCTAAATGGATGACCCCTTGTCCTGTGTATAGTCCTGTTAATGAATAGGTTATCAGACAATGGTTGATAATGGCCCCGTATATATTTATATAAGGTTATCAGATCCCCTCTAAGGCGCCTTTTCTCTAAACTAAACAGGTTTAAGCTTGTTAGTCTTTCCTCATAACTTAACCCTTCCATCCCCTTATTAATTTAGTTGCCCGTCTCTGCACTTTTTCTAACGATATAATATCTTTTTTTAAGACAGGTGCCCAAAATTGCACGGCATATTCAAGGTGCGGCCTGACCATTGATTTATACAGAGGCAAAATTATGTTTTCATCCCGTGAGTGAACTCCCCTTTTAATGCATGCCAGTACTTTGCTGGCCTTGGCGGCTGCTGTTTGACATTGCACATTGTTACTTAGTTTGAAGTCTATGATTATTCCAAATCCTTCTCCTGCTTGGATTTCCCTAACTCCGTACCATTTAGGGTATAAATTGCTTGTGTGTTCTTCACTCCAAAGTGCATAACTTTACATTTATCTAGATTAAATCTCATCTGCCATTTAAGTGCCCAGTCCCCCAATATATCTAAATCCCTCTGCAGCGAAGTAACATCCTGCTCACATTGTATTACTTTTCCTAGCTTTGTGTCATCTGCAAACACTGATACATGACTTTCAATGCCTATCTCAAGGTCATTTATAAATAAATTGAATAGTATTGGTCCTATAACAGACCCCTGAGGGACACCACTTACCACTGGTGTCCATCTTGAAAATGTACCATTTATGACCACTCTCTGTACCCTATCTTTTAGCCAGTTTTCTATCCAAGAACAAGTATTTTCATCTAGACCATTTTTTCTTAATTTAAGTAGTAACCTTTTGTGTGGAACTGTGTCGAAAGCTTTGGCAAAATCTAAGTAAATCACATCCACTGCGACCCCCTGATCTATACTTCTACTTACTTCCTCATAGAACGTAATTAGGTTAGTCTGACATGATCTGTGTTTCATGAAACCATGCTGATTTATGCCAATTACATTATACCTCCCAATAAATTCCTGAATATTATCCCTTAGTAACCCCTCAAATACTTTCCCAGCCACAGATGTTAAGCTCACAGGTCTATAATTCCCAGGCACAAATTTTAAACCTTTCTTAAATATAGGGATCACGTCAGCTTTTCTCCAATCCTCTGGTACTATTCCTGAAAGAAAAGAATCTTGAAAGATTAAGAACAGAGGTTTACATATTTCAACACATAGCTCTCTTAGTACTCGCGGGTGAATTCCATCTGGCCCTGGGGCTTTATTAACATTCACATTGTTTAATTTGTGTAAAACCTTGTCCTGTGTCAACCAGTCACTTTGTATTAGTAAGTTTTTATTAATGAATTTCATGTCTCCTGTTATAGTTTCTCTTTGATAAATACTGAAGAAAAATAATCATTTAAAATTTCTGCCTTATCCTGATCTTCAGTTAACAATAACCCTGACTCAGATTTTAGTGAACCTACATTTTCACTCTTGGGTTTTTTAGAATTTATGTACCTAAAGAATCTTTTAGGGTTGGTCTTGCTCTCTTTGGCTATTTCTTTTTCATTTTCTAGTTTAGCCCATCTAATCGCATTTTTACATGCTTTATTGGCTGCCCTATATGCTTTATAGGATGCCTCATATTTATCAAATTTAAAAGCTTTAAATGCCTTCTTTTTATTTTTCATTTCCTTAGTTACCTTCCTACTAAGCCACATTGGTTTCAGTCTGTTTCTTTTATATTTATTAACCAGTGGAATATATTGTGACGTGTACTTTTCTAGTGTTAGTTTAAAGATATTCCACTTATCCTCAGTGTTTTTCCCGTGAAAGAGTTTCTGCCAGTCAATGACATTGAGAGCTTCCTTTATTTTAATAAAGTTGGCCTTTTTAAAATTATATATTTTAGCATGCCCCTTATGAATGTGTTTTTTTGAGTTTATTTCAAAAGTCACCATGTTATGGTCGCTATTTCCAACTGTTCTTTTACATTAATATTTGAGAAAAGATCCACATTATTTGTTATAACCAGGTCCAGACAGTTATCCTCTCTAGTTGGTGTTTCTACCAGTTGTGACATGAAGGTATCATTTAAAATGTTCAGGAACCAGATTCCCTTTGCTGAATTACTAGTCCCACTATCCCAATTAATGTCCGGGTAATTAAAATCTCCAATAATTAAAGTGCTGCCATGATCTGCAGCCTTCCTAATTTGCTCTAACAGTTGTTCTTCCTCATCATTATCTATATTAGGTGGTTTATAACATATGCCAACCAATAATTGACTTCCCTGTTTATTCCCCAACGAAATATTTACCCATAAGGATTCCACATTTCCCTCATCACTTTCCAGTTGTGTAATATTAGGCTTTAAATCCTGATTTACATATAAACACACTCCACCCCCTTTCTTATGTTTCCTATCCTTTCTAAACAATGTATAACCGTTTAAGTTTACAGCCCAGTCATGCGTTTCGTCCCACCATGTTTCTGTTATTCCTATAATGTCGTATTGCTTAGTGTATGCTATTACCTCTAGTTCCCCCATCTTGTTATTAAGGCTCCTTGCATTAGCAAGCATACATTTAATGTTGTCTCTACCCACACATGCTGAATGCGACTTTACATTACATGCCTCCACTGTTCTTACATTACCCATCCCCCGGCTCCACCCCCCTTAGTCTGAACTGAAACCCTTCCGCTATCTGTTCTGTCTCCATTTTGTAAGATACTGCTGTATCCCTCCCCCCTTCCACTAGTTTAAGTCTCCTCCAACCTTTTAACCATCCTCTCCCCTAGCACAGCAGACCCTCTTCCATTCAGGTGCAATCTATCACAACTATACAGATTGTACCCCAGTGCAAAATGAGCCCAGTGCTCTAAAAACCCAAAGCCCTCCTTCCTGCACCAAGCTTTAAGCCACGCATTGACCTCCCTAATCTCCCGCTGCCTTTCCACTGTAGCACGTGGCACAGGTAGGATCTCAGAAAATACTACCTTGGAGGACCTCTTCTTCAGTTTACTTCCTAATTCCCTGAAATCATTCTTCAGGTCCTTCCATCTTCCGCTTACTTTGTCATTGGTACCAATATGGACCATGACAGCTGGGTCATCTCCAGCCCCTCCCAATAATCTATCAACTCTGTCAACCACATGCCTAACACGGGCACCCGGCAGACAGCAAACTGTCCGGTTAAGGCGATCAGCGCGACAGATTACCCTGTCTACTCTCTTAATAATAGAGTCCCCTACCACCACAACCTGTCTAGGCTTACTTGCCCTCTTTATCCCTCCCTTACTTGGTGGGCTGATCCCCCGGCTGTTAGAGGGAGCAGCCTCCAGTACTGCTACACCTGAGCTGCTGCACCCAACATCTTCGCTCAAAGGGGCAAATCTGTTGGTGTGCGCAAGATCAGGACTAGCCAACCTTTTCCTCTTCCCTCCCCCCCTGCTACCACGTGTCACTGACACCCAGCTACCAACCTGTTCCCCGGTTAACTCCACTCCTCCCACACCCCTAGATTCCTCAACTATACTTTGCTCCGTGAGAAGCAGGCTCCTTTCAAGATTGTCAATCTGCCTCAGCGTTACGATGTGCCCTTCCAGATCTCCAATACGAGCTTCCAGAAGAGCTACACGTTCACACTTGCTACAGAGATATGGACCCTGGAAGGATTCCTCCAGACATGCATACATGCAGCAGGATGTGCACTGGGTCAAACCTTCAAGCTTGCTAACACTCATACCCAAAACAAGATAACAAATATATAAACAATAATTGATACCTGTTATTTGAACTCCTGTTTTTAACTCCACTTGAAAATAGCCCACTTAAAAGTAGACCACCTCAAGCCCCTGTAAGCAAGCTCAGTGAGTTGCCCCTGAGATTATGTAGCCATACAAGTGAAATCACCTGACAGGCTACGCGCCCAATTAACAAGTCACCAGCCACCCAGGGAAAAAAAACAACCAAAAGCACAACAGAGAAAAAAAAAAAAACCAGCAGAAAAAAACCACAAAAGAGAAATTAAATTGACAAATAACCAGAGGTTTCTCTCCCTCTAAAGATACAAACCAGACCAGTACAGGTAGAATTCCTGTTTTTAACTCCACTTGAAAATAGCCCACTTAAAAGTAGACCACCTCAAGCCCCTGTAAGCAAGCTCAGTGAGTTGCCCCTGAGATTATGTAGCCATACAAGTGAAATCACCTGACAGGCTACACGCCCCCAATTAACAAGTCACCAGCCACCCAGGGAAAAAAAACAACCAAAAAGCACAACAGAGAAAAAAAAAAAAACCAGCAGAAAAAAACCAAAAAGAGAAATTAAATTGACAAATAAACCAGAGGTTTCTCTCCCTCTAAAGATACAAACCAGACCAGTACAGGTAGAATTCCTGTTTTTAACTCCACTTGAAAATAGCCCACTTAAAAGTAGACCACCTCAAGCCCCTGTTTTAACTCCACTTGAAAATAGCCCACTTAAAAATATTCCCGTTTTAATTCAATATCTAATAAACCGTTCATTATAAAATTCTGCAGCAAAAAGTCTCTTTATTTATAGATTTTTTAGGATACTTTAAGCATTTTTCCGATTTTTTTTTTTTTTTTTTTTTAAAAGTCCGATTTTTTTTTGATTTTTTTTTCAGTTTACTTATTTTTTTTGTAACAGCCCTCTTTATTATCATTCCCTGGACCTCCTGTGAAAATTTCAGACATTTTCGCTCAGTAGTTTCTTTGCAAACAGCGTTTCATTTTCCCAGATTCATACAAATGGTTTTTCTAATTTATTCACTGCCTCCTCTACGTCACAGCTGATTCGACTCTGTGTGATTCGGCTCCTTTTCGGCTCCTGTTCGGCTCCTGTTCGTCTTTTTCAAAGGTTAATCCAGATGTTTTTGCTTGTTTTCAGCGTGCATTCGGTTAGTTTTCGGTGGGTTTGCGGCATCTTTTCCCTGCAATTCGGGGACCCTGTGGTGTTTGCTGAATACACCGCAGGGTCACCGAAATGCAATCGGCAAAAGGAACCGAATTGAAGAGAACGAAAAGTCACCGAACGTGCGGTGACTTTTCGAATCTCTTTGGATAACCCTGATAGTGTACTTCACACAGGCCTCAATATGTCAAGTCTAAAGTTATTAGCAAGGCTGAAATGTTAATGGCTACTGATAACCACAGCCATCACTTGCCTATGCCACAAACACATCTCTGCCTTTATATTGGTGTGGTTTGTGTGAAGCACTGTGTAACAGATCTCAGTACCTCAAATGCATAACCTCTACTAGTGCTGCTCCCGTGCTGGAGATCCCTTCCCCTTCCCCAGCTATATTATATGCTTTTTCCAGTCCTTAGCCAAAGCTTAAGGACAGGTACAATGAAAAAGTGTTTTCCCCAGAAATGAGGCATGACTCATTGTTGAGGTGAAACAGACTGATATTTAACCTTAATTATTCACAAGAGTGTGGAAAAATAGAAGTGGATAACCCTGATTAGTACTTGCAATTCAAAAAAGGTTAAAAATAGTAAATTTTATTAAAGATACACAATTTGGGTCACATACAATTGTAAAAGACAACATGGACGTGCACATACACAGCACTCTAATATGTGGTGTGAGAGTCTACTGAGGAACGTAAAGGAATGAATTTCAGCTAATACTGAAGTTTATTGCAATTATTAAAGAACTATCCATCCAATAAGAAATGCACATTCCATCAGGGAGTATATTACTTAATGCTCACAAGGACCCCAGGGTCAATACTATATATAATTCCAGTGAAACAGTTGTAGGTATTGTTATGTATTTATAATATAGCAGTCTTCAAAGCCATATAAAGCTATAATTCATTGAATCAACACAATTCTGGACTCAATAAATTGTCTATTATAGGCCTAGTTCAATCAATTTCATGAAGGTACAAAATCACCATATATTAGTGTTCCCATATATCGCGCTGACAGGGGAATATCTCCTACACCTGCCTAATGCGGATTTCTAAGGGCACCGCTTGTAGTATTTCTAGACAAGAGTTCTCATATCTTCTCAAAGCTCATATCCATCATTTCAAGAATATATTAATTTAGAAAGACCACAGCGCAGAGACACAAAGTCATCGAGTACCACAATCAGTACATAAGGATTGGCTATTACCAGAGTGCAAAACAAAGTGAGGTAAAATCAGTTAAAAGAGTAAACAATGCGTTTCGCCGTCATATCAACACAGCTTCATCACTCCTGAAGCATGGTGGCTTGGACGTAGGGGAGGGTTGGGGAATAAAATGATGTGTCAGAGCTAGGGATGGGCCAAACATTTCCGCGTTCGGGTCAAACTCGAACACCCGAACGGCCGGAAAAGTTTGAATTCGAACTCGAACATAATGCAAGTCAATGGGGGTCAAATGCAGATCCAAAAATGAAAGTGCCCTCCAAGAGGGCATATATGCAAGATATTGTCCATAAAAGGTGTATGGGGGTCCGGGTACTGCTCTGGGGGGGACAGGAAACCATTAAATAAAAGTAAAAAAACCCAACATTTTAACCCTTTCACTGCTGAGTGCTGAGCCATTTCACCGCTGTGCGCTGAGCTCATTTTTACCACTTTTGCTCATGTTTAAACTTGATTTGAAGCCATGGGAAATGTTTTATCACCAATGAGTGGGAAATGTTTGACCAACAATGAGTGGGAAATGTTTGACCAACAATGAGTGGGAAATGTTTGACCAACACACAGGACAGGGTATACCTGAAATAGTCACCACGTCTCTGGAGATCGTAGTCGATGGAAAGGTCTCTCGGGAGGGACTGGCCAGAATAACCTCCGTGATGTTAGAGCGGTTCTGCTGTCAGATGGTTTCAAGCTTTTGAATCCGCTATCAGGACCCGACTTTAGAGCATATAATCCAGACGGTGAATTCCCGGGAGAATAAAGCAACCAAAAGCAAGTAAGCGCGACGCATTTCGTCTTCACGACTTCCTCATGAGTCAGCGTCAAGCTGACTTGCTTTTGGTTGCTTTATTCTCCCGGTATTCACCGTCTGGATTGGATGCTCTAAAGTCGGGTCCTGATAGCGGATTCAAAAGCTTGAAACCATCTGACAGCAGAACCGCTCTAACATCACGGAGGTTATTCTGGCCAGTCCCTCCCGAGAGACCTTTCCATCAACTACGATCTCAAGAGACGCGGTGACTATCGGATGTTGATTTAAATATGCTGTTTTGCACACTTTTAATTCATTGTGTGCCACTGCCTTTGTGAGTGGTTCCTTTGTAGTTTTTATGGTTTGTATTAAATAGACATGTGCACAGCACAAAATTTTGTTTTGAACTAATGGATTAGTCCTAAAATGCAATTTATTTAGTTGCTAAAGAAATTAATTTTCAGTTCTTTAGTATGAAAACTAATTTCATTCATCCAAAAACCAGTGGATACAATTACTATTGTAGTGGCTCCTCAGAGGGCTGAGATCGCTGCTTGTTACAGTATCTCTCACTCTCAGCACAATGTGGGCCATATTACATAGTTGCAGGGGTCAAGTCCTGGGAAAAAAAGTGAGGGAACTCACCCACGAATTCCACAACCCCTATTACCTGACGAGCCGGTGATACCATTTTTATTGGGTTAACTTTACATTTAAAAGACAAGCTTTCAAGAGTGTAAACTGGAAACTATACTGATCAGTGAAAGGTATCACTACGTACAGGTATACTCACGATTTTGGCAACTGGACTAACGCGTTTTATAGATAATCTATATATATATCCAGACCCAGACCCCCCAGAATTATATACACAGCACTGGACCCTTAGAATAATATACACGGCACTGGTTATATGGATATATTTTCCCAGTTCACATGGATATAATTGCCCCAGCTCTCATGGGTGATGCCCCCAGCTCTCATGGATAATGCCCCCAGGTCTCATGGATATTGCCCCCAGGTCTCATGGATAATACCCCCAGGTCTCATGGATAATGCCCCCAGGTCTCATGGATAATGCCCCCAGGTCTCATGGATAGTGCCCCCAGGTCTCATGGATATTGCCCCCAGGTCTCATGGATAGTGCCCCCAGGTCTCATGGATATATGCCCCAGCTCTCATGGATAATGCCCCCAGGTCTCATGGATATTGCCCCCAGGTCTCATGGATATATGCCCCCAGCTGTCATGGATATATGCCCCCAGGTCTCATGGATATTTGCCCCTAGGTCTCATGGATAATGCCCCAGGTCTCATGGATATTGCCCCCAGGTCTCATGGATAATGCCCCCAGGTCTCATGGATATTGCCCCCAGGTCTCATGGATAATGCCCCCAGGTCTCATGGATATTGCCCCCAGGTCTCATGGATAATGCCCCAGGTCTCATGGATATAGCCCCAGGTCTCATGGATAATGCTCCCAGGTCTCATGGATAGTGCCCCCAGGTCTCATGGATAGTGCCTCCAGGTCTCATGGATAATGCCTCCAGGTCTCATGGATATTGCCCCCAGCTCATGGATATTGCCCCAGCTCATGGATAATGCCCCCAGCTCATGGATATTGCCCCCAACTCATGGATATTGCCCCAGCTCATGGATAATGCCCCCAGCTCATGGATATTGCCCCCCAGCTCATGGAAATGCCCCAGCACATGGATATGCCCCCCAGCTCATGGAAATGCCCCAGCTCATGGATATGCCCCCCAGCTCATGGAAATGCCCCAGCTCATGGATATGCCCCCCAGCTCATGGATATACCCCGGCTCATGGAAATGCCCCAGCACATGGATATGCCCCCCAGCTCATGGAAATGCCCCAGCACATGGAAATGCCCCCCAGCTCATGGAAATGCCCCAGCACATGGATATGCCCCCAGCTCATGGAAATGCCCCAGCACATGGATATGCCCCCAGCTCATGGAAATGCCCCAGCTCATGGATATGCCCCCCAGCTCATGTATATACCCCCCAGCTCATGGATATACCCCCCAGCTCATGGAAATGCCCCCCAGCTCATGGATACTGCCCCCCAGCTCATGGATTTGCCCCCCAGCTCATGGATTTGCCCCCCAGCTCATGGATATGCCCCCCAGCGTTACATGGATACTGCCCCAGCTCATGGATTTGCCCCCCAGCTCATGGATATGCCCCCCAGCGTTACATGGATAGTGCCCCCAGCTCATGGATTTGCCCCCCAGCTCATGGATTTGCCCCCCAGCTCATGGATATGCCCCCCAGCGTTACATGGATATGCCCCCCAGCTCACCTCTCTGCGCCCGGCGGCCGCGTGCTTCCTGTTAGAACGGCCGCTGACAGGAAGTGCAGCCACTCGCCTGGGATCGATGAAACAGCCAGGCGAGCGGCTCCACTTCCTGTCAGCGGGCCGTTCTAACAGGAAGCACGCGGCCGCTGGCAATGTGCGGCGGCCGCCTGCTCCAGCCTTTCGGGCTCAGGCCACAGCGTTCCCGCTGCATTCCCGCAGCGTTCCCGCTGTGGGAGAAGTGCGGGAACGCCGTTCCCGCACGTTCCCGCTCGACTCGAGCCCTGCATAGTTGGTGCTAACTTAACCAGAGCTGTTGTAAACTTGCCAGAGCCATTATAGCCTATGGAGGTTTTCAGTTTACAACAGCTCTGGTTAAGTTAGCACCAACATTTTAATACTGCCCCATGTCAGGCAAAGCTGTTACAGTAACTGACTGCTGCTCATCACAGCGCTCAGAGTTTCAGTAAAACTAGTAAATAATATTTTTATATATAAGAGGTTAGAACAATATTATTTCCTGGTTTTAATGAAACTCTGAGCACTGTTACAGTCAGTTACTGTAACATCTGAGCCTGATACATTGTACTGAGATAATATAACAGCAGCCGATCTCAGCGCTCACAGCCACTGGATTTAAAGGGCTAAAAAAAACGCTCCTCTCTGTATAATATTTATAACATCCTCCTGCATTAATTAATACCCCTCTCTGTATAATGTATACAACATCCACCTGCATTAATTAATACCCCTCTCTGTATAATGTATAGAACATCCTCCTGAATTAATGTCCCTCTCTGTATAGAACATCCTCCTCAATTTATACCTTTCTCTGTATAATGTATATAACATCCTCCTGCATTAATACCCCTCTCTGTATAATGTATAGAACATCCTCCTGCATTAATTAATGCCCCTCTCTGTATAGAACATCCCATTGCATTGGCATGTGGAGGGTGCAGAACTTTGGAATGCAATGCTTATCCAGCACAGGAGGGGGAACTTTTACTTAGACAGGATTATAAAAGCAGGGGAGAGGGAAAATATTAACGGAAATCGGTCTGAAAGCTCAGAGAAGAGATGACTGGTGCAAATTTATTTTTATAATAAAATAAAGCACTTTAAATCCAGGGAAAACATTCTAATAAATCACACTAAAGGCTCATAATGACAGAGTAACTGTGAGAGCTGGATACTAAATGTATCAGATGTAAAAAAACACTTTATAACAAGCAGCACAGGGAGAGGAGAGGGATTTTATATAAAATGTTTATTATAGATGAGGAAAGGGGGATAGTGATCCTGGATAATATAAAATGTATCAGACCTAAGCACCTATTATGCAGAGCGGGAGGGGAGATAACACACATTTTATAAAGTCCCTCTCTTCTCCCAGCGCTGCTTGTTATTAAGGTCAAAAAATAAAATAAAGTAAATTCAAAGTGGATTTATTCCAACACCAAGAGAATACGCAACGTTTTGACTACAGCTGGTCTTTGTCAAGCCTAAATTACAACACCACAGACTGAACATAAATAGTACCACAGATCAATTAATCAATCAATCAATCATTGTAAACGGTCTGTGTATACTTATCTCAGTGATTAAAAACAAAATTGACTAAATGCTGGTTCTTTTATTATTGCAACAATGCAGATTAATTTTATTATCATAAAGTTTATTTATCAATGAATATTAATTATACACCAGAAAGTAGACATAAATTCGCCATTGAGGAAATTTGTAATATTTTAACAGATCAGGTATACAAATAGAGCATTTTACTATTACAGCTACACTGCTATTCCCAAAAGTTTATTTCCTTTCTCCTATATCTGCAAAAGATAAAAAAACAACTCACTACACATAAAAATTATATAACATAACAAAGACATACACTATCGTATATATCTTATATCTCAAAAGCAGGACATCTATAGAAATTAGGGATGTGCGTTCTGGGTTTTGGAATTTCTGAATTTTCCTGAAATTTCCCGATTCGTTTTTTCGGATGCGCCCGAATTTCCGAAAATTTTTAGATCCGAAAATGGCAGATCCGAAAAGTTTTCCGAGCCGAAACGAAATATTTTTGGAATTTTCCAATGGACTTGAAATGTGTCAAATCGAAATTTATTGCTTTGAAACGAGGAGAACAGACGTTCCGAAAAAATGAAAATTTCCGAAATTACGAAAAGTCGATACAAAAAACGAGCAAAGTGACACGAAAATACGAAAAACGGTCGATATTCCGAAAACATGTACAATTCCGAAAAACGAAAATTTCCGAAATTACGAAAAGTCGATACAAACAACGAGCAAAGTGACACGAAAATACGAAAAATGGTTGATATTCCGAAAAAAAATGTACACGAAAAACGAGTCGAGCCGAACCGAATCGAAACAGAAATCGGTCGAAACGAACCGAATCGAAAAGTTTAAAAATCCGAAAAATCGAACCGAATCGAACCGAAAAAAAATCGGTGCACAAGCCTAATAGAAATGAAGAGAAATCTGATTCTCTATTGAGGCCATGTGGGGAAAGGGCGTTGAGATGATGAATCCAATATAATTCTCTGCGTTTAAGTAGTTACTACTTAAAAGCAGAGAATTATATTGGATTCATCATAGTAGTAACTACTTAAATAGTAGTAACTACTGTTGTGGAAATTTTATTATGTGGACATTATATTCTAGGATGTGTGTGTTTTATAAGTTGTCATCTTCCCTGTGTTGGATTGGAACGAGAAACGTATACTTACCTACAAAACACTCACTAACTCAGCTCCCCACTACCTGTCCTCACTAATCACCAAATACACCCCAGCCTGCTCCCTAAGGTCAAACAGTGACCTGCGCCTAGCTTCTCCCCGCATCACCTCTTCCCATGATAGACTGCAGGATTTCTCACGCGCAGCCCCTACTCTCTGGAACGCTCTCCCTCGTACTGTCAGACTTTCCCCTAACTTCTCTTCCTTCAAACGCTCCCTTAAAACGTTCCTATTTAGGGAAGCCTACCACCCAACTCACTGACGCAACCATCAATTACTCTCACCTTACAGTCCTCTCCTCCTGTTTCCAACCCCAACCCTCCTAGATTGTGAGTTCCTACGGGAATAGGGCCCTCATCTCCTCCTGTAATGTTTGTCAAATGTTGTTCAATGTATTGTATTGTAACCCTGTCTATACTGTGCCTATTGTATAGCGCTGCGGAATATGCTTGCGCTTTATAAATAAAGAATAATAATAATAATAATAAAGAGGGTACTTGGGTTTAATCCAACTAGCGACAAAACCATCAGTGTGAAAACCTTCTTTTGGGTTTAGAGACAACATACCTGCTTTGAAGACATTTAAGCCTTGTCTGTACACTCGTACCGTGTACTGACAATAACTGTAATGTCTCCGCAGATATGTCTCAAATCTATAAGAACAAGTAGACTGGTCTTCACTAGATACTGATCACTCTGAGCAGTGTTAAATGGGGTCCATACTGACAGTGATGGGGGAGGGTCAGACAGACATGGCTGACGGAGACAATGGACTTGACTCAGGGATGAGTCATGTACCGGGGGCTGGTCGGTCATCCTAGTACACTCCCCTGTCCTTTTGATATGTAAATGTACTTACTGGGCTAACTGGTTTCTGCTGTAAAGCCATTCAGCCACTGGGCGTTGTCCTATTGTCTAATAAATTAAGCGGACCAGAGGCAAGGAGGGTCTCTTGGTCAGATGAACTCCAGCTAGAAGCAGCATGTGTGTGTGACTCTTTCTGGGCTAAAGAAGGCATCCATTATACAGGGAATGAGGATGCAGAAGACAAAAGCAGAGTCTCTGGGTCTCCTTACTGCACGCGTTCAGATAAGTATGGCAGGGAGAGCAGAGAACTGCTTGTAAGTGCAGCGGATCTAACTACACAGAAATAGTAGATTCATTTCTACAACAATATGGCGAGTCAGGTAACAAGGAACAAACAGATTTTTCCTCTACACAGTAGAAAAAAGGAGAGAGAGGAAGTAAATTGTAATTTTGTCTCCTGCGTCGAGGAAATTTCTGATTGGTAAAAGAACATTTTTTCTCGTTTTGTGTAAGGACGAGGTAAGTAATTTTCTGTTGTGTAGTTTTTTGGTGGATATGAGCTGATTGTACAGAGACTGTATGGTGAGATTGTGACGTGTGTGCTGAGCAGTACAGGGTATCGTGTTTTTTGTTGTAACCTCTCTGTTTTTGTGTAAGAGGCAATTCTGGTTTGTAGAGGCAGCTTTTTGTTTTAATGTTTGTACAGGAGAGACAGCATTTAGAAGATTTTTATACTGTTAGTCTGTAAATCACCCGCAGAGAGGAGGTTTGCTCTGGGAATAGAGAAACTGTTTTGTTTAATTTGGTTTCTCTATTGCTGGATTTTGGAGACACCATCTTGTCTTCCTTTGTGTGCCCAGCCATGTGCTCTTGTCGGCCATCTTTGATTACCTTTGTGTGAAGAACATGTGCTTTGGCAGACATCTTGGTTAGTTTGGTGCTGCAGGTTTTTAACAAGGAATTCAATTTTAGATGGAGCTGATTCACTTTTAGTTTTGATGTCTATGGAAAGCGATTCGTTTGTTTTTGCCTCAAATGTTAGTTTTTGTCCTGAAGTTATTTTTGTCTTTTTTGTAACTCTTCTATGATTTTTTTTTACGTTTTGTGCTGGATATCGGTTGAGTGTTTGGTTATGTTATAGCCCAGTGACCAGCCTGATAGGGGAATCATTGTGTGATGGTTAATGATTCTGCTTAACATTTGTATATCTGTGGCTGTTACACTGAATTGTAGAATTGTTCGGCATAGTTAATATGGGCACTACAGTGTAGGAGGGTGGTGCTTTGTAGTTCTGTGCCAAAAGTATTGGGACAGCTCATAGAGATTGATAGCAGTGTCTTTTTGGTAGTAACCATTGTAGTGTTTGTATTCCTGTACAATGGAAAGCATTTTTAAGGAAGTAGTTAAGGTAGAAGACACGGCGGCCATTGTTCAAGCTATGCAGGGATCTAGGGGGCTGTAAGGGAATTGTCTGGTTCCTGCAGGAGGACAGAAGCTGAACATTGTGCTGTAAGTATGGAGAAGTCTGAGGACTTTGGGTCAGATACTGAAACCGACTCAGGGATGGAGATGGACAATTTGTCTGACCCTGGAGTTGGAAATGTTGGTGCAATGGCGAAGGATACCTCAGGTGAGTCCGTGGTAAAAGGACTCCATTCGGATGGTAGTGTGGGATCTGGTCATGCTAGGATGGTTAGTGTTGTGCAGCAAGGCCGATCACCATGTGCCCAGAGAAGGCTTTGTGCAGGGAGACAAGCTATTCGTTGTTTTGCATGCAGGGGATTTGCGCACATTGCGAGGTACTGTGCGGTAACTAATGGCAACAGACACAGAGATTCTTAGTATCCCAGAACCACACATAGAAGTAAAGCGGTTTATTCCGCAAGGTGGGGTAATGGTCCCAGACATGGATCTTTGCAAAGGCATAGAAGCCAGGGACAGCCAAGGTCATGGAATCAGGAACCAGATTTAAAATCCCAATATGAACGGCTGAAATGTGAAAATGTGAAGCTTAGAGAGGAAAGAGATCGTTTCTGGGAATTCAGCAGAGTTCCTAATTTTGGGTGCCAGAGAAGGGGAAATGAAGAGATGTTATTGAGGTCTTTGTAAACCTTTTTACTGTTTGTATTTTGCAGGAAAAAATGGAGGAACTTTTAAACCTAATTTAAATTGACTTTTTTCTTTCGCTGGAAACCTGTTTGGGGACCTTGTTGTAATGTTAAATCCTGTTTCTATGGTAATATAACCCTCCAAGACATTGATGTGTTAATTCAGCCCTATACAATTGTATGTGTGTGTTCCAAGGGTTTTTTGTTTTGTTTTTTGGTGTTTGCATTGAGTTTTGGTTTTAAGTTAAAAGTTACTTTTACTGAATCTCAATGTATATAGCAAGACTTCCTGTAACTGAAGTTTTTGGTAGAGAGTGTACTTCAGTTGTGGTTTTTTCATGTTATTGTTTTGGGTTTTAGAACCTTGCTGCGTTTTGTATAGTATCGCATTACTGTTGGGTTTTGCGGTAGAAAAAGAAAGAATTTGGTTTTAAAACTTTCTTTTTATATTTACTTTCCATAGGCGGATTGTGCAAGCGAGAATAACACGCTTTTATTGGTTTAGAGTTGCTTTGCGCAGCGAGTAGTTCATTTCGGTTTTACGTTCAGACTGTTAGTTTTTGTTTTGGAGTTTTTTCATTGGGTGACAGTGATTCAGGTGTTGTACTGAGACATCGTACAACTAGGAAAGAGACAGCAGAAGGCTATCCCCATTTAATAACTGTATACTGAGAGAAGCCACATTGTTCTGTAGAGAAAGAGGATAGTCATTGTGCTGTGCCGTTTAGTCTGGCGACGCAGTGTACGGTCGTACAGCGTATACGCTTGTGTATGCAAACACTGTAAGGGGTAGAGACATAATTCAGGGGGGTAATCTGTGGTTGTTGACTAATCGTTTGGGGCATAGTTCTGTACCAAACCTGTTGGGACAACAAGCCATAGAGTTACACATCGCCTCGGTTAGGGTCTCTAGTTGGGGGACTATAGTGGTATAGTGGTTATAGTCTGACAATCCACCGTAGAAGAAGACACCGAGCGGTGCTCTCCTAAATTGGTGCAAGGGTTTCCCTGGATGCAGGGGTAAGACGATAAGCCGATTCGAATCGCCATGGGCAATGTGCCGTCCATGCAAGGGAAGGAAAGCGAGGCTTCCCACAGTCAGACGGCTGCGCAGCACACGAAATCTAGTTTTGGGGCGAAGGCCATGAAACCCCTTTAAAGTATTGCATAGATAGTCCAACGGTACCACTTGGGGTATTAGCTCAGATGTGGCTTCAGAAGTCTATTAAGGTAAACCGACAGGGTATACAGAAGGCGCTTTCAGTCCGGAAGAACCGCATTATGTACACCTGGCCAGAGGGTATAGCCACGATCAGTAATCCAATGATGGAAGAGGCTCTTACTGGGCTAATTCTGCTAAGGCAGCCTGGATCCACCAACACTGGATCTGTTGTAGTTTCCTCTGATGTTTCTGTTATCACCAATGTAACTAACTCTGCTCTCTCCAGTTTTTGTGTTTTTACATACCAGGGTCAACACCTAACATGGACACGTTTCCCTCAGGGGTCGGTGACTAGTCCCTCGGGAATACAGTTGCAAGCTGAAGATCGTGTTAGATTAGTGGGCCCCAATCGATCCAGGGGTGGTATGTGGATGACTTGGTACTTTGATGTCCCACATGGGAGGTTTGTTATCGGCATACTGTATCATTTCTTAACCATCTGGTGCCCACAGGTAATAAGGCTAACAAGGAGAAAGTACAGTTTTGCAAGGAAAAGGTTATCTTTTTAGGACATTGCATCTCTCAGGGTACCCGACATTTAACCACCCAGAAACTAAAGACATTAAGTGGCTCTAACACCCACTAAACTGACTCTAAGACGATGCACCATTTTGAATCCAGCGTCTCTTCTTCCTGTTATGAAGGAGGAAGAGAAGAGGGGGGAGATAATGGTGTGGAGAGAAGGGGGGAGATAATGGTATGAAAAACGTAAATTTTCCAACTTTTATTAACCATTCTAACCTCTCAACCTCTAATCAATTTTCCAACCTAGTAGGGAAACACTTTGAGGACCATCATGATTGCTTTTCCTTGATGAGCTCAAAAAACTCCACCAGGTCCGGGAGTCTCTCCCAGACCCAAACTCAATAACCAGTGTTCATTCTAGTCAACCAGGTGATTGGATCATGCTAAAGAAACATCCGAGGACGGGACTAGAGGCGAGATATCATGGGCCATTCCAGGTGCTGCAGACGACACCAACCTCCCAGAAGTTCGAGGGACGAGACAACTGGATCCACGCCGGTCACTGCAAGAAGTTTCTCAACTACGTCAAAGAGTGAAGAGTATCATTTTCTTTATTTGTTTAGTTTAGTTTTTAGCGAGGGAAATGCACCTAAGACTAGCAAGGGCCACAAGGAGACATTTGTAATAGTAACTCTGGCTCCTGCCATTCGCTTAAGTTCTTGTGCGGTGTTGCAGTGAGGGAGATCACCAATGAACAACGACAGTAGAGCATCCAAAGAGGGGGTTTACAAGGGTCAGGTGCACACTGATGGGAGCAGGGCAGAGGCGGAACTATGACTAGTGAGAGTTGGAATCTTTTTTTAAAGCTTTGGGAAGCTTCGGGATTTCTTGTTTTCCATTGGATCCTGGCTAAAGGTAATGGGAGTATATATACTTATGGTGTTTCTGTCTCTATTCCTTCTATATGCCGGAGTGAGATGTTCCTGATGTCTAATCGACCGAGTTACCGAAGCCCGAACAGATGAGACGCCCTGAAGACCAACCCATGGACCGGATACAGAGGATTTCAGACCGACCGACGCAATCCACCACCTCATGTCCTCCCTCTGAGTCACCTCCTCTAAAGCAGATTCTACGTGTCAAGTTCTACGTGTCAAGATTTGTTTTAAGATTTGCCAAAAAAATCAGCGTGTCAAGATTTGGTTTTAGACTTGCTTTATGATCCACGTGTCAAGATTTGTTTTAAGACTTGCTTTAAGATTCTACGTGTCAAGATGGACTTTCTGTTGTTTTCTGGCTTTTTGCATTCAGGACTTTCCATATACAAGAGGAACTGTTTCTTTCCAAGGAAGATCGAGATTCATCGAGGGACACTGGGGAGCAAATGACAAAGAGGAGGGACTGCTGTGGAAATTTTATTATGTGGACATTATATTCTAGGATGTGTGTGTTTTATAAATTGTCATCTGTCTCCCTGTGTTGGATTGGAATGAGAAACGCTCTAGCAGAGGGTACTTGGGTTTAATCCAACCAGCGACAAAACCGTCAGTGTGAAAACCTTCTTTTGGGTTTAGAGACGACATACATGCTTTTAAGACATTTAAGCCTTGTCTGTACACTCGTACTGTGTACTGACAATAACTGTAATGTCTCCGCAGATATGTCTCAAATCTATAAGAACAAGTAGACTGGTCTTCACTAGATACTGATCACTCTGAGCAGTGTTAAATGGGGTCCATACTGACAGTGATGGGGGATGGTCGGACAGACATGGCTGACGGAGACAATGGACATAACTCAGGGATGAGTCATGTACAAGGGGCTGGTCGGTCATCCTATTCCCCTCCCTGTCCTTTTGATATGTAAATGTACTTACTGGGCTAACTGGTTTCTGCTGTAAAGCCATTCAGCCACTGGGCGTTGCCCTATTGTCTAATAAATTAAGCGGACCAGAGGCAAGGAGGGTCTCTTGGTCAGATGAACTCCAGCTAGAAGCAGCGTGTGTGTGACTCTTTCTGGGCTAAAGAAGGCATCCATTATACAGGGAATGAGGATGCAGAAGACAACAGCAGAGTCTCTGGGTCTCCTTACTGCGCGCGTTCAGATAAGTATGGCAAGGAGAGCAGAGAACTGCTTGTAAGTGCAGCGGATCTAACTACACAAAAATAGTAGATTAATTTCTACAACACTACTTAAACGCAGAGAATTATATTGGATTCATCATCTCAATGCCCTTTCCCCACATGGCCTCAATAGAGAATCAGATTTCTCTTCATTTCTATAGATGTCCTGCTTTTGAGATATAAGATATATACGATAGTGTATGTCTTTGTTATGTTTTATAATTTTTATGTGTAGTGAGTAATTTTTTTATCTTTTGCAGATATAGGAGAAAGGAAATAAACTTTTGGGAATAGCAGTGTAGCTGTAATAGTAAGATGCTCTATTTGTATACCTGACCTGTTAAAATATTACAGATTTCCTCATTGGCGAATTTATGTCTACTTTCTGGTGTATAATTAATATTCATTGATAAATAAACTCTATGATAATAAAATTAATGTGTATTGTTGCAATAATAAAAGAACCAATTTTGTTTTTAATCACTGGGTTAAGTATACACAGACCGTTTACAATGATTGATTGATTGATTAATTGATCTGTGGTACTATTTATGTTCAGTCTGTGGTGTTATAATTTAGGTTTGACAAAGACCAGCTGTGGTCGAAACGTCGCTTATCCTCTTGGTGTTGGAATAAATCCACTTTGAATTTACTTGGACTCTAGAGTTTATTTTATTTTTTGATTATTATTGGTCTGGACAGCAAGATACCTTCACTCAATTAGTCCATTGAAGGGTATGGTACTTAAGCTACAATTTTTAAATGCATTCTTGCTTGTTATTAAGGGGTTTTTACTAACCAGCCCTCCCTGTTATACTCTGTCATTAGCTTTCAGTGTGATTTATTTGAATGTTTTCCTTCTCCAGCTGCTTTTATCATCTTGTCTGCCTCATAGACATGCAAGGGTTAAGTAAAGGTTTCCTCTCCTGTGCTGGCTGTCTGTGCTGCGAGTGAGTATTCTGGAGCTCTATCACTGTCAGATTTTTGGGTAGGGGTCGAGAAGGATTATGCATACAAACCTTTTCTGTAGCTTTGCGATGTTGCACTCTTCATTGCTGGTCTCCTTCACTCATCAATGTAATATCACAAAAAGGACTGAAACTAAAATGTAGTGAATTGTTTTTTTAGTTTCTTTAGTTTTTTTGTACTGAGCAGTTTCGTATCTGAGTCATACGAAAACGAAATTATCCCAAAATTCGGACTAAATCGTTTTAGTACTAAAACAAATGCACATGTCTAGTCTGAATAGCCGAATGGCCAGGAAAGGTAACTGTATGCTGAATTTTACTGTTCGGTTACCGTTCGACCACAATTCGGATCTCTTTGAATAACCCTGTATGTCTTATGGAAAGAGCCCATAGTATACCTAACCTTAGCTGTCAATTCATACATGATACAGGCATCCAAGATCTTGGCCTCCACCGCCACCCATGATGGGAGGCAGCACTGATGCCACACTGTGGCCAAGGCCGTCTGGCTGCTAAGGCCGCACTATTGAACAATCGTTGCTCTGCGTTAGTCAGGTCTGATAAAGGGCAGAAAATTAATTTTTTAGATGATATAGTTTTATGTTCTTTAGGCTTTTATGACACCAGCAAACTATCTGCTACCCTTTCTAACAACCGGGACGTACATTTGGAAACATTTAAAAGAGTTCTTGCAAACATGTGCTTATACTTGGTATGCAGGCACGTGAATTGTGATATTCAGGCATAGTCAACATGTCATAGTACAGATCCTTTAAAATGAGTTTATATGGGTAGAAGGTCTATTTTTTTCCCTAGTATATGGATTATTTCTAAGGTCAGCATAGTCAATCAGGAATAGAAGGAATATTATGGTTGAAATAAACCTTGCGCATGTGATATTGTAAATGTTAAAGCTTTTTCTATGCTTTTAGTATGTCAGTATTGATCCGGACTCAGAAGTAATCTTTTCTGAGGCAGATGAAAGCACATAATCTCTTTTCCGGTGTGAGCCGGGATTTGTGACAAGGTTGTGAATTCATAGCTCCTGTTGACCCGCTGCTGGTAACTTCTTTCTGCCTGGATTCTGCACGGCAATCATTCTATAACCTGAAGCTACCACTCTTGGAGGAGCAACCTGGTCATTAATAATTGAGCAATGAGAGTTAAATGATCACTCACAAACACTTTCAGCAAGCTTGGCATAGGGGCCATAGTCTGTTTGGATATAGTGGTTTTTATATAAAGTGCCATAAGTGGTGAAGTTACAGACACCGCAAAATGGTACAGGCAGGTCATTTCCATTTGGCAGCTAGGGATGGGCTGCCGGTTCAATGCGAACATGAGTTTGCATCGAACATTGGCCGTTCGACTGTTCGCCGAACATTTCCGCGTGTTCGCCGCGTGTTTGCCCACAATGCACCACAATGGACCACAATGCACTGTGCCCTGGCCTGAAGCTTGTAATTGGCTACAGCCTTGCACCTGACCACAGGTCAGGTGCAAGACAGGTGCAAGACTATGCCAATCAGGGCTCAGAGGCATGATTGGGCAAATTATGCCCAATCATGGGCTCACAAAGCTAAGTCCCGCAGCACACTATATAAGGCTTCCCTGCAGCCCCAGCATGTGTGTTGCAGGAGTGAATCAGAGAGGAGAGGCAGAGAGGAGATTGTTGGATTTGCAGGGTCAAGCTGGCAGTGGCAAATAGCAGGGAAACTGGCAGCCTGGCTGTGAAATATCATACCACAGTTAAATCAGAGTTTATCTTTATCTATTCAGACTTGAATCTGGGTATTGTTGCCACCTACCAGGGTATATCTCTGTTATAGCAGCGTTCTGGAAAATCTGTATAGCTTTAATCTAATTCTAGATACCACAGAATACCACAGTTGAATCAGAGTTCATCTTTATCTATTCAGACTTGAATCTGGGTCTTGTTGCCAGCTACTAGGGTTGAGCTGAACACCCCTGTGTTCGGTTCAACTTTGAACTCGAACAATTTCAAAAGTTCGAGTTCGAACTCGATCCGAACTCAATGTAAGTCAATGGGACTCGAACGTTTGTTTTTTAGAGTGCCCATCAAGAGGGCACATATGCAAGATATTTGCCATGAAAGGTGTATGGGGGTCCGGGTAGTGCCCTGGGGACAGAAAACATGGCCAAAAAGTTTTAAAAAAAAGTTTTTAAAGGAACAGTGAGTTTTCCATGAAATAAAGGTTAAGAATAAAAATGAAAAATTCCTTCAAATATCGTGCCTAAGAGGTCCCCATAACCTGCCTGTGAAGTGGCGGATTTGTAGGATGTATAGAAACATTTAAAAACAAAAAAAATGACATTTCAAATGAAGGCAAATGGTTTTCCTTTAATCTATTCATAAACAACTGCTTGGGGCGGCAGCAAGTATGAAAAGAGGAGACGTTTTAGGACATGCAGAAGAAGTTTAGTGATTATTTTGGGCTGAATTACGGTGAAACTTATGCAGGCTTTGGATGAAAGTAACAATAGGTGCTTTAAAATTGGGCCTTTTGTGTCGGCAACAGTGCCGTCACACGTAACCCCTCTGTGGTATTGTGGAAGAGTGCAGGGTTGAACCCTGCGGTCAAATATTAAAATGATATGAATCTGGTACAGGCGTCAGTGCACCCAAATATTTTGCCTTTGGTGGCAGCAAGTGCCTTCACACCGTAACCCCTCTGTGGTATTGTGGAAGAGTGCAGTGGTGGACCCTGCGGTCCAATATTAAAATGATATGAATCTGGTATAGGCGTCAGTGGCAGTGCACCCAAATATTGTGCCTTTGGTGGCAGCAAGTGCCTTCACACCGTAAGTAATCCCTCTGTGGTATTGTGGAAGAGTGCAGGGTTGGACCCTGCGGTCAAATATTAAACTGATATGAATCTGGTATAGGTGTCAGTGGCAGTGCACCCAAATATTTTGCCTTTGGTGGCAGCAAGTGCCTTCACACCGTAACCCCTTTGTGGTATTGTGGAAGAGTGCAGTGGTGGAGGTTTTGGGAATGCAGAAGAGATCCCCGATCTATTCAGTTACATCAGCATCAGGGGATTGATAGCTGCTGATCCAGGACTGATTCATTTTAATAAATGTGAGCCGGTCTACAGAGTCGGTGAACAGATGCACTCTTTTGTCATTGACAAAACCTCCAGCGGCACTGAACATACTTTCAGAAAGCACGCTGGATGAAGGGCAACCTAGTAGCTGCATAGCATATTGGCTAAGTTCTGGCCAGTGATCCAATCTCAACACCCAGTAAGCCAGTGGATCATCTGCTGTAAAGGTATCCAGGTCTGCCCTTGCCCCTAGGTAGTCCTGCACCATACGGTGAAGACGCTGGCAATGGTTGCCTACATTTGACGTCAATGGGCATCGTGGACTAAAAAAAATTAAAAAGGCATCAGTCAAACGGCCCTGGCCTTCACTGCTCTTCCTCTGATCATCCGCAGCCTCAGAAGCACCTGTGTCATCACTTGGAAACCTACCAGTGCCTGGAAAGGTGTAACACAAGTGTCACTTTAGAGCATCCTCAAGTTGTTTCGTCCTGTCCTCCCTCTGTGCGGGCAGGATCAGCTCTGCAACTTTACCCTTGTATTTTGTATCAAGAAGGGTTGCCAACCAGTAATGATCCCTCTCCTTGATAGCACGAATCCTGGGGTCCTTTAGCAGGCTTTGCAGGATAAGGGAGCCCATGCAGCGTAGGTTGGAGGTGGCATTAGCTTCCGAGTCTTCCTGGTCAATGAGGATGACTCCGTCGTGCACTTCCTCCTCCCAGCCACGTACTAGTCCTTGGGTTTCTAGGCACACAAAACCCTCCCTTGAGGAATCCCCACCTTCAATGCCCCACTACTTAAATATTCCTCCTCCTCCTCATCCTCCTCATATCTGATCTGAGGACCTGCAGGAATGCTGTCTGCTTAAAGACTGGGGCCTTGAGAGCTATGGAAGGCCTCCTCTTCCTCCCACTGCTCTGCCTCTAATGCCACATCTATAATTCCCCGCAGAGTGCGCTCCAGCAGGAACACTAAAGAAATTGTGTCACTGATGCATGCACTGTCCTTGCTCACCATTCTCGTTGCCTCCTCAAATGGTGAAAGTACCGTGCATGCATCCTTGACCATCAGCCACTGCGGGGAAAAAAAAAACAAGTTGACCTGAACCTGTCCTTGTGCCATACTCACACAGGTACTCATTGATGGCCCTCTGCTGCTTGTGCAGACGCTGCAGCATTGCCAATGTCGAGTTCCACCTGGTGGGCATGTCACAGATCAGACAGATTGTGGGAAGGTGGAATTCTCTTTGAATCTCTGCCAGACGAACTTCCTGGGAATGACCGTCTGAAGTGGCTGCAGACTTTTCTGGCCTGGCTAAGAAGCTCTGCCAGCCCTGGGTACCTGGTTAGGATATGCTGTACCACTAGATTTAGGACATGGTGTGCTAGGCATGGTACATGCGTCAATTTACCCAGGCGTAGGGTGGAGAGAAGGTTGCTGCCATTATCACAGACGACCATTCCCAACTGAAACTGGCGTGGTGTTAACCATCTCTGCGCCTGCCCCTGCAGAGCTGACAGAATTTCTGGCCTGGTGTGGCTCCTGTCCCCTAAACAAACCAGCTCAAGCACAGTATGGCATCTTTGTGCTTGAGCCATTGTGTAGCCCCTGCCACGCGTAGGTTTAACTGCCACTTCGCCAGAGACATTGAAGGAGGAGGAAGAGGTGGTGGAGCAGACAGACCTCATATAAGCAGCTTTCTGGAGGCGTGGTGGATGAGCAAGCTCCAGCACAGAGCCCCATCCTGGATTCCTACAAGCTGCAAGCAGAGCTACCCAGTGTGCTGTGAAGGAAATATAACAGCCCTGTCCATGCTTGCTGGACCTCGTGTCTAAAGTAATGTGCACCTTGCTGCTGACTTCCTTTTCCAATGACTCCATAACATTGTGTTCAATGTGCTGGTATAGTGCTGGAATGGCCTTCCGTGAAAAGAAATGGCATTTTGGAACCTGCCACTGTGGTACAGCACATTCAGCAAATTCACGGAAGGAAGCAGAGTCCACCAGCTGGAAAGGCAGCAGCTGTAATGTGAATAATTTTGCTAAGCTGGCATTTAGACCCTGTGCTTGGGGATGGTTGGGACTATATCTTTTCTTACGCTGCAGCAGCTGGGGCAACGTAATCTGACTGCGTAAATCTTCAGCTGATGGGATGTGTCACATTCTGAGGAAGGACCTGGTACACCCATTACTGTAGCATCATCCCTGTCAGTGGAGGTTGTAGGCAATGACATGGCAGGACATATAGTGAGGGTTGAGACAGATGAGGAGGAGGAGGACCTATGCAAAGTGTTGTGCCAACAGGATGTGTGGCAAGGGGTCATATGTCGCCTCAAGCACGCGGTACCCAAGTGTCTGATGTCTTTCCCGCGCTTGATCCTCTTCCAACATAGCTTACAAATAGCAAGAACTCGTGAAGAACTCCCAGACAGCAGAGATCCTGGACGTGTGCTGAGAGACAACAGCGCTCTGCACCTGAGCAGCCCTGACATCTGATGCCTTGGACTGGCTACGGTTGCTCATAGAGGACGTTCTGCCTGGTTTTCGTTGTGCTTCCTCCTCCCTTGACTCCTCTGTTCGACCAGGCACCCAGGTGGAGTCAGTGACCTCATCATCGTCATCACCCCCTATCTCCTCGTCACTGGAGCAAACCTCTCAATATGCTGCAGCTGCTGGGGGAACATGAGTGCCAGTTCTTTGTGTGTCAATGGCACCCCCTCCCTCTAGGCTGATTATACTCCCTTCCTCAACCTCAGAGTTTGAATCAGAGCACTGGAGTTGCTGCGCATCTTCAAGCAGCACGTCACTGTCACTGTAGTCAAACAATTCAGCTGGCTCCTCCATGTATGATAGTGAGGCTACGGCAGGAGTAGCTGTGGACATGGAGGCTGAATTAGATGTTTTGGCAGCTGAGGTGGACTGTAAAGCACTACAAGCCTGGCTGACAGAGGACTCGGAGGATGAGGATGGCCTGGTTAGCCAATCCTGCAAATCCTCTGTATGTTGCTGCTGGTTAAGACGGCCAGCACCAGTTAGAAACAACGGCAAGCGTGCCCCGGCAGAGGATGCACCACGTCCACGACGACCAGGTGCAAAGCCTTCCGACAAAGAGGCTGCTTGCCCTCTTACAGAGGCCTCTTACAGAGGCTGCTTGCCCTTTCTGACATGGTGAGTGATATATAGATTAAAGATATACAGAACTCTGATTCAACTGTGGTATAAAGATTGGAGATATACAGAAGTCAGATTCAACTATGGTATAAAGATTGGAGATATAGAGAAGTCTGATTCAACTGTGGTATAAAGATTGGAGATATACAGAACTCCGATTCAACTCTGGTAAATAGATGAAAGATATTCAGAACTCTGATATAAGCCGGCGATTTTACTGATATTTTCCCTGCAAGGCTGCCAATGTTCTCTACTCTCTTTCTGATTCACTTCCTCTCCTGCAGGCTGCAACACCCTGATAGCTGGCATCTGCCAGATTCAACTCTCAATAGACAAACAGATGAACTCTGATTAAACTGTTATTGTATGGTATCTAGAAATAGATCAAAAATATACAGATTTTTCAAGAACAAAGTCAGTGATACACACTGTCCCTGATAGCCTGACTGTGCCAAGACAGATTCAAATTTGCTGAACTGTGGTATAACTCACTGATACACACTGATAGCCTGGCTGTGCCAAAGACAGATTCAAATTTGCTGAACTTTGGTATAACTCACTGATACACACTGATAACAGGCTGTGCCAAGACAGATTCTAATTTGCTGAACTGTGTGATAACTCTCTGATACACACTGTCCCTGATAGCCTGGCAGTGCCAACACAGATTCAAATTCCCAGAAATCTCCTACAACTCACTGATACGCACTGTCCCTGATAGCCTCGCAGTGCCAACACAGATTCTAATTCCCAGAAATCTCCTACAACTCAATGAAACACACTGTCCCTGATAGCCTGGCAGTGCCAAGACAGATTCAAATTCCCAGAAATCTCCTACAACTCACTGAAACACACTGTCCCTGATAGCCTGGCAGTGCCAAGACAGATTCTAATTCCCAGAAATCTCCTACAACTCACTGATACACCCTGACAGAACAATCTCCTCTCCTCTCTGATTCACTCCTGCAAATACACGCGCTGGGGCAGCAGGCAGGAAAGCCTTATATAGTGTGCTGTGGGACTTAGCTCTGTGAGCCCAGGACTCTGAGCCGTGATTGGCATAGTCTTGCACCTGTCTTGCACCTGACCTGCGGTCAGGTGCAAGGCTGTAGACAATTACAAGCTTCAGGCCAGTGGAAAAGTGCATTGTGGTCCATTGTGGTGCATTGTGGGCGAACATGCGGCGAACATGCGGAAATGATCGGAGTTCGACGAACAGCCGAACGGGCGATGTTCGAATCGAACTCCGAACTGGTCCGAACTGAACGCTCATCCCTACCAGCTACCAGGGTGTATCACTGTTATAGCAGAGTTCTGGAAAATCTGTATAGCTTTAATCTAATTCTAGATACCACAGGATGCCACAGTTGAATCAGAGTTCATCTTTATCTATTCAGACTTGAATCTGGGTCTTATTGCCAGCTATCAGGGTGTTGCAGCCTGCAGGAGAGGAAGTGAATCAGAGAGAGAGTAGAGGACATTGGCAGCCTTGCAGGGAAAATAACAGTGAAATCGCTGACTTATAGCAGAGTTCTGCATATCTCCAATCTATATACCAGAGTTGAATCAGAGTTCTGCATATCTCCAATCTATATACCAGAGTTGAATCAGAGTTCTGCATATCTCCAATCTATATACCAGAGTTGAATCAGAGTTCTGCATATCTCCAATCTATATATCACTCACCATGTCAGAAAAAACAAAAAGGACAGGCAGACGCTCCCAGACACAGATAAGAGGACAAGCAGCCTCTGTGTCAGAAGGCTGTGGCCCTGGTCGTCGTGGACGTGGTGAATCCTCTGCAGGGGCACACTCGTCCTTTCTAACTGGTGCTGGCCGTCTTATGCAGCAGCAACATACAGAGGATTTGGTGGATTGGCTAACCAGGCCATCCTCATCCTCCGAGTCCTCTGCCAGCCAGGCTTGTAGTCGTTTACAGTCCACCTTAGCTGCCAAAGCATCTAATGCAGCCTCCATGCCCACAGCTACTTCTGCCGTAGCCTCACCATCATACACGGAGGAGTCAGCTGAATTGTTTGACAACAATCACAGTGACCTGCTGCTTGAGGATTCGCAGCAACTCCAGTGCTCTGATGTTGACTCTGAGGTTGAGGAAGGGAGTAAAATCAGCCTAGAGGGAGGGGGGTGCCAGTGACACACAAAGAACTGGCACTCATGTTCCCCCAGCAGCTGCAGCATACTGCCAGGTTGGCTCCAGTGGCGAGGAGATAGGGGGTGATGTCGATGATGAGGACAGGGCACTCTAAAATTCAACCGTTCGAGTCCCATCGACTTGCATTGAGTTCATCTCGTGTTCGACTTCGAATTCGAACTTTTTAAATTGTTCGAGTTCGAATGCGAACTGAACACGAGGGTGTTCGGTCCATCCCTATTGGCAGCTACTTTAACATTAGTTATACGACAAATATTTTTGATACATATAGTTTGGAATACAAAATAATTTGGTTTTGGGAAATTCTAGAGAAAATAACTCTGGCTTTGTTTTGATGCTCTTATATAAAGTGTTTTTTTTTATCAGAATTATTGTATTTGCATAGCACTTGGTGGACCCTGGGGACTCTTGGTGGACCCTGGGGACTCTGGCAGTCCAGTGTCAGTTTCACGTCTTTCAATTTGTCCCGAAGCACATCATTCATAATGATACACCTTGCATTGTTTTCCTTCTCACCAGGGCTGGATTTACAAATGTAGGCAGAAAAATCTAGAGCACCTTCTTCAGCCCCCTCCCGAAAAGAGTGGAAAAATTTGAGTGGAAAATTTTTATCTTGTGGGGGGTGTGGTCTAACGCTGGATGAAGATGACCGCATAAACTCAGTGCTCCTGACCTAATCACCAGATACATGCTAGAATATCCTATGATTGAACCATGGTGAAGAGCAAAAAGAAGGCAGAGAACTCTTCATTACCGGACTCCCCAAGACTGCCGTTATCGGGGACTTAGGATCATCTTTTGCAGACCCCACGAGACAAGGCCGTGGAACCAGATATGGCAGCATCGCTTTCCAAGGCTGACTCGGAGGAATCCTGGTTTGAAAGTGACGCGAGAACCCGCCAGATAGAAGAGATGGTAGCCGCCTTCCCTACCCGAGACGACATCCAACGCCTTATTGGAGCAGTGCACGAGGACTAGGGATGAGCTGTTCGGTTCGATTGGTTCGGAGATCAATTCGAACATCGCCTGTTCGCATATTCGCGAACTACGAACATTTCCGCGTGTTCGCCGCATGTTCACCCACAATGCACCACAATGGACCACAATACACTTTTCCACTGGCCTGAAGCTTGTAATTGGCTACAGCCTTGCACCTGACCGCAGGTCAGGTGCAAGACAGGTTCAAGACTATGCCAATCATGGCTCAGAGTCCTGATTGGGCAAATTTTGCCTAATCATGGGCTCACAGAGCTAAGTCCCGCAGCACACTATATAAGGCTTCACACAGTGCTTCAGCACGTGTTTATTGAGAGGAGATTGTTGTGTTAGTGTGTGTTCTCACTGCCAGTCTGCCACCAGCTATTGGGGGGGTCTCATTTCTACATAATATCTGGGAATTGTTGTAATCTTTGTGTTCTCACTGCCACCAACTATTTTGGCGGTCAGTCATTTATACAAAATATCTGGGAATTGTTGTAATCTTTGTGTTCTCACTGCCACCAACTATTTTGGCAGTCAGTCATTTATACAAAATATCTGGGAATTGTTGTAATCTTTGTGTTCTCACTGCCACCAGCAATTTTGGCGGTCAGTCATTTCTACAAAATATCTGGGAATTGTTGTAATCTTTGTGTTCTCACTGCCACCAACTTATTTTGGCGGTCAGTCATTTATACAAAATATCTGGGAATTGTTGTAATCTTTGTGTTCTCATTGCCACCAACTATTTTGGCGGTCAGTCATTTATACAAAATATCTGGAAATTGTTGTAATCTTTGCGTTCTCACTGCCACCAGCAATTTTGGGGGTCAGTCATTTCTACAAAATAACTGGGAATTGTTCTAATCTTTGTGTTCTCACTGCCACCAACTATTTTGGGGTCAGTCATTTATACAAAATATCTGGGAATTGTTCTAATCTTTGTTCTCACCTTCACCAGCAGTTTTGGGTGTCAGTCATTTATACAAAATATCTGGGAATTGTTGTAATCTTTGTGTTCGCACTGCCACCAGCAATTTTGGGGGTCAGTCATTTATACAAAATATCTGGGAATTGTTCTAATCTTTGTGTTCTCACTGCCAGCAGCAATTTTGGGGGTCAGTCATTTCTATAAAATATCTGGGAATTGTTGTCATCTGTGTGTTCTCACTGCCACCAACTATTTTGGGGGTCAGTCATTTATACAAAATATCTGGGAATTGTTCTAATCTTTGTGTTCTCACTGCCACCAACTATTGTGGGGGGTCTCATTTCTACAAAATATCTGGGAATTGTTCTAATCTTTGTGTTCTCACTGCCACCAGCAATTGTGGGGGTTTCATTTCTGCAAAATATCTGGGAATTGCTCTAATCTGTGTGTTCTCACTGCCACCCATCAGGGGGTCTCACTGATTTATAGGAGGTTTCTGGGAATTGTAATCTGTGTCTTGTCCCTGTTGCCAGCTATCAGGGGGGTCCTATCAGGGGGTCTCACTGACTTGTAGGTGTTTCTGGGAATTGTTTTTTGTATCTTGTCACTGCCACCCATCAGGGGGTCTCACTGACTTATAGGAGGTTTCTGGGAATTGTAATCTTTGTCTTGTCACTGGCTGCCAGCTATCAAGGTGTCTCACTGAGTTATACCAGAGTTCTAGAAATCTTTAATCTTTATACCAGAGTTGAATCAGAGTTCTGCAGCATATCTGCAGAGGAGGAAACACTAACGAGACAATTACATATAAGTTTACAGAGGAGGTGGTTCTACAGCAGCTGTCTAAAGTAAAGACAAATAAGTCAATGGGGCCTGATGGGATCCACCCTAAATTATTAAAAGAGCTCAGTGATGTAATAGCAAAACCGTTAACAGATTTATTTAATCAATCCTTGCTAATGGGAGTCGTCCCAGAAGACTGGAAGTTAGCAAATGTTGTGCCCATTCACAAGAAGGGTAGTAGGGAGGAATCTGGGAACTATAGGCCAGTTAGTCTTACGTCAGTAGTGGGGAAATTAATGGAAACCATGTTAAAGGAAAGGATTGTTGAACATCTAAAAACACATAGATTACAGGATCAGAAACAACATGGGTTTACCTCAGGGAGATCATGCCAAACTAATCTTATTGATTTTTTTGATTGGGTAACAAAAATATTAGACACAGGTGGTGCAGTAGACATTGCTTATTTAGATTTCAGTAAGGCTTTTGATACTGTTCCGCATAGAAAGCTTATCAACAAATTGCAATCTTTGAGCTTGGATTCCAATATTGTTGAATGAATTAGGCAGTGGCTGAGTGACAGGCAACAGAGGGTTGTGGTAAATGGAGTTTATTCGGCGCAAGGTCTTGTTACCAGTGGGGTACCTCAGGGGTCAGCACTTGGACCCATTCTATTTAATATTTTTATTAGTGATATTGCAGAAGGTATTAATGGAAAAGTATGTCTTTTTGCTGATGACACAAAGATTTGCAACAGGGTTGACGTTCCTGGAGGGATCAGCCAAATGACAAATGATTTAGGTAAACTAAAAAAATGGTCGGAGCTGTGGCAATTGAGTTTTAATGTGGATAAGTGCAAGATAATGCACCCGGGACGTAAAAACCCAAGGGCTGAATATAGAATATTTGATACAGTCCTAACCTCAACATCTGAGGAAAGGGATTTAGGGGTTATTATTTCAGAGGATCTAAGGGTAAGTAGTCAATGTAATAGAGCAGCAGGAAATGCTAGCAGAATGCTTGGTTGTGTAGGGAGAGGTATTAGCAGTAGGAAAAGGGAAGTGCTCATGCCACTGTACAGAGCACTGGTGAGACCTCACTTGGAGTACTGTGTGCAGTACTGGAGACCGTATCTCCAGAAGGATATAGACATCTTAGAGAGAGTTCAGAGAAGAGCTACTAAAATGGTGTACGGCTTGAAGGAGAAAAGTTACCAGGAAAGGCTTAATGATCTTAACACGTACAGCTTGGAAAAAAGACGAGACAGAGGAGATATGATAGAAACATTTAAATACGTAAAGGGAATCCACAAGGTAGAGGAAGGGAGTATATTTAAAAGGAAACAAAATAGCAAAACAAGAGGACATAGTCTTAGATTAGAGGGGCAAAGGTTTAAAAGTAACATCAGGAAGCATTATTTTACTGAGAGGGTGGTGGATACTTGGAACAGTCTTCCAGTTGAAGTGGTAGAGGCCAAAACAGTAATTGAATTTAAGCAAGCATGGGATAGGCATAAGGCTATCCTAAACAATAGATAAATCCAGGTTAAGTATCCATGTAATTGGGCAGACTAGATGGACCAAAAGGTTCTTATCTGCCGACATTTTTCTATGTTTCTATGTTTCTATCTCCAATTTTTATTATAACAGAGTTGAATCAGAGTTCTGTATATCTTTAACCCCTTCCCGACCGCTGACGTACCCTGTACGTCCTGTGTTCGGGTCTCCCTTAGACCCGATGACGTACAGGGTACGTCAGCGGCGCCAAATCCCCCTCCCGCCCGATACTCACCTCCCTCGTCGGATCCCACGGCGATCTGACAGGAAGGAAGCCTGCCCATGTGCTCACAAAGCTAAGTCCCGCAGCACACTATATAAGGCTTCACACAGAGCTTCAGCACGTGTTTTTTGAGAGGAAATTGTTGTGTTAGTGTGTGTTCTCGCTGCCAGTCTGCCACCAGCTATTGGGGGGTCTCATTTCTACAAAATATCTGGGAATTGTTCTAATCTGTGTGTTCTCACTGCCACCAAGTATTTTGGGGGTCTCATTTCTACAAAATATCTGTGAATTGTTCTAATCTTTGTGTTCTCACTGCTACCAAGTATTTTGGGGGGGGGGGTCTCATTTATACAAAATATCTGGGAATTTTTCTAATCTTTGTGTTCTCACTGCCACCAAGTATTTTGGGGGTCTCATTTCTACAAAATACCTGGAAATTGTTGTAATGTTTGTGTTCATACCTTTATCAGCAGTTTTGGGGGTCAGTCATTTCTACAAAATACCTGGAAATTGTTGTAATGTTTGTGTTCTCACTTTCACCAGCAATTTTGGGGGTCAGTCAATTATACAAAATATCTGGGAATTGTTGTAATCTTTGTGTTCTCACTGCCACCAACTATTGGGGGTCTCATTTCTTCAAAATATCTGGGAATTGTTCTAATCTGTGTGTTCTCACTACCACAGACTATTTTGGGGTCAGTCATTTATACAAAAATATCTGGGAATTGTTGTAATCTTTGTGTTCTCGCTGCCACCAACTATTGTGGGGGTCTCATAGATCCCCGATCTATTCAGTTACATCAGCATCTATAACAAAACCGGGTCAGCAATGTTTAGGCACTTGTACTGCGCTACTGTATATGGTGAGAATCGGCGCACACCAGTAGCAACAGGAAGCAAACAGAACAGGCAGGGAATACACAGAGAGAATAGTCAAATGGCAGGCAAAGTCGGCAACAGGACAAGCAGGGTCAGTAACAAGTATACAAACTGATTCGGTAAGCTAGGTGATGCGGAATAAAGGCTGAGACACACTGAGCGTGTAGCGAAGAGAAACAAACATTTTGCAGGCTTGACTTCACTCCGCTCCACCTCGCAGCGTGTCTACACTGCATTACGTTTGCTTCTCACCGCACTGGACAGGAATCCACTAACTAAATTAAAATGTACACACAAAACCATTTTATTTTCACAAAGCACATGTTATATAGGCAAAAAAAAGTTTCTACTGAATAAAATACATCAAAAATTACTGTTAATTTAATAGGAATAGTATAAAAATATATAAAAAAGGTAACCCCTGATCATATATATTATAGGGACACGGAGCGCTGTGTATAGAGTAGGGATGCATTGATACCACACACAGACATATACGTATATATCAACACGCAGACCTATATATATGTATATATCAACACACAGATATATATATACACCCACCTTCAGTCCTCAGACCATATATACGCATACGCACATGGGGGTGGCATGTGGACAATCTCAGCTAAATGCAGCCCCCATTTGGCTGATCCCTCCAGATGAAAGTTGAACCCGACAGAGCAGAGAATATATATATTATTCTCTGCTCTATCGGGTTCACCATTTCTTCTGGAGGGATCAGCCAAATTGGGGGGGCAATTAGTTGCCAAAATGTTTGTGTAATGTGTAGCGCTCACTCCCGGAGGAGCCGCTGAAATTGAACCTCGGGTGAGTCTCCCCGCACTAGGGAATAAATATACTCCAGCACCGTTGTGGATTTTATAAATTATATAGTTTACTAGAATAAATGGCATATAATGAATAACACGGTGTTCGTAGATAGATTTACAGTGCTTCGTAATGCGGGAAACGCGCAGCGGAAAAGAAATACGATGCTTCGTAATTCGAGGAACGCGCAGCAGAAAAGAAATACGATGCTTCGTAATTCGAGAAACGCGCAGCGGAAAAGAGAAAATACAAGGCTTCGTAATTCAAGAAACGTGCAGCGGAAAAGAAAAGGAAAAATAAATCTTTAACCCCCTTTTGTGTTTGGGGAGTGAGTCCCGCACAGGTTATGTCCCAGAATGTACGTGTGTGTGTGTGTTATGGTACCCGGGTACAATATTCAACTGGCCAGTGAATTGCTTAAGAGGTATCTTTGACTAGTCAAGTTGGGGCCCTGTGGGTTTTGGAAACAAACAGCAGCGTGCTTTCTTTATTCACAAACGGCCTGGAAGGCCTCTCACCCATCCGCCAGATACTTGGTGCTCCGCTCGACCCAGGACGTCTCTCCGCTCGATCTTGGCTGGGATTCTCTGGGCTACCGGATCCGCTGTCTTGCCTTTCTGTAGCTGCTGCAAGATGTCCAGCTCACCGCCTGCTCTCCCTGTCCGATCGATCTGCGGTGCTCCTAACTCGGGGTCCTCTCGCTCACTTGGTATCAGCGTGGGTATTCCTGTGAATTACTGGGTCTTCCTCTGGTAAGGCTGAATAACCCAGTCTTTAGCTCTGTCAGGCCCCAGCTGCGCTCCGGCCTAGTCACTGTCTCGTTCTGCTGCTCTGCGTCTTGCTCCTCTCACTCCCTGGCACGCTCTGCCAGCTCTCTCCACTAGGCTCAGGATGTAAGAGTCTGTGTCCCACCCACTTCCTGTGTCCCCTCCCAAAGCATGCCGGGAAATGTAGTCCCAATGTTCAATGTCTCGTATCGCGCTTGTCTCCCTCCGGTGGCCAAAAATAGGTACTGCCACGACAGGGAATTAAACCCAGCGCTACAAATGCATGTCTGGATTTATATATTTTTAAGAATATAGATATATATCTTATATATATATATATATATATATATATATATCATACCTGCCCTTACCTTCCCCTATAGATTTGCTAAAAATATACACACAAAAACAACAAACCACTGCCTGAGACGCTGCGCAGCCCACATGCCACCCCCTCTACATGGTTGAATGTATCTAATATATATAATTATACAATTAGTAGCTGGTCTGCACTCATGGTTCACCCAGATTCACACACCCGGTGCTTGGCGATGGCCTCTTACGAATATATTCAACCAAAGGGATTCACCAGCACTCCAGGGTTTTCAAAAGACTCCAAATTGTATTCAATCATGTTGTCAAATCATCAACATTTCAGTTCTCAATCCGGAACTTTCATCACGACAAAAACATATACAACCTAATCCAAACCCAAAGGTTTAAATAGGTAACAAATTACCATAACAATTAAAAACTCATTGAAAAACTCACCTCTCAGGTGTGTGATGCGTGCTGCATGCTCATAGATCCATCGCACCTGCGCCGAACCTCCGGCGCACCTCTGAGGTGTCATACCGGTCGCCATGGGAACCAGGACGCTCCCACTAGAAGAGTGAAATCTCGTCTGATCCCCATCCGATCTGTATCACATCGGGAAAGGTTATGTAGCCACCACGCCTGCGTTGACCCAACGGCGCTCCTCTACGGTGTGACCGCGGTCGTCCTGGAAATCTGAACGCACATTGGATACACAGATTGGATACTGTGTTTCCAAGGGGCCTCAATGAAAGGAATATGTACTCGGTATTTGTTTAAATGTAGCTTAGTGGGTAATGATATTCAGCATTGTGTTATAGATCTACCCTTAACCATCTTCATCATGTGGCACCAGTTCTGTATATAACCATCACATGTCATTTTGTGTGCAGATAGCAACATTGTTTTTAAATACAAATCTCATTGGGGATCACCCCCCGGTGTGTGCAGCGGGGTGGACTGTTATGATGGGGGAGGAGGTGGGTCTTGCTCTCTCCACAGCCAGCATCCCGGTTGCCAGGACCACCATTTTGACATTCTGGAGGAGTGTAGCATTTGCACAGGTGCGATGGGTGCATAGACACACTGAATGTGTCATACACAGGGTGGGAGGAGTAAGGTTTTGCTCTCCCAACAGGAGGCGTTCAGATTTCCAGGACGACCGTGGTCACACCGTAGAGGGGCGCCGTTGGGTCAACGCAGGTGCAGTGGCTACATAACCTTTCCCGATGTGATACAGATCGGATGGGGATCAGACGGGATTTCACTCTTCTAGTGGGAGCGTCCTGGTTCCCATGGCGACCGGTATGACGCCTCAGAGTTGCACGGAGGTTCGGCGCAGGTGCGATGGATCTATGAGCATGCCGCACGCATCACACACCTGAGGGGTGAGTTTTTCAATGAGTTTTTAATTGTTATGGTAATTTGTTACCTATCCAAACCTTGGGGTTTGGATTAGGTTGTATATGTTTTTGTCCTGATGAAAGTTTCAGTTTGAGAACTGAAACGTTGACGATTTGACAACATGATTGAATAAAATTTGGAGTCTTTTGAAAACCCTGGAGTGCTGGTGAATCCCTTTGGTTGAATATAATATATATAATTAAATACATTCAGCAAGGTAGAGAAAGAAAAAAAAAGTTTTATTTTATGTTCCCGGGGACATTTAAGAATGTCCTCGGATTTTATTTTTTTTAGAAATGTGTCACCTTACCTTAGCCTGGTGGTCAATGGGGGCGCCCTGGATCCTGGTTGTGGGGGGGGGTCTGCCGTGGCCGCAGGTGCAGTGGCTCCCTCCCTGCACCGCCTGTCTTTGCCACATGCACCCGGGCGGCTAGCCCGCACAGTCGCAGCTCTGTCATCCGGCGGCCGCATGCTCCTCAAGGGGATCCTTGGGAGGCCCCGGCAGGCTGCCCTCTACAGTGCCTGATTAGAGGGCCGTGTCTGCCTGATGTTTTAGTAACAATAATGTTTTTATCCCATAGGCTTCAATGTTAAAAATATTCCCGTTTTAATTCAATATCTAATAAACCGTTGCTTAGAATATTCTGCAGTAAAGAGTCTCTTTATTTCTAGATTTTTTTGTATTTTTTAAGCATTTTTATACTTTTTTCAAATTAATATTTTTTTTCCAACTTTTGGCGAACGTCCCAAAAAGTTTGAAGTTCGCGAACTTTCTAACAGCCGAGGTTCGATTCGAACTCCGAACAGATCCAAACTGAACGCTCATCCCTACTTTTCATCATAAATCTCACCCCTCTATAACTATATCTATAACTTTACCAGGTTTAATTAACAATTACAACTCAAGTGCATCCCTCAACTGCACAATCAACTGATTTCAGTGATCTGTCAACACCTCCTCTTCCAGGTAACATTTAAAGGATTTCTGAGAACGCTCAACCATATGGAATGCACATAACTGGCTATATTGTAAAAAATATACCATCTGGAATATAATGTCAGAAAACTGAATAGCAAAAGAAATGATGTAGAATTCAGTATTTTAATTACAAAGTAAAGATTAACTGTAAGAAGAAATATATAGTGAATCACCAAGTCTGTTTCAGGCCTCTGTAAATATTAAAACTAATAAACAGGCCAGGTGAAGTGCACCACAGAGCAGCACTGTCCAATAGCCAGAATTATCAGAAAATTCTAAAACAAATAAACATACATACGAGCTACTCAATCAAAAAAAGAGCACAATACTCCTGTAAGGATCATTAAAAGTTTAAATTTGCTCTGCATTAAGGGCTCTTGTGCTAACACATATTTCATACAAAGCTGTGAATGTTCACCGAATTATACTGACTGGTAGATGGGCCATAGTCTAGCTCTATATCACAATTAACACCTCTGAGATTGCTGTATGGCCCAGCCACTGTGTAGGGGTTACAGTGGATGCTAAAAAGAACTATTGTAACACTGTGCATGGCCAAGATGGTGATGGCTGAGCTTGTGACAGGCATAGTTAGAAGGTAACCTTGCATCTGGATCCCATTGCAATGCAAATGCACACTAATGAGAATTTGGGAATGTTCCAATTCCTGCTGTGAGAGTACTGAAAGGGTTTTTGAAAGAGCACTGAACTTGCCACCGAATTGCACCAAATGAAGAAGTTCACCTAATGTTGCAATTTCTTGGCAGTTCGGCTATTCAGAAAGCTGTCAATTCACCAAATATTGGCAAATTGCCAGCAAAAAAAGGTGCAGTTTGCCTCAGATCGACACAATTCAGCAACCTTTCACAGCAGTGAAATTGTCCCATAGAAGAAGTAATGGTTAATCTATTCAGAGAACGCAAAACTGCACCGAAATGTTGTCAAAATTGCATTTTCGGCAATTCAGTTTGACAGGTTTAAACAGGCGAAGCCCATAGGATTCAATGGTAAAAAATATTACCGTTCTTCATTTTTTTATTCAATCGTTTATTCTAGGGATGTGCAATTCGTTTCGTACAGATTCGTTTTCCTACAAAATTTACCATTTTTCGTGCTTCCGAGGGCATCCCGAATCCGAAGTTTCAACCACACGAAATTTCGGATAGATTCGAAATTTCGATTTGAAATTTCTGATCGATACGAAATTTTGGCTCGATTCAAAATTTCGGGCCAAATTTCGAATTGATAAAAAAATGCTTAAAAGATCCTAAAAAATCTAAAAATAAAGAGACTTTTACTGCAGAATATTATAAGCAATGGTTTATTAGATATTGAATTAAAACTGGAATATTTTTAACATTGAAGCCTTTGGGATACAACATTTCCCACACTATCGAATTTGATATCAATTATCGAATTTGAAATCAAATTTTGAATTGATATCAACTATCAAATTGATCTTAATTTACAATACAAGTAGTAGTCAGCAAAGGACTTTATGAAACAAATTAATTTGATTTTCACTGTTTAATTTGACTCAAGTACAAAATCCGTGACACAGCTTAATATTTAATAGTAATATTATTTAATAATAATCCAGTGCGTTTTGATTTGGACCAATTAGTTTTTTTCACGAATCGGGCTGATTCAGTGCTTCGGATTCGTCCGATGTTCTGAATCGGATCGGCACCGAAATACACAGCATCCGATTTTTTTTCCGATCCGAAACAAAATTATTTTGTTATTTCATATGAACGTGAAATTTCACAAGCCATTTTCGTTCCATTCATGATTTCAGTTTCATTTCGGTCATTTCGGACATCGCATTTTTCGGTTCCATTGCTGATTCCATCATTTCGTATTGTTTCGATCAAATTTGATAGTTACTTGATATCCATTTGATAGTTCATTTCAAATTCGATAGTTGACCCATTTGATAGTTCATTTCAAGTTCGATACTTGCAGCATATGAATCCTCACACTGCCAGGCAGCACCTCTACAGTATAAAAATAATGCAGCATATGATTCCGCACACTGCCGGGCAGCACCTCTACAGTATAGTAATGCAGCATATGATTCCACACACTGCCGGGCAGCACCTCTACAGTATAATAATGCAGCATATGATTCCACACTGCTGGGCAGTACTTCTATAGTATAATTAATGCAGCATATGAATCCTCACACGGCCGGGCAGCACCTCTATAGTAGTGATGGGCCGAACACCCCCGTGTTCGGCTTGCATTCGAATTCAAACGAGAACACGATTCGAACTTGAATGGATATCAATTTAATAGTTAATTTCAAATGTTAAGAATGGTGTGGGAAATGTTTTACCACATAGGCTTCAATGTTAAAGGTGTGGGAAATGTTTTACCCCATAGGCTTCAATGTTAAAAATGGTGTGGAAAATGTTTTACCCGATAGGCTTCAATGTTAAAAGTGTGGGAAATGTTTTACCCCATAGGTTTCAATGTTAAAGTTGTGGGAAATGTTTTACCCCATAGGCTTCAATGTTAAAAATGGTGTGGAAAATGTTTTACCAGATAGGCTTCAATGTTAAAAGTGTGGGAAATGTTTTACCCCATAGGTTTCAATGTTAAAGGTGTGGGAAATGTTTTACCCCATAGGTTTCAATGTTAAAGTTGTGGGAAATGTTTTACCCCATGGGCTTCAATGTTAAAAATGGTGTGGAAAATGTTTTACCCCATAGGCTTCAATGTTAAAGGTGTGGGAAATGTTTTACCCCATAGGCTTCAATGTTAAAAATGGTGTGGAAAATGATTTACCCCATAGGCTTCAATGTTAAAGGTGTGGGAAATGTTTTACCCCATAGTCTTCAATGTTAAAAATATTCCCGTTTTAATTAAATATTTAATAAACCGTGGATTATAATATTCTACAGTAAAGAATCTCTTTAATTTTAGATTTTTTAGGATCTTTTGAGCATTTAAAAACTAGGTTTTTTTTCTATCAATTCGAATCGATATGAAATTACGAATCGAAACGAAACGAAAACGAGCCGAAACGTGCCGAAATGGAGAAAAAACAAACCAAAATTTTTTTTAGGTATTTTTCCAGATTTTTTAAAGATTTTTTTTTTAAGAGTTATTGTTAGACACTGAATTTCACAGTCATTGACTATTTAATTACTCAGATTTTTTTTAAGGGAAATTTTGGATTCCCATTGTGGTTTATTTTATTCTGTAACAGACCATTTTATAATTTTTAATAGGACCTTTATTACTTCCTTGCATTTTCATGCATGTGTATTGTTTTAAATGCCTTTTAAAGAATAGCAGCTTTTATTTCTCCTGCAGTTCGGCGGTCTGTTCGGCACACTTTGGGGGACCATGCAGTGAATTCTGAATTAACCACAGGTTCGGCAAATTGGAATTGCCGATTTGCACCAAAGCGCAATGAAATTTATGTGCTCTTTGAAAAACCCTCTGAAGAATATCCATGGAATGCCTATGCTCTGCCCATAGCAAGGACAGAGATCCTGGGCAATATTACATAGTTGGTGCTAACTTATAGGGATGAGCCGAACATCCCCGTGTTCGGCTCGCATTCAAACTCGAACAATTTCAAAAGTTCAAATTCGGACACATACACGATTCGAACTCAATGCAAGTCAATGGGACTCGAACAATCGAATTTTAGAGTGCCCTCCAAGATATTTGCCATAAAAGGTGTATGGGGTCCGTGTAATGCCCTGGTGGACAGGAAACAAGGACAAAAAGTTTTAAAAAAATGTTTTAAAGGAACTGTGAGTTTTCCATGAAATAAAGGTTAAGAATAAAAACAAAAAATTCCTTCAAATATCATGCCTAGGAGGTCCCCATAACCTGCCCGTGAAGTGGCAGATTTGTAGGATGTATAGAAACATTTAAAAACAAAAAATTCCTTCAAATATCATGCCTAGGAGGTCCCCATAACCTGCCCGTGAAGTGGCAGATTTGTAGGATGTATAGAAACATTTAAAAACAAAAAAATTACATTTCAAATAACGGTAAATGGTTTTCCTTTAATCTATTCATAAACAACTGCTTGGGGCGGCAGCCTGTATGAAAAGAGGAGACATTTTAGGACACGCAGAACAAGTGATTTTTTTGGCTACATTATGGTGAAACATATGCAGGCTTTGGATGAAAGTAACAATAGGTGCTTTAAAATTGGACCTGTAGTGTCGGCAACAGTGCCGTCAACCGTAACCCCTCTGTGGTATTGTGGAAGAGTACAGGGTTGGACCCTGCGGTCAAATATTAAAATTATATGAATCTTGTATAGGTGTCAGTGGCAGTGCACCCAAATATTGTGCCTTTGGTGGCAGCAAGTGCCTTCACACTGTAACCCCTCTGTGGTATTGTGGAAGAGTGCAGGGGTGGACTCTGCATGCATTCAAATATTAAAATAATTGGAATCTGGTACACGCGTCAGGGCACCCAAATATTTTGCCTTTGGTGGCAGCAAGTGCCTTCACACCGTAACCCCTCTGAGGTATTGTGGAAGAGTGCAAGGGTGGACTCTGCATTCAAATATTAAAATGATTGGATTCTGGTACACGCGTCAGTGAACCCAAATATTGGGCCTTTGCTGCCAGCTAGTACCTTCACACCATAACCCCTCTGTGGTATTGTGGAAGAGTGCAGCGGTGGACCCTGCAGTCCAATATTTAAATGATATGAATCTGGTATAGGCGTCAGTGTCAGTGCACCCAAATATTAGGCCTTTGGTGCCAGCTAGTGCCTTCACAACGTAACCCCTCTGAGGTATTGTGGAAGAGTGCAGGGGTGGTGGTTTTAGTAATGCAGAAGAGATCCCAATCTATTCAGTTACGTCAGCATCAGGGGATTGATAGCTGCTGATCCAGGACTGATTCATTTTTATAAATGTCAGCCGGTCTACAGAGTCTTTTGTCTGCGGCAAGCAATGAGATCATCCAAAGGTGCCGTAATCATCAATACTGGGAGCCCACAAGCCTAGCGCCGAGTCTCCAGGAATGGGAGTGCCGAAACCCCCTTCTCATACAGCAAAGAGGAAACGATCTGAGACCCAGGCAGCTAAGACTTATGTATATATTCACGGGAGTGACATCGTGAATAAATACATAAGCCTTAGCTGCCTGGGTGAAGGGCAACCTAGTAGCTGCATAGCATATTGGCTAAGTTCTGGCCAGTGATCCAATCTCAACACCCAGTACACCAGTGGATCATCTGCTGTAAAGGTATCCAGGTCTGCCCTTGACCCTAGGTAGTCCTGCACCATACGTGAAGACGCTGGCAATGGGTGCCTACATTTGACGTCCCTGGGTGTCGCGGACTAAAAAAATTTAAAAAGGTATCAGTCAAGTGGCCCCGGCCTTCACCACTATTCCTTTGATCATACGCAGCCTCAGAAGCACCTGTGTCATCACTTGATAACCTACCAGTGCCTAGAAAGGTGTTACACAAGTGTCGCTTTAGAGCGTACTAAAGTTTTTTCATCCTGTGCTCCCTCTGTGCAGGCAGGATGAGCTCTGCAACTTTACCCTTGTATCGTGGATCAAGAAGGGTTGCCAACCCGTAATAATCCCTCTCCTTGATAGCACGAATCCTGGGGTCCTTTACCAGGCTTTGCAGGATAAGGGAGCCCATGCAGGGTAGGTTGGAGGTGGCATTAGCTTCCGAGTCTTCCTGGTCAATGAGGATAACCCCATCATGTACTTCCTCCTCCCAGCCACGTACTAGTCCTTGGGTTTCTAGGCACACAAAACCCTCCCTTGAGTAATCCCCACCTTCAATGCCCCACTACTTAAATATTCCTCCTCATCCTCCTCCTGTCTGATCTGAGGACCCACAGGAATGCTGTCTGCGTAAAGACTGGGGCCTTGAGAGCTAGGGAAGGCCTCCTCTTCCTCCCGCTGCTCTGCCTCTAGTGCCACATCTATAATTCCCCGCAGAGTGCGCTCCAGCAGGAACACTAAAGTAATTTTGTCACTGATGCATGCATTATCCCTGTTCACCATCCTCGTTGCCTCCTCAAATGGTAACAGTACAATGCATGCAACCTTGATCATCAGCCACTGTGGTGATGGGGGAAGGCACTTTGTCATGAACCTGTCCTTGTGCCATACTCACACAGGTACTCATTGATGGCCCTCCACTGCAGCATTGCTAATGTCAAGTTCCATCTGGTGGGCATGTCACAGATCAGACGATTTGTGGGAAGGTTGAATTCTCTTTGAATTTCTGCCAGGCGAACACTTGCTGGAAATGACCATCTGAAGTGGCTGCAGACTTTTCTGGCATGGCTGAGAAGCTCTGCCAGCCCTGGGTACCTGATTAGGAAATGCTGTAACACCTGATTTAGGACGTGTGCTAGGTATGGTACATGCGTCAACTTACCCTGGCGTAGGGCGGAGAGAAGGTTGCTGCCATTATCACAGACGATCATTCCCAGCTGAAGCTGACGTGGTGATAACCATCTCTGCACCTGCCCCTGCAGAGCTGACAGAATTTGTGGCCCGGTGTGGCTTGTCAACTAAACAAACCAGCTCAAGCACAGTATGGCATCTTTTGCTTGAGCCATTGCGTAGCCCCTGCCACGCGTCGGTTTAACTGCCACTTCGCAAAGAGACAGACAAGGAGGAGGAGGGGAGGAAGAGGTGGTGGAGCAGACAGACCTCATAAAAGCAGCTTTCTGGAGGCATGGTGGATGAACAAGCTACAGCACAGAGCCCCTTCCTGGATCCCTCCCAGCTGCAATCAGAGTTACCCAGTGTGCCGTGAAGGAAATGTAATGGCTCTGTCTATGCTTGCTGGACCACGTGTCTAAAGTTATGTGCACCTTGCTGCTGACTGCCTTTCCCAATGACTCCATACCATTGTGTTCCACGTGCTGGTATAGTGCTTGAAAGGCCTTCCGTGAAAAGAAATGGCGTTTTGGAACCTGCCACTCTGGTACAGCACATTCAGCAAATTCACGGAAGGAAGCAGAGTCCACCAGCTGGAAAAGAAGCAGCTGTAATGCGAGTAATTTTGCTGCAGCAGCTGGGGCAACGTAATCTGACAGCGTAAATCTTCAGCTGATGGGACGCTGTCACATTCTGAGGAAGGACCTTGTACACCCATTACTGTAGCATCATCCCTGTCAGTGGAGGTTGTAGGCAATGACATGGCAGGACATATAGTGGAGGTAGATACAGATGAGGAGGAAAAGGACCTATGCAAAGTGTTGTGCCAACGGGATGCGTGGCAGGTGGTCATATGTCGCCTCAAGCACGTGGTACCCAAGCGTGGGATGCCTTTCCCACACTTGATCCCCATCTGACATAGATTACAAATAGCAATGGTGCGGTCTGCTGCACATTTCTTAAAGAACTCCCAGACAGCAGACTTGTACATGTGCTTTGAGACAACAGCGCTCTGCACCTGAGCAACTGTGACTTCTGATGCCTTGGACTGGCTACGGTTGCTCATAGAGGACATTGTGCCTCGTGTTTGTTGTGCCTCCTCCTCACTTGACTCATCTGTTCGATCAGGCACCCAGGTGGAGTCAGTTACCTCATCATCATTGTCATCACCCCCTATCTTCTCGTCACTGGAGCCAACTTGGCAGTATGCTGCAGCTGCTGGGGCAACATGAGTGCCAGTTATTTGTGTGTCCCCTTCACCCCCTCCCTCTAGGTTGATTATACTCCCTTCCTTAACCTCTGAGTTTGAATCAAAACACTGTAGTTGCTGCGCATCCTCAAGCAGCATGTCACTGTCACTGTAGTCAAACAATTCAGCTGACTCCTCTGTGTATGTTGGTGAGGCTACGGCAGGAGTAGCTGTGGACATGGAGGCTGTATTAGATGTTTTGGCAGCTTAGGTTAGGGATGTGCACCGATTTTTTTTTTCGGTTCGATTCGGTTAGATTTTTCGAATTTTTAAACTTTTCGATTTGGCTCGTTTCGACCGCTTTCTGTTTCGATTCGGTTCGGCTCGATTCGTTTTTCGGGTACATTTATTTTTCGGAATATCGACCATTTTTCGTATTTTTGTGTCACTTTGCTCGTTTTTTGTATCGGCTTTTCGTTATTTCGGAAATTTTCGTTTTTTTCGGAACATCTGTTCTCCTCGTTTCAAAGCTGTCTAATTCTATTGCCCCAGCAGTCCAGCACATGGATTTGCCCCAGCACATGGATTTGCCCCAGCACATGGATTTGCCCCAGCTCATAGGATATTGCCCCACCACATGGATTTGCCCCAGCTCATAGGATATTGCCCCAGCACATGGATTTGCCCCAGCTCATAGGATATTGCCCCAGCACATTGATTTGCCCCAGCACATGGATTTGCCCCAGCACATGGATTTGCCCCAGCTCATAGGATATTGCCCCAGCTCACACATGGATTTTCCCCAGCTCATGGATTTGCCCCAGCACATTGATTTGCCCCAGCACATGGATTTGCCCCAGCACATGGATTTGCCCCACCTCATAGGATATTGCCCCAGCTCACACATGGATTTGCCCCAGCTCATGGATTTGCCCCAGCACATTGATTTGCCCCAACACATGGATTTGCCCCAGCACATGGATTTGCCCCAGCTCATTGGATATTGCCCCAGCTCACACATGGATTTTCCCCAGCTCATGGATTTGCCCCAGCACATTGATTTGCCCCAGCACATGGATTTGCCCCAGCACATGGATTTGCCCCAGCTCATGGATTTGCCCCAGCACATGGATTTGCCCCAGCTCATGGATTTGCCCCAGCACATGGATTTGCCCCAGCACATGGATATGCCCCAGCTCATGGATTTACCCCAGCACATGGATTTGCCCCAGCACATGGATTTGCCCCAGCTCATGGATTTGCCCCAGCACATGGATGCCCCAGCTCATGGATTTGCTCCAGCACATTGATTTGCCCCAGCACATTTACAAATACAAAATTTACAGAATCAGCGATATAACCGATAATAGTTAAATATACGATGTTCAGAATTACCGAAATGGAACCGAAATCCCGAATGGAACCGAAATCATGAATAGAGGGAAAATAAATTTCGATTTGACACATTTCAAGTCCATTCGAAAATTCCGAAAATTTTTCGATTCGGCTCGGAAAACTTTTCGGATCTGCCGTTTTCGGATCTAAAAAATTTCGGAAATTCGGCCGCATCCGAAGACACGAATCGGGAAATTTCGTGAAAATTCCGAAATTCCGAAACCCGAAACGCACATCCCTAGCTTAGGTGGACTGTAAACTACTACAAGCCTGGCTGGCAGAGGACTCGGAGGACTCGGATGGCCTCGTTAGCCAATCCACCAAATCGTCTGTATGTTGCTGCTGCTTAAGACGGCCAGCACCAGTTAGAAAGAACAAGTGTGCCCCTGCAGAGGATGCACCACATCCACAACGACCAGAGGCACAGCCTACCGACACAGAGGCTGCTTGCCCTCTTATCTGAGTCTGGGAGCATCTGCCTGTTCTTTTTGGTCTTTCTGACATGGTGATTGATATATATGTATTAAAGATATACAGAACTCAATTTCAACTCTGTTATAAAAATTGGAGATATGCAGAACTCTGATTCAACGATGTTATCTAGATTAAAGATTTCCAGAACTCTGGTATAACTCAGTGAGACACCCTGATAGCTGGCAGCCAGTGACAAGACACAGATTAAAATTAGCAGAAAACTGCTACAAGTCTGTGAGACCCCCTGATAGGACCCTCTGATAGCTGGCAACAGTGACCAGACACAGATTACAATTCCTATAAATCTCCTATAAATCAGTGAGACCCCCTGATGGGTGGCAGTGACAAGACACAGATTACAATTCCCAGATATCTGCTACAAGTCTGTGAGACCCCCTGATGGGTGGCAGTGACAAGACACAAATTACAATTCCCAGGGACCTCCTATAAATCAGTGAGACCCCCTGATGGGTGGCAGTGACAAGACACAAATTACAATTCCAAGATATCTGATAGAAGTATGTGGGACCCCCTGATAGCTGGCTGTGAGACAACACAGATTACAATTCCTAGGAACCTCCTATAAATCAGTGAGACCCCCTGATGGGTGGCAGTGACAAGACACAAATTACAATTCCCAGGAACCTCCTATAAATCAGTGAGACCCCCTGATGGGTGGCAGTGACAAGACACAAATTACAATTCACAGATATCTGCTAGAAGTATGTGGGATCCCCTGATAGCTGGCAGTGAGAAGACACAGATTACAATTCCCAGGAACCTCCTATCAATCAGTGAGACCCCCTGATGGGTGGCAGTGACAAGACACAAATTACAATTCCCAGATATCTGATAGAAGTATGTGGGACCCCCTGTTGGGTGGCAGTGGGAAGACACAGATTACAATTCCTAGGAACCTCCTATAAATCAGTGAGACCCCCTGATGGGTGGCAGTGACAAGACACAAATTACAATTCACAGATATCTGCAAGAAGTATGTGGGATCCCCTGATAGCTGGCAGTGAGAAGACACAGATTACAATTCCCAGGAACCTCCTATCAATCAGTGAGACCCCCTGATGGGTGGCAGTGACAAGACACAAATTACAATTCCCAGATATCTGCTGAAGTATGTGGGACCCCCTGTTGGGTGGCAGTGGGAAGACACAGATTACAATTCCTAGGAACCTCCTATAAATCAGTGGGACCCCCTGATGGGTGGCAGTGACAAGACACAAATTACAATTCCCAGATATCTGCTAGAAGTATGTGGGACCCCCTGATAGCTGGCAGTGAGGAGACACAGATTACAATTCCCAGGAACCTCCTATAAATCAGTGAGCCCCCTGATGGGTGGCAGTGACAAGACACAAATTACAATTCACAGATATCTGCTAGAAGTATGTGGGATCCCCTTATAGCTGGCAGTGAGAAGACACAGATTACAATTCCCAGGAACCTCCTATCAATCAGTGAGACCCCCTGATGGGTGGCAGTGACAAGACACAAATTATAATTCCCAGATATCTGATAGAAGTATGTGGGACCCCCTGATGGGTGGCAGTGGGAAGACACAGATTACAATTCCCAGGAACCTCCTATAAATCAGTGAGACCCCCTGATGGGTGGCAGTGACAAGACACAAATTACAATTCCTAGATATCTGCTAGAAGTGAGACCCCCAATAGCTGCTGGCACTGACAAGACACAGATTACAACAATTCCCAGATATCTTTTAGAAGTGAGACCCCCAATAGCTGCTGGCACTGAGAAGACACACTAACAGAACAATCTCCTCTCAACAAACACGTGCTGGGGCTGCGAGGGACACCTTATTTAGTGTGCTATGGGACTTAGCTCTGTGAGCCCATGATTGGGCAAAATTTGCCTAATCAGGACTCTGAGCCTTGATTGGCATAGTCTTGCACCTGTCTTGCACCTGTCCTGTGGTCAGGTGCAAGGCTGTAGCCAATTACAAGCTTCAGGCCAGTGGAAAAGTGCATTGTGGTCCACTGTGGTGCATTGTGGGCGAACATGCGGCGAACATGCGGAAATGTTCGGAGTTCGACGAATAGCTGAACGGGCAATGTTTGAATCGAACACCGAACAGATCGAACCGAACAGCTCATCCCTACTAACTTAACCATAGCTGCTGTAAACTGAAAACCTCCATAGGCTATAATGGTTCTGGGTAGTAATATTGCCCCCCGTGTCCGTAATCCAGAATGAGAAAACCAGAGCAAGCAATATAAATGAAAACTGACAACACAGAAGTCACTTACATCTCAAAATGACATTTCTGTACAGAAATACAAGTGACGATTTCCCATCTGTGAGGTCATGCATGCACTCATCTGAAACCTTTGCAAGCTATACGGTGGAATATGCAATGCCAAAGTGAATCTGGAGAATCTCCGCACAACATACAGGTCTATTCACTAAAAGGTGAAACTCGGGAGAACTGTCAGGAGAAGAGAACATTCTAGACCAAATAGGAAATTTGGAAAGTGTGATAAATGGGCAAATTTTTCTGGTTTGGTTAAATTGACCTGGATTTATCACTTCTGCCAATTCTCCTGAGTTTCACCTTCACTGAATAGACCTGATAGACCAGCACATAATGAGCCATTGATGATCATAAGGAAGTCTTATTGACATTGCCATTTTCTTTAATTAATTTAATTAATGTGTAGTTTAAAATTCAGCAACATATTCATGGCTGATGGCATTTTTATAGAACTTTTTAAATTTTACCTGACAAGTCATTTTATGAACACACTAGTAACTAAGCAGGTACAGATTTTGTCAGCAGCCTGTCATGATTATGACTGTATCTGTCATGGCAATTTGTCATTTGATTTGCCTATAAAAATGTACAAGCCCATCTGTTGAGCAAAATTATTTAAATTTACAGTGCTGTATTATTTTCCTAACAGCTGCATTCATATGCATTCATATTGCTGGCCCAATGAATTTCATTACCAAGCATGCTGCCTGCTCGTTCTTTGATATGAGGTGCAAAAATAATATCCATATTGATACCAACTCACACTTTTCCTAATAATCTAGTTAGTTTCACAGTGAGTTATTCCATCTGCTTGACCATATTGAGAATAACTAAAATAGAAGTGCTGAACATTCTGAATAATGTCAAGTGTTAATAATAAACTGATCTGTGATATCATTGCAAGTTATTATATTGCGCTGGTTAAAGTTGTACTAACAATTTGCAACCAATTGAGAAATGGGGTTTGTTCATAAATGTCAATGAATGACATAAAAATGCTTTTGATTGGGGGCTGTCAATGCCACAATATCTTAATTATGCCAATAGGTGTTGTATAGGCTGATACCTCCTTAATAATCATATCTGTTTTGGTTGTATGAAGTTTATTCAGTCCAATAACTGCTAACGTTATTGATGCTCTAAAGCAGGGGTTTAGTTCAGCAAGAATAAGCCTGGGAATTTGCCAAGTTTCCCTGCCGCTTTCCCCCAGTAATCCATTTCATGCCACTCTTGGCATACAATAAAATTTAATTGATAATAAAACTATAGCAAGGCTTGGTTTTAGGGAATCGTTTTGATGATTTTATCATAAATACAAAAAGTTTGGACCAAGACCACAACGGTTTTTCAGTGTGTGGGCCAAATGGAAACTCTGTTCCCTCTGCAAGAATAAAGAAGAAACTATGTTCCCGTTGTTCCTGCTTGACATCTCTCTTGCTGTAAGGTATATGTAAACTGTGCAAATACATGGCTTGTTAACCCTCTCATCACCAAGACATTTTCCATAAGACCATTGTATGGAGATGGATCTCAAAGGTTTTCTAGTAATCTCAACACATCTGCTGTCTTGTCTAATGTATTGATATTTCAGGTGCTTGTTCTGGAAGTCATCTGGAAGTATGGAAGTCATGGAAGAGTGTATTGAGTGTACCTTGGCTAAAGTGTTTGTCAGGAGACAACAAATGAGGACGTCCAAGATCACCTCTACATTGGTGATATCCATATTTACCTTTCCTGTCCTGATCTCTCGTACTTGCCTATCTGCTGTCAGTGGATGACTGCTTGTTTCTTAAACTGCATCCTCTACAAAACTGAACTTCTTATTTTCCCTCCCTTTAAATCTACCCTCTTGCACAGGGGTGGGCAAGATGTCGATCGCGGTCCACCATGGACCACGAACAAATTTTTGGGTAACCACGTTCCACCTACACAGCTCCACTCCACCCTCCCCGATGACTGAGAGGGTACTAGTCTGTCACTCTCAGTATCAGTGAGGGAGAAGATGAGTGAGCTGTCAGGAGAGGTGCTTTATCGGTAAGGGTGGAGCTTAACATGATGACACATCATCACGTTAAGCCCCATCTTCACCATTCAGGGGAGAGAGCAAGCCACTCAGCAGCACTCAAAATCATCATCATCATCAGCAGCAGCAGCAGCAGCATCAGCAGCATCAGCAGCAGCACTCAACTCAAACTCAGCTGCAGCACACTCAGCAGCTGCAGTATAGGGATGAGTGTACAGTTCGGATCTGTTCGGAGTTCGATTAGAACATCGCCCGTTCGGCTATTCGTCGAACTCCAAACATTTCCGTGTGTTCGCCGCATGTTCGCCCACAATGGACCACAATGCACTTTTCCACTGGCCTGAAGCTTGTAACTGGCTACAGCCTTGCACCTGACCACAGGTCAGGTGTAAGACAGGTGCAAGACTATGCCAATCACGGCTCAGAGTCCTGACTGGGCAAATTTTGCCAATCATGGGCTCACAGAGCTAAATCCCGAAGCACCCTATATAAGGCTTCCCTGCCTGCAGCCCCAGCATGTGTGTTTGCAGGAGTGAATCAGAGAGGAGAGGAGATTGTTCTGTCAGGGTGTATCAGTGACATTGTAGGAGATTTCTGGGAATTAGAATCTGTCTTGGCACAGCCTGTTATCAGTGAGTTATACCACAGTTCAGCAAATTAGAATCTGTCTTGGCGCAGCCTGTTATCAGTGTGTATCAGTGAGTTATACCACAGTTCAGCAAATTAGAATCTGTTTTGGCACAGCCTGTTATCAGTGTGTATCAGTGAGTTATACCACAGTTCAGCAAATTAGAATCTGTCCTGGCAGGGTCCAACCCTGCACTCTTCCACAATACCACAGAGGGGTTACGGTGTGAAGGCACTTGCTGCCGCCAAAGGCAAAATATTTGGGTGCACTGACGCCTGTACCAGATTCAAATCATTTTAATATTTGACCGCAGGGTCCAAAGCCTGCATACGTTTCACCACCAAAGGTCCAATTTTAATGCACCTGTTGTTACTTTCTTCCAAAGCCTGCATAAATCTCACCATAATTTAGCCTAAAACGTCTCCTCTTTTCATTCAGGCTGCCGCCCCAAGCAGGGTACTTGTTAAACGGAACAAAACATTGCAGTAGTGCAAGATAGTGTGAATGTGAACCTTCACCATCATTTATAACAGCTGGGAATGTTGGCTTCCTCGGTGCAATGAATACTGACAATAGATCTTCATATGCACCCATACAAGATGGAGCTGAAACCAGCAGATCATGCTAAACGGAAAAGCTTTACTGAGTGGATTTTTGACAAAACTAGAAGAGGACGACAATTTTCAAAAAGAATAATCTTCAGCGATGAGGCAAATTTCCATCTCTCGTGGTTTGTCAACAAACAAAATTGCCGCATTTGGGGTCAAGAAAACCCAAGAGTGATCCAAGAGCACCATTTGGTGCATCCTCTATGAACCTGTTACATCCTCAGCCCCTGCTCTGCTTCCTGGGGGGTCTGGGCATGGTTCGGTGCCACTGGCTGGTCGAGTGGCAGCACCTGGTAATGGCCGAGCAGCGTCCGAGGGGGCAGGGCCTGGCGGGGTCAAGAGGAGCCGCCGGGTTTAAAGCGGAGCGCGAGGAGTTGCTTCGTTGCCCTGACGTGGAGTTCTGTTCCCGCATCACTTCCTATTGCTTTCATTGATACTCTAGTTGCTGACCCTTTACATCTACGATCCCTGCTCCTGATTTTGACCTGGCTTATTTTTGCCCATTCTTACGCTACATACCATAGCACTTACTAGTACTGTGCATCGTGGGTTTAACCCTATGCAGGCTGCTTGGGGTTTCACTCAATTTATGGGGATCTTCCCATCTCGCTCTGGTTTACTATCTACAGCCTTACCGGGGTTCTATTCTAGATCCAAGGTTCATGATTTAAGGTCGTGTATTTCTGTACAAACCGCAATAGTGAGACACTGTTTGTTTTCTGCATATGATTGTTGTGCTCAGCTTGCCAAGTATACCCGGGTTTGTACCAGCTTTAAACCTTTATGTGTTTCAGTAGACCCTGGTGCTTACAAGGTACAACATACCCGTTTGTGCTTATCAGAAAACGTTAAGTCTGTCAGGTCGGTGACTGCCCTGCAGTCTGCACAATACGTTAACTGTCAAACGTACAACCTTGGTTCACCAACTCAAGTATTGAAGACATCGGTATTGTTGTGTGCTCTAAGTTGTCTGTTGGTCTCCAAACCTTTGGAACTTAGTAGCAGATCAGTTGTCCTGTTACACTCCTTGGCTTTGGAGTATAAGTCTGAAAATACTGTGTTTTTGCAACCATCAAGCAGATATCTCTGTCCAACAAGATCTCAACCTCGCTACTCTTCTGTGAGCGCTACAGCGCCCATTACAGAACCACTGTTTGGTGTGGTTTTTGGGCAGGAGGTGTGATTGGTCCTTTTTTTTTTTTTAAAGATGACGCCTGAAAGGCAGTCACTTTTGTAGTGTTCTGGACACCCATCTTGCCCCCCATTGGCAATCAGCACACCACAGCTTTCACCTAAAAATCATGCACCTCCCCCTTTCTAACCCAGTACTCTTTTAAAATGCTCATCTAAGCGCTTGTTATCCATGGCCTCAACTATTGTAACCCTCTTTTCCTTGGCTTTAACCTCCCTGGTGGTATTCCCGAGTGTGGCTTGGGATTAGATTTCAATGCTGAAAGCGGTAACCCCAAGCCACACTCGGGCTGGATACATACCTGTCCCTGTGCTCCCTCGCTGGCCTCCCGCAGTCACCTCCAGCCGATCGCAGCGTCCTGCTTCTGGGTTCTCATCAGGAGAAGGGAACCCAGAAGCAGGATGCATCAATTGGCCAGAGGTGACTGCGGGAGGGCAGCAAGGGAGCGCAGGGACAGGTATGTATCCAGTCCGAGTGTGGCTCAGGGTTACCGCTTTCAGCATTGAAATTTAACCCTGAGCCACACTAGGGGGCTAAATAAATGCACCGCTTTTGACATATAAAATATGTCAGAATTGGACTGCCAGGGAGGTTACACAATGCCAGATTATTCCCCTGCAGTCTATAATGAACACCTCTGCCACACTCATCTACCTCATGTACAAAGCACTCCGTAACAATGTCCATGCCTACATCTCCTCCCTTATTAGTAGATATTCCATCCCAGTCACTTACCAGCACAAATTCTGTTATTATCTTCTACTTGTACCCACAAACCCCACTCTCGCCAATTGTACTTTTACCAAGCTGCCCCTTTTTTAAGGAAATCCCTCAATTGTAAAATTTTACTCTCACCGTTAGGGATGAGCCGAACACCCCCCGAGTTCGGTTCGGGCCCAAACCCGAACTTCCCATATGTTCGGGTCCGAACCCGAACTCGAACTCCATGCAAGTCAATGGGGCTGAAAATTCGGTTTTTAGAGTGCCCTCCAAGAGGGCATATGTGCTAGATATTTGCCATAAAAGGTGTATGGGGGTCCGGGCAGTGCCCTGGGGGACAGGAAACAAGGACAAAAAGTAAAAAAAAAAACGTTTTTAAAGGGACAGTGAGTTTTCCATGAAATAAGGGTTAAAAATAAAAACCAAAAATTTCTTCAAATATCGTGCCTAGGAGGTCCCCATAACCTGCCCGTGAAGTGGCGGATTTGTAGGATGTTTAGAAACACTTCAAAACAAAACAATGACGTTTCAAATGACGGTAAATGCTTTTCCTTTAATCTATCCATAAACAACTGCTTAGGGCGGCAGTCTGTATGAAAAGAGAAGACATTTTCGGACACGCAGAAAAAGTTTACGGATTTTTTTGGCTAAATTATTGTGAAACTTATGCAGGCTTTGGATGAAAGTAACAATAGATGCTTCAAAATTGGTCCTTTAGCATCCCCAACAGTGCCGTCACACCGTAACCCCTCTGAGGATATGAATCTGCTACAGGCGTCAGTGGCAGTGCACCCAAATATTGTGTTTTTGGTGCCAGGCCTGCAAGTACTATCATACAGTAACCCCTCTGTGGTATTGTGGAAGAATGCAGCGGTGAACCTTGCGGTCCTATATTAAAAAGATATGCATCTGGTTAAGGCGTCAGTGCACCCAGATATTCTGCCTTTGGTGCAAGACTGCCAGGCCAGCATGTATCATCATACAGTAACCTCTCTGTGGTATTGTGGAAGAATGCAGGGGTGGACCTTGCGGTCCTATATTAAAAAGATATGCATCTGGTAAAGGCGTCAGTGCACCCAGATATTGTGCTTTTGGTGCAAGACTGCCAGGCCAGCCAGTATCATCATACAGTAACCCCTCTGTAGTATTGTGGAAGAATGCAGGGGTGGACCATGTGGTCCTATATTAAAAAGATATGATTCTGGTCAAGGCGTCAGTGCACCCAGATAGTCTGCCTTTGGTGCAAGACTGCCAGGCCAGCAAGTATCATCATACAGTAACCCCTCTGTAGTATTGTGGAAGAATGCAGGGGTGGACCATGTGGTCCTATATTGAAAAGATATGAATCTGGTCAAGGCGTCAGTGCACCCAGATATTCTGCATTTGGTATCAGACTGTCAGGCCAGCAAGTATCATCATACAGTAACCCCTCTGTAGTATTGTGGAAGAATGCAGGGATGAACCTTGCGGTCCTATATTGAAAAGTTTTTATCTGGTAATGGGTGTCAGTGCACCCAGATATTGTGCCTTTGGTGCCAGGCCAGCAAGTGTCATCATACAGTAATCCCTCTGTGGTATTGTGGAAGAATGCAGGGGTGAACCTTGCGGTCCTATATTGAAAAGTTTTTTATCTGGTAATGGGCGTCAGTGCACCCAGATATTGTGCCTTTGGTGCCAGGCCAGCAAGTGTCATCATACAGTAACCCCTCTGTGGTATTGTGGAAGAATGCAGGGGTGAACCTTTGCGGTCCTATTTTAAAAAGATATGATTCTGGTCAAGGCGTCAGTGCACCCAGATATTCTGCCTTTGGTGCAAGACTGCCAGGCCAGCAAGTATCATCATACAGTAACCCCTCTGTGGTATTGTGGAAGAGTGCAGGGTTGGACCCTGTGGTTCAAAAAATTAAAATGATATAAATCTGGCACAGGCGTCAGTGCAGCCAAATATTGTGCCTTTCATGGCAGCAAGTGCCTTCACACCGTAACCCTTTTGTGGTATTGTGGAAGAGTTCAGTGCTGGAGGTTTTGTGAATGCAGAAGAGGACATCCCCGAGCTATTCCATTACTTCAGCATCAGGGGATTGATAGCTGCTGATCCAGGACTGATTCACTTTTATAAATGTCAGCCGGTCTACAGAGTCGGTGGACAGACGCACTCTTTTGTCTGTGACAAAACCTCCAGCGGCACTGAACGTCCTTTCAGAAAGCACGCTAGATGAAGGACAACCTAGTAGCTGCATAGCATATTGGCTAAGTTCTGGCCAGTGATCCAATCTCAACACCCAGTAAGTCAGTGGATCATCTGCTGGAAAGGTATCCAGGTCTGCACTTGCCCCTAGGTAGTCCTGCACCATATGGTGAAGATGCTGGCAATGGGTGCCTACATTTGACGTCCCTGGGCGTCGAGGACTAAAAAAATTTAAAAATGCATCAGTCAAGTGGCCCTGGCCTTCACCACTATTCCTCTGATCATCCGCAGCCTCAGAAGCACATGTGTCAGCACTTGGTAATCTACCAGTGCCTGGAAAGGTGTTACACAAGTGTTGCTTTAGAGCGTCCTTAAGTTTTTTCATCCTATGCTCCCTCTGTGCGGGCAGGATGAGCTCTGCAACTTTACCCTTGTATCGTGGATGAAGAAGGGTTGCCAACCAGTAATGATCCCTCTCCTTGATAGCACGAATCCTGGGGTCTTTTAGCAGGCTTTGCATTATTAGGGAGCCCATGCAGCGTAGGTTGGAGGTGGCATTAGCTTCCGAGTCTTCCTGGTCAATGAGGATGGCCGTATCGTGCACTTCCTCCTCCCAGCCACGCACTAGCCCTTGTGTTTCTGTGCACACGAAACCCTCCCTTGAGGAATCCCCACCTTCAATACCCCCACTACTTAAATATTCCTCCTCCTCCTCCTCATCCTCCTCCTGTCTGATCTGAGTAGGACCCGCTGGAATGCTGTCTGCATGAGAGCTAGGGAAGGCCTCCTCTTCCTCCCGCTGCTCTGCCTCTAGAGCCACATCTATAATTCCCCGCAGAGTGTGCTCCAGCAGGAAAACTAAAGGAATTGTGTCACTGATGCATGCACTGTCCCTGCTCACCATCCTCGTTGCCTTCTCAAATGGTGACAGTACAGTGCATGCACCCTTGATCATCAGCCACTGCGGGGGGGAAAAATACCAAGTTGACCTTAAACTTTCCTTGTGCTATACTCACACAGGTACTCGTTGATGGCCCTCTGCTGCTTGTGCAGACGCTGCAGCATTGCTAATGTCGAGTTCCACCTGGTGGGCAGTGGTGTATTTAGGTTTCGTGCTGCCCTAGGCCTGACTAAACTCGTGCACCCCCTAATTTAAATTTGAGGCACCCCTTCCTGTTAAGGGCACACCTCTTCCTGGTTATTCCCCACCCTTCCTCTTTAAGCTCCACCTTTTCCTCTTAGAGCTCCGTCTTTTCCTCGCTTTATATTAAAAGTGGATACCAAGTGCCTACTTGTATATTTTGTATACCATTTCAAATGTATCTATTGAGATAAATAAAATTATGAAATGTTTAAATTCAAGCATTTTTACAAAGAACAGCCACGCATGTCAAGTTTACTGGATCACAGCCGCTCTAATTGGTTGAACAATAAAATCCACAGAAACGTGCACTGCATATGAGTGTATCACAGAGCTGCACAGCAATAAAACCCACAGAAATGGGCACTGTGTATGAGCATATCAGAACTGCACAGCAATAAAACTCACAGTAATGTGCAGTGTGTATGAGCATATGCCAGAGCTCCAGGGCAATAAAACTCACAGTAATATACAGTGTGTATCACAGAATCCACAGCAATAAAACTCCCAGCAATGCAATGTGCAGTGTGTATGAGTGTATCAGAATCCACAGCAATAAAACTCCCAGCAATGCAATGTGTGGTGTGTGTGTCAGCATATCAGAATTCACAGCAATAAAACTCACAGCAATGCAATGTGTGGTGTGTGTCAGCGTATCAGAATCCACAGCAATAAAACTCCCAGCAATGCAATGTGCGGTGTGTATGAGTGCATCAGAATCCACTGCAATAAGACTCCCAGCAAACCGAGTGAATATGAGCACACAGCAATTATTTATACTATATTTACCAGCCTCCGTCCGCGGTAGGGCTGTGTGCAGAGTCAGCAGGGACTGTGTTCGGACTCAGCAGGAGGTCCCTCCAGGCCACGTTAGGATCGCGGCTGTGCCTGTGTGTGGAGCCATCTTGTCAGCAGTGGGGTGCCACTGCCAGAGGGTGCACCGTGGCTTTGATTCCCTTCCCGGGGGGTGTTCAGTCCAGAATAGAGTGAAAGTCCGTGTTAACGACATTTTGGGCAGCTGCGTGCGTGCGTGTCACGTGGTTCAGCCAGTCAGGTGGTACTGAGACTCAGTTCCACCTGACTGGCCGGACCGCTTGACCTGCATGCACGCAGCCTCACCAGGAGCCAGGCTGTTCAATGACAAATTTCTATCACTGCAGTGCTGGTTAAGGAAAGGTCCACTTTAAACAGCAGTAAGCAGACAGGGCTTCATATTCTGCTGATAACACCCCCCTTTACCTGCCTTTTACTGTCATCTTCTCTCTCTGCACACAAATCACATCCCCCTCCCCTCTCCTAGAGCTGCTTCAGGGCAGGGGAGGAGCTATGGAGGGAGGAGAGGGGGATTTTTATTCTATTCGATTTTATTCCGTATGCAAACGCCCTGCTCCGCTGCTCATTGTTTGAGAACACTGCTCAAAGCTGACACACAGTGACAGTGGCACCTCCTAGTACCCCCTAATGACACCCAAATAATCACTGGTACCTGGGGCGGCCCGCACTCCGCCACCCCCCTAAGTACACCACTGCTCTGTGATATGCTCACACACAAGTTTGGCGAACTGCCAGCAAGTACGGTGCTGTTTGAAGGCATTGCAAATCCCCATAGAGAAGTAATGGTTAATCTATTCAGAGAACACCAAACAGCAGATAAAGGGCAGTGAAATGCCTGATGTTCGGTGGTTTCAATCAGCAGGTTTATTCAGGCGAACCCCATAGGTTTCAATGTTAAAAATATTCCTGTTTTTATGCAATATCTAATAAACCATTTATTATTTTAATCTGCAGTAAAAAGTCTTTATCGATTTTTTTTTTAGTACCATTTAGTAATTTTTAAGCAAAATTTCCCCCCTTTTTTTAATAGCAGTTTTTCTTTTTTCTGTAACAGAACTTTTTATTATCAATCATAGGATCTTATATGTAAATTCCAGACATTTTCGTTAAGTAGTTCTTTTGAAAACAGCAGGCCACGGGTTTGCGGTGGCAACATTCAGCGGCCGACTCTTTGGGGACCCTGCGGTGAATGGTGAATTCACTGCAGATTGGGGAAATTTTATTCCCCGAAGTGCAGGGAACTATAGAACACCAAAATGTTGGCTTCATTTCTTTGCTCTGTGAGTTACCCATTTAGTGGTGAGGTTTTTTGCTGCCCCCTGGAAAGTGAAAGCCTAGGCCTTGTCTACCCAGGACATACTTGAAAATTAGTGAAATCTCAATGTATCCTTCCTGGCAAAATACTTTGCAAAAGTAAAAAAAAATTTTTTATTTTTTTTTAGGGGTGGGGCCACCAGTGCGGGCCGCCGCCGCCCCCTGGAAAGTGCCACTCTAGGCCTAGGCCTTGTTGGCCTAGGCCAAAATACACCACTGCTGGTGGGCAAGTCACAGATCAGACGGTTTGTGGGAAGGTGGAATTCTCTTTGAATTTCTGCCAGGTGAACGCTTGCTGGGAATGACCGTCTGAAGTGGCTGCAGACTTTTCTGGCCTGGATGAGAAGCTCTGGCAGCCCTGGGTACTTGGTTGGGAAACGCTGTACCACTAGATTTAGGACGTGTGCTAGGCATGGTACATGCGTCAATTTACCCTTGTGTAGGGCGGAGAGAAGGTTGCTGCCATTATCACAGACGATCATTCCCAGCTCAAGCTGGCGTGGTGTTAACCATCTCTGCACCTGGCCCTGCAGAGCTGACAGAATTTCTGGCCCGGTGTGGCTCCTGTCCCCTAAACAAACCAGTTCAAGAACAGTATGGCTTCTTTTTGCTTGAGCCATTGCGTAGACCCTGTCAGGCGTCGGTTTAACTGCCACTTCACCAGAGACAGAGAAGGAGGAGGAGGAGGAGGAGGAGGAGGGAGAGGTGGTGGTGGTGGAGCAGACAGACCTCATACAAGCAGCTTTCTGGAGGCGTGGTGGATGAACAAGCTCCAGCACAGAGCCCTGTCTTGGATCCCTCCCAGCTTCAATCAGAGTTACCCAGTGTGCCGTGAAGGAAATGTAATGACCCTATCCATGCTTGCTAGACCACATGTCTAAAGTCTTGTTGTGGACAAAAATGTATATATTCGCTTTTATAACATTCAAAGGCTTAGAAAGAGGCCTAGAAAAATGCTCATTTAAGTAGTTTAAGTGGTTAATTAGGATTTAAGAATCAAATGCATATTATTGTTTAACACGCTATCTTAGCCGATTGTTTTTGTACGCACATGTAGTTTCTTTTTCCAAGTATCAAGAAGAGAATGTTTTGGAACATCTTGGAACGTCCTGTAACAATTCCTTGATGGCTAAGGGGACAACCGAAGACGCTGATGTTTTATTTTCTTTAACCGTTATTAAACAAAAGTCTGTAATTTCACAATATTAATGACGAATAGAATGTTGGGCAACAGCCTGTTTTCATTACATGCGAAGTAGCATAAAAAGCCTTGTAAATTGTCAATAAAGGTCAGAGGAATCACTGACTTTGAAGCCACAGACTTATTCCTTGTCTGTGTGATTTCTTTATGCGCGCATATATCTGATTTCTCCACCGAATTAGAACAGAGACTGGCATCCGAGGAAGGACTCCATTGTCCACTTCAATTTGACACCCAACGTAGGGCCCTGGGTTACACGCTTTATCCAGTGTGTCACCGACGAGGATTTCCTGGTGGGACCACACCAGAACCGGAGCCTGATCAACTTCGTAACCTCACAGGTAAGATACCTTTGGATATCTTATCGGTGACGTGTTCTGGTTTGTGATCCTACCCCGGGAAACCCCAGTGTGACACTTGGGAAAAGCATCAAAAGTGGGGTTTTATTTAACTTTGCCCAGGTGCCCGTTATACTGACCCACGAACCGCATGCCAGTTGTCTGCTTGTTTGTACGTGTCTGTTCACGGTTCTTTGTATTGATGGCATATTTCCTGATAGAAATTGTATTTTGGTTGTTAATCAGAGAGATTATCGTGAACCTGTTTTAACAAGTGGGGTGTACCTGGTTAGCTATCTCCAGACGGTAACAGGTGATGTGATGCAATAGGAGCATACCTGGTATTAGGACTTTCCTAACAGTAACAGGTGAACACAAGCTTGGTAGTAGGACGCGATATATCTCTGATTGAAGTATAGTTTGATTGACAGTCAGAGGAGTTTTTGTGGGTACTGGGATAGATGATGCATTAGGCGTATCTATTAGGAACTCACAAGAATATATATCTCTAGTAGGAACAGGTGACGCGGTAAAGGAAGCACCTGTAGGATATATATGCTCTGATAGAGAGGTGCTAGCTACACCTTTTTAGCAGGGTCCTATATTTGGAATATAGGGGAGGACGAGACGCTTTATTGTCATGGTAACAAATAAGACACGATAGATATAGGTCTATCCTCATTTCTGACTGTTGATAAACTATGTGAATTGAAGAGTGACCAGGAAAACAAAGCTAACAATCGAGAATGGGAAATGAACAGAGTAGCCATACTGGTTGGTTGTCGCCATGCAAGTTAGTTGAGGAAAGGACAGGCAAAAGAAATGTGACAAAACTAAAGATTTTAGGCAGGATTTGCGGATTAGATAATCCCAGATTACAGGTAGAAGAATGGAAACATGTGTTGCAGAATAAGAAAGGAATGTTGATTGATAATGGTTTATGGAATGTAGCACAGGATTGGTATAGGGTTGCAAAAGAAATTGAGAACGAAGGGTGGATAGAAACAATACATAAAACGAAAGGAAAAACTAATTACTATTATCTCACTCCAAGTTCTGAGCCTCCTTCCTATGGTGAGGTATCCAAAAAGAAAATAATAACCCCAACCCAAACGACAACTGCCCAAAAACAGCCGACAGGTCTCTACCCTGTTTTATGTATCGATGGGTCGTACTACACCACTCGTCCTGTCATGTCCTCATTAACAGCCACAAGCCAGGTACCTACATATACCCTATTATGCCTCACTTGTCCAATTTAGATACCGCCCTCCAAACGATAGACGGGACCGGCGACCCGGGTCAACTTTTTTCTCAGTAAATCGTACTGATGATTCCCTAACGTCCCACATAGGGTTACCTGCAACCACACCCCAGGTCACCCGTAGCCAGCACACACTTTTTCCACCCCAGCAAACCAACACCACGTACCCTTTCTACCGAAACACCCATGACATCCCTCCAACTCCCAAAAACAATGTATCCTGGACACAGCAGCCAACTCTCAGTATGACGGCAGACACTGTGGAAGGGGAGCCTGGTGGGGAGGGGGGCGTCCACCAAGAACCTGTTTTACTTGTGGAGAGTCCGGCCATTTCAAACGGGATTGTAAAGCACCCCGCAGGCGACGGCCCCCACCCAAAGCCCAGATACCGCCAATGGCCTTTACCAGGATACTGCCATTGTATCTGATATTCTCCCACGACTCACAATCCCTGGCTTAAGCCTTTCCACCAAGATGATGTCTGGCCATTGAACCAATATATATATATATTTGTGTATATAGTGTGTGTATTTGTGTATATGGATGTATATGTGTAGGTGTATAGAGTATGAGTCAATAAGAAGGACATGTATGTATGTATGTATGTATGTCAGAGAAGTAAAGCACGGTAAGCCAAGACCAAAAGCAGAATAGACAGGTGAGACATAACACCTGCTTTGTTTATGACATGATTCCATGGTTGGTTGTTTTCCAGGAGACTATGCGTTGTTTACTGTTGTAGTGTATATGTGAAGTGCAAGACGTACGTATGCCGAATTATTATACTTCTAGATAGAATCGTTTGTGTATATTAATGGAGTACCGCCCTATTGGTTTATTATTTTAGTTAAAAATAGTTTTATACGAAGTGTTCTCAGGAGAGAGAGGCTACGTATTCTATCAGTATTGCTCTGCAGGTCAGAGTGCTACGGAGCCGGGTAGAATTAAATGTTAAGGAAAAAAATGTGAGCTTTAAAATATCCCGTATTATGGTTTTTTTATGTGGAAGGAAAAATAAGGAAAAGTCAAAAGACAGCAGGACGCAGACAAGAAAGTGTAACTAGAAAGATTAAATTGGTTCCTCTTTTTTTCCTATGACCGTGCAGCTCAGTTATTTTAACCCTGCGGAGAACAAAAAAAAAAAGAAACATAATAAAGGAATAAAGTATATTCAACTCTATGCAGTTTAAACGTGGAGCGGGTTTTTCCCTGCTGCAAAAGCTTATTTTGGTTTAAAATAGATATGGTATACTGTCAGTATCAGAAGATTGCAGGTATCTATTTCCTAGTTAATTTAGAGGATTTTCTAGTTTATGACGACCCCACAGACGGAGTGTGACTCAGCTAAGTACATAATAAAGCTACTAATGCTAGGGAAAGTTTCAACCTCCAATTCTATAACAACACAGTCTAGTAATGCCTGCTGATTCAATATTAATTTGCATGAGACAGACAGGCGTCAGCAGCCCCGAGTATTGGCACCACATGACGTTTCTGCCTACCGTCAAGATACCCCAGCGCACCTAGCTGTCTTCCGCGAGTCTCCTGCGCCTGCGATATTCCCTCCTGCACCCTGATATCAGAGTCTTAGCCCCGCTACTCTCTTTCCTTTTCCTGGGGGGGTGATTCTGATTCTGGTATGCTGTTAACTATGAGGAATTTTCAATCAATTCTGTTCAACTTCCTCCCTCGCCCCCACCCTTTCTGCCAGAGGAAGGAAAAGAAACAAAGCAAGCGCAACTACACACACTCACACAGGTTGCAGTGCTAAAGGGAAAATTCACATGGAAAGTTTAGTACACCAGAAGCTGATATTAAATCATTTAGCAGACACAGGAAAAGGAACTCGAGCAGCTAGTCACACTCCTAGTAACCCAGAACTAAGAAATAAAGTGTGCTTACCTAAGACACTCTATCCGGCTGTAGTACAATAGGCACATGGGCCCTCACACCTCTCAAATACAATGATGAATGCTCTCATCGGTCTACACAAACCATCACCTTTCAGAATACTGTTTCCCTCAACAATTGCATTTACAGTCTGACAGCCTAGTAACGAATGTCACAAGTGTTTCAAAAATATTAACTGATATCTATGGTCAGGTGTTCTCTTGCATTCCAGACCCTGAAAGTATTGACGGCACCCATCAACTAGTCCCAGGAGATTGGGTACTAGTGAAGAAGTTTCTTCAGAAAAATCCACTTGAGCCCAGAAACGACGGTCCATTCCAGGTCCTCCTCACAACAGCAACGTCAGTAAAGCTGGAAGGAAAATCGACCTGGATCCACGCGTTCCACTGTAAAAAGACCTGTACACCAGAAACGGACCAGACAACAGCCCAAACATGATTATGTATATCCTTCTCATTTGGGGGGTGGGAATCCAGGGGCACAATGTAGCTATTATACTGGGACAGGCAGCTGTTGATATGGTACAAGCGGTTATGAGAGCCCAGGTGGAAGCTGCCCTGGGACAACTGACGGACAATGCCCATGTCATGGGCCACGCAATGAATACTACTGCCGCCGAAAACAAACTAACCACTTTCTGGTATAATTCATAGTGGTTTACCAACACCACTCTAAGTCACGATTCTTGCAAAGAATGGAAGTCCAAATACCATCCCCAGACACAAAACCCCAGACTCTCAGAGAGTATCACCATCTACCCGGGAACTACACCTGTCACTCCTCTTGGGGAACCAGTGGCCTGGTAGTTGGAAACTTCACAGAAGGTTATTGTGCACAGTACAGCGCTGTGGAGAAGGAGAAGGTGCAAAACCAGGTGATCTCCCTGGGAGATGTCTATTGGATCTGCGGTGACATGCGTGTCCGCTCCCGCTTGGTAGGTGCGTGGGACGGTGAGTGTGCTCTGGCTCAAGCCATCATGCCCCTCCACATCCTGCCCTTTGATGATGACCTGCAAACAGCCCACACCCCCGGACTCACTAGACAAAGGAGAGAGGTGAATTCTGTACCTGGCAGTTTCGATCCCCACATCTACCTTGATGTCATAGGAGTCCCAAGGGGGGTGCCTAATGAGTTCAAAGCTAGAGACCAGGTAAAGGCGGGATTTGAATCTTTAATCCCCATGGTAACCATCAACAAGAATGTTGATTGGATTAACTATATCTATTACAACCAACAGAGGTTTGTTAACTATACCCGAGATGCCCTCCAGGGTTTAGCCGACCAGCTAGGCCCGACCTCTGCAATGACCTTCCAGAACCGAATGGCCCTCGATATGCTACTGGCAGAGAGGGGTGGGGTCTGTAAGATGCTGAAAGGTACTGGTGGCTCCTGTTGCACCTTTATCCAGGATAACACAGGCCCCACTGGCAAAGTCACTAAAGCCATTAAACGATTGGAAGACCTGTCTGAAGAACTGAAGGAAAAATCTGGCATTACTGATCCATGGGATCAGTATTTTAGTTGGATGAGTGCCTGGCGGAAGCTCCTCACACAAATAGGGATAGTTATCCTGGTAGTGATGGTTCTGTTGACGGTGATTGGATGTTGTGTTTTACCCTGCATTAAAAAGGTTATCGAAAGAACTGTGGAATCCACTACACCTGTTCTGCTTAGTCAAGTGTGTGGGGACACTGGGGAGAATATTGGCACTTCCTATACTAGTCTAGAATTTCTAGGAGTTCCTGTGAATGAGCGGTATGATGAACTCCACCCACCTGTGACAAATCAGCCACAGAATTATGAGTCCATGCATCCCCTATCTCGAGAACACGTCTATGATTTGGCTTTAAGTCAAGGTTAGTGACCCTTTGCAAGACGAGTTGAGGCCCAACTCTTGACCCACCAGTCTCGACCATGCTCAGAAGCCCGGACTACACAGGGGTTTTATTCAATAGGAATTTCTCGTCTCAACCTCCGGCGAAGATTTGGGATGGCTGGCGAGACTATTAGGGGAACGGATGAAGGCACGGCTCGTCTCCAGGGGTACACTTGGGAAATGTGCATTTTTAGGGGGGACTGTTATGGACAAAAATGTATATATTCGCTTTTATAATATTCAAAGGCTTAGAAAGAGGCCTAAAAAAATGCTCATTTAAGTAGTTTAAGTGGTTAATTAGGATTTAAGAATCAAATGCATATTATTGTTTAACACGCTATCTTAGCCGATTGCTTTTGTACGCACATGTAGTTTCTTTTTCCACGTATCAAGAAGAGAATGTTTTGGAACATCTTGGAACATCCTGTAACAACGTCCTTGATGGCTAAGGGGACAACCGAAGACGCTGATGTTTTGTTTTCTTTAACTGTTATTAAACAAAAGTCTGTAATTTCACAATATTAATGACGAATAGAATGTTGGGCAACAGCCTGTTTTCGTTACATGCGAAGTAGCATAAAAAGCCTTGTAAATTGTCAATAAAGGTCAGAGGAATCATTGGCTTTGAAGCCACATAGACTTATTCCTTGTCTGTGTGATTTCTTTATGTGCGCATATATATCTGATTTCTCCACCGAATTAGAACAGAGACTGGCATCCGAGGAAGGACTCCATTGTCCACTTCAATGGAGAGGTGGTGGTGGTGGAGCAGACAGACCTCATACAAGCAGCTTTCTGGAGGCGAGGTGGATGAACAAGCTCCAGCACAGAGCCCCGTCTTGGATCCCTCCCAGCTGCAATCAGAGTTACCCAGTGTGCCGTGAAGGAAATGTAACGACCCTATCCATGCTTGCTGGACAACGTGTCTAAAGTCTCATGCACCTTCTTGCTGACTGCCTTTCCCAATGACTGGATAACATTGTCTTCCACGTGCTGGTATAGTGCTGGAATGGCGTTCCGTGAAAAGTAATGGCGTTTTGGAACATGCCACTGTGGTACAGCACATTCAGAAAATTCACGGAAGGGAGCAGAGTCCACCAGCTGGAAAGGCAGCAACTGCGATGAGAGTAATTTTGCTAAGCTGGCATTTAGACGCTGTGCTTGGGGATGGTTGGGACTATATTTTTTCTTATGCTGCCGCAGCTACGGCAACGTAATCTGACTGCGTAAATCTTCAACTGCTGGGATGAGGTCACATTGTGAGGAAGCACCTGGTACATCCATTACTGTAGCATCATCCCTGTCGGTGGAGGTTGTAGGCAATGACATGGCAGGACATACAGTGGGGGTAGAGACAGATGAGGAGGATGACCGGCACAAAGTTTTGCGCCAACAGGATGTGTGGCAGGTGTTCATATGTCGCCTCAAGCAGGTGGTACCCAAGTGTCCGGTATCTTTCCCACGCTTAAGCCTCATCTGACATAGATTACAAATAGCAACGGTGCGCTCTACTGCACATTTATTAAAGAACTCCCAGACAACAGAGTTCCTGCATGTGTTCTTTGAGGCAACAGTGCTCTGCACCGGAGCAGCTGTGACATGTGATGCCTTGGACTGGCTAGTGCTACGGTTGGTCACAGAGGATGTTGTACCCATGTTTGCTGTGCCTCCTCCTCCCCCTCTTCCTCACTTAATTCCTCTGTTCGATCAGGCACCCAGGTGGAGTCAGTGACCTCATCATCATTGTCATCATCACCCTCTATCTCCTCGTTACTGGAGCCAACTTGGCAGTATGCTGCAGCTGCTGGGGCAACATGAGTGCCAATTATTTGTGTGTTATCACTGGCACCCCCTTCCTCTAGGTTGATTATACTCCCTTCCTCAACCTCAGAGATTGAATCAGAGCACTGTACTTGCTGCACATCCTCAAGCAGCATGTCAGTGTCATTGTAGTCAAACAATTCAGCTGACTCCTCCGTGTGTGATAGCGAGGCTACGGCAGGAGTAGCTGTGGACATGGAGGTTGCATTAGATGCTTTGGCAGCTGAGGTGGACTGTAAAGCACTAGAAGCCTGGCTGGCAGAGGACTCGGAGGTTGAGGATGGCCTGGTTAGCCAATCCACCAAGTCCTCTGTATGTTGCTGCTGCTCAAGACGGCCAGCACCAGTTAGAAAGGACAAGCGTGCCCCTGCAGAGGATGCACCAAGTTCACCACGACCAGAGGCACAGCCTCCCGACACAGGGGCTGCTTGGCCTCTTATCTGTGTCTGGGAGCGTCTGCCTGTCCTTTTTGTTCTTTCAGACATGGTGAGTGATATATAGATTAATATATACAGAACTCTGATTCAACTCTGGTATAAAGATTAAAGATTTAAAGAACTCTGGTATAACTCAGTGAGACACCCTGATAGCTGGCAGCCAGTGACAAGACACAGATTACAAGTCTCAGACACCTCCTATAAATCAGTGAGACCCCTTGATGGGTGGCAGTGAAACCTCCTATAAATCATTGAGACCCCTTGATGGGTGGCAGCCAGTGAGAACACACGGATTATAACAATTACCAAATGTTTTGTAGAAATTAGTGACCCCCAAAATACTGCGTGGTACTGGCTGTGTGACAAGAGACAGATCACCACAATTCACAAATGTTTTGTAGAAATTAGTGAGCCCCAAAATACTGCGTGGTACTGGCTGTGTGACAAGAGACAGATCACCTCATTTCACAAATGTTTTAAAGAAATTAGTGAGCCCCAAAATACTGCGTGGTACTGGCTGTGTGACAAGAGACAGATCACCTCAATTCACAAATGTTTTGTAGAAATTAGTGAGCCCCAAAATACTGTGTGGTACTGGCTGCGTGACAAGAGACAGATCACCTCAATTCACAAATGTTTTGTAGGAATTAGTGAGCCCCAAAATACTGCGTGGTACTGGCTGTGTGACAAGAGACAGATCACCTCAATTCACAAATGTTTTAAAGAAATTTTTAACCCCCAAAATACTTGCTGGCTGTGTGACAAGACACAGAAGATCACCTCAATTCACAAATGGTTTAAAGAAATTTGTAACCCCCAAAAAGACTTGTTGGCACAGTGACAAGACACAGAAGATCACCTCAATTCACAAATGTTTTAAAGACATTTTTAACCCCCCAAATACTTGCTGGCTGTGTGACAAGACACAGAAGATCACCTCAATTCACAAATGGTTTAAAGAAATTTGTAACCCCCAAAAAGACTTGTTGGCACAGTGACAAGACACAGAAGATCACCTCAATTCACAAATGTTTTAAAGACATTTTTAACCCCCCAAATACTTGCTGGGTGTGTGACAAGACACAGAAGATCACCTCAATTCACAAATGTTTTAAAGGAATTTGTATCTTCCAAAAAGACTTGCTGGCACAGTGACAAGACACAGAAGATCACCTCAATTCACAAATGTTTTAAAGAAATTCGTAACCCCCAAAAAACTTGCTGGCACAGTGACAAGACACACATCACCTAAATTCCCTGATATTTGGTAGAAATGAGACCCCCCAGACCCCCCCAGTAGTGTGGCAGACCGGCAGTAACAAAACACAACAATCTCCTCTGAAATCTCCTCTCAAAATGCGTGCTGTAGCAATGCGTGGAAACGTTATATAGTGTGCTGCGGGACTTAGCTCTGTGAGCCCATGATTGGGCAAAATTTGCCCAATCAGGACTCTGAGCTGTGATTGGCATACTGTTGAACCTGTCTTGCACCAGACCTGTGGTCAGGTGCAATGCTGTAGCCAATTACGAGCTTCAGGCCAGTGGGAAAATGCATTGTGGTCCATTGTGATGCATTGTGGTCAAACATGCGGCGAACACCCGGAAATGTTCGGAGTTCGCGATCTAACCGAACAGGCTAAGTTCGGATCGAACTCCGAACGTCCGAACCGAACAGCTCATCCCTACTCACCGTCCCTCCCATCTTTCAAAACATCTCTAAAAATTCTAGAAAAGCCTAACAGCTCACTCCATAATCCCCCAATGCACCCATCCCGATCCATCACTCACACATCTCCCATGCATCACATCATACTCTGCAATTCATCCTCACCTCTGTGTGTCACCCCACTGCACTTAGATTGTAAGCTCTTTAGATAGCTCCTCTTTTCTCATCATTCACCGTTTTGCCTGACTTGTTCGTTAATTTTATTTGTTTTGTACCACAAATTGTAAAGTGCTAACAGATTTTGTGACACTTTATACATAATTGTAATTGTTATTGTAACACTCTAGGCACCCTATGCAAGAGGTCCATGTTAACCCTCAAGACTTTCTGTTGATATCTATGCTAAAAAACTCTGGCTGAAATGATGGTGGGACACTATTGCATACTATGCTGAGAACGATGCTAGATAGCTTTATCAGAAGCTACAGTGGAAATAACAGTGAAAATTACAGAGAACTATAATGGAAGTTCCCAAAATAGTAAATTCACTCTAGTTTCACCATACTTGAACCACTATAGTTCCCTGAACTATGTCCTAAATTCTTTTAATGTAAGAACGGTGGTGTGTGAATGATCCCCTAAGCCTCGAAACCAAATTGTTCTAAGAGCAGTCCTTTCTGTTTTTGCTAATTTGGCTATCCACTTTTAAGTATTCATTTTGGGCTCAGAGGTCCCAAAATAATGCATGAAAACAAGCATGTTTGAGTTTCTTAACTCTTTAAATTCCTTGTACATGTAAGTAGCATGTATTTGCTTTTAAAATGCTGAGACACCCTCCAGATATATTTTTTCTCCCACTCACCCTTTATTTCTACCCTTCTTTTTACTTGCCAGATGAGAATTTCTGTTTTTTTTTATTCCTTCACACGATGACACTGCAGACCCCTTTTTTTTTTTGGGACTCTGAGATTTTTATTTTGAATCTCCTGGACTGGCTTTCTCTGTGTTGATTGAGGTGTCCAGGTTTTTTCTCCTCCTCCCCCGCCCTTCTTTTCGTTGGTGTGCGGGACACCGGGTGGCTCTGGGTGAGCCTCTGGGGCGGCTACTATGGCTCTGAACACTCTTTTGGCCCTGGGTCACCCAACCGTGTGGCCTCTTCCACAGCCTCTGATTCCCGCTGGGAAGCTGGAGCAAGCCGTTAATGCTGTGTATGTGGGCATCCCCCATCTCCTTAAATTGTTTGTTTTGTTTTCTTTTCTTTACTTTCTTTGTCACTATGCCCCACCAACTGCTTGCCTGCAGACCCTGCTGGCTCTCTTGCTCTGACTTCCCCTGTCTGTAGCCTTGCCCCCCTCCTTTTATTAATTTTTTTATTACTACCTATTTTTCTGTCATTTATTCGCTGACTCTATTTTCTTGTTTTAATGTCACTTGTATTGATGCTGTGCTTTCAAAATAAAAATGATAAATTTAAAAAAAAAATCATCTCCACACTGGTATAGGGTCAACATTAAAATTGTTGTATATTTTTAACCCTGCTGATATACCAGTCGGAGGAGATCGTAAGCTGTTCAAACTCTGCTATCAGTGTACATTCAATTTCTGAGTTATTTCTACCTTTTTTGATATACTTAAAACACAGCCAACAATAATTGTAGGTCTTTTTAGTGGAGCAAGAATCCATTTATATGGGCTCCTGTGGAGAAAATACTATATTAACAACTCTTATTTATTTTAACAGAGAGGTGATTTAATAACAACAAATCACAACACGAAACTGGCAGCGGAAAACAAATTGCGCAATAAAGTGAGTAAATAAACCAAAAATTAACATATCCTTTGCTAAAAATGGGGTCGGATTCACTGTCTACCTTGTGCTGGTAGTCATTAAAAAGACTATTTGTCAGATCCAGCAGGGCTTAAGACCTTGTATTTATTGCCATATATATTTATCTTGCAGCAGACATTAACCTTTGATATGTAGGAATACAGCATACTCGAAGTGTGATGACCACTAATTTACTGCTGCAGAATCATTCATTGCCTGGAAAGCTATAATAGCCTGTCTGAGTCTCCGGCAAACAGAAAAGGAAGATAGTTTTAACTTCGACTCTCAGAGATCGGACTGCGAATAGAATAAAGATGTGCTCAATGTCATGTACTAAAGCAGAAGATTAATTAGCACACATTTTATAAGACATTTAATGGCATTAAATGCTGGTGTTGATAAATGTTAGCCGAATACGAAGGCTTGTGTGTTTAGTATTTGGAAGGTTACTTCAAAAACGAAAATTATTTGGTATTTGCAAGACTTGTAACTTTACCGTTTTTTTCTTTACCTTTATTTTTTGTACCGTTTAAAATTATAACAGGTCGTGAAAATACATCATATGCAACACAAAAACACATGGAACTATTACCTGCTATGCATTTCTGCAGTGTCTTTTCTCATTCAACTTCAAGAAAAATAACGGGCACTTTCATGTTGTCCTTGCTAAAACCGGGAAAAAATAGCGTTCGCTAACTTCCTCTTTGTGTTCCTGTTTACCAAGCAGATCACAGGGCAGGCGCCGAGTCTGGCAGCCTGCCCCTTAGCGATCAATAAGCTTGTGGATGCTGGTGGCAGCGCTACAGTGCCGTCCCCAGCATCCCCTCCAAGTAGGAGTTCGATTCGAACTTGGCCATTCAAAAGTTCTCGAACTTCAAACTTTTTGGGACGTTCGCCAAAAGTTCGAAAAAAAAAAGTGTTTTTTTAAAAAAAAATGCTTAAAAAATCCTAAAAAAAAATCGAATATTAAAGAGACTCTTTATTGCAGAATATTATAAGCAATGGTTTATTAGATATTGAATTAAAATGGGAATATTTTTAACATTGAAGCCTATGGGATAAAACATTCTTGTTGCTAAAACAACAGGCAGACGAGGCCCTCTAATCAGGCACTGTAGAGGGCAGCCTGCCGGGGCCTCCCAAGGACCTCTTGAGGAGCATGGATACAGAGCTGCGACTGTGCGGACTGGCCAGCTGTGTGCATGTGGCAGAGAGGTGGCACAGGGAGGGAGCCACGGCAGACCCCCCCCACAACCAGGATCCAGGGAGCCCCCACTGGCCACCAGGCTAAGGTAAGGCGACACATTTTTAAAAAATATAAAATCCGAGGACATCTTTAAATGTCCCCTGGAACATAAAATAAAACCTTTTTTTCTCTTTCTAGTACCTGATTCATGGATCCACAAACAAGCACAGCCTCCAGTCAAGGCAACTACGCACGCTGCTGCGAAAGACGCCGGGTTAAGCCGCTCACTATCTGTCTATCCTAGACCCAGATAATGACTGCGTGGAGAACAATCCCTGCGCGCTCGCTTACCTATCCATCCCCACATACTTTCTCTCGCAACAGGCATGTACAGCACAATAAAGTGGTCCCCGGATTGCAACGCAGTACTAATCTTCTCTTGAATTGGGTAGTGACTACGTTTCCCACAATCCCTATGCCCACTTTCTTATTCTATTAGTTACGCTGCCACCAGTTCCCCTGAACACTACACGTGTCGCAGCAAAAGACGCAGGGCTAAGCAACCCACTATCCGTCTATCCTAGACCCAGATAATGACTACGCGGACAACAATCCGCCAATTGCTCGCTTAACCAACTGTCCCCAGCAACCACAACTCACAATTTCGTAGCTACTCGAGCTTAACACAACAAGCAATACTCCAGTCTCTTTAGTTAGCAATGCAAAATGCACAGCCGACTTCCCCGCTATACTAATAGCATATCTTCTCGTTAAAGCTAGCATCAGGGGGCGTGACCTGACCGCAATCTATGGTGGAAGCTTGAGAGCTGAGCTCCACCACTGGGATCACTAATAAAGCGGATTGACAACGCGTACCGGCACCTGACAACCGGATTATAGGACGTGAGAAGCCTCTGACCGACATGTCCACCAGCAAAAGTGGAAAAAAGCTGGCGAAAACAGAGTTTTTTGCGCCCCGCAACTACAGACTTAAAGAAAGTGCGGCCTCGCAAGATGGCGGCGGCTCTTCCCCGGCTTCCCCTCGAGGAAAGGACGGAGATGCAGAGGCTCCCCCAGGCTTAGAAGCCATGAAGTCCAGAATGGAGGTAATGCTGGGAGAACTTTCTAACACTCTAACAACCCGTTTGGATGCTGTAGCAGCGACCATTCGCACAGACATTAGAGAACTGGGTGACAGAACTGACAAATTGGAGGAGAAAATGGAGGAATTCACCGGAGCTCATAACTCGATGGCGGAACATGTGGATACCTTTGAAGAACAACTTAAAACAGCTATGCTAAAAATAGCAGATTTAGAAGACCGTTCAAGACGCCGTAACCTTAAGGTGCGTGGTGTTCCAGAATCCGTCACATCTTCTCAGCTCACTAGTTATGTCACAGACTTATTTCACATTCTACTCCCAGAGGCCACACCGGACTCTCTTCTCTTTGATCGCATTCATCGCCTCCCGAAACCTCCCTCGGGACCACAGTCGGCCTCTCGTGATGTCTTACTATGTCTCCATTATTTCAAACCGCGCAAAGATATCCTCAAGGCAATACGTGACCCAGGCACCTTGCAACCTCCTTACGACCACATCTATGTTTACCCGGATTTATCTATAGCCACACTTCAACAGAGAAGAAACTTTAAGCCCATTACGACGGTTCTGCGGGATAACAATATTGGATATAAATGGGGATTCCCCACTAAATTATTGATTCTGCGCAATGGATCCTATCATGCTGTACTCTCAGTGGAAGAAGGTACACATCTGCTCCAGATTTGGGGCCTTGGAACCGAATCCACATCTCAAAGGAATAAAGTAACAAGACGTTTAGACCCTGAATGGTGCAAAAAATGATTTCCACAACACTAAAGAGAATCTTCCACTCCTCTGACTTTATGAAGGCTTTCTTACAACTCTTTTATAATGGGCTTCTTCGACTTTACTACCTCCCAGACGCAATGAGACCTGTGCTGGAATCTACACAGATGATCCTGGCTCAGAGGGCGCAGGTTTGGCCTTTTATAACCCTCTCTCCCTCCTCAGCTGAGGAGCTTGAGATATGCTCCTGAGATTTGGAGCTTCTCACTGGAGAAATGCCCGATAGGGCCTGTACATAGGTTTGTGTGCAGACACTGTTTAAACTTTGACTATCAGTCTTTAACGCTGTGTCTTTTGTTTTTTTGCTTTTGTTTTTCCCCGTATCCCGTCCTTTTTTTTCCTCGGGGATTGAGTCTCTCTCAAAGACGACGGTACTTACTTGACAACTGGGTAACAAAAATTTCCCCCTCATTTTGGAGATCTGTTCACAGTCCACACGCACCACATTTCCTTGTCTAAACGTTACTATTGCATGCCTCTTGATTATTGTTTATGAAAGTTTTGACTTTTATTGTAAAAGGCTTGAATTTGCCGGTTAAGCGACATTCCCTATTTAAAGATCTGCGTAACCATGACGCCGATATAGTATGTCTCCAGGAGACACATTTCAGACGTCTGGACCATCCTAAGCTATATGTCCCTAACTATTTAACGCAATATCATTCCACGTTTAGAACTAAAGCTAGGGGAGTCACTCTGTTGATCCATAATCGATTGGCATTCCAGGTGCATCGTATTCTTAAAGACCCGAAAGGCCGATATATTATATTAGTCTGCACCATTAATTCGACTATTTATACAATCGTTTCTGTTTATGCTCCTAATGTAGTTCAACCTCGATTCGTGTCCCAAGTACTACAGAAGGTGTCAGATGTCCAGGCGGGTACGCTCATAGTGTGTGGGGATGTGAATATGAGACTGGACCCACTGAAAGACCACTCGTCCTCGGCTTCACATATCCCACCTGAGCCTAACGCCGCATGTTTCCGACTATTGTTACAGCAATACAATTTATATGATGCCTGGAGACTTCTCCACTCCACCGAAAGGGATTATACTTTTAGATCTACAGTGCACAATTGTTATACTCGGATTGATTATTTTTTAATGTCAGGAACAGCACTCCCATACCTGGTTGATTGTGTGATATTGCCTTTGACATGGTCAGATCACTCCCCAGTCTTGTTGACACTAGGGGACGCATACCAATGTTCCACTAGACCACCTTGGTACTTCCAAGACTCCCTCCTGAGATATGAGCCAGCACAGCAGGCTATACATTTGGCTATATCGAATTATTTTAAAGAGAACGTGACGCCTGAGGTCAACTCTCTTACTGTTTGGCAGGCTCATAAAGCTGTGATTAGGGGACAATGTATAAAATGGTCTGCTTTCCTGAAAAAAACATATGTGTCTCGCAGACTGGAACTTCTCACAAAATTGCAAGATCTAGATGTGCAAAATAAATGAGCTCCATCGGCAGTCTTAGCTGAGGAAATAGATTTCGCACTGGGTTCCCTACGGGACCTGGAGGCAGAGAACTATTATAAATCAATGACTAGATTGAATGCTACTTACTATGCTCTTCGAAATAAACCTGGCCGCTTTTTGGCCCGTAAATTAAAACACCCCATGTACGTCAATGAGAATAATCGCACTTAAATCCCCCAATGGTTTTATACATAATCCGATAAATATTGCTAACGAATTATTAAATTATATATAAACTCTATATAATTTGACAACGTCGAGCACAACTCCAATTCCCACGACCCCTGCCATAGAAGCATATTTGAACAAGATTCACCTCCCATCTTTATCTCAAACACAGGTGGCTCATCTACTCTCTCCTGTCAATCAGGAGGATGTTTCAGAAGCCATTAAACTTCTTCCTTGAGGTAAGGCCCCAGGTCCTGATGGGCTGACAGGCCTTTATTATCTCACTTTTTCTTCCCAACTAGTGCCCCATTTACATGCGGGATTTGAGGAAGCAAAAGACAAAGGAAGTTTCCCAGTAGATATGCTACGTGCCCATATAGTCACCCTCCCCAAACCAGGTAAAATCCCTGATCGCTGCCCGAACCTTAGGCCCATATCTTTATTAAATATTGATGTCAAAATATATAGTAAATTACTAGCAAACCAACTTCAGGGAATTTTACCTGCCCCTAATAGGTCTAGATCAAGTAGGTTTCATCAATAAGCGTCAAGGATCAGATGGCACAAAACAAGTACTGAATTTATTGGAACTAATGAATCGGTCAGGCAACCCAGGTTTGATCCTGTCATTGGATGCCGAAAAGGCCTGTGACAGGGTCAACTGGATTTTCATGTATCAGGTCATGCTTAAATTCGGCTTCCCACCCTTATTTCTAACTGCAATACAAGCTCTTTATGATTCCCCCTCTGCCAGAGTACTCAATAATGGATTCCTGTCAGAGGAATTTGTTATAACTAATGGAACGCGACAGGGATGCCCTCTTTCCCCACTATTATATGCTTTAATTCTTGAACCGCTGGCACAAGCTATTCAACAGAATGATCTAATTAGGGGAATCTCTGTAGGCCCGGACACGTATAAATTAAATTTGTATGCCGACGATATCCTCTTAACCCTTGTGGACCTGGAATTGTCTATCCCCTCTCTTCAACATGAACTAAATCCTTATAGTTTAGTGTCTTACCATTCAGTTAACATAGAAAAAACATAAGCACTCCCGATTGCTATACCCAGAATGACCCTGGATAATCTCCGAACCAAATATTCCTTTCAGTGGCGAACAGATCATCTTACTTATTTAGGCCTTAAGATTGCTAAAGACCAGGCAGGCCTCTTTAAATATAATTATACTTGAATACTGGCTGAGGTGAAAAGTTTAATGTATCAGTGGAGATCTCGGGAGGTTTCGTGGATGGGCAGGATGGCAGCGGTGAAGATGGTGATATTGCCAAAAATCTTATAAATTTTTCGCACTCTTCCCATGAGCTTACCTGAAACCTACTTGAACACTCTACAATCCCTTATTATGGCTTATATTTGGAAATCTAAAAGGCCCAGAGTACCTCGAGGCCTTTTGTATTATCGTCCCAGAGATGGAGGTCTTAATGCCACACACATACATAAGTATTATGGAGCCACTTGCTTAGCGTCCCTAACAGAAATTGTCCATACCCACCCATATCCTCAATGGTTATCTATTGCATCATCTACTGCACAGGGACAAGACCTACACATACTTCTCTGGGTACCCAAAAAAAGAGACCCCGACTACCCTTGGCATTATCTTCCATTATTTTATATTTTAAGATCTGGGATAGATATCGCTCCTTTTTCTCTAACCATTTCCCGATTCCTATGGCCACACCTCTCACTTCTATTTCTTATTTACTGCCGCATTTTAAAGCTCAACCCTGGCTCGGCTGCGGGGTAACCCACCTTCATCACCTGTTCTCATTAACGGCTATCCTGTCCTTCCAGGAATTAGGGCACAAATACAAAATACCACAGTCATTGTTTTTGTCATATATGCAACTCCTCTACTACTTTATTATTATTATTATTATTATTATTATTTTATAAAGCGCCAGCATATTCCGCAGCGCTGTACAATAAGCACAGTACAGACAGGGTTACAATACATTGAACAACATTTGACAAACAGTACAGGAGGAGATGAGGGCCCTATTCCCGTAGGAACTCACAATCTAGGAGGGTTGGGGTTGGAAACAGGAGGAGAGGACTGTAAGGTGAGAGTGATTGATGGTTGCGTCAGTGAGTTGGGTGGTAGGCTTCCCTAAATAGGAATGTTTTCAGGGAGCGTTTGAAGGAAGAGAAGTTAGGGGAAAGTCTGACAGCACGAGGGAGAGCGTTCCAGAGAGTGGGGGCTGCGCGTGAGAAATCCTGCAGTCTATCATGGGAAGAGGTGATGCGGGGAGAAGCTAGGCGCAGGTCACTGTTTGACCTTAGGGAGCGGGCTGGGGTGTATTTGGTGATTAGTGAGGACAGGTAGTGGGGCGCTGAGTTAGTGAGGGTTTTGTAGGTAAGGATAAGGATTTTGAACTTAATTCTGCAGTGGATGGGGAGCCAGTGAAGGGACTCGCAGAGGGGAGCAGCAGAGACAGAGCGGCGGGTGAGGTGAATTAGCCTGGCGGAGGCGTTCAGGATGGATTGTAGGGGGGAGAGGCGGGACAGAGGGAGGCCAGATAAGAGATTATTGCAATAGTCGAGTCGGGAGATTACCAGGGCGTGTATGAGTTGTTTAGATCTCAGAATGTTAATTCGGGTTTAAGGGCCACTTTACCGCTCCTTCCCGATCTGGAGCTGTTTTGGTTAGACCCGTATTCGACCACTAAAGCAATTTCGTTATTTTATCGTACTCTTACCACCCCGATGAAGGCCACTCGTTGGTCATTCCAACGGTCCTGGGAACAAGATCTTTCTACAATATTTTCTCCTTCTCAATGGGCTCAGGCACATATGTTTGCAGTTGGTGCCTCTAAATGCTCCACGTTGATTGAGACACAAAGAAAGGTTATGTAACATTGGTACTTAACCCCATCTAAGATAAAATGTTTTTCTCCACTCACCTCGGATTTGTGTTGGAGATGTTCTCTAGAGACTGGAACAATGGGACATATTTGGTGGCACTGCTCATTAATTCAACCATTATGGAAAGATATCTCTATTCTAGCAACGGAAGCCCTGAGTACCCAGATAGATTGTTTACCAGAAATTTTATTGTTAGGAATGATTAACTTGCCCAAACAACATCTTAAGATGTTATTCATAATAATATCTGCCACAATGTTACTCATAGCGAGAAACTGGAAGTCAACTTATGTTCCCACAAGTCGACAACTCATCACATTACTAGATCAGTACCGCTCCTTTGACTCTAAGGTGACTTCGGGGGGAGCTTTCCGCCCACCTAAGAAAGATCCATGGGCCATATGGGATATTCATAAACTATACAAAGCATGTGGACTATGATGTGTGAAATAACTTTTGTTAAGACTGCTCTCTTTACAAACAATACCACAGTTTTTCGAAGTGTCGCACAGTACCCGGAAACTATCCCGAGGAATACCCTTTTCCCCCCTAAATCCTTGTTTAGAGTTATATATTTTTCCTGTTTATTTATGAAAAATTAATTGGGATACTTGATGCTAAGTGCCTTCTGCTATTGTTATACACATGTATGTCTAATACTGTTTGAACACAATTCTCTGGAATGTTTTGAATATGCACCAACCAAGGCACTGAATACTTTCAGGGTTATTCAAAGAGATTCGAAAAGTCACCGCCCGTTCGGTGACTTTGCGTTCTCTTCAATTCGGTTCCTTTTGCCGATCCCATTTCGGCGACCCTGAGGTGTAGTCAGCAAGCACCACAGGGTCCCCGAATTGCAGGGAAAGGCTGCCGAAAACTAACCGCAAAACCCAGCGAATGCATGCCGAAAACCCTCAAAAACATCTGGATTAACCTGCTGAAAACCATGGAAAAACCCGAGCAGGAGCCGATCACACGCAGCGAAGCCGCCGGAAAAAGCCGACACCGCAGACGAGTGAAGTGAATAAATTACCAAAACAGTTTGCATGAATGTTTGAAAAGTGAAACACTGTTTGCAAAGAAACTACTGAGCGAAAATGTCTGAAATTTACATATGAGGCCCAAGGAATGATAATAAAAAGGTCTGTTAAAGAAAAAATAAGTAAACTTAGAAAAAAAAAAAAAATCGGACTTTTAAAAAAAAGATTTTTTAAGAAAAATGCTTAAAATATCCTAAAAAATCTATAAATAAAGAGACTCTTTACTGCAGAATTTTATAATGAACGGTTTATTAGATATTGAATTAAAACGGGAATATTTTTAACATTGAAGCCTATGGGATTCTCCTGAATAAATTTGTCGAATTAAACCACCGAATGGCAGGGCATTAGGGGAACCTTTCACTGCTGGTTTGTGTTCTCTGAATAGCCGAAGCAGTGCTTTTTTATGGGGATTCACTGCCCTCAAACAGGCACCGAACAGGCACTGTATTTTCAGGCAATTCGCCAGGATTTGTCGAATTGCCTGATCTCTGGATAGCCGAATGGCCAAGAAAGGTAACCGAACGCTGATTTTCAGCGTTCGGTTACCTTTCTCAAGCAATTCGGATCTCTTTGAATTACCCTGTTTATGTTTTTTGTATTGTGCAAATCTCAATTAAAAAACTTTATTACAAAAAAAAACAGAAGATGGTACAGACGTGAAAAATAGGTATTTAGATTCATCTTGACAAATAAAAAAACACGTATTTAAAAAAAAAAAAAGCTAGCATCAGACTGTAGAGGTGCTGCCCGGAAGTTTGAGGATTCATATGCTGCATTATTATACTGTAAAGGTGCTGCCTGGCAGTGTGAGGATTCATATGCTGCATTATTATACTGTAAAGGTGCTGCCCGGCAGTGTGAGGATTCATATGCTGCATTATTATACTGTAAAGGTGCTGCCCAGCAGTGTGAGGATTCGTATGCTGCATTATTATACTGTAAAGGTGCTGCCCGGCAGTGTGAGGATTCATATGCTGCATTATTATACTGTAGAGGTGCTGCCCGGCAGTGTGAGGATTCATATGCTGAATTATTATACTGTAGAGGCGCTGCCCGGCAGTGTGAGGATTCACATGCTGCATTATTATACTGTAAAGGTGCTGCCCGGCAGTGTGCGGAATCATATCCTGCATTAATTCTTCTTCTTACAAATTTGGTTACTTAACCCGTTTGCGTTTGGATTGTAATATTGTGACATCCAGGGCCCCGGGTGGCGATCGGGGGGGGGCCCCGGACGCATAGTGCCGCCAGCTGGCCGAATGCCAGGAGCTCCGGCGGCACCCGGCGCAGCTGTGCGTCATCAGGGAGCAGGGCGCGGCGCGATGACGCAGAGCCGCCAGGACCTTTAAATCAGGAGCGCGCGCTGTACACCTTGCCTTGCCGTGGAGTTTCATTCCCGCATCACTAGCTTACCGAATCAGTTTGTATACTTGTTACTGACCCTGCATGTTCTGATGACCCGATCTGTTGTCGGCTTTGCCTGCTATTTGACTATTCTCTCTGTGTACTCCCTGTCTGTTCTGTTTGCCTCCTGTTGCTACTGGTGTGCGCCCCATTCTCACCATTCTCACCTTTCCTTTTTTTTCCCTCCCCTTCTCCCACACCACCTTTCTCTAGAAATGTTTTTCCCTCTCTTCCCCCTCTTGCTGCTTCTTTCCACCATCTCCCTTCTCTCTAAATCTACCCTCCCTCCCTATATACCCTACAAATTACAGCAAGCTGGAAAAGAAACCCAAATACACCATAGCTTGCTCAGCTCCTTTAATTTATCAGCTGAGTGCTGGTGGAGAGTGTTAAAATCCAGCCCTCCCACCCCCACACAACAGAGCTTTAAAACCTTTCAATCACTATTTTCCAAAAAGAAAATCCTGTCCAAATTCCTTTTTATTCTGCTGCTTGCACTTGCAAATGATGTTGAATCCAACCCTGATCCAATAGCTGACACCATATTTAATCTCCCCACTAAAAAAGGCCTCTCCTTTGTGCATTGCAACATCCGCAGTTTACTCCCTAAACTGGATGAGCTTAAAGCTTGGTGCTTCTATTACAAACCTAAAGTTATTGTGCTGACAGAATCATGGTTAACCCCTAAAGTGCCAGACTCTGCCATAGCAATACAAGGGTATTCATGCTCTAGAAAGGACAGAGCTAAGAGAGGAGGGGGAATTGTTATCTATTTTGACAACTCCATAAAGTTCACCCGATTGCAGAATCCTAGCTCCCCGGCCACATTTGATTTCCTTTCTGGTACTATTGAGATCCCATTCAGTAAAACAATTATTGTTGCTGGATTCTACCGCCCACCAAGTTCCCCAGTGCAATCCGTTTCTGACATAACCCAAATTCTTAGTAAATTAGTCGCTCAAAACCAAAAAAGCGAACTGCTGGTCCTCGGCGACTTTAATGTTGATTGGCTGAATCCTAAAAACAAACACTGCTCACTGTTTAAGGCTTTGCAGCTAACACAATTAATCTCCTCCCCCACTCGCATTAATATGAAAAGCCCTAACCACACCTTGCTGGACTGGATTCTCTCCTCATGTCCTGATCGAATACAGGAGGCAGGCTTTTTCGCTAACAGTTTCAGTGATCACTGCCTAGTGTACTGTGTGCGCAAAATAAATGCCATAAAATGTCCACCAAAGGTAATAATCACCAGGTCTTTCAAGAAATTTAATCTTGAATCCTTACTAAATGATCTCAAACAGCTCCCATGGTACAGACTAAACCTAATCCCAGACCTGGACTGTGCAATTGAATACTTTCAAGCCGAGCTCCTGAAAGTCTGGAACACCCATACCCCACTGCGCAAAGTGCGAGTAAAAGGGGCCCATCTCCCCTGGGTTACAGCTGACCTCACGCATATGTACCAGCTTAGAGACTCTCTGTGGTCAAAGTTCAAGAGTACTGGATCCATGAACGATCACTGTGAATACCGAAAATGCCGGAATGAATGCACAAAAGAAACAAAAATGGCTAAAGCCCAATACTTCAATGAAAATTTAAACAATAACATATCAAACCCCAGAAATTTTTGGAAAATCTTAAGTAACATACAAGCACCCCCCAGCCACTCCCAACCAGCTGCTTTAAAAGTAAACAACCAAACTGTAAAACACCCCCTAGATGTAGCAAATGCTTTTAATAATTATTTTGTTGGATGCGCCACCGCCCTGATTGCTAAGCTAGGAAATGACACGCAACCAGAAAGGCCGCACGCAGGTCAGGACCCACCAACAGTGCAAAGACCCCGTAACGCAGAGAAATTCAGTTTTAGGCCAGTGCCTGTCAGTGCCATCACTAAACTTCTCCGTAACCAAAAAATGAAATACCAGTCTGGACCTGATCAAATCAATATCAGTGCACCAGCAATTGCAAAACCTGTCGCAACCCTGATTAATGAATCACTGGTGACTGGATACATACCCAAACTCTGGAAGACTGCAAGGGTGGTACCTATCCATAAAAGTGGAGACAAAACTTTGGTATCCAACTACCGCCCAATATCACTGCTCCCTGTAATGTCAAAAATTCTGGAAAAATTTGTCTACACTCAATTACGTGATTATTATCAGTATCAGAACTATTTAACCCCAGATCAATCAGGCTTTCGTCCAAACTATTCAACTACAACTGCCCTTTTAAAAGTTTGTAATGATATCCAAGCTGGCATGGAACAAGGAAATCTAACTGGAGCCATCTTCCTTGATTTTGCGAAGGCTTTTGACACAGTAGACCATGGCATCCTATTACAAAAACTTAAGAACTCTGGTATTGGTGATAGTACATTAACCTGGTTCCAATCATATGTGTCTGATAGGTCTCAATTTGTGTCCATTTCTTTTTTTATAATTCTTTATTTTGAAAATGATTTAAACACAGAAAACAGGTAAACAGCCACCTGTGACATCGCCTCGCAGGGCAGAGAGGGCAAGCCGAATAAAACATGGACTACCTCAACTTACAGAATCAAGGTAGAAACAATTAAGCATAATAGTCGAGTTCGGGTAACATGTAGCAGATAAGCCCTTATGCCCAGCGCTTGGCATGCCACGCAGCCGACAAGGACAGGACGAACATTAAACCACGTGAGACAAAAGAGAGAAAAGAAAAGGAAAGAAAAGGACAGAGAAAAATAGAAAGGGGAAACCTCACACATCTAGCTCCCCTCAGGTATTAATCGGGTTTTAATTAGTTTCTTCCCAACGACTCCAGGTTTTGTAAAACGAGGGAAGAGAATTGTGGATCACCGCAGACAGTTTGTCCATGTGATGCGCCTCGGCTATATAAGCCCGGGCCACCTCAACGGAAGGCACATCCCCATCTCGCCAGTGCTTAGCGAGAGCTCTCCTCGCACCCAACACTATCCTGTGAAAGAGTTTGCAATCCGGCCCCCGAAGGGATGCCGGGGACCTATGGAGCAGGAAGGCCCAAGGATCAAGTGGAAAAGGTTGTTGAAATACCTCCTCTAATAAATCACCAATCCGGTCCCAGAAAGAGCGCACCTTCGGGCACAGCCACCACATGTGAAACAAGGTACCCCGAGCCCCACAGCCCCTCCAACAAACATCAGGGGTACCCGGCTGCAGATGCGAGAGCAAGACCGGGGTGGCATTCCATCGGTACATCGTTTTATATGCCTGTTCTTTCAGCGTAACACATATAGACACTTTTGCAATATTTTCCCACATATCTTGCCACTCCTCCCCCTCCAACTCCTCCCCGATATCCGCCTCCCAGCGGGCAATGAATCCAGGGGTCAGCCATGAGACATCCTCGCATGAAAAATGATTATATAAGGTGGAAATCAGAGCTTTCGGAGCCCTTCCGGAATCACACATGGATTTGAAAAACGTCAATTTCTGACTAGCTGCTTGTGAAATGTTATGTTGAGATAAAAAGTCCCGTATCTGTAAGAATCTGAAGTGGTCGAAGGTCCGAAGGTCACCCTTCGATTGTAGGTCCGAGAAAGAGAACCAGTCACCTCCTGAAGATCTGAAATGCTTAACCCTCTGCAGGTCGATATTTTCAAAAGCTGCAAAGGCGGAGGGGGACAATCCCGGAACAAAAGCTCTGTTGCGTAAATATGGCATTAGAGGCGAGTAGCAAGAGCAGAGGTGGAATTTGTTCCGGACGGAGTCCCAAACCCTCAGTGAGGTCAGAGTCGCTGTACAGGTGGACCGCAATAACGGGCGGAACTCTTTGGGTAGCCAAAAATAAAATTGCGGGAGGTCTGGTGCAAATAGGTCAGATTCCAAATCGGCCCAACGTTGGGAGTGTTGTGGCAGATGAAACATTACAAACTGAGCAACCTGAGCCGCTTGGAAATATTTATACAAGTGTGGAAGGCCCAGACCCCCTCGTTCTTTAGGACGGTATAGGACATATTTAGAAACCCTTCTCCTGCCCCCCGCCCACACAAAACCTTCAATTTGGGACTGCAGCTGTCGAAGAGATCGGGGGCACACCCAGACCGGCAGGGCTTGAAATAGATATAGTAATCTCGGAAGCAGGTTCATCTTTATGCAATTAATCCTGCCAATCCAGGAGACCCCCTCTCTCCCCCACCTCTCCAGGTCCTCGCCCAGAAGTTTAAACATTGCCTCATTGTTTAGGGAGTGCAATCCATTCACATCAGGTGTAAGCCACACTCCCAGGTATTTCAAAGAGGAGTGAGTAAAACGGAAACCTGAAGACCTCTCAATCTCCCTACAGATCGAGTCCGACAGTGAAAAGGGCATAGCAACTGACTTTTCTAGGTTAACCTTATAACCCGAGACTGCTGAAAAGTCGCGCAGGAGGGAGAGCAGGTGAGGAATGGAGGCGGAGGGATGGCTAAGAGTGAGCAAGACATCATCGGCTTACGCCGATACCTTGTATTCCTCCCTTCCTACTGTCACTCCTGTAATATGGGGGGAGTGACGAATGGCCGATAAAAGGGGTTCGAGAGATAGGGCAAAGAGGAGGGGGGACAAAGGGCATCCCTGTCGCGTCCCATTTCCGACAGAGAAACTCGTGGGAACAGTACCTGGGGTAATGACAGCAGAGGTAGGGGAATCATACAGAGATCGGAGGACCGAGAGAAAGGACATCGGGAAGCCCCACGTGGTCAAAAGTCGAAACAAAAAGGGCCATTCCAGTCGATCGAACGCCTTCTCTGCATCCAGAGAGATGAGCAGAGAAGGCAGTCGGGTGACAGTCATTCGCTCCATCAGTACCACAGCACATCTGGTATTAGCAAATGCATGCCTGCCCGGGATGAACCCCACCTGATCCGGGTGTATTATAGAAGCTAAGAAGGAGTTTAGTCTATTTGCAAGTATTTTTGTGAATATTTTATAGTCAATATTCAAAAGGGAAATGGGCCTATTATTTTGCGGATAAGACGAGTCCTTTCCTTCCTTTGGAATTAAAATAGTGTCTGAGCGGAGAAAATCTGCTGGGGCTGGGGCACCCTCCCACAGAGACAGATAGAATTTGTGTAAATGCAGAGACAAAGTTAGTGCAAATGTTTTATAATAAAAGGCAGAGAACCCATCCGGGCCAGGGGCCTTGTGAGGTTTGAATGCCTTAATAACCTCAGCTATCTCCTCTTCAGATGGGGGGTGTCTAAGCATCTGTCTCTGTGCGGGGGATAGCCGGGGGAGAGGAGCATTCAACAGGAAACAGTCAATCGATTGGCCCAATGGGATAGAGTCAGAAACGTGGGTCGGGGAATGGTTGTATAATGTCCGGAAGTATGAGGTAAACAATTTATTAACTGTAGCTGGGGACGTGTGCAGGACTCCCTCCCCATCTCTGGCTCCCGTTATATGTTTGGACCTAGTTTTATTGCGAAGTTTAGACGCTAAAAGGGTGTGAGATTTGTTGGCAAATTCAAAATAGGTTCTCTTGGACCAGGCCAATGAGCGGGCCGCGTCCTCCCCGAGAAAGTGACGTATTGCGGTCCTGATCGTTTTAATCTGGGCGGTCAGGACGTCTGAGGGTGAAAGTTTGTTCAGGGTTTCCCATTCAGACAGGTCCTTGGTCAAAGAAACCAGGGAAGCTAGCTTTTGTTTTTTGAGTCTACTACCTAATTGTATGAGATGGCCTCGGATCACCGTTTTATGGGCCAGCCACAGGGTGGTGGGGGAAAGGGTGGGTGAGTCATTTTCCAGAAAATATTCTCTAAGCTGTTGCCGCAGTTTTATGATGTGTTCGGGTTTGTGTAGTAAAGAGGAATTCAGACGCCACGACCACGCCGGTTTGTAGGACGGTATTGATAACGTCATGGAGATCGGAGTGTGGTCCGACCACGTGATATCGCCTATACTTGAGGTCGGAATTAGAGGCATCGTCGACAGGGACACCAGGAAAAGGTCTATTCGGGAGTAAGAGCGGTGGGGGTTGGAAAAAAAGGTGAAGTCCCTATCACCCGGGTGATGGAGGCGCCATGCATCCACCAGGGAATGGTCAAGCATAAAGGAAGTATCCTGGGGGTATCCCGAAGGCGTCCCCGAGGAGTCCCCCGATGCCTTTCTGTCCAGAGAGGGCTGGGGGGCGGCATTAAAATCCCCGCCAAAGATAACTCGACCGTCAGTTCTAGTTGTCAGTAAAGAAGATATTTCTGTCCAGAAGTCAGGGTCATAACCATTAGGAGCATAAATGTTAAAGAAGGTTAGGGTGGTGGAGGCTATCTGTCCCACTAGCATCAAATAACGTCCAGCTGGGTCTTGTATCCATTTCTGACAGCACTTCCCTCCCCCTCCCAGTCACGTGCGGTGTACCCCAAGGCTCGATACTTGGCCCCCTGCTATTCACAATATTCATAAACGATCTGCCCAATGTCTGCAAAGCTTCTACTGTACACATGTATGCAGATGACACTGTAATCTATACCAGCAAACCAAATCTCCCACAGCTGGAGGCAGTGCTGCAAGAACAATTCACAGGGGTAGAAAAGTGGATCGCAAATAACAAACTTTTTCTAAATACTGACAAAACTGTTACAATGCTCTTTGGAACCGCACCTAAACTACACAAATTGCAAACACCCCATCTATGTGTTGGGACAAAATCAAATGGCACGCTGACCACAGTCACTTCTCTCAAATACCTAGGTATGTGGTTAGACCCAAATCTATCTTTTGGCCCCCACATCGAAAAACTCTCATCTAAACTCTACCCCAAACTAGGTGCCCTGTACAGAAACAAATCCTGCCTGAGCCCCGAGGTAAGAAAGCAGATTGTACAACAAATGCTTATGCCAGCCATTGAATACGGAGATGTAGTGTATGCAGCCGCCCCGCAAACACACCTCCAGAAACTTACTACATTGTATAACTCATTCTGTCGCTTTGTGCTACAATGTAACTACATGACACACCATTGTGACATGTTAAAAGAACTAAACTGGCCATCACTGGACTCTAGACGCACCCTTCACCTTTCCAACCTGGTGTTTAAGAGTTTTTCTGGGAAGCTACCACCCTATCTGAATATTCTGCTTCCCCCGGCAGTTCCCTCATCCTATAACCTCAGATCCAGGACCAGCACCTTACTTGCAATACCGCAATACAAAAAGAAAATGGCTCGATCCTCATTTTCCTACAGAGCACCGCAAATATGGAATAACCTCCCAGACGCCGTCAAATCTTCCCCCAGTCTAAAGTCCCTTACGACTTCCCTATTAACATACCTCAATACAAAATGCACCTGTAAACATGTAACATAATGACTTTATTTCCTCCATATTTATTTTTCTGTTAATCTGTATATTTGGTCTTGTGTTAATATCTTGCATTTTACTATTTTTTGTATTTCTGTAACCACTCAATGTTCTCGAACCCAGGACATACTTGAAAACGAGAGAAATCTCAATGTATCCTTCCTGGTAAAATCCTTTTATAAATAAATAAATAAATAAATATATAGTAGCGCAGTACTAGTGCCTAAACGTTGTTGACCCGGTTTTGTTATAACAACTACTCTCGCTCTGCGCCCCTGTCTGGTATATTCCGCTGCTTGTTACTGCTGGTGCGCTTCCATCCTGCCATACACTATAGCTCAGTAATATTTGGGTGCACTGCCACTGACGCGTGTACCCGATTCCAATCAATTTAATAAGAGAAAAAAGATGTCATCTGCGCTCGTTTCTATATATTTCCATGTACAACAAAACACTATCAGGAGGTTTTAGTTTGTTTTAATGGCCATTGAAATGTAAGCTCGCTCGCCCCGACAAGGCACCTCTTTGTAGAGCGAGTACCTAACCAATGTACCAAAAGCCTCTCTACAGAGCAGCTCCATGCCCCTCCTGGTGCTTATCAGCTAAGGAGAGGCAGACAAAATGGTCGGTTTATTTATACACGCACCAAACACTTCCCATTTGGGTTTGAAAACAAAAACATGGAAAAAGGAACAGCAGCAAAAATGACGAACTGGTGTAACAGCATAATATACATACATACAGAAAAAATGGCGTCACGCCTATACTCAGAGCGGCTGCAACAGCCAGGAGTAACAGCCCAGTTCATGTATAAAACATAACAAGAAAAAAAAGATGAACTTCAGTTACACTGATGTAAACATCAGGGTACTAGTGTCTCCCAGAGACCAAATTAATATTTAACTTTTATTGAACATAATTAAAAAAGAGATCAGACATATAAACATAAATTGACAATTGACAGTGCTCACAAAACAATGATAAAACCAATTCTGCTGAAGGTAGTATAATTAATTGGCAATAGAAACAGTGATCAACAGTGGGTGGTCAATGTAATAAGTGACCAGCAAGGGTCACCACAAAAAGTGATAGCAATAGGAAGTATAAAGCACTTGTTGGCAGTGTGGAATCATAAAGTGCTATGAAGTACTTATTGGTAACAATGAAAATAATAAGAATCGGCAATGAGTGGTCAATGTAATAAGTAACCCTCAGGGGTCACCACAAAGCATTGTTAGGAAGGTACAGATGCCAAATCTGTTGATGGGTATGTTACAGCAGAAAATAATAACCAGCAGTTAATGTAAAAAATGACCTTCAAGGGTCATCTAAAGTATAATAACTTATTGACAATATGAGATCACAACATATTGCGAAACAAAAAATTGTCACAGTGAGAGGTATAAATGCTTGTTAACAATATAGAGTCATATAGTGCTACGGTTAGGAAGGCACAGATACCAAATCTGCTGATGAAAATAAATATGTTTCAGCAGAAGACAATAGCCAGCAGTTTATGCAAAAAATGCAAAAAATTGACCTTCAAGGGTCATCTAAAGTGTAACAACCTATTGACAATGTAAGATCACAGAGTATTGCAAAAATGAAGAGAGCAGAAAAACCAAATCTGCCAAAAAAATATATATATATAACAACAGAGGCAGTGATCAAACGTCAATGCTATAAAGTGACCTTCGAGGGTCATATACAGGATATAATAGCAATAAAAATATGAGATGTAGGTTGACAATATTAGATCAAAGAAAGCTGCATGTTGTAAAGCAGAATGAACAAAGGCTAGGAACTCAATTGAAAAAATTGTTAGACTAAAATAGCCCAATGCAAGCGTGCCCGGGAACTAGCCCAAATATATATTGTCAAAAGACACAAGATGGACAAAAACATGCGTGTATCAGGGTCTCAAGGCGCGTATATTAAGGAATGGATTCGAGGAGTTCCTGCCTGCAGTGTGCTTGTTACTGCTGGTGCGCTTCCATCCTGCCATACACTATAGCTCAGTAATATTTGGGTGCACTGCCACTGACGCGTGTACCCGATTCCAATCAATTTAATAAGAAAAAAAAGATGTCATCTGCGCTCGTTTCTATATATTTCCATGTACAACAAAACACTATCAGGAGATTTTAGTTTGTTTTAATGGCCATTGAAAAGTAAGCTCGCTCGCCCCGACAAGGCACCTCTTTGCAGAGAGAGTACCTAACCAATGTACCAAAAGCCGCTCCAATCATTTTATTATTTGAATGCAGAGTCCACCCCTGCACTCTTCCACAATACCTCAGAGGGGTTACGGGTTGAAGGCACTAGCTGGCACCAAAGGTCCAATTTTAATGCACCTGTGGTTACTTTCATCCAAAGCCTGCATAAGTTTCACCATAATTCAGCCAAAAAATCACTAAACTTGTTCTGTGTGTCCTAAAACGTCTCGTCTTTTCATACAGACTGCCGCCCCAAGCAGTTGTCTATGAATAGATTAAAGGAAAACCATTTACCATCATTTGAAATGTAATTTTTTTGTTTTTAAATGTTTCTATACATCCTACAAATCCGCCACTTCACGGGCAGGTTATGGGGACCTCCTAGGCACGATATTTGAAGGAATTTTTCGTTTTATTCTTAACCCTTATTTCATGGAAAAATCACTGTTCCTTTAAAAACGTTTTTTTTAAACTTTTTTCCTCGTTTCCTGTCCCCCAGGGCACTACCCGGACCCCCATACACCTTTTATGGCAAATATCTTGCATATATGCCCTCTTGGAGTGCACTCTAAAATTCGATTGTTCGAGTTCCATTGACTTGCATTGAGTTCGAATCGTGTTTGTGCTCGAATTCGAACTTTTGAAATTGTTCGAGTTCAAATGCGAACCGAACACGGGGATGTTCGACTCATCCCTATAAGTTAGCACCAACTATGTAATATTGCCCAGGATCTCTGTCCTTGCTATGGGCAGAGCATAGGCATTCCATGGATATTCTTCAGAGGGTTTTTCAAAGAGCACAGAAATTTCATTGCGCTTTGGTGTTCGAGTCCCATTGACTTGCATTGAGTTCGGATCGTGTTCGCGTCCGAACTCGAACGTTTGAAATTTTCGGCTCATCCCTACCTCCAAGGCGTCCATGGGACGCCATGGAGGAACGTGCTGTCAGGTCACATGACAGGCAGGATCTCGCCTCTCTGGTTAGCAGAGTGATCATGGAGGGAGACAAGGGGACTTTCTTCCCCCAGTCACCCTCTGCTCAGAGCGGCCAGAAGCAGTGGATCGGGCTGCCATTTTTGCTGTGGGATGAGAGGTGAATATGTGATTTTTGGGGGAGTTTTGAGCTGCAGGTAACAGATTCTGCATCAGCGCAATGCATTAGCTAAGGCTAGGGTCAGACGAAAGCATTTTTCCCCGCGAACGTGAAAAAGTGCGTCCGAACGCATTGACGTATTTTTTCACGGAATGCGCAAAAACGGTCAGACGACGCGCATTTTCGGGCGTGATTTGTACAGATCGTCAATAAAACTCTTTTTGCGTCTGGACGTTATGTAGGCTGGACATTAGCAGCGTCTGACATCTCCTGATCACGCAAACACGCCGCTATGCCGCAGCTGCGCACTCAGTACGTCAGTACTAGCGGTTCAGCGTTCTCAAAAAGATGCGTTCAAATTCCACTTGCGTTGCACGGCAGGACTTTTGTGTGGCCGTACATCGTATATTGGCCGTCATTGCCCGTCATCTGCTGCTAGTGTGGCCGTAATTATGTGTGCCAGAACGCACGTTAAAAGTGCGCTGGTCTGACCCCAGCCTAAATCTCTGAGCTGGTGGTAACTTTTTCGTTAGCGCCAGCTCTTATTAACTAGTGTTAGGACCAAGTGATCCCAACACTAGTTAATCTGTGATTTCACTTTGCACTCCCATGTTAGGTATAGGGAGCGCAAAGTACAGTAAACTTGCGCTACGAATCGCAAATTAACAAGCACTAATGGGTTTTTTAGCCCGTAAGCGATTCAAAGGTGATGTGGGCATAGCGCAATGACCTCCTTCAAGCTAACGCTGATGCTAGTGTTAGCTTGAAGGAGGTGATACAGCCCAACATGTTTTGTTTCAGCTCGTGATTAGTATAGGTCCTTTATAGTGAATGATTGGCCCCATAGATGCTTATAGCAAGTGAAGTCTCCAAACTCTGAAGGAGTTATGCAGAGAGCACTGAAATTTCGATTTCACTTTGCTGTCCCTGCGGTTAATTCACTATTCACTGTAGGGTCCCCAAAGTGTGCCGAACCGGATCCTCAAAAGACCCCTGAACACCGCAGATCAGCCAAAATTAGCCGGCGATCCACCGAATCCCGCTGAACTGACCACCGCACGCCACCCTAAAAAAAACGATCAGTCGTCAAACTTCACCGGACTGGTAAAAAAATAAATGAAACGGAACTCTGCTATTTTATTTAAATAATAAAAATGCATGAAAATAATAAATAAAGGTCTTATACTGTAAAAAAAAAAAAAAAACTGTCTGTTACAGAATGAATTTTTTTCGAAAGTTTTGCTTAAAAAAATCAAGAAAAATACCTAAAAAATTAAATAAATAAAAATCATTTTGCTGAAACTGAAAATAAGAAACGGTTGAATAAAAAATTTGTGAAAACGTAATTTTTTTTACGTTTAATCCTATGGAATTCACCTGTTTAAACCTGTCAAACTGAACCACTGAAAATCTGGGCATTTCGCCAACATTTCGGTGCAGTTCAGCATTCTCTGAATAGATTATCCATTACTTCTCTACGGCAGAATTTCACTGCCACCAAAGGTCGCCAAATTGCGGTGATCTGTGCCGAACTGCACCTTAATTGCACCGGACGTGAAATTCACCATTTGGTTCAATTCGGTGGCAAGTTCGACTATTCAATAACCATTTGAGGATTTTTTTCTTTGTCCATACCACTTTTTCACATGTAATGTATGTAGCAAAAGAGTATTTCTGTCTCTAAGCTAATACTTGTTTATGTCTTTTTTAGATCGCTGAGGATTCGACTGAAATGTCTCAAGCACTAAAGTACAGAATTTTCCCAAATCTCTCGCAGTCTTCTTTTGCTTTTAGTTACGTCTCTTCCTTCTCCAAAAGTTTACTTAAAAAATTAATTAAGGATACACGAGATTGAGAAGTATATTAAGAAATCCCCTTCTTCCATACATTATGCCCAAAGAGGCAACACATGATGGAATATAACCATAGACCTGCACAGAATGGTTTGCCTTCCCAAAGAATTGCTCCTGGTTTAAATCTTTTAGAACTCCATCTACAGTTTTGGGGTGTCTCTTATTTGGTTCATGATAGCATATATAAAAATTCCTGGATCTCCTTTCCGTATCCAGAAGGCGGCGACATCCCCTGCAGTCCCAAGAGATGTCAATGCAGATTCCAGAGAGCAGACCCGGGCTGGCCATCAAGCTTACTGGGCATTTGCCCGGTAGGCCGCTGGCCTTCCGGGCTGATTGGCTGCTCAAGAGCCAGCCTCATTTGTACCCACAGGCCAGGCTTAGCCTTAGCCCGGTGGGGACTCCAATTTAGTGCCTGTCCGTCCAGCGGCCCAATCTCTTAATCAGAGGGGGCCAGCCCTCCGGCCGTCACCCACTGATTATGTCACAGGCCGCGCCGTGTGATGTCTGGCGACAAATGTCACGAGGCGTGCCCTGTGACATAATCAGCGGGGGACAGCCCCCTCTGATTATGTCACAGGACACGCCGGCCGGTGTTCTGGCACATGAGGGAACTGCTCATATCGGGTTACCAGCGCACTTCCCGGAAGTGCGCCAGTTTGCCCGATATGAGCAGATCCGTTGTGCCAGAACACCAGCATCCCCAGACAGGTTGGGCCTGTAGGGAAAAGATGGGCGAAGATTGTACTGGCGCTGACCAGGGGTCCACCTCTCAGGTAAGGTGACTCCTGGGTTCAGCTGCCCCCCCTATTTACCCCCAATAAAAAAATAGTAATAATTTGCTCACAAAAAAGATTAGCCCCCACCCTGAATAAAATAAATAAATTTTGTCCCCCAGTTATTCACGAACGCAGCCGCAAACCACCGAATAAAACGCTGCAAGTTGCCAAATGCAGCCGGCGATCCACCGAATGCACCCTGCACCCGCAAGCTGCTGAACACAGCCGATGACCCGCTCACACGGACCGCCGAATGACGCCAGAAAAAGCCGACCAGTCGTTGAACAGGTTAGAAAAAAAAAAAAAAATAACATTTAAGCTGCTGTCACACAAGCTTTTTTCAGAGTGGAAGGAATGTCCGTGACAGTGGATGTTCCTTCCACTCTGACGCCCGTGTGAATGCAGTTAGTGCACTCAGCGCTAGAAGGCTCAATCCTCGTATGGAGGATCGCACTTTATAGCCCCATCTGCTCCGTTGCAGCTTTTTGACGGAGAGGGCTTTTTGACGTCCAATGGTTACACACACAATTCTTGTGCGTGCTACCCCATGTGGCCGTCCACGTCGATCCGTCACAAAGCAGCAACGGATGGTCATTTTGGTATCATTGTAAAGACCAGACTCTGACCTTTCCAACAACACCTCACTTAATGACTTAACCTTGTGTGGTGTACAATTCAGAGATGCAGGGTTCCAAAGTCCCCTTGCCTCACTGCAGTGCCTCAATCTAGGTTGTTGATGAAACAATGCATTGAATCATCAACTCCACATTTCCTGGCGGTGTGGGAAATGAGAAGGTGAGTTAGCGCAGCATCACTGCTCACTTTATAATTGTAAACTGAGTGCTGCGTTAGAAAAAAAAGAAAAATATTATTTGATTTGTTATTTTATTTGTCCACAAATCTAACCTGGTTATGTTTGGTATCACTGGAAAGGCCTTTCCAATTATACCTCATATGTCCCTCCAGCCGTTAAAGCTCCAGAGGCACTTGCTGCCACCAAAGGCACAATATTTGGGTGCACTGCCACTGACGCCTGTACCAGATTCATATAATTTTAATATTTGACCGCAGTGTCCAACCCTGCACTCTTCCACAATACCACAGAGGGGTTACAGTGTGATGGCACTGTTGCCGACACTAAAGGCCCAATTTTAAAGCACCTATTGTTACTTTCATCCAAAGTCTGCAGAAGTTTCACCATAACTTAGTCAAAAAATCACTAAACTTGTTCTGCGTGTCCTAAAATGTCTCCTCTTTTCATACAGGCTGCCGCCCCAAGCAGTTGTTTATGAATAGATTAAAGGAAAACCAAAGTCATTTGAAATGTCATTTTTTGTTTTTAAATGTTTCTATACATCCTACAAATCCGCCACTTCACGGGCAGGTTATGGGGACCTCCTAGGCACGATATTTGAAGGAATTTTTCGTGTTTATTCTTAACCTTTATTTCATGGAAAACGCACTGTTCCTTTAAAAATGTTTTTTTTTTTACTTTTTGTCCCTGTTTCCTGTCCCCAGGGCACTACACGAACCCCCATACACCTTTTATGGCAAATATCATGCATATATGCCCTCTTGGAGGGCGCTCTAAAAATCGAACTTTCGAGTCCCATTGACTTGCATTAAGTTTGGTTCGTGTTCGAGTTTGAACTCGAACTTTTGAAATTGTTCGAGTTCGAATGCGAACCGAACACAGGGGTGTTCGGCTCATCACTACTTATCACATTGGGACTCTTGTCGACTATGCCTCCGGAGTTCCAAGGCTCAGCTTCGGGCCCAGGTTTACTATTTGCAGGTCTTTTCAGTTTATTTTGGCACCTTTACAATATCTCTGAGGTGCCTCCCCTATGCTGCGTTGAGAGCATCATTTGTCCCTAAGTCTTTGGACTATGGCTGTTGCCCCTCACCTTCCGATTGTGTGCACCATCCTTGTTGTATGTACTTGCGCGGACACTTACCTGATGAGCTTTGCTGTGGATTTTATTATTGATCCTCTTGAGACTCTTTGTGACCAGACAGGCCCTGTCTACATGCTGTGCTGTTGAGGACCCTGGATGTTTTCTTCTTCCCTCCACCCCTTTTTTTCTATGTGCGGGAACGTGGGTTGTCCCAGGTGAGCCATTTGGGAGGCTATCATGGCTCTGTCCTCTCCATTCAGCCCTGGGTCACCTGGCCTCTGCTCGCCTATTAGGCAATCAGAGCAAGCCAGGAACACCACCAGGAATGCTGGTAGTTCTCCACGTTTTCACTCCTCCCCATCCCGTCCCATGTGCATTTTTGTTTTTGCCCCTGAGGACCATATGGTCATTCCTGTTGGCCTTAGCCAGTATGTCTGTGCTGCTGACTTGATCTTTGTCGTCCCGCCATTTTGTCCTTTGAATCCTGTGATGCGACCCCTCCCCCTTTTTACATATTTCTGCCACTGTTGGCAATAACTGTGGACAGCAAACAACCATTTGTTGTACAGATGACATATTTTCAAACAAAAAAAATCCCTTTTTGTAATTATTTTTAATTTATATGTAATCACTGTAACATGTGTACACACCCTATATAATATGTATTATGGGAAATTAGTTGTTAAGCCTGCCCAGAGGGCAGTCTATTGTTGTTGTTGCCAGCTCAGAATCAGTGTCCACATATTTGCTTTTCGATGTCCTATCCAAGAGTATCTCCATATATAAATGTGTTTGAAACGCATCTGTTGCCGTCCTGTCCACAACAGGAGGGCCGTGTGAGCAGCTGTGATGGGTTCGCGCAGCTGACAGCGTATTACAAACGCATTTATATATTAGAGCAGGCTCCTCTTTCCCTCTTAGATTGTAAACTCATGGGACCGGGCACCTCTTTTCCCTCTTAGATTGTAAGCTCACGGGATCAGGAGCCCTTAGATTGTAAACTCACGGGATCAGGACCCCTTTAGATTGTAAGCTCACGGGATCAGGCCCGCTTTAGATTGTAAACTCACAGGATCAGGACCCCTTAGATTGTAAACTCACGGGAACAGGACCCCTTAGATTGTAAGCTCACGGGATCAGGCCCCCTTTAGATTGTATGCTCACGGGATCAGGCACCCTTTAGATTGTAAGCTCACGGGATCAGGCCCCCTTTAGATTGTAAACTCACAGGATCAGGCCTCCTTTAGATAGTAAACTCACGGGATCAGGCCCCCTTTAGATTGTAAACTCACAGGATCAGGCCCCCTTTACATTGTAAGCTCACGGGATCAGGCCCCTTTTAGATTGTAAGTTCACGAGAACAGAATGTACATAGACCCCGTGTCACCCCATGAATGCACACTGGGAGGATCCACACCGGTTTGTGGCCCCTGGCTCTCCATTAGTGCTGATGATGTCCACGGGGCCCTGGGCTCCTCACCCTGCGGGGCATCCTGAGGACGTGCAGCATCCGCTCCTGCTCGTGGTCCCTCTGCAGATCCTGGATGTCTGCGTTCAGGATCATGGATGAGAAGGCGAAGTCTCCGCGGGATGCCGTTGTGTCGGGGAGCAGGAGCCCTGCATCCCCGGCGTCCTCTGGCTCATCATCCAGATTGCTCTGCCTGCTTCCCATCCAGAAAACTGCCGGCTTTCATGAGGGTGAAGAAAAAAAATTTGTTCAGTCCCCGTCGGGCGGCTGGATGCTGTGTGCGGGCCGGGGCACGTCTTGCCCCGGCCCGCACACGTCGTTGCCGGCCCGCACACAGCATCCAGCCGCCCGACGGGGACCAGTCCCAAGTAAGAGGCAGGAGGTGTCCGCGCCCTGTGCTTAAGCGCTGCCTTTGGGTCCCGGTTAGGGTGCAAGGGAGAGGCGCTTTCTGCGCGCCTCTCCAATGGATCGGCTTTTTTTTCTTCACCCCCGAAAAAGTTTCTCCCACCGCGCATGCACAATGCTCAAGTTACCTTGCGCATGCGCATTGCAAATGGTTTTATAGGTATAGATGATAATTTGCACCTCCGCGTGGAAGCTCAGACTATTCCAAGGTAGCTTGTGCTTTCACATGAGAGATAGTATTTCACTGTGAAATATAGTCTCATAAAAGTTGGTGTTATGCGATTTTGCTTTAGCACTGTCCTAAACCCTCTCATTATATCCGATAGTCACTTCTCACCCCATGGTGAAGAGGGTGGCGCGATCCGCTACTTCATCTCGCCGGGAACAGAGTGAGACTGGGAAAAATAGTTCCGCAATTCCTCTGTGGCGATGTGAGTTCACGCTGAGCTCACGGCCGGGATGTGCAATACACCATGGAGTCTCATGGTGGCGTCCTGCGCCGCTTCAAGTATTGGCTTGCACTATAATTGCTTCAGGGGCTAGGCGCTAATTAAGCCCCTACTTTGGAATAGGTACGTAAACAGGAGATGGTAAGGAAAAACTACAGACACAGATATTTTTACTTACCTTCTCCCTTTTTGCGTCAACCTTGGACTAGGGCCAGTGTCTAATGAGACTTTCGCCCCTTTACTGGTTCTATCTTGATGCTCCTGAAAGCATGAGCTGCAAGGTAAACAGAGAAAATATGCCACATATTTACAACAACAGCCCAATTCCTTACCACTCTCTGTTCGGCATGCTTCCCACCATCAGTCCAGCCTTCCGTCTGAGCCAAATTACCTTGGATTTTGAATATCACAGCCATTTATTTAAAATAGTTTTGAACTTGGCAATAAATACAATTTACTCGTTTCAGGATATGAAGCTTTGATGGTCCCTAAATTAAGTATCTACTTAACGTCACATTAAATTTTAAAGAACAATGAAATACTATTCTTCAAATACATTTTGTGCATGCAATGTCAGAATAATTTTTTTTTGATACTATAATTCAGAATCTGTAATGACGACAGATGAAGACCATTATCCTTATGTTTCATTTTGAATTCTCATTGAGACACTAATTAAAATGTTATGCTGATTAAGAGAAATCAAGAATTCTGGGATTGCACACATCCATCAATGTTCTTTGAAACCTTATCTTGTTCTTCATGTTATATTTTATTTTTTATACAACTATGATACCCGTAGAAATACACAATGATACACAAAAATGTTATGTTTAACAGCTGAAAAATAGGGATGTGCGTTTCGGGTTTCGGAATTTTGGAATTTTCACGAAATTTCCCGATTCATGTATTCGGATGCGGCCGATTTTTCGAAAATTTTTAGATCCGAAAAAGGCAGATCCGAAAAGTTTTCCGAGCCGAAACGAAATATTTTCGGAATTTTCGAATGTACTTGAAATGTGTCAAATCGAAATTTATTGCTTTGAAACGAGGAGAACAGACGTTCCGAAAAAACAAAAATTTCCGAAAATACGAAAAGTCGATACAAAAGACGAGCTAAGTGACACGAAAATACGAAAAATGGTCGATATTCCGAAACCATTTACAATTCTGAAAAACGAAAATTTTCGAAAATACGAAAAGTCGATACAAAAAACGAGCTAAGTGACACGAAAATACGAAAATTGGTCGATATTCGGAAAAAAAAATGTACACAAAAACGAGTCGAGCCGAACCGAATCGAAACAGAAATCGGTTGAAACTAGCCGAATCGAAAATTTTAAAAATCCGAAAAATCATATCGAATCGAACCGAAAAAAAAATCGGTGCACAAGCCTACTGAAAAATAAGAAAAGTAGTTGCAATGTTTCACCTGTCCTTATAGTGCGCTAGAAATACTTAAGAGGACAGAACATTGTAATGCACCTCACAATACTCCTGTCTCGTGAGTTTAGAAGTCAGTCATAGAGCATATTATTATTATTATTATTGTTATTATCGTCATCATTTATATAGTGCCAACAGTTTCCGCAGCACTTTACAAAAGCAAAGGGAACGAGATACAGATAAATGGACATAGGATGGAAACAAGAGGTGTTGAGGGCCCTGCTCATAGAAGCTTACAGTCTAGAGGGATAGGGGTTGAGAAGGACAAGGAGTGTTACTGGACGCTAGGATCATTAGTGCCAGCGATTCGGGAATGGTGGGGTCATGGAAGCTTCAATCATGTGGGAGTAGATGAGTAGAGAGATGAGCTGCATCAGTGATGTGGTACGCTAATCTGAAGACATGGGATTTGTTGAGGGATTTCTTGAAGGCCAGAAGATTAGGGGAGAGTTTGATAGGGAGAGGCAAGTCATTCCATAGGACCGGAGCTGCCCTTGAGAAGTCTTGGAGGCGAGAATTGTCAGCGCGGGTGTAGCCAGAAGACAGGCGGAGGTCGTCTGCCGACCAGAGTTGTCTAGGCGGAACGTGTTTGCAAAGTAACAAAGACATGTAAAGGGCAGTCGAGTTATTGAGCGATTTGAGCATCAGTATTTCAAACTGTATCCTGAAACATAAAGGAAGCCAATGGAGGGACCGGCAGAGTTAAGAGGTAGGCGGGGTGTGTCTGATGACAAAAATAAGCCTGGCACCTGCATTCATCCCAGACTGCAAAGGGACAATACGGGCATAGGGGAGGCCAATAAGGAGTGGGTTTCTGTAATCAAGCCGTGAAATGATAAGTAGGGATGAGCCGAACACCCCCGAGTTCGGTTCGCATTCGAACTCGAACTTTTCAAAAGTTCGAATTCGAACTCGAACACGAACTCATTACAAGTCAATGGGACTCAAAGTTCGATTTTTAGAGTGCCCTCCAAGAGCGCATATATGCTAGATATTTGCCATAAAAGGTGTATGGGGGTCCAGGTAGTGCCCTGGGGACAGGAAAGAAGGACCAAAAGTTTTAAAAAACTTTTTAAAGGGACAGTGAGTTTTCCATGAATTAAGGGTTAAAAATAAAAATCGAAAAATTCCTTCAAATATCGTGCCTAGGAGGTCCCCATAACCTGCCCGTGAAGTGGCGGATTTGTTGGATGTAGAGAAACATTTAAAAACAATGTCCGGGTCCGGGTAGTGCCCTGGGGGACAGGAAACAAGGACAAAAAGTTTAAAAAAAATACGTTTTTAACCCCTTTACTGCTGACGAAGTGTGGGACACGTCCTCAGTTACTCCCGCTGTATGCTGAGGAGGACGTGTCCCACACGTCATCAGCTTTGCGGGACCCCCGGCGGAGATACTCACCACTCTGTCCAGGGTCCCGCGGCGTTCTGACTTCAGCGTCCTCAGATGCTGAAGTCAAGGTCCTCCCAACGTAAATGACGTCAACGCGCCATGAGCGATGACGTCATTTACAGGCGACCCCCCGGCAATGCCGGGAGATCACCTGGAAGGGAGGGGGGTCTGTTCGGATCCCTCTCCCTCCCGATCGGGAGGTCCCACAAAAAAAAGCCAGGCACCGCTTAAAAGGGGAGAGTCTCCCCTTTTAAGCGGTGCCTGGCTTTGACCCCTTAGGCACCGGGTCGCACTTCGGCGCAAAGTGCAGCCTAGCTCCAGTGGGGGCCGCCACCCCGGGTCCCCCCTCACTGCCTAACGTCCTCACGCATAGCGTGATGACGTCAGATAGCCGGGGAACCCCTAGCTGCCCGGAATCCCCTGGTGGAGATAGGGGGTTCATTTGAACCCCGATATCTCCAGAACCGTGGCAGCTAGGAGGTCATGGAGGGTGTCAATCGAAAGGCCAAAAGGCCTGAGCATGGCCTTTCGAGTGATACCCAACATGACCAGGTATAAAGTAAAAAAATAAAAAAATAAAAAAACATGTAATTTTTTGTGTGTTATTTTTATTAATGCAGCAATATTGTTCACATTTTGAACTATAATGTGAGGAATGATGCTGCACTAATAATTTTTTTCTATGGTGTGCGTTTGCTAAAAATTACATAATTCCCCCCAAAAAATTTAATAAGTCCCCATTTCTAATTTTTGTACAAGCGCACCCCATAGAAAATATAACCGCAAATGTTCATGTGATAAAAGGTGAAAAAAAACACTTTACACGCTGCAGATGATTAAAAATTAAAGTTTTATTGCAGTTTTTGTTATAATATACAGGCAGAACATGACGTATACATATAAAAATGATATATTATGAATCTGCCACGTCTGCCGGAAAGAACGATATATAATATGTCTGGGTCGTATAATAAAATGTGGCTTCAAATCGCGTTTAAACATGATGAGCGAAAGCGGTAAAAATTAGCTCAGCACACAGCGGTGAAATGCCTCAGCAGTGAAAGGGTTAAAGGAACAGTGACTTTTCCATAAAATAAGGGTTAAAAATAAAAACGAAAAATTCCTTCAAATATCGTGCCTAGGAGGTGCCCATAATCTGCCCGTGAAGTGGCGGATTTGTAGGATGTATGGAAACATCGCCATCACAGACCCACACATGACACCTATTACTCCCAGTCTGCATACAATGTATCAAATTCATGAGACCGGACTAATTAGAAGCACATGTTATTTCCAAACACTAATTAAACACCTGTTGTTTACGCCGTTTGAGAGCACAGGTCATTTAGAGGTGAGAATCTTTGCACCTAGACATTAGTTTTTAATTCAATATCTAATAAACCGTTGCTTATAATATTCTGCAGTAAAGAGTCTCTTTATTTCTAGATTTTTTTGTATTTTTTTAATAATTTTTTATACTTTTTTCAAAATTATTATTTTTTTGAACTCGAACCGAACACGCCAAAAAGTTCGAAGTTCGCGAACTTTCGAACTGCCGATGTTCGAATCGAACTCCGAACTGATCGAACCGAACAGCCTAATCCCTAATGATAAGCGCATGAACCAGCATCTTCGCGGTATCTTGCGTCAGAAAGGGGAGGACGCAGGCGATGTTCTTGAGTTGATAGCAGCAAGATTTGGTCACTGTCAAGACATGGGGAGAAAACGTTAGGTCAGAATCGAAAGTGACATCAAGGCAATGCACATGAGGCATATCACATATATTGCTAGTGCACTACTGCTCCATAAATGCCACAATCAAAAACATCTCCCCAAAGATGTAAACCCTTCTGCTGCAATTCATTTTAAAATGGCAGGAAATTCTGTCCCCATCCAAGAACTGTCCATAGATTAACTGCATGCAACCCATCCTTTTCGTGGGATGATATAAGGGCCCAGTTCAAGTCATACTCAAACATATTGGACTTTATTTGTGTGCAAATAAAAGCAGCAGAGTAAGAAATCCCACAAATAGGAAGACCAAATTTAATGCAAACATGAAAGAAGGGGAGGCTGTAAGTCAAGATAGAAAATGATTTAAAGGGACACTACCACCATAAAATGAAATGCTCTTATTTTGTTTATTTTATGTTGTGATATGGTACATGTGTTTTGTTTTTCTCTTGTAAGTCTTTTATGCTCTCTGTCTCCTCTCATTCAGCTCCCATCTCTTCTCCGTTAGCCTGGACGTCACAACAGCCTTATCTAAACATTCACTCCTCCAGTCCACTAACTGTTAAATACTGTAGAAGCTAAACCACAGCAGTAAAGTAAAATAATAGCACATATTTTGGTAAATATTGCATCATGGGAGAAATACATAAAATGTAACCCGGAGATAAAAAATTACTTTATTTTTCCTTTTTACATGCACTTACTTCAAACAAAGAAAACCAGCAGCATGTGTTTTATAATGTGTTTCTATTTGTGATGTCACAAATAATCTAGTTACAGCTTATATAAATGATAGCAGTGTCCCTTTCATGTAAGAGTTACAATGATGGGAAAAGGAGCTCCTTTGTTAATACATGTATTGTTGGACACACCACGTTCCAATCATAAATTATTATTATTATTATTATACTTTATTTATAAAGCGCCATCATATTCCTGGCTTGTGATTGCAGAGATGTTCCTAGCAGACTGATCAGTGTTGGAATGAAACTTTTGCTGCTGTGTTTTTCTGTGTGAAAAGGAAATTAATTCAGGTAAGTATCTAGGTGTCAGAGGCCTTTGTAATGGGGGGGAACTAGTGAAAGACTAGCTACATATTCTATCTAAAAATGCAGCAATTTAGAGGATAATCAGACAGAAATTAATACATGCAGACACAAAATACAATTGCGATGATAGAATATTGCAGAATGTGATGGTGGCCATCGTGTTGAGATCTGGATACCTGACTTGTGATTGCAGAGATGTTCCTAGCAGACTGATCAGTGTCGGAATGAAACTTTTGCTGCTGTGTTTTTTGAAGAACCAATTCTGACATCCTGAATAGGGATGAGCTGTTCAGGTTCGGACGGTTCGGGGTTCGACCCGAACTTAGCCTGTTCGAGCGGATTGCGAACACCGAACATTTCCTGGTGTTCGCCGCATGTTCGACCACAATGGACCACAATGCATTTTCCCACTGGCCTGAAGCTCGTAATTGGCTACAGCCTTGCACCTGACCACAGGTCTGGTGCAAGACTGGTTGAACACTTTGCCAAACACCGCTCAGAGTCCTGATTGAGCAAATTTTGCCCAATCATGGGCTCACAGAGCTAAGTCCCGCAGCACACTATATAAGGTTTCCACGCAGCACTTCTGCATGCATTTCAGAGGAGATTTCACAGGAGATAGTTGTGTGTGTTGTTACTGCCGGTCTGCCACGCTACTGGGGGGGTCTGGGGGGTCTCATTTCGACCAAATATCAGGGAATTTAGGTGATGTGTGTCTTGTCACTGTGCCAGCAAGTTTTTTGGGGTTTACAACTTTATTTAAAACATTTGTGAATTGAGGTGATTTTCTGGGTCTTGTCACTGTGCCAGCAAATCTTTTTGGGTCTCATTTATACCAAATATCAGGGAATTTAGGTGATGTGTGTCTTGTCACTGTGTCAGCAAGTTTTTTGGGGTTTACAACTTTATTTAAAACATTTGTGAATTGAGGTGATCTTCTGTGTCTCGTCACACAGCCAGCAATTTTTTTTGGGGCTCACTAATTTCTTTAAAACACTTGTGAATTAAGGTGATCTTCTGTGTCTCGTCACACAGCCAGCAAGCTTTTTTGGGGCTCACTAATTTCTTTAAAACACTTGTGAATTAAGGTGATCTTCTGTGTCTCGTCACACAGCCAGCAAGTTTTTTTGGGGCTCACTAATTTCTTTAAAACACTTGTGAATTAAGTTGATCTGTGTCTCGTCACACAAACAGTACCACGTTGTATTTTGGGGCTCACTAATTTATTTAAAACATTTGTGAATTGAGGTGATCTTCTGTGTCTCGTCACACAGCCAGCAAGTTTTCTTGGGGCTCACTAATTTCTTTAAAACACTTGGGAATTAAGGTGATCTGTGTCTCATCACACAAACAGTACCACGCTGTATTTTGGGGCTCACTAATTTCTTCAAAACACTTGTGAATTTAGTTGATCTGTGTCTCATCATACAAACAGTACCACGCTGTATTTTGGGGCTCACTAATTTCTTTAAAACACTTGTGAATTAAGGTGATCTTCTGTGTCTCGTCACACAGCCAGCAAGTTTTTTTGGGGCTCACTAATTTCTTTAAAACACTTGTGAATTAAGGTGATCTGTGTCTCGTCACACAAACAGTACCACGCTGTATTTTGGGGCTCACTAATTTCTTTAAAACACTTGTAAATTAAGGTGATCTGTGTCTCGTCATACAAACAGTACCACGCTATATTTTGGGGCTCACTAATTTCTTTAAAACATTTGTGAATTGAGGTGATCTGTCTCTTGTCACTGGCTGCCAGCTATCAGTGTGTCTCACTGAGTTATACCAGAGTTCTTTAAATCTTTATACCAGAGTTGAATCAGAGTTCTGTATATATTAATCTATATATCACTCACCATGTCTGAAAGAACAAAAAGGACAGGCAGACGCTCCCAGACACAGAAAAGAGGGCAAGCAGCCCCTGTGTCGGGAGGCTGTGCCACTGGTCGTGGTGGACGTGGTGCATCCTCTGCAGGGGCATGCTTGTCCTTTATAACTGGTGCTGGCCGTCTTCTTAACCTGCAGCAACATAGAGAGGAATTGGTGGATTGGCTAGCCAGGCCATCCTCATCCTCCGAGTCCTCTGCCAGCCAGGCTTGTAGTGGTTTACAGTCCACCTCAGCTGCCAAAGCATCTAATGCAGCCTCCATGTCCACAGCTACTCCTGCCGTAGCCTCGCTATCACACACGGAGGAGTCAGCTGAATTGTTTGACTACAATGAGAGTGACATGCTGCTTGAGGATGCGCAGCAAGTACAGTGTTCTGATTCAATCTCTGAGGTTGAGCAAGGGAGTATAATCAATCTAGAGGAAGGGGGTGCTAGTGATGACACACAAATAACTGGCACTCATGTTGCCCCAGCAGCTGCAGCATACTGCCAAGTCGGCTCCAGTGATGAGGAGATAGGGGGTGAAGATGACACTGATGAGGATGAGGTCACTGACTCCACCTGGGTGCCAGATCGAACTGAGGAATCAAGTGAGGAGGAGGGGGAGGAGGAGGAGGAGGCACAGCAAACACGAGGCACAACATCCTCTGTGACCAACCATAGCACTAGCCAGTCCAAGCCCTCACATGTCAGAGCTGCTCCGGTGCAGAGCGCTGTTGTCTCAAAGAACACATGCAGGAACTCTGCTGTCTGGGAGTTCTTTAAGAAATGTGCAGCAGACCCCACCGTTGCTATTTGTAATCTATGTCAGAGGAGGCTGAAGCGTGGGATAAACACCGGACACTTGGGTACCACGTGCTTGAGGCGACATATGAACAAGTGCCACACATCCTGTTGGCGCAAAACTTTGCGTAGGTCCTCCTCCTCCTCATCTGTCTCTACCCACACTGTGTGTCCTGCGATGTCATTGCCTACAACCTCCACCGACAGGGATGATGCAACAGTAATGGATGTACCAGCAGGTCCTTCCTCACAATGTGACATCATCCCAGTAGCTGAAGTTTTACGCAGTCAGATTACGTTGCCGCAGCTGCTGCAGTGAAAGAAAAGATATAGTCCCAACCATCCCCAAGCACAGCGTTTAAATGCCAGTTTAGCAAAATTACTCGCATTGAAGCTGCTGCCTTTCCAGCTGGTGGACTCTGCTCCCTTCCGTGAATTTGCTGAATGTGCTGTACCACAGTGGCAGGTTCCAAAACGTCATTACTTTTCACGCAAGGCCATTCCAGCACTATACCAGCACGTGGAAGACAATGTTATCCAGTCATTGGGAAAGGCAGTCAGCAGCAAGGTGCATGTGACTTTAGACACGTGGTCCAGCAAGCATGGACAGGGTCATTACATTGCCTTCACGGCACACTGGGTAACTCCGATTGCAGCTGGGAGGGATCCAAGATGGGGCTCTGTGCTGGAGCGTGTTCATCCACCACGCCTCCAGAAAGCTGCATGTATGAGGTCTGTCTGCTCCACCACCACCACCTCTCCCTCTTCCTCTGCCAGAGACAGAGAAGGAGGAGGAGGAGGAAGAGAAGTGGCAGTTAAACCGACGCCTGACAGGGTCTACGCAATGGCTCAAGCAAAAAGATGCCATACTGTGCTTGAGCTGGTTTGTTTAGGGGACAGGAGCCACACCGGGCCAGAAATTCTGTCAGCTCTGCAGGGGGCAGGTGCAGAGATGGTTAACACCACACCAGCTTGAGCTGGGAATGATCGTCTGCGATAATGGCTGCAACCTTCTCTCTGCCCTACGCAAGGGTAAATTGACGCATGTACCATGCCTAGCACACGTCCTAAATCTGGTGGTACAGCATTTCCTAACCAAGTACCCAGGGCTGCCAGAGCTTCTCATCCAGGCCAGAAAAGTCTGCAGCCACTTCAGACGGTCATTCCCAGCAAGTGTTCGCCTGGCAGAAATTCAAAGAGAATTCCACCTTCCCACAAACCGTCTGATCTGTGACATGCCACCAGGTGGAACTCGACATTAGCAATGCTGCAGCATCTGCACAAGCAGCAGAGGGCCATCAATGAGTACCTGTGTGAGTATGGCACAAGGACAGGTTCAGGTCAACTTGTTTTTTTTCCCCCCCGCAGTGGCTGATGATCAAGGATGCATGCACTGTTTTGTCACCATTTGAGGAGGCAACGAGGATGGTGAGCAGGGACAGTGCATGCATCAGTGACACAATTCCTTTAGTGTTCCTGCTGGAGCACACTCTGCGGGGAATTATAGATGTGGCTCTAGAGGCAGAGCAGTCGGAGGAAGAGGAGGCCTTCCCTAGCTCTCAAGGCCCCAGTCTTTCCGCAGACAGCATTCCAGCGGGTCCTACTCAGATCAGACAGGAGGAGGATGAGGAGGAGGAGGACTATTTAAGTAGTGGGGGCATTGAAGGTGGGGATTCCTCAAGGGAGGGTTTCATTTTTTTAGTCCACGACACCCAAGGACGTCAAATGTAGGCACCCATTGCCAGCATCTTCACCATATGGTGCAGGACTACCTAGGGGCAAGAGCAGACCTGGATACCTTTCCAGCAGATGATCCACTGGCTTACTGGGTGTTGAGATTGGATCACTGGCAAGAACTTAGTCAATATGCTATGCAGCTACTAGGTTGCCCTTCATCTAGCGTGCTTTCCGAAAGGACGTTCAGTCCGGCTGGAGGTTTTGTCACAGACAAAAGAGTGCGTCTGTCCACCGACTCTGTAGACCGACTGACATTTATAAAAATGAATCAGTCCTGGATCAGCAGCTATCAATCCCCTGATGCTGAAGTAATGGAATAGATAGGGGATGTCCTCTTCTGCATTCACAAAACCTCCATCACTGAACTCTTCCACAATACCACAAAAGGGTTACGATGTGAAGGCAATTGAAAGGCACAATATTTGGCTGCACTGACGCCTGTGCCAGATTTATATCATTTTATTTTTTTGAACCTCAGCGTCCGACCCTGCACTCTTCCACAATACCACAGAGGGGTTACTGTATGATGATACTTGCTGACCTGGCATAAAAGGCACAATATCTGGGAGCACTGACGCCCATTAACAGATAAAAAAAAACACTTTTCAATACAGGACCACATGGTCCACCCCTGCACTCTTACACAATACCACAGAGGGGTTAGGCTAGGGTCAGAGGAGCGCATTTTCTACGGACTGTGCGTCCGTGCAGTACGGATGTACTTACTGACTGTGACGACAAGGTAGTGGCCAGTGCCACACAGTCCGTTTTTTTCACTGATGTAGCAGGGAAAATGAATTACAATGAAAGAACATTCTGTCCGTCAAAAATGCTGGACTTATAAATGCAGTCTGTCTGACCTTGTTGCATCACTCACACACAAAGCTATGCGGACGTTGTGGACATGGCGCACTCTGCACGTCCGTTCTAGCCGTATTACGTTCTTGCCTAACCTGCATCCGTTTGCAGCGTCCGTCAGCCCCCGCACTTCTGTGCGGACGTACTTCGTGTGTGGGGCTCCATTTAACACAATTGTATGCTATCACGGACGTACTTATGTGCGGGCAACACGGACGTTAACACTGCGTTCGTCTGACCCCAGCCTTACTGTTTGATGATACTTACTGGCCTGGTAGTCTTGCACCAAAGGCACAATATCTGGGTGCACTGACGCCCATTACCAGATCAAAAACTTTTCAATATAGGACCACATGGTCCACCCCTGCACTCTTCCACAATACCACAGAGGGGTTACTGTATGATGATACCTGATGGCCTGGCATTAAAGGCACAATATTCGCGATCCAGCTCCCCAGGGGTTAATGCCAGGCATCATTTGGAAGGGCAGGCTGTGCCCTTCCAAATGATGCCTGGGTTAACCCCCGCAGAGCCGCCGATCGGGAGGGAGAGAGGTCCGAAGGACCTCCCCCCCTCCCTTTCAGGCGCCTCCTCCGCACATGCGGGGGGGGCGCCTGAATTAGGTGTCATCGCGCTGCCACGATGACACCTAATACCGGCGGCTGTGGTCCCGGATGCGCGGCTGACATCCAGGATGTCAGCCCGCACCGCACCGGGGGGCCAGCGATCGGCCGGAACCGGAGCGCGTCCTCAGCATCCAAGTGGTTAAAGGAAAAGCATTTACCGTCATTTGAAACGTCATTTTTTTGTTTTTAAGTGTTTCTATACATCCTAGAAATCCGCCACTTCACAGGCAGGTTATGGGGACCTCCTAGGCACAATATTTGAAGGAATTTTTCGTTTTTATGAAACCCTTATTTCGTGGAAAACTCACTGTCCCTTTAAAAACTTTTTTTTTTTAAACTTTTTGTCCTTGTTTCCTGTCCCCCAGGGCACTACCCGGACCCCCATACACCTTTTATGGCAAATATGTAGCTTATATGCCCTCTTGGAGGGCACTCTAAAAAAACGAATTTTCAGCCCCATTGACTTGCATGGGGGTTCGGGTTCGGTCCCGAACAAATGAGAAGTTCGGGTTCGGGCTCGAACCGTACTCGGGGAGTGTTCAGCTCATCCCTAATCCTGAGCAGATAAGCTTTTCTTTGAAAATAAATCCCTCAGAGCATCTTTCAGCTCATCAAAGTCCTTAGAGGAGTTCAAGTTTGCAACAAAAAGTGACAGACCTTCTGCAGTCTCAGTTTTCATATTTTTTTTCAGGGATGGCTTGCTTGGGGATCTCTTTTTTACGTTTACCAGAATCTTACACAGTCTCTTCATCTTCATCATCGTCATCATCCTCATCATCCTCCGAGTCTTATGCCTTCACAGGGGCATCTTTCTTCCCTTTTGTCACGACTGGTGTCACTTCCATCTCTTCCTCTTCCTCAGAGTCTTCCTCTTCATCATGTTTTATTCCAGAAGCCAGAGCAATTAACCATTGACATAGCTAATGTCATACACTACATGGACCTGATATTAGTATTAATGAAAGCGTACGTGAAATGATGAAAATAAAATATCTCTATTATTTAAAAAGTAGGGCTATTAATTTAGAGGTAACAGTGCTTAAATGATAGCATACTGAGAAAAATGATTAGACTCCCAAGATGAATGAAATGGCCTCTATGTAAAATGGATTGCGATATTGAGTGCACTTATAATGATAAGTATAGATCAGGGGGTCGCAGTGGATGTGATTTACTTGGATTTTGCCAAATCTTTCGACACAGTTGAAACACAAGTGGTTACTATTTAAATTAAGAAAAATTGGTCTAGACGAAAATACTTGTTCTTGGATAGAAAACTAGCTAAAAGATAGGGTACAGAGAGTGGTCATAAATGGTACATTTTCAAGATGGACATCAGTGGTAAGTGGTGTCCCTCAGGGGTCTGTTATAGGACCAATTCTATTCAATTTATTTATAAATGACCTTGAAATAGGCATCGAAAGTCATGTATCAGTGTTTTCAGATGACACAAAAGTAAGAAAAGTGATACAATGTGAGCAGGATGTTACTTCGCTGCAGAGGGATTGAGAGGGGGACTGGGCACTTAAATGGCAGATGAAATTTAATGTAGATAAATGCAAAGGTATGCACTTTGGAGTGAAGACCACACAAGCAACTTATACCCTAAATGGTATGGAGTTACGGAAATCAAAGCAGGAGAAGGATTTGGGAATAGTCATAGACTTCAAACTAAATAACACTGCACAATGTCAAACAGCAGCCGCTAAAGCCAGCAAGGTATTGACATGCATTAAAAGGGGAATTCACTCTCGGGATGAAACCATTGATTTATAAAGAGGTAAAATTATGTTAAGACGACACCTTGGATATGCCCTGCAATTTTGGGCTCCTGTCTTAAGAAAGGATATCATAGCGCTATAAAAAGTGCAGAGACGGCGACTAAATTAATAAGGAAGGTTTAAGTTATGAGGAAAGACTAACAAGCTTAAACCTGTTAGTTTAGAGAAACGGTGCCTTAGAGGGGATCTGATAACTTAATATAAATATATACGGGCCATTATAAACCATTGTCTGTAAACCTTTTCATTAACAGGACTATACACAGGACACGAGGTCACCCATTTAGACTGGACGAAAGGAAATTCAGCCTAAAGCATAGGAAGGGTTATTTTACTGTGAGAATAGTAAAGCTGTGGAATTCTCTGCCTGTTGAGGTGGTTGGGTCAAAGACTGTACAGACTTTTAAAAAACGACTGGATGACTTCCGGCAGACACAGAATATTAAGGGTTATAATATTTAATATGTGGAGGGGCGTGGCTTGGCACCTAACTAAGAAGGACGCAGATTGAGGAGGCTCCGAGTAATCCCGACGAGAAACCGCACTATATGCACGAAAATCCGACATGGTGAGAGGCAAAAGGCATACCATCGCTAGCACAACACCCCGACAACCGGCCACACCGACTCCAGAACCGATTGAAACCTTTTTCACGCCTAGAGCCCCGTTGAAACCACGTGTGCCAGCGCCTGTCATGGCGGCCTCTCCCGCCGATTCCTTCCCTGTACTAGGAGCAGCTACGCGCCGAATACAGCAGATCCTGGCGGAGATGCCTACCCGGGCAGACATCTGAGAGATAGTAGCAGAGGTTAGAGACTCCATGCAAAAAGAAATCACCAACCTCCAGACAGACGTGGAGCAGGTGGAGGCTAGGGTCCGCGGCCTGGAACAAGCGGCACAAGCGGCGGAGACGGATGCAGGTGCGGGGACTACACAGGCCGCTGGCGCCCTGGAGGTATCAGCCATATGGCGGCGCCTCGATGATCTAGATAACCGCTCTATGCGACAAAACCTGTGGATCAGAGGGGTTCCAGAATGAGAGACGGCACTCCGATGCTACCTGGCGGGCTTCTTCAACCAGCTACTGGGAGCCAAAGTGGTATTTCAGGAAGATATGGCCTGCACGCACCGCGCCCTATGTCCCCAACCTGACTCATCAACAGCACCCCCACGGGACATCATATGCTTCTTTAGCGATTTTGCGCTTAAGGACCGCATTTACCTCAGGGCCCGAACCCAACCCACGTGGGAATATGGCAGAGCGCAGATCCAAATTTTTAATGATCTCTCCCCTATCACCCTTCAGGCACGTCGCATCATACGCCCCGGAACCAGAGCTCTACAGGAAGCAGAGATCCCATATCGCTGGGGCTTCTCTCTTTCCCTGTCCGTTCAATATGAAAATGCATGGATCAGCGTGCGCTCTCCACGGCAGATATCCCGGATTTTCTACACCGCCTGGGCCTTCCTGAGATGGCTATACCCACTTGGGAGCTGTCCGATTTCCAGCACGTGCCCGCGGCCAGAGCCATGTCGCAATGCCGACAACGCCTACGACGCCGCCGGGCCAACGCCGTCAATGGAAGGGACCAACGTAGATGGTGAGTGACCATTAGCTTGCCACCTGGGACCCAGAGGACCTTGTGGGATTTGCTGGTACACCCACCTAAGATTCGACACAATACCATACATTATGTGTCTGAGTGGAACAGACTGCGACCAGACATTTTGATTTATGCCGACCACAACTCCTCTTTAAGAGATATGACGGTCGGAGCCAGGTGGACTGCTTTAGCAGCCTGGGCCCGCAGCCTAGTGCTCCTGCACACGAGACACACTCAATGCACAGATATGGGGAGTGTTATGTCGCTTTCTTTTTGCCTCCCCATTTTTGCCTCTCACACTCTCATATCGAGATGGACAGCTGAGGTTGGAGACCGGTGGGTAGGGGAGGTGGAAGAGGGGTGGGCTGAATTTTTCTCTGCAGGGTTCTTATGTGATTCTTTAGATTCTTATTAGATTCTGTCTGACAAGCGGATCCTACTCTAGGCGAAATGCATAACTTGTTTCTGGTTAGATATACATATTTACTCGACGGCGTGTTTTCTTCCGGTGCCGTGGAAGGGGATAAACTGGTTTTACTTTGCAATTGGGGGGGAGGGTGGGGACCTATTAGGGGGTTGAGCGTCGGGCTCGGTGGGAGGGGGGAGAAAAAACTACTAAACCAAAAGGAGACTTAATACAAACAAAGGTGGGGGGGACAAAAAAAAAACTGATGATACCCAAGGTCACTGACAAAACGTTTTACAAAGGGGGAGGGAGAGGAATAAGGGGGAAAAAAGGAGGGTGGGGAGGCGGGGGGAGAGGGGAAGGAAGGGAGAAAAAAGAAAGGAGAGAAGGGGGGGAAAATTTTTAAAAAAATGTTATATTAAAAAAGAGGTAAAATATAAATACTAAGTGGTGACATAAAGGGGGGTGGGATACTTCGTTAACCCTTGCCGCGCCATTCGGGGAGAGTTTGTTACTCATTGACGTTCTAATAGTTTATGCTGCTTATATGATGTGAGTCAGCCTTGATATTTCTGACAGTTCTGCTTACCTTCAGAAGATGATTATTTCTGTGTTCTCAATATGACTGTTGCCTACCACAAGGTAGGGTTCCGCGACCCTCACCTGCAGGAATTTTATATGCTTCGTTATTTCTTGTTGGGGTTGCTCGATCCTTCATTGATTTTGTATCTCTACTCTACTTGATTGTATGCATGCTGGTGTCCTATTTCATTAGAGGATACCTTACTGACCTCGCGATACGTGTGCCAAGCCGTTTACCCCTGAGAGGCTTGGTGTAATACCCCCAGGGGACATTTCGGAGGAGACCTTGGTTTCTCCCTCTGACTCCGGATCCCTGGTTACACCGTTTTACCTCATTGCTTAGTTAATTTCGTACTAGTCGCTATATCTGCACGTTTTGTTCATTCCCCCCTTTTTTTTTTTCTTCTCTTCTCTTTCTTTCTTTCTCTCTATCTTCCTTCCTCTCCCTTCCCTCTTTCTCTATCCCACTCTTTTTCTATCGCTTTCCTTCTCTTCTGCTTCAGTCTTTCTTCTGTCCTAGGGTTGTGCCGGTGGCGGGGTGGTCATGGAATCCTTATTTACGAAGGGGAAGTTTCATGTGCTTTCCTATAATGTCCGTGGTCTAAATACCCCGGAAAAATGCACCAAAATTCTACGGGAGCTCCGGGCGCAGAGGGCGTCTGTAGCTTTCCTGCAAGAGACTCACTTTCGGGATGGGGAGGCTCCGGCCCTCAGGGACTGGAATTTTGACTTTGGATATTTTAGCAATTACTCAGAGAGTAAATCCCGTGGAGTGGCGATTCTCATTGCCAAGGAAGTAGTGTTTGAGGAGACAGGAGTGTGTCGTGACCCCAAAGGCCGCTTTCTATTTGTTAAGGGTAAGCTGGCGGGGACAGTCTTTACCTTTGCATCAGTTTATTTGCTGAATAAGGCGCAGCACCGTTCCTTAGCCTCCATTCTCCGTGCTCTGAACGATTTCCAGGAGGGTACCTTGGTCTTAGCGGGGGACTTCAACATCACGTTAGACCCGAGGGTGGACTCGTCGTCTGGTCTATCCTCTATTCCACAGAACGTATTTCGCCACGTCCGACGCCTACTTGACACACACTGTCTGGTGGATGTCTGGCGGGCATTTCATGGTGGGGAACGAGGGTACTCATACTACTCTTCGGTACATTTGGTTTATTCCAGGCTTGACTATATCTTTATGCAACAGCGCGAGATTGATCTGGTGAGATCCTCGGATATACATCTCAAGACCTGGTCTGACCACTCCCCGGTATTGACGTGCCTGACGTCCCCGATGTATGCTCCTAGGGAGCGTACATGGAGGCTAAATATCTCCCTTCTTACAGATCAGGTGACGCTTGCATAGACGCGCACACTGCTTTCAGACTATTTCCGGGATAACCTCACCCCCGATGTACTGCTGACCACGGTATGGGAAGCACACAAACCGGTCCTCCGGGGCTTCCTCATTAGCAAGGGTACTGCAGCCAAGAAACTCCATCAGGACCAAAAGGCGGACCTTTTCACTGAAGTGCAAAGACTAGAAACCCAGCATGTCGAGACGAGGGACCCGGAAACTTATCAAAGACTAGTACAGGCTAGGGCAGCCCTCACATCCCACCTGACAAAGGACCTACAGTTTCTAGCCACCAAAGCGAAATTCTTTTTCGCGCTTAATGAAAATATACCAGGGCGTTTACTGGCCCAAATCCTCAAGACACGGAAGACAAAAGCGTACATTCCCTGACTGCGCCTACATACCACGGACGTTACTTCAAACCCTGATCTTATTGCTGAAGGGTTTCGCAAATACTTCAAGTCGCTTTATTCACTACAACAATCTCATTATCCTGCACTTAATGTCAGGGACATCGATGCCTATTTGGACAAAACACCTCTCAAGTCCTTATCGTCAACAGCAGCTGAATCCCTGGGCGCCTCGGTCACGGCGGAAGAAAGTAAAGAGGCCCTCAAACACATCAAACCACACAAATGCCCTGGACCCGATGGATTACCGGGGGAATATTACAAACTACTTCAATCGGAACTGATAACACACTTGCTAGCTACATTCAACTCGTTGCTTTCTGAGGGGGCCTTTCACACCTCATCACTGGCGGCTGTCATTACTCTCATCCCAAAGCCGGGGAAAGACCCTCTCCTCCCTTCAAGCTACCGTCCCATTTCCCTCCTCAACGCAGATATTAAATTGCTTGCTCGAATCTTGGCAACCAGATCCATTGAGGAGACCACGTTGCCACCCGAGCAATGGGCGGAGGTTCACACAACTACGTGGTTTCACTGGACTTCATTTATCACCTCATCAACCTTTAAAACCTGGCTTGACGATCCACGCCCACCCTGAGAGTGAGTGCTTGATCTACTGTACATCCTCCCGCATCGGGGATCATCCTACCTAACTACATAGATCACTAAACATGTACCACAAACAGAATCCCGGGGGTCCTCTCTGGCCACACCCCATCAGACACCCCTCACCACTGTTCTCTGTATTTTTCTCTCTGCCTATACCTCCTACACCTCCCTTTTCTCAATTTCACCCCACCCCCCCTTTTTTTTTTCTTTTCTCCTCTCTTTTTCTTCTTTCTTTATATTGCTTTTCACAACATCAAGGATGGCCCATATCCCTCCTTTCCTAAATTTACCACATGCAAACCACACAGGTACATTATTCCAACCTTGCCGCTTTGGAGGGAGAACCAAGGATACTCCAGATGCTGCTAACGGTGAACTTGATTATTGAAATGCACTGTCTTTTTCTGTATCTATTAGCAGTTTAATTGTTGCCTTCACATCTTACGACAATAACACCTATTTCTTAACATGTACGATATTCGTGACCATTAAGGTTACCTGTATCGCCATTATTTACGAATTCATATGTACCAGACTGTACTTCAACCAATAAACTATTTGAACATAATATTTAATATGTGGGTAAACTGCTTGATCCAAGGAGAAATCTGTCTTCCATTCTGGGGTCAAGAAGGAATTTTTTCCCAGTGTTGCATATTGGAGAGAGCTTCAGACTGTTTTTTTTTGCCTTCTGTTGGATCAACAGCAGTACGTTATGTGTGAGAGGCTGACCCCGATGGATGCATGTCTTTTTTCAGCCTATGTAACTATGTAACTTCATTCCACAACCAAAAAATAAATAAAAAACTATTAAAAAAAAGTTAGCCTAGCTCCATTTCTTGGGTCTTCAAATACCAGACCCCTGCTCATTTTGTGTTTTCATGTTATGTATTTATTAATTTCAATACAGGAACTCGGAGGCTCCTATTTGCAATCTACTTCTTTTACTGCACCCACAGCCGCAAAAGAATAAATGTAATGAACATAAGAAAAAAACGTAGGGGCATCTCCCAGCAGGGAGGTCCCAACCCCTGTCCTTAGAACCACCCCCAAGCCTATATAAGTCCTGAGCGGGAGCGGCCTAGGCCTCTTCTTTTGCTGCTCCCGCATCAGCTAACTATCAACTTTACTGGATTTTCAGGGTTTTACTGTTGTACCTTGTTATTCTGTTGCTACTTGATCATAATTGATTTCTGTTGTGTTCGAGGCTCCGACTATCCCCGGCTAACACCGCGGGGGTCGGGCGCCCTCTTGACCGGGATGCCACCGGCTGTCTCTTACGGCTTGGCGGCGCGCCCGGAACTGTTTCATGTGATTTTGTTATCAGCTCCTTTGATCTGGTTGCCGCGGTACCCCTCCGAGCCGCAACACTTGAGCTCCCATCTCGGCGCGCGGCTCCTCGGGTCCCTCGCAGCCTGGTGGTGAGTGCCGAGATCTCGTGGGATCTTGGCGCCGCTATCTTGGATTTCGGCCATTTCGTGCTCTTTCACCCTCAGACTGCCTCGTGAGTTACTCAAACGCTTTCAGCTCTCGACGCTGCCACAATGTGCCCCTCTCAGCTCCCTCACCGAGAAAGCCCTTCCTCAGTGGCAGACTCTGATTCCGCTTCCAGCTCGCAGCAGGTATACGGTCCCTCTGACAGGGATACCCCCACTCCTCCGTCCAAACGTCTCTCAAAAACTGCGGTGCATTTTGCCGCCCTGGAGGCTAATATCCAGGCCTCCATAACCTCCACTTTGTCCTCTGCTGTTTCCACTTTAACAGATACCTTAAAATCATCTATGCATGACGCGGTTAGTTCAGTCACTAACTTACCTAAACAGTCTGGGCCCCCTACCAAACAGATTGATGTGACACCTGCTCCGGCAGTGCCCATGATTCCAGGCCCTTCTGGGTCAAAGAGTAGTGCCAAAACCAAGCACATTGATCAAGCTCCTCGAGGGGCTGGCAACCCCATAAACTTGCCTAAAAAGACGAGCGAGGTCGCCTCGCGTAAAAGAGCGCCTGCTTGTGGGGCGACAGTAGCGGTTATTGAGAAACGGTCTAAACCTGTGGATTCAGACCAACTCCCAGACTATACAGACTCAGAAGGCAATGTGTCTGGGGAGGATGAGGGGTTAGAGATCCACGCCCAGAATGATCAAGACCTGATGGTCGATGGGGAGCAAAACCCGCCACCACCACCTCTGTTTTCTCAGAAGAATGTGGTATGTGAGCTGCGTGGCCAGCCAATGTTCCACGCTTCTGAGGTCTTACACCCGAGATCCTCGGCCTGGACACCCCTTCCCCATGTGGAAATGTGGGTGGACGCTAACATGCTGTTGCCTATGGATCTGGCTACGAGAGCCAATTTCAAGCCCGAATGCCCCGCCCCACCACAGCGGGGAAAACATGCCTCACGACCAAAGTAGATGAGGACATGGCCGACTTCCTCACCGTTAAAGGCTGGTCGGCTAAATGCGGCATTGAACATGCTCTGCACCTTTGTGAGGACAAGGTCCTGGATGTGGTGGCTCCAATGATTTTCCTCCTGGACTCTGTGGAGGACGCCCATCTAAATGATACCCCCTAGACCCTACGGAGGTTTCCGGCTGGCTACAGAGGTCCCTCTGCCTCTTGGGGGGGTGCTAATGCCGCGATCGCTGCCGAAAGGCGTAAGCTGATGTTAATGCGCATGGATGCCCACCTTACCTCTCAGGCTGTAAAGGATTTGGGTGCCAAAGCACAGGGCCTCCTGTTCGGGGAAAAATCCATTAAAAACCTGGGATCGTACTCTGACACTTTTACCCAGTTAGACAAAGTGGAGGCTAACATGAAGAAAGTTTTTTCCCCAAATCAAATTTTTGGACGGGCTGGCAGAGGAAGGGGCCGCTCTGCCGGCAGGAGGGGTGCTTCGGGCACTGACAGAGTCGCCTTTAATTCTGCCACGTACAATCAGCCTGCGGGCTCTGCCGGAGTTTCCTCCCGCTCCCGTCCCTGGCATGGACTTGGCTTCCGAGGTGGCCGTGGATTCCTGTACTCCCGTCGTGGAGCAGGTGAGACTGCCTCTGATGGAGCAAGGGAGACATAGAGGAGATGGCTACGGGGGTACCCCACTTTGTAAGCAATCTGTTCTTGGTGCCCAAGAAAGGGGGCGACATGAGGTCGGTGATAAATCTGAGAGACCTCAATGTGGGAGTGGAATACAACCACTTCAAGATGGAGGGCATACGCACCCTCAGGGAAACTCTAATTTACAGAGATTGGATGGTGAAACTGGAGTTAAAGGATGCATACTAGGGATGTGCGTTTCGGGTTTCGGAATTTCGGAATTTTCACGAAATTTCCCGATTCGGGTCTTTCGATGCGGCCGAAATTCCGAAATTTTTTAGATCCGAAAAAGTCGAATCCGAACTGTTTTCCGAGCCGAATCGAAAAATTTTCGGAATTTCGAATGCACTTGAAATGTGTCAAATCGAAATCTATTGCTTTGAAACGAGAACAGAATTTCCGAAAAAACGAAAAATTTACCAAATCGAAAATTTTTCAGAATTTTCGAATGGACTTGAAATGTGTCAAATCGAAATCTATTGCTTTGAAACGAGAACAGACTTTCCGAAAAAACGAAAAATTTGCCAAATCGAAAATTTTTCGGAATTTTCGAATGGACTTGAAATGTGTCAAATCAAAATTTATTTTCCCTCTATTCATGATTTCAGTTCCATTCGGGATTTCGGTTCCATTTCGGTAAGTCTGGACATCGTATATTTAACTAGTATCGGTTATATCGCTGATTCTGTAAAAATTTTTATTGTTTCCAAAGATCCGATAAGAATTTTCGTATTTGGGTCAGATCCGATTCGTCCGCGGGTCGCGCATGCGCGCGCGCGCACATGTCGTAACTTTATTGAGCCAGTTTTATTGACAACTTTTTGAACAAAATATTGTTTTTATTATTCTTCATAATGGCCGCTGAAAGAGAGGAGTGCCATTCAAGCACCTCGTCATCATCTCATGATGAACCACCGGCACCCAGGAAGAAACGGGCCAGCAATATGGCGTTTGAAGAGATGTTGGAGCTGGTCCGCATCTTTGATAGCAAAGATTATGATTGCAGTAAGGGCCCTTACCGCAGGAAGTCTAACGCCAGGAAGGATCGTATCTTAGAGAAGCTACGCACCACCATTTTGGAGTTATTTGGGAAGGACAGGACAAAGGACCAGCTCAGGAAACGCTGGTCTGATTTGAAAGTACGCGAGCAGGAGCAGCTGAGGCGCATCCGCCGCGTCATAGCGAAACGTAAGTGTCATGTTATATTGTAAAGTGCTGCGCAAACTGTTGGTGCTATATAAATCCTGTATAATTATAATAATGTGCTTGCATGTGCTAATGTGCACAGAAATACCTTGATTTATCTAGTCCTTTTTTCATGCAATGTGAGTGTGTATAGCTTTGCGTTTTCACGACTCGTCATACATGCAGTTTTGACATAGCTCTTCTTTTTTGTGATTTTACGTATTCGTGAAAATTGTGATATTTGATGTATATAGATGAAATTACAATGCTGGATTTCTTTTGGCACTGTGTGTATAGTCTGTAGTGTGTTGGAGGGGAGGTTGTTGTGATTGAGTGATGCATACGGGATGACCCGCAGCTTGCCCAATATTGACTCCCACCTGCGCATCAATAAAAATCTCTGCGTCTCTGCTAAAGTGATAGGATGGGACATGTAGTTCTTCTGAAAGTGCATCCAAACAGAGCTGCGTTCAATACATCCTCAGCAGCTGCTGCAGCAGTGTCATTGAATGCTTTAGATGCAAATTTCAAAACAAAATGGTGGATTTCTGTTGTTGTTTCTGCAATATCCAGTTTTATTCACAGAAACTGAAAGTGAAACTGAGGCTGAGGCCTTCTATAAAATAACTAAAAGCAGTCACACAATGCGCTTTGTACGCACACAACACAAATATATAATAGTTTTTATTGAATAAACGTAATGTTTACTTCTGAAAAAAATATATAATTGAACGGTAATATATGTCTGTGCAGAGGAAATAAATAAATATTTTGTGACTTTAGAACTATGAGATGGGAGTAGTGGGGGGTCAAGCTGGTAGTGGGGTAGTGGAGGGGTGTCGCAATACTTTCGGCAATATATTGTATAGATATACCATTTTTTCCAGTCTGCATTATTTACGTGTTATTTTTTGGATTTGGCAGAAGACAGGAAGAAGGCCGCAGAATCTGCCTGGGCAGGGACCAGTGCCCCAGCGGAGGAGGAGGGGGAGCCACGGGCGTCCACCAGCGCTGGTATATACTGTTTTATTTTGCAATGACTTTTGGTCAAAAACAGAAACATTTTTTGTTTACTGAATTTTAATTTAATTTTTTTATGTATAGCACAAGAGGAGCAGGAGGAGGAGCAGGAGGAAGAGGAGGATGGCGATGATGGAGAGAGGGAGCCGGAGCCGGTGCAGCAGGAGGCCGCCAGTCCAGGTTTTTTTTTTTTTACTGTTGTATTTTGGATCGACTTTTGTTCAAAAATAAATCAGTTTTGTTGTTTACTGTATATTTTATTTCTTTAATTTCTTACATATAGCACTGTATATGCTGACGGTGGTGGTGGGGGAGGAGTCAGAGGAGTCGGAGCCTCAGGAGGCCGCCAGCTCTGGTATATACTACTGTTATATTTTTTCAAGACTTTCAGTCAAAAATAGAAACCTGCTTTACTTACTGTATTTTCCTTCTTTCATTTATTGGATATATAGAAGGAGAAGCCAGACGCCGACGGGAGGCGATTGGCGAGCTTCGCCTGGCAGCTACCGCCATCAACTCCCTACAAGAACTGCTCCAGGAACTGCGGGAGCACATAACCAATGCCGCAGACCTCCTGGAGCAGCAGTGAGACCAGTGGCAGCCTCCTCCAGAATGTGCCTCAGCTGCTCCTGCTCGCGTGCCTTGAGGTCGGACCAGCGTTTTCAGAGATGGTCCTTCGTCCAGTCCTTCCCGAACAGCTCCAGGATGGTGGTGCGTAGCTTTTCAAGGATACGATCCTTGCGGGTGTTATTCTTCCTGCCGTAAGGGCCCTTACAGCAATCGTAATCTTTGCAGTCCAAGATGCGGACCAGCTCCAACATCTCCTCAAATGCCAGTAACTTGTTGGGCAGTTTGCCATCCTTGGCATGTTCCCTTCCCTATGTTAATATGTTGTAAATAAATTTTCTATTTTTTCACTATTTTCCTGTTTGTGTGCGTTGCTTTTCCTTACTTAATAAGTTAGTATGTATTGCTTGGTTTCCACACTGTTAAAATTATATGTACATAAATGTATTGACATTTCTATGGACCCTTTGTCATAAATTTGTCAACATATTTGTGGCCATGAATGTGACTGTGCACATCCTACACTTCCTGCCTGGCCAAAAAATGTCACACACTAACACAACCTTGTTGTACGGCCTTGAGATTTGATTACCGACGTGGCCTGGTTTTTTGTTAAGCTTAGGCAATGTCACAACAACACGTATTTTTGTCCACAGTCACATTCATTGTATAACCAAGAATTTATCAAAAAATATTGATGGCAGCACTGCGTGAAGTCTTCTCCGACACAACCCAAAGATCCTTAGTGCGGCTCAGGTCTAGTTTATTTGTCCCTGTTTGCAGCTTCACACAACACCTCCTCCCAGCTATGAGCTCTCTCTCTCCCACCGCTGCCCGCTAAGACGCTGCCCGCCCACATGGTCACGTCTTTGCAGGAAGACAACAGCGTGGGGGAACAGCAGCTGCTGACAGTCCCAAGACCTCGTCACAATGACGTCAGTTTTGGAGTTAACCCCTAACTGTGACCAATGGTGGAGATAGGGGGTTCATTGGAACCCCTATCTCCCGATCCGCGGCAGCTATCGGTTGGTTAATAGAAAAGAGTTGGACGTCAGTCCTGTGTGAGCGCACGTTTGTAACTTAATATATATTAAGTTACAAATGTGCGCTCACACAGGACTGACGTCCAACTCTTTTCTGTTTTATTCTGTGTATGGGGAACACATGGGTGTTTGTAGCAGCACAAGAGTATAATACTATCTGTCTATAGTGATTTAGCGCCAATTATTCACTCTTAGCCCTTGCGGGCTATCGACATAATTGGTTGGTTAATGTTTGGTATCTTTGGATCGACCAGAGCATGGCCTTTCCAACAATACCAAACATGACAATGTTAAAAATTTAAAAAAATTTAAATAAAAAAAAAAAAAATACAGGTTTTTTGTTTTGTTTTGTTAATGCAGCAATATTGTTGCCATTTCAATTATAATGTGAACAATGATGCTGCACTAAGGATTTTTGTATGGGGTGCGTTTGTTAAAAATAGTGTAATTGTCACCCAAAAAAATATAACAAGTCCCCTTTTCAATTTTTTTTAACAAACGCAACTCATAAAATATAACCGCAAACACTCGCATGTTAAAATGTGAAAAAAACACTTTACACCTTGTAAAACAAACATTGAAAATTCTAATTTTATTGCATTTTTTGTTATAATATACAGACAGGACATGACGCATACATATGATAATGATATATTATGAATCATCTGCCGAGTCTGCCGGAAAGAACGATATATAACATGTCTGGGTCATATTATAAAAGAAGGCTTCAAAACGCGTTTAAACAAGAGGAGCGAAACTGTTAAAAATTAGCTCAGCAGCAGACCGCAGTGCCGCACACAGGCGTGAAGGAAGCCGTGAAATGCCTCAGCAGCGAAAGGGTTAATTTATATTTTTGTCTGTTTTAATTCATTTTATTTTATTATTTTTTTTCATTTCAGATCATTTTGATCAACTATTTTTCCGTTTTAAAACATTTTTGTTCTGGTTTTTATTTTTAAAGTCAGACCATTCGGGTCAGTTTACCGTTTTTTAAATCGTTTTGTTCTTTTTTTTTTGTTCCTTGTCTTTCATACCATTTTTTTAATGTGATTAAATAAATAAAGTTGTGAAATGTATATTCATAAGAAAAAAAGGATCTTTATTTAATAAAAAAAAAAAACACGATAGAATCGCCAGAATTATCGTATCGTCGGAATGAATTATCGGATCCGAAAAACAAACCAAAAATTTATTCTAAAAAAATATATAAAGTATAAAAAAGTAAACCATAGTACTTTACATTAAAACGAATAGAGTTAGACACTTTGAAACGAGGAGAACAGACGTTCCGAAAAAAAAGAAAATTTCCGAAATCACGAAAAGTCGATACAAAAAACGAGCAAAGTGACCCGAAAATACGAAAAATGGTCGATATTCCAAAAAAATGTACACAATCGAAAATTTTAAAGATCAGAACAAATCGAACCGAAAAAAAAATCGGTGCACAAGCCTATTAATATCTGACATCCCGATGTGAAACATCAGGACTTTTGCATTAGATTTCGACCATTTTTATTTTTTTAACTTCTGGATAGTCGAAAATCGAAATCTATCCAAAAAGTCCCAATGTTTCACATCATTCTGAACTTTGTTTGGATAGAGTAAGTCCGTGGGCGTGCGGCCGTTAAACGTTAAATGTATATACCAGTGGCGTCGTAACATGGGGGCGGGGGTGCGGCCCGCACCAGGTGACACCCGCCTTTAGGGTGACACCGTCATCCTAAGGGCGGGTGTCTCACCCTCCGCTGCGTTTTTCGCTCCCTGCGAGCGTCCGAAGCATGCAGCTTTGGCGCTCGCCTGGAGGAAACACGTCACCAGCCAATCGCAGCTGGTCACGTGGCTCCCCCTGGCGAGCGCCCAAGCTCCGCACTGCCGGACGCTCTGAGGGAGCGAAAAAGGCGGCGGAGGTGAGCTGGGGCCATTATCATGAGGTGCTGGGGCATTCCATGTGCTGGGGCAAATCCATGAGGAGCTGGGGCATATCCATGAGGAGCTGGGGCATTCCATGTGCTGGGGCATATCCAGGAGGAGCTGGGGCATATCCAGGAGGAGCTGGGGCAAATCCATGTGTGAGCTGGGGCATATCCACGAGGAGCTGGGGCAAATCCATGTGTGAGCTGGGGCATATCCACAAGGAGCTGGGGCATGTCCACGAGGAGCTGGGGCATGTCCACGAGGAGCTGGGGCATATCCACGAGGAGCTGGGGCAAATCCATGTGTGAGCTGGGGAATATCCACGAGGAGCTGGGGCAAATCCATGTGTGAGCTGGGGCATATCCACGAGGAGCTGGGGCATGTCCACGAGGAGCTGGGGCATGTCCACGAGGAACTGGGGCATATCCACGAGGAGCTGGGGCAAATCCATGTGTGAGCTGGGGCATATCCACGAGGAGCTGGGGCAAATCCATGTGTGAGCTGGGGCATATCCACGAGGAGCTGGGGCAAATCCATGTGTGAGCTGGGGCATATCCACGAGGAGCTGGGGCATGTCCACGAGGAGCTGGGGCATGTCCACGTGGAGCTGGGGCATGTCCACGAGGTGCTGGGGCAATATCCATGAGGAGCTGGGGCATATCCATGAGGATGTCGGATGTCGGCCAAGCTTCCGGGAACTCCCCCTGAGGACTAGCGTCATCGTGCATAGCACGATGACGCCAGTCCTGGAGTTAACCCCTAGCTGCCACCAATGGTGGAGATAGGGGGTTCCAAAATGAACCCCCTATCTCCCGATCCGTGGCAGCTAGGGGTTAAAGTTTGGTATTGTTGGATCGGCCAGGGCATGGCCGTTCCAACGATACCAAACACGAATGTGAAAAACGTTTGTAAAAAAATTAAAAATAAAAAAATATTTAAAAAAATTTATAAAAAAAAAATAAACAATTTTTTTTTCTTTTTTTGGTTTGTTAATGCAGCAATATTCTTCCCATTTCAATTATAATGTGAACAATGATGCTGCACTAACGATTTTTGTATGCGGTGCGTTTGTTGAAAATTTTGTAATTTTCCCCAAAAAAAATTGTAACGAGACCCCATCTCTAATTTTTTTAACAAGCGCACCCCATACAAAATATAACCGCAATTGCTCGCATGTTAAAATGTGAAAAAAAAACACTTTACACATTGTAAATTATTGAAAAATCATATTTTATTGCATTTTTTGTTATAATATAGAGACAGGACATGACTTATACATATAATAATGACATATTATGAATCTGCCGAGTCTGACGGAAAGAACGATATATAATATGTCTGTGTCATATATTAAAATAAGGCTTCAAAACACGTTTAAACATGATGAGCGAAATCGGTAAAAAATTAAAAATGAGCTCAGCACAGAGGTGGGAAAAGCCTCAGCAGCGAAAGGGTTAATTAAAAAAACACGATAGAATCGCCAGAATTATCGTATCGACATAATGAATTATTGGATCCGAAAAACAAACCAAAAATTTATTATAAAAAATATATAAAGTAGTATTAAAAAAGTAAACCATAGTAGTTTTCATCAAAACGAATAGAGTTAGACAGCTTTGAAACGAGAACAGACGTTCCGAAAAAACGAAAAGTTCCGAAAAACGAAAAATTGGCGATATGCCGAAAACCATGTACAATTCCGAAAAACGAAAAGTTCCGAAAAACGAAAAGTTCCGAAAACGAAAAATGGGCGATATGCCGAAAAGCATGTACAATTCCGAAAAACGAAAATTTCCGAAATAACGAAAAGTCGATACAGAAACCTAGTGAAGTTACCCGAAAATACGAAAAATGGTCGATATTCCGAAAAATAAATGTACCCGAAAACCGAATCGAGCCGAACCGAATCGAAACAGAAGGCAGTCGAAACGAGCCGAATCGAAAAGTTTAAAAATTCGAAAAATCGAATCGAATCGAATCGAAAAAAAAATCGGTGCACATCCCTAATGCATACCTGTCCGTCCCTATGGTGCCTGCATCCCGCGATTACCTTTGTTTCGTATGGTGAAATCACGTATGGCGGTTCACCTGCCTCCCTTTTCGGCCTCGCCTCGGCCCCGTGGTGCTTCACAAAACTCATGAAGCCAGTCATTGCCTCCCTTCACGCCCGGGGAGTTCATTTAATCATTTACCTGGACGGTGTCCTGTTAATGGCAAACTCCATCGACCTATTGAGACTCCATCTACAGTGGACAATCTCCCTACTGCAAGACCTGGGATTTCTGAGAAATCCTTATTGGTGCCGACCCGGAGCATAGAGTTCCTGGGATTTCTTGTCGACTCCGTCACCATGACCCTCAGTGTTCCACCATCCAAGGTCTGCTCCCTACGGAAAGATGTACGCTCCCTGTTGAGGAATCCTGCTCCGTCTCTGCGGTCCCTGGCTCGAGTCATCGGAGTCCTCGCGGCAACTCGCTTCGCAGTTCTCCCAGCTCCCCTACACTATCGGGCCCTCCAGAACTTGAAGGCCCGTTTTCTCCGTTTGAATCCGGATTACTCGCAGAGGGTGTTGCTATCAGATGAGGCACGGGATGACCTCCGCTGGTGGCTTTCCATCTGGGCCAGATGGAACTCTCGTCCGGTGATGGACCCGGCCCCGACAGTGACTATAGAATTGGACGCCAGCCACAGGGGCTGGGGCGCCCGATGCAGACAATTGGAGACAGGGGGTCGGTGGTCCCCCACGGAAGCAGAGGCCCATATCAACGTGTTGGCACTCCTAGCGACGTTCTTCACACATCAATGCTTCGCCGGGCCCGAGACTCATCAGTGTGTACTGCTCCGCATTGACAACAAGGCAGCGGTCTGCTACATCAATGCCCTGGGGGGCACTCGGTCTCGAGACTTGACATCCAGAGTCCGTGACCTCTGGGATTTCTGCCTACAGAGAGGACTCTTCATAGTGTCCGAATTCATCCCGTGCCTGAGCAACACAGTGGCAGATTGGAATTCACGTCATCTGACAGACAGCGGGGACTGCTACCATCCGTATTCAATGACATTGTTACTCTCTGGGGTCCCACTGCAGGTGGATCTCTTCGCGTCCAGACTACATCATCAATTACCCGGATTCTTCAGCTGGCGACTGGACCCGGAAGCACTGGCCACAGAAGCCCTCAAACTTCAATGGCCGCAAGGCCGCCATTACGCCTTCCCTCCATTTTGGATATTATGCAGAGTTGTATCCGCGCTGAGAGAGCAAGAGGCGGAATTGGTACTCTTGACCCCGCTCTGGCAGTCCCAACTCTGGTATCCCGACCTGTTGGAACTGTTGATAGATGTGCCAAGGGTGCTACCCTGCCCAGAGAACCTGCTGACAGACCCGGAGGGCCTTCCACATCCCTTGGTGATGGGGGATCGGCTGACGTTGGTGGCGTAGTTGGTTTCAGGTTCGCCTGGCAAACCGCAGATGTTTCGGAGGGAACTGCTTCCCTACTACAACAGGCATGGGCTCCGGGCATGCGGAGCGCCTATAAGTCAGCGTGGGACCATTGGCACCACTGGTGTTTGGGACGGGGCCACGATTCCCTTACTGCCCCTGTGATGGTTGTGTTGAATTTTCGTCCCTGTCTGATAGTCCTGAAGGCCAAACCCGAATCAATGTGTATCACTCGTCGATCTCGGCTGGTCATGTTGGTTTAGAGGGCATCCCGGTGGGTCGCCATGCCTTGGTTTGTCGACTACTCAAAGGTGTTCGGCTCTCACGTCCTCCGGCTCCTCGATACTCCTCGACCTGGGTCTTTGGTTCTTGAGTTTTTGCATGGCTGGCCGGTTAATAACGACCTGTCATTGAAACAATTATCCGCCAAGTTGTTAGTCTTGTTATGTCTGATTTCATGCAAGAGTGTGGGCAATGTTAGGGCCCTGGACTTCCAGGTCCGATCCTTTACACTGGAAGGGGTTCGGTTTGATGTTTTTCCGCGTACGAAGACGGCTATTCATTCAGTGTTCTACCCTGCTTTCGCTGGTGATCCTCAGCTGTGCCCCATGCAGTGTCTTCAGGTCTATGAAGCTTGCACAGTGGTGTCTCTTTGTGATGCTCCGGTTTCTCCATTGTTTGTGTCTTTCCGGGCTCCGCATGCCCCAGTGTGGTCCTCTACGTTGGCACGGTGGGCCCCATGGCTGTTGGCCTTGGCTGGCGTTGATTTGTCACGTTTTGGGGTGCACTCTATGAGGGGGCCGCAGCTTCTAAGGCGTTCGTTTCGGGTTGTAGACTCGAGGATATGATGAAGGCGGTGAATTGGTCGCAGGAGTCTACCTTTCACCATTTTTATTTTCACCTGCTCACCCATATGTCTCAGGCTCTGGTACGTTAAACCTGCAAATAGGAGCTTCCAAGTTCCTGTATTGAAATTCCTAAATTTTCCTACCAGATGTGACGGAAAGTTTAGATTTTAATAAGGACTCGGAGGCGAGTATTTCACGCCAGCAGACCTTCCAGATCCTTTGCAATCATACAGGCTGGCATGAATGACGGCTAAATGAGAATTTGTTTCTTCAAATATCACGAGTACAGCAGTATGTAGTGATACCTTTTTTTATTTGACGAACGTTACATTTAAAAATACAAGCTTTCGAGAGTGTACCTCTCTTCTTCAGGTCTGGACGCTATACTAATATTAGAGAGATCTTAGCCCCATAAAACAACAGTGATCATGACAACTTGAAGGAAAAGTAAAACAAAAATCACTGAAGGCTGAAAAAGACTCACACAAAAAAACAACAAAAACCAAAACACTAGCCAGGATTCTGAATGTTATGTGAAGTTAAGATAATGGGTTAAAAAGCCAGAGTCCACATTGAGCCCTTCTTTTTGTGACGGAACCGTACTCTTCCAGCTGTCCTGACTCTCCAGACACCCCTTCGTTGCGGTCAGCCCGGCTACTGGGAGCGCTATCCTCAGCGCCTCGAGCAGCTTGACCTGCCTGCTTCTGTTCCTCTGCCCTGGAGCCGTTAAGAATTTCCAGAAGGCTGCTCTCTGCCTTCTGAAATTGAGTGTGGAGTGTAGCGTAGTTTGAAATAAAACACCAGACGCGGCTGTATGTTTTAAAACAGGATTCTCTCTCTCTGAGCTCTGAGAGTTCTGACCTTTAATGAACAAAAACGCCACCATTTATGCTGAAATCCAACAGTCATAATTTGCATAAATAACGCACCTCGTCCTACCAATATGCAAATTACATTATGTCAGTTAGAAATTTACAATAAACATTCTTTATATTTTTTAGCCTTTAGATCACACAACATTTGCATAATCCATTGTTCTAACACATCAGATTAAAGACAAACACTATCACAGATCCCTTGAATTAAACATGCAGCCAGATAAGGGGGAAAGCCCTGTTGCATAAATTACACAGCAGTAAAGCTTGTTTACTGGCTATACAGAAACACATTTACCTACAGGAATATAAGTATTTAAAACTAAAGCTATGCCATTTTACACTAAACTAATTTAAACTAAAACCAAACGATGTAATATATATTTAAAAACACACAATATAGATTGAACATAAAGTCTCTTGGGGTTTGATGCATGGAGCGTTACATCTGCTCCATGACACTTTTATGGTGTTAAAATATGTAATCATTTTAATTTCAAATGTCTTACGTTTACAAGGGTCTTTAAAATTTCCTTTGAGGGGGGGCGGAGCTAACAGCCGAGGAGAGGACGCATGCAGCCGGGCTCCGTTGAAGATTTTACTTGTTTACCTGTAATCCCGACTGCCATCGACCTCATAGACGACCCCAAACCTGTATAAGGTCTGTTTGTGCACCCCTGAAGCGGTCTCACCGAGCAGCAGTGGTTTAAAAGGACCCAACCGATCACTTGCAACACTTGCGGCCTACTCCGGTCGGCCATCTTGCAACCGCGGAGTTTATTATTTCACTCGCCTGCCGCTTGCTGCCCTACTCGAACTTTGCACCCTGTGCGCCCGTTGTTTGTGGGGATCCAGGTGATTGGGAGATCCCGAGGAGTGAGACAGATTGGGGACCGCTTTGCGCGGCGACCTTTGATAGACGTATACCCCGCTGTACTTTTATTCGGACTAAACAGTCAGTATACTGCTACTTTAATGGGGAGGAAGACCGGGAAGAAACCTCTGCTGCCGGATGGCACCCAGCAGCGGGACATCCGTGATGCACTAGGTGAGGTCCGACGAAAGCGGCAGGGCGAGCCCCACACATATTTGTCTCCCACAGCGAGTTCTGCGGAAGAGGAGGACCCGTTTTGGTCTGAGACCTCGGTGGCTGCCCGGCATTCTCCAAGATTGCTGGGGGTAACGAATCGACTGGGGTCGAACGCCGGAGATCCAAAGCCATCAGTGGCACGACGGCTGGAGACGCCATCTGACCACTTGGATTCTGTGGACTCCCTTCCTGCTGCCCCTGGGAGGCAGATGTGTACGGACCGCATGTCCTTCACGAGGGAGGATGTTCGGAGCTTATTGAGGGAAGCAATGGATGAGATGAAGGCGGTATGGAGGGCGGATTTCGCGGCCATGTCTGCAGACCTGACGCAGGTTAGAGACCGTTTGACGGCTGTGGAGGCTCGAGTTGAAGAGGTCGAAGTACTCCAGACACTACTTACGCCGCAGGTGGAATCGTTACAGTCGCAGGTCGCGCTGCTTATGGGAGCGGTAGAAGCAGCTGAAATCCGACATCGCCAGAAGAACGTCCGTATCTGGGGAATCCCGGAGACGCTTGCTGACGCCGACCTATTGCCATTTATTAACAAAGCTACTTCTGCGATGCTCGAGTCCGCAACCAATCCTGTTTTTCAGAAAGCCATCCGGCTTCGAAAGGCGGCCACGGCCCCGGTGGACTCCCCTCGAGATGTGCTGGCAGTGGCGGGGTCGGTGGCTGATAAGCGCCAATTGATGTCGCTCCCTGTGGCCCGAGCACCAATTGTTTTTGAGAATGTATCCTTATCTTTATTTAATGATCTCCCATTTGTGACATTGGTTGCTCGACGTCAATTCCGAGAGATCTCAGTGTTTTTGAGGAGCTGTGGGGTGAAATACAGGTGGGGGGTGGCGGGATCTCAGTACATATATCACGATAATTTGACACACCTGGTGACTTCGCCTGAGGTGGCGTGGTCCCAGCTACGTTCAATGGGTCTGTTTCCAACCCCAGAGATGAATAGTTCTGGACTGAACGGTCCCCCCGCTTCTACGAAGGATCCGGGTTAAGTATGGACCTGAAATCAGGCAGTGATATACCTGGACACTCCGGTCTATATTGCCTCTTAACGACCTTTTTCGGATTGTGTTTCCCCCATTAGTACTATTAATTTTCTTGGTCTATTTCTGACTTTACATATTCCCACGCTGTGCCTTTTGATTTCCTGCTGAGGTTTTTTTTTTCTTATTATTTTTCCAGTTTCACTCAGACGACTTTTTAAGTATACGCGATACATTTCGCCGATTTCGTTTTTTCCGTTTATTGATGTTTTTATATAGGATGAGACCTCCCTCTTAGGGGATGATTAAAAGTTTTCGCTGATAACCTGCATTCCAGCGCGCTCACCGCAGTTAACCTTTTCTTGAAGTATATTTTCTTTTTAGCAGATGACCTTTTATAATGTCTATCTTGTAAGCCCAGCTTTATCGTTATTGACGACTTACCCCGGCCCTGCGTGGCCTAAATGTTGATGTTTCAGTGAACTTTGTTTTAAATAAAAACACTTGAATACAAAAAAAATAAAAAATTCCTTTGAGGATTTTAATCCCTTAAGGACCAGTGACTATCAGGAGAATGACTGGAGAATGAAAAATTCTAGGTCAAAATAGCCGATTTGGAAAGTGTGATGAAAGGGAGAATTTTTCTGGTTTGGCTATTTTGACCTAGAATTTTTCATTCTCCAATCATTCTCCAGTCATTCTCCTGCTTTTCACGCTCTCTGAATAACCCTGATAATGTTTACATCATAAGTGCATTGACTTTAAAGACCCTTTGTCCGTAAGGGGTTCATTTTGGGGTTTTGGATGGAGTGGCCTGTTAGATTGAAGTGATGTCCCACTGGAGTACAATATGTATTTTCCTGATTGTTCTTGGAGAGTCTGTGCAGGTTCAACTTGAGATTCAGTTTAAGGCTAGTTTCACCAATATCTATTTCTTCAAATAGAAAGCATTAATGCTACTATGTAAGGTGTATAAATGGGGTTTCATTGGCTATGTATAGTAAAAATCTCTTTACAGATTTGTAAGCGCTGAGATTGGTCACACTTTACTGCCTCTATACTTTTCACGAGAACACTGATTTAACTCTTAACTCTCAGAATTTAACTAGATTAGATTCAGTTTTGTATGATTCTAAAAATAATTGCACACATGTGATTGTGTCATAAAATGTGTGTATGTGTGTGTGTGAGTACGGTATATAATATCTATACAAGATTATTATTGCTTATGATGTTTTTTTTTCCATGAGAGATAATTAACTTCAAAATAAAGTTGAAAATAAATTTGTTGTACCAACAACATCAGATTGCTTTTTTACCGCAGTATGAACCTGAAAATTAGAAACATTCTAATACATTTAATTAGTGCAAAAGTAATTGGGTTCTTTGTACCTTTTGATGTATATGATGCAAACAGCATTGTTTTATGCAAAATGTCTACACAGTTTTTACCTGGATTTGAAATACTTTTAAAGGCCTTTGAGAATATAACTATTCCAAAGGTTACAGTATTCTACATTTTTAATAATGAGAACCTATTTAGTGCAATTCTACTGGGATTAATTGGCACTACTTTGTTTTACCGGTGAAATCTTTTATTTGAAAGCTTGGGAAAGGGAGATTTGAAATGCAAACTCCTACAATATGTGAGGTAGCTTCAGTATTCATATTGTTCTAGGTTAAATCGGAAAACAAAGGGGAAATATGTTGTCCTCCCGTAAGCCAGACTTATAATAACAGAAAGGAACGTCATGCAAACTGTTGTTGAACCTTATGCTTCAAGATGCTGAATACCAGATAGATATTCACTCCCTCATTCTATGTGGCCTTAGCATAGGGCGCCACTCATGGCAATTTGCCATTCCTATTGATGTTACCAGTTTGTTATGGACAAGAATATGTATCTGCTTTAATAATATTCAAAGGCCTAGAAAAATGCTCATTTAAGTTTAATATGTCTTTAAAAGATGATTAATACAATTGTCATTTTAGAGAGAATCAAAATGTATCTTGCGTAACTCCGCTTTTCGACAGAATAAGCTAACCACAAAGTCATGAGGAGTCTTATTCCGGTATCAAGCCCATCCTGCATCCTAGAACAGAACAGAACATCCACACACCCATGATGTAGAAAAACGGCTGACTACGCCGATGACGCGTGATACTTTGGAAATAGCTGATGTTTGATTCTCATTTATTTAATAAAATAATCTGTATGTACACAATTTTATGCTGAAGTTGACTAAAATGTTAAGTTGACTCCCACTCGCTTACGCAGCAAACTACTATAAAACATGTATCGAAACCTATCATTAAACAGAGAGATCATTGGCTTTGACCAGAGAGGCCGCATAAACCCCTTCGTTGTCTGTGTGATTTCTTTCTTTAAGCGTGCACCTTAACTTACCTGGTTTCTCCACCGATTAGAACAGAGACTGGCATCCGAGGAAGGACTGAAATTGTCCATTTCAGGTTTACGTTGCTACAGTTTAGTAGCATGTTTGTGCTATGCTTCTGTACCTTTCTGCCTTACCTGATTATCAACAAACATTTAAAAAAAGATGCTCAGTACCATAGTTTATCCTACCTTATAGGGTCCACAGAGTCTAGGGTTTAGAAGCTTTTTTAGTTAAAAGGACTCTCAATAGTCTTGGCACAAATTCAGTACTGGCATCCTGCTGACTCAAGAGAGTATGTGTAAGTATTTTTAAACCTAATATGCTCAATTTTAATTTTATTCAGTGATTTTAAAAAAATTGGTTGCTATTGGCCTATTTTTGGAAATATCTGGCTGATACGGTTTAAGAAATTTGGACAGAACCTACATTTGAAAAATTCCACTGGCCTGAAAAGGTTGGTCAGTAAAACGCTTGATTAAGCTTATTTGTGGCAAGCATTAGACAAATATGTGCTTTTAAACATGTCTAATAAAAAAATCTGAGGTTTAACCCCTGCACTACCAATAGAGATCTCAGTCTTCAAAAGGCACCACCTGCTGCCCTGATATCGAGATATCTCAATATGCTGATCTGCAGCCCAAAAGCAAATGAAATTAGTTTGCTGCTAATTAATTTTGTTTGCTTTTGGGCTGCAGAAGCTGCCCCCAATGTTTTAGTCCTGTGGGCATAATCCTCAAAGAGCTAAAACTGTAAAATCAGCTGCTGAAAGCTCTGAAATATCAGGCTTCCAGCAGCTGCTCAAATGGCTGTAACCCAATTTGGCAGTAGATGGCGCCATCTACTGGCCAAAATAGGTTATTTACAGTAAGAAATACTATGGGTATAAGCTCAAATATTTCTTAGTTTATAATTAATTAAAAATGGTTTTACAAAAAAAACAATGGTTTCTGACTGTTTTTTTGGAAAATCACTTGGTAGTGAAGGGGTTCAAAGATTTCAGTCTTATTCCCTCTATATTTATGCCTGAAAATCCGTATATCAACAATTATCATTTGTAATTTTTTTGGAAACAGGCATAGCGATAAATTCGAATTGAATTAGTATAGCGGATATTTCCATTGTAAAGTATAGCTGTGAGATCCTATATTTGATACAAGATTTTATTGGAAATCAAAATGCCAGTAAACCTGCATTTGGCTCTCCTGAACTGAAAAATGGCCAAAACATGGCCGAAATAAATTGAGACCAATGTGGCAAATAAAACAAGCACTTTCTCTCGCCATATGACATTTGTCAAATATAGCATTGCATCAAACCTGCTTATTGGGAAACATTTGAAAATTACAGAGCTCTCATTTTATTCTTCTATAAAAATACATTGAAAATGTATTTGACCTGTGTCATCTCAAAAAAAGACATGTGTAAAAAAAAATATATTTAATAAAATGAGCGAGAAGTGTGACAATTTTTTGATTGTCTTGCTGTTCACTCCTAATCATTAAACATATTTGACATACTTGACATACTTGAAAATGAGAGAAATCTCAATGTATCCTTCCAGGTAAAACCCTTTGCAAATAAACAAATAAATAGAATTTGTGATCAGGGAAAATATGGCAGGAAAGTTTGCTTGAACATGTGTCAGGAATAATTGTGTAGGCTTTGCATGAAAAAAAAAAAAGAAGACATACCTAACGGACAGGAAAGGGCTGAAGTGAGGAAGTGGGAGACGTTCCATTTTGCCAAGACGATGAGTCTTTCAGGCAGGCTGCCATCAGGGGGTGACAGCCCATGATATGTTCCAGGGCCCAGTGGCTGCAAGGGTGTAACGTTGGGAACTTCCAGCCCTACCTGTGTGCTTGAGGGCAGCATGTCTGATGCTGCTCGCTGACCAATGCCCGGTTTAAATGGAGACAGGCAGGGAGGTGGTTGCATGAGGCGCGGCATGAGTGGGGGGGTGGCCTGGTGAAGGTCTTTAAAAACCCTCAGTGTATTCTCAGCAGTTGCCAGATCGTGGTTATCCATACCTGAGCTCCTTGTACCTGACTGATATATTGAATTAACCCGTTATTGACCTCTGCTTGTTTCTGACTATTCTGCCTTCTGTTGCCCTAGACCATTTTCTTGTACTACGCCACTGCTCTGATATCGACCCGGCTATTCCATTTGACCATTCTGAACTCTGTATTCCTGATTCTGGCTCGACTGACTACTCCCCGTGTTGTTAACCCTTTCTGTCTAGCTAGTTTACCTGGCCAATTCTAAGGACCAGACAGTTAGAGATCATTCATGGCTACTCTGGTAGCTTCTGGGCTCTGTGGAGTGTGGGGTGTTAAGTACTGCGTGGTGGGATCTGGGAACCGTGACATTACAATCTGGCCACTATGGATCCCGCAGACTTAACACAGCACTTGGCTCACTTTGTATCCAGACAGGATGAGCAGGATCATAGGATGGATCAGTTTTCTATTGCCTTACAAACTATCCTGACTCGTACGGCTCACCTGGAACCAGCTGGGGTTGCACCCCCGCTTGATATACTTGTGTCCCCTGTCGTTCAGACATCCCAGGTACACATGACCGCTCCTATGAGGTTTGACGGTACTCCCTCAGAGTGCCGGGGATTTTTGGTCCATGTGGATATTCATTTTAAATTAAATCCACAGATGTTTTTCTCTGACATTGCCAAAGTGGGGTTCATTATTAATCATCTGTCTGGCAGAGCATTGACATGGGCGACTCCGTTATGGGAGGCACAGAAGCCTATCATACGGGATTATAAAGAATTCATAGCCGAGTTACAACGTACATTTAATCCTACCAGAAAGGCCACGGTAGCTGGCAAATCCTTGTTCCGCATACGTCAAGGGAACAGGACTGTTTCTGATTATGCCATAGAATTTAAAACCTTGATCTCTGATGTGAACTGGAATAATGAGACACTGGTTCTGGCTTTTATGGAGGGGTTATCAGAGTCATTGATGCATGAATTGGCTCCACGTAAACTACCTGAGGTATTGTGTGAACTCATTGATTATTGTATAGATCTGGATAATCAGATAAGGGACAGAAGGACTCCAAGAGAGAAGCCCAAGAGACCGTTACCTAGGTTGGCCCCTGTCTTTCAGGCACCACCAAGAGAGTTATCTCCTCCCTCTGAGCCTATGCAACTAGGCCGTACTAGGCTTACAGAGGAAGAGAGAACAAGGCGTTTCCGTGAGGGATTGTGCCTGTATTGTGGTTTGGAGGGACATGTATGATTTCAATGTCCTACTCTTCCTAAGATGCATGATAAGCCGGAAAACTACCGCACCTAAGGCAGCTGAGGAGACAGGCCTTGGGTGTGACGTGCATGTCTCCTGTCAAAGACACTAAACTTATGTTACCAGTATCCTTGGCTTGGGAGACCAAGACCACACATACTACCGCTTTTTTGGATTCTGGGGCTGCTGGCAACTTTATCGATGTTAACTACGCTTCTTCCATTTCTCTACCTCTGGTTGTAAGAGAGACACCCTTAGCCGTTGAAGCCATAGACGGCAGACCGTTATCCTGCCCTAGGATTACTCACGATACGGTTACAGTGGTTCTTACCACTGGTCTCTTGCATAATGTCTACAGAGGTTCCTGACCAATATGTCGACCTCAGGGCTGTATTTGATAAAAGAGAGGCAGAGAAACTGCCTCCACATAGACCATATGATTGTGCCATAGATATTCATCCTGGTACCATGCCTCCTCGAGGCAAAGTATATCCTCTTTCCATAAAGGAGAACCAAATTATGTAGGAGTACATAAAGGAGAATTTGGAGAGAGGTTTTATCCGACGTTCCTCTTCTCCAGCAGGGGCTGGGTTCTTTTTTGTGTCTAAAAAAGAGGGAGATTTACGCCCGTGTATCGATTATAGGGGGCTTAACAAGATCACCATTAAGAACGTGACCCTATCCCTCTCATATCAGAACTGTTCGACAGGTTAAGGGGGTCAGCAGTATACACAAAACTTGATTTAAGAGGAGCTTACAACCTGATACGTATAAAAGAGGGGCATGAGTGGAAAACAGCATTTAACACCAGGAGTGGGCATTATGAATACTTGGTCATGCCTTTCGGTCTTTGTAATGCTCCAGCGGTATTCCAGGATTTTATTAATGATGTGCTCAGAGATTTCTTGAAAACCTTTGTTATAGTATACCTAGACGATATATTGATTTACTCTCCCGATCTGAAAACCCACCATGCACATGTCAGACAGGTATTAGCAAAATTACTGGACAATGGTCTTTATTGCAAACTAGAGAAGTGTTTATTCGACATTACTACTGTGAAATTCCTTGGGTATATTATCACTCCAGAAGGTTTTGAGATGGATCCTTCTAAACTCACGGCCATCTCAGAATGGCCTCTCCCTCAAGGTCTCAAGGCCATACAGAGGTTTCTGGGGTTTTCCAACTATTATAGGAGATTTATCAAGAATTATTCCACTGTAGCCTCCCCTATCATTAATATGACACGTAAAGGTCTGAAGAACCAGATCTGGTCTTCTCAATTCAAACAAGCATTCGAAGCCCTCAAACAAGCTTTCACTTCCGCTCCTGTGTTACGGCATCCTGATCCCAGGATTCCGTTTGTTCTTGAGGTTGATGCTTCCGAGATAGGCATTGGGGCTGTCCTGTCTCAAAGAGAGTCTCCAGGAAAACCTCTACATCCTTGTGGGTTCTTTTCAAGAAAATTATCACCAGCAGAACGCAATTATGATATCAGTAACAGAGAATTGCTTGCTATTGTGTCTGCCCTATCAGAATGGAGACATTTGTTGGAAGGTACTCTTGATCCTTTATTGATAATTACTGATCATAAGAACCTTACGTACATCGGGGATGCTAAACGTTTGAACGCGAGACAGGCCAGGTGGTCATTGCTACTGTCTTGGTTTAATTTTGTATTGACTTACAGACCAGGTGACCGCAATGTAAAGGCTGATGCCTTATCTCGTCAATATGACCCGTATGAATCTAATACACAAGACCACAATCCTATAGTTCCTCCTGAACGTATTGTGGCTTCCACAGTCTTGTCTGTCTCCTCGCCTTTCCTGGAACGCCTCCAGGCAGTTCAAGTAGGGGCTCCACCTGACAAGCCTCCAGATATGTTGTTTGTACCTGAAAAGGAAAGACAAGAATTACTCATAAATGTTTCATGATTCTAAACCAGCAGGTCATCCTAGTATTACTAAGACTCTTACCAGTATCTCCAGACAGTTCTGGTGGCCCACCATGCGACAGGACATATGTTACATAGTTACATAGTTACATAGTTACATAGTTATATAGGCTGAAAAAGACATGCGTCAGGGTTCAGCCTCTCCCACATAACCTACTGCTGTTGATCCAAAAGAAGGCAAAAAACCCAGTCTGAAGCGCTCGCCAATATGCAACATACTGGGAAAAATTCCTTCTTGACCCCAGAATGGCAGTCAGATTTCTCCTTGGATCAAGAAGCTTTTACCCACATATTAAATATTATAACCCTTAATATTCTGTGTCTGCAGGAAGTCATCCAGTCGTTTTTTAAAAGTCTGTACAGACTCTGACCAACCACCTCAACAGGCAGAGAATTCCACAGCTTTATTGTTCTCACCGTAAAATAACCCTTCCTATGCTTTAAGCTAAATTTTCTTTCTTCCAGTCTAAATGGATGACCCTTGTCCTATGTATAGTCCTGTTAATGAATAGGTTATCAGACAATGGTTGATAATGGCCCCGTATATATTTATATAAGGTTATCAGATCCCCTCTAAGGCGCCTTTTCTCTAAACTAAACAGGTTTAAGCTTGTTAGTCTTTCCTCATAACTTAACCCTTCCATCCCCCTTATTAATTTGTCTGTTTGTTTTGGCTTGTCAAGTCTGTGCCAGAAGCAAAACCAGTAAATCCTTGCCTGTCGGTCTATTGCAGCCTTTACCTATGCCTAAGAGGCCTTGGTCTCATCTATCTATGGATTTTATTGTGGACTTGCCGAAGTCCAAGGGTCATACTGTGGTTCTGACAGTTGTAGACCGCTTCTCCAAAATGGCTCATTTTGTCCCTCTACCTAAGCTTCCTACAGCCAAAGAACTGGCGGTTGTATTTGCTAGAGAGATTGTACGAATACATGGGGTTCCATCTGAAATAGTCTCTGACAGAGGAGCCCAGTTCGTCTCTCGTTTCTGGAGGGTTTTCTGTGCAGAGATGGGGGTGCGATTGGCCTTCTCTTCAGCATATCATCCACAAACCAATGGGGCAGCAGAGAGGGCAAATCAGGGTCTCGAGCAGTACATACGTTGCTTTACCACACAACAACAAGACAATTGGTTGGAGTTGTTGCCCTGGGCTGAGTATGCACGTAATAACGCCGTTAACGAGACCACTGGCCACTCTCCTTTTTCTGCCATCTATGGTTTTTTCCCCTCCGGCTCTACCGCTTCAGTTTACTGAACAGGTCATCCCGGCTCTCGATGACCATCTCACTCAACTGCAAGAGATTTGGAGACAGATTCGAGAAAATATGGAGCGCAATGTTGCTGTCCAGAAACGCAAGGCTGACAGGCATAGGTTACAAGCTCCCTCCTATAACGTGGGGGATAGAGTTTGTTTGTCCACTAGGAACGTGAAGTTGCGGGTGCCTTCTATGAAAATGGCACCTCGGTTTATAGGTCCATATAGGATCATTCGCCGCGTTAATCCTGTGGCTTATGCTCTTGCCCTTCCTAAACATCTTCGCATGCACAACGTCTTCCACACCTCCCTACTGAAGCCATTGTTGTGTAACAGGTACACGTGGGTCGTTCCTCCTCCTCCACCTATTCAGGTTGATGGTGAATCTGAGTATGAGGTTAGGAGGGTTTTGGATTCTAGGCTGTGCAGGGGCGCTCTGCAGTACTTGGTCGATTGGGTGGGTTATGGTCCAGAAGACCGGTCCTGGATTCCAGCTTCCGACATAGGTTGGTCAGGGCGTTCCATGCCTCACACCCCAATCGCCCTGGTGGTCGTCCTGCCGCTCGTCCTGTTGGTCGTCCGGTGGCCTCCCGTGGAGAGGGGGTACTGTAACATTGGGAGCTTCCAGCCCTACCTGTGTGTTTGAGGGCAGCATGTCTGATGCTGCTCGCTGACCAATGCCCGGTTTAAATGGAGACAGGCAGGGAGGTGGTTGCATGAGGCGCGGCTTGAGTGGGGGGCGTGGCCTGGTGAAGGTCTTTAAAAACCCTCAGTGTATTCTCAGCAGTTGCCAGATCGTGGTTATCCATACCTGAGCTCCTTGTACCTGACTGCTATATTGAATTAACCCGTTATTGACCTCTGCTTGTTTCTGACTATTCTGCCTTCTGTTGCCCTAGACCATTTTCTTGTACTACGCCACTGCTCTGATATCGACCCGGCTATTCCATTTGACCATTCTGAACTCTGTATTCCTGATTCTGGCTCGGCTGACTCCTCTCTGTATTGTTAACCCTTTTCTGTCTAGCTAGTTTACCTGGCCAATTCTAAGGACCAGACAGTTAGAGATCTTTCACGGCTACTCTGTTGGTAGCTTCTGGGCTCTGTGGAGTGTGGGTTGTTAAGTACTGCGTGGTGGTATCTGGGAACCGTGACAAAGGGGCCCTGGCCACACCCTGTGCAGATTGTGTAAGTGCCACAGATATAAGGGTCTTTCCATGCCACCCAGGACTGCCACCCAGGATTGGTCCAAAAAAATACCAACGAAATTCACGGTGGAACGTGGCATCGGGAGCCGGTAAGAGCACTTTAACCAGGTTAGCAGAATAGGAGGAAAAATATTTTATTATTAATCAGTTTAACTTAAAAGAGCTGCTGAAAAAAGGGGGCCCGACCAGTGGTGCAGTTAGGGGCCCCATGATTTCTAATGGCAGCCCTTCTTTCAGGGATCCAGGTGATCATTTATTTGGGCAACAAACCCCTCCCAGAACTCCAGACCTACAGCCTTAGAATATATTCAAATATAGTAGCAGCATTGTGATTTAGGATGCATTTTTCAATTAATTGACTATTAGAGGGGTTGATGGACAGCATTGGGATATTTGGAATTCATAAAATAATTGCAGAGAAGGTATGCAAAAGACCTTGTTCAAGGAGCGTTGGAGTTATTTCCTGTACTAAATACAAGCTATCTTCCATTCTCAGTGTATTGTCTAGAATTCTAAACAAAAAAAATGTTGTTTAGTTGGCAGCAGCACAATAACAGAATGGCAAGGATCAGCAGTAATTAGAAATGTAATTACTTTTTTAAAAAATGGCCCGTTGATAATTAAAATAAAGCATATTGTTAACAGTGGAACTTCTCCTTAATTTGACTGATCAGTTTTAGACAAATTTGCTAATGTTCTTTTTTTGGCTTGAGCAGAGTGCTTTGTCTTTGGCCTGCTGGTGAGGTGACAAATCGCTCCTGTAGCCAGAATAGGAATCTTTTTAAAGATCCTTTATTTATTATTAGCATGTTATGCTGTTTTTCACTTAACCTTTTTTTTTTTGTAAATGTAATTTTTATTGTTAGGTAATATAAGCATACAGTAGATCAATTCAAATATGACACAATAAATGCATTACTTTCCATGGTTATTTACATAAAGAAAGGGGAAGGGAATAGTAAAGACAGGCATGCCCAAGCACCAGAACAACAGGACAGAAGGAAAAAAAAAAAAAAGGAGAAAAGCTGAATAAAGAAGAGCAAATCATCACACATGAAATAGATATGAGGGAGACCGGGAAACGTAGCCAGCAATAGCAGGGTTATCACAAGTGGAACATTAATGCAAAAGACAGCCCATATCGGGTCTGTAACCTCCAGGGGTCAAGACCGATTACCCCACTTGGACGAACCAGGGAGACCAAATTTTACACTACGAGGGCAGGATATGGGTGAACAATGAAGTCAGTTTGTCCCTAATCTGTAAATCCTGCAGTTTAGAATGAAGGTGAGCAATCAAAGTCACCGATGGGTTTATCCATCCCTCAGCCAGGGCCTGACAAGCCGCTAAAGTGAGTTTGGCCATCAGTTTGTTCCCATGTCTAGAGAGGTCCAGGTTGGGGTGCGAAAGCAGAAATTCCCAGGGGTCCAGGGGGACATCCGTAGAAAGGACAGCTATTAGAATTGTATGAACTAACGACCAGAAACTTTGCACAAGAGGGCAGCACTACCACATATGGCAGTAAGTGTCACAAGCCCCGCACCCCTTCCAACAAGTATCAGGAGTAGCAGATGACATGCATGAAAGTTGTGAATTGTAAAATCGTTTTGATGAGTTGTTCTTGATGGGTCGTGCAGATGGAGACAGACTTCATGGATTCCCAAATATCAGCCCACTCCTCTGCCTCCAAAGTTTCCCCGAAGTCAGATTCCCAGGCCGTAATGTATCGTAGATCCCTCCAATCCAAGAGTGTCTTGAGTGAGCTATAAAGAGTTGAAATTAGGCCCTTAGGCTAGGGTCAGGTGAGTACACTATGTGGGCCCGTCGGACTTGCCTCCCGGCGTCCATCGCAGCTATGTGACGCTTCTACTGGGCCGGCCACTCGCTGTAGCATGCGCTCGAATTGAGCGCACTACAGATGTGCTGGAAGCCTCCCCGTCTAAGCGCTGCAATGCACGTTTAACAGGGCTGCAAACCGCGATCCTCCTTGCAGTGCTCAGCACACTAACTGTGCTCAGCGAGGTGGCCAGATGGGTGTCAGAGTGGAAGGAACTTCCTTCCGCTCTGCAAAACTCTTGGCTGACCCCGGCCTTAGGGTACAATCCTGACAGACATAGGCCAAATTGTCCCACAGCCGAATAGAGTGTGATTCAGTCTCAAGAGCCAGATCCACATGTGTGGGCTGTCACAGTACATGAGAGAGTATTCCAGGTCGACCCATTGTCGTAATCCAGTGTAGGAGTGCCAAGCAACTATTTGTAATAATTGTGATGCATAATAAGACAACAAGCACGGAAGTCCGAGGCCCCCAGCATCCTTGGGCCAAAAAATAGTCGCTCTTGCTATTTCGGTGCCGTTTGCCCCTCCATATGAAGTGGCCTATTGCCCGTTGAAGGTTATGAAGGTCCTCCGGATTCAGCACCAAAGGGAGAGCCTGAAAAAGTAAAGCAGCCTAGGCAATATATTCAATTTAACACAGTACACTCGGCCAACCGTGGAGAACATAGATTTGTCCCAGCATTCCAAGTCTTTAAATTGTGCAAATAAGTGGGTGTAGTTAACCTTATACAAGTCCTGAGGAACCTGGGGCAACCCAATCCCTAGCTATTTAATCAATGTGGCTTAAACCTGAATAGGAAAAGTAATCTGAGCTGATTCCACTTCTCTCTCGGTCATATGATCACCACAGCTTCGGACTTAGCAATATTCACCCATTATCCCGAGAGTCAAGCAAACTCCTCTAGTTTCTGAAGTACCCGTGGTAGGGAGTAAGGGGTTGCATCAGGGAGAGGAGGATGTCATCTGCATATGCCAAAAGTTTGTACTCCTGCCACGTACAGTTAGGCCATGGATGGTTGCGTCATTCCTCAGGTGTTGGAGTAAGGGCTTTAAGAACAGGGCGAATAAAGAGAGCAGTAGGGGGTAGCCCTGGCAAGTGCATTTATGAAACAGGAAAGAAACCGGATCGGAACCCAGCAATTGAATTTATGCAGAGCAGGCCGAATACTACACCCTAATTGCTTTCAAAAACAAGTGCGGAAACATGACATGACCCAGGAGAAAAAAAATATAAGGCCATTCCACCCTGTCGAAACACTTCCCGGCGTCTAGTGACAAGAAGAGAGAAGGCTCCCAGAGAGTAAAGGCTAGCCACATCAAGTCTACCATCCTCCTAGTATTCTCATAAGCCTGTCTAGAAGGTATAAAGCCAATCTGGTCAGGGTGGATGAGGGCACCTAACAGCGGATCAAGCCACAAAGAAAGAACCTTGGAAAAAAGTTTAAGGTCCATGTTAATGAGTAAGATTGCGCGGTAATTCTGAACATACAGGTGATCTTTACCCAGTTTAGGGAGTAAGTCAATAGACACTAGACATGTGCACAGCACAAAATTTCGTTTTGAACTAATGGATTAGTCCTAAAATGCAATTTATTTAGTTGCTAAAGAAATTCGTTTTCAGTTCTTTAGTATGAAAAATAATTTCATTAATCCGAAAACTAGTGGATACAATTACTATTGTAATGGCTCCTCAGAGGGCTGAGATCGCTGCTTGTTACAGTATCTCTCACTCTCAGCACAATGTGGACCATATTACATAGTTGGTGCTAACTTAACCATAGCTGTTGTATACTTCCCAGAGCCATTATAGCCTATGGAGGTTTTCAGTTTACAACAGCTCTGGTTAAGTTAGCACCAACATTGTAATACTGCCCCGTGTCAGGCAAAGCTGTTACAGTAACTGACTGCTGCTCATCACAGCGCTCAGAGTTTCAGTAAAACTAGTAAATAATATTTTTATATATATGAGGTTAGAACAATATTATTTCCTGGTTTTACTGAAACTCTGAGCTCTGTTACAGTCAGTTACTGTAACAGCTGAGCCTGATACATTGTACTGAGAGCTAATGTAACAAGCAGTCGATCTCCGCGCTCACAGCCACTGGATTTAGAGGGCTAAAAAAAAAGGCTCCTCTCTGTATAATGTTTAGAACATCCTCCTGCATTAATTAATACCCCTCTCTGTATAATGTATACAACATCCACCAGCATTAATTAATACCCCTCTCTGTATAATCTATAGAACATCCTCCTGAATTAATGTCCCTCTCTGTATAGAACATCCTCCTCAATTTATACCTTTCTCTGTATAATGTATAGAACATCCTACTGCATTGGCATGTGGAGGGTGCAGAACTTCGGATGTTGCGCTCTTAATTGCTGGTCTCCTTCACTCAATGTAATATCACAAAAAGGACTGAAACTAAAATGTAGTGCATTTTATTTTAGTTTCTTTCGTTTATTGTACTGAGCAGTTTCGTTTCTCTTGAGTCATACGAAAACTAAATTATCCCAAAATTCAGACTAAATCATTTTAGTACTAAAACGAATGCACATGTCTAATAGACACCAAAAGAGAGTTGGCAGGAGGCGTCCCACCCTCCATCACATCATTAAATGTTGTAAGTAACCGAGGGACTAGAACATCTGGAAAGGACTTATAGTAATGGTATGTGAGTCTTATGCGGCTTCATAAGTCCTAGCGCCCTGCGAATCTCCTCCTCAGTCCTTGGGGAAGCCAAACTGGTGAGGTGATTGTCTGAGAGAGATGGCATTGAGGCCTGAGAGAGGTACTCCTCTATCTCCCTCCGCAGCTCCAGGTAGGCGGACGTGTGGGTGAGGGAATAGTTATATAGGGATTGGTAATATCTGGTAAAAGCATCCTGGCTGGCCTGCTGGGTCGTAAGAGAGTGGCCATCCAGATCCCTCATTAGTGTTACTGTTTGGGTCCTAAAGCAAGGCTTAAGCAAACTTGCCATAGGAGTATCCATTTTATTGGGCCGTTCGTAATAATGTTGCATGGATCAAAGGGATGAACGACCTACGTCATCTAAGAAAAGGCGATTAAGGGCAGTATGGACCTGGGTAAGGCAGGCATAGGAGTCAGGTGTGGTGGAGGACTTATGAGCGAGTTCCAACTGCCTCAATTTATGTTGAAGCGTCTGCATTTCCCCCATTTTTAGCTTCTTATGGGGAAACGCAAACTCAGGAGGGTCCCCCTGATTACCGGTTTATGAACCACCCAGATCATTTGGGTGGAGAAGTCAGGCTTGTCGTTTAAAAGAAAGTAGTCTTTTATAGAGGAGGTGACCGAGTCTCGGACTCCCAGTTTATCTAGGAGGAAAGGGTCGAGACGCCATCGCCTGCCAGAGAGAGAGAGAGAAAAAGGTTGAAACGTGGAAACATCTGCGTGGTCAGATCATGTTATCGAACCAATAGTTGAAGAAAGGACTACCTGGACACAGTCAAGGGATACCAAAATATAGTCGATACGGGAATAGGATTTATGAACCTGAGAATAGAATATGTAGGGCCCTATTACAATCGTCACCTAAACGTTTGCGCTAGTGCAAAAACGCATTAACGCGAGGGGTAAAACCCTTTGCGCTGAACGTCGTATTGCAATGTCAACGCAACAAATGCGCGTATTCGTCTACCGCGGGTGAACCTGCGCGAAAGCTGCGTGAGTGTACTTTACTGCATGCGTCCTATACTTAACATTGTGAGCGCAAACGCAAATGAACACTGGTATGCGGATGGTATTACAATCTATGCGCAGGATTTAACAAATAGCCTTTGCGCGCATAATTTTAGCAACTCCTAAAAGATGGTGTTAAAGGCAAATCTGACCGACCTGGCCAAACCCAAATACACCAGCCCCCAAAAAAAAAAAATAATGCTGCAAAGTATAGTTACACATTCTACTCATACCAAACCAATAAAATTGAGAAGTTGTGTGTGCATTTACTATTGCTGCAGCATATATACTCAGATTGACTTTGGCAGGCGCAAAAAGTTAACATGAGATAATTGTGGTTCTTAATTCTGATTGGCTGAATCGAATGAGAGAAAAAAAAAGTCTGCACAACGATTTCTGCGCGCAATGTTGCTGCGCGCATATTTGTGCGCATCAGTTTTACGCTTGTTATTGCTCGACGGATGAAAAAATGCATGAGGATTGTAATTCCAACGTTGATTCACGCGCGTTAACGTTTAACGCTTGGCGCACAAATTCACGCGATGTGCAAGCATTTTAACGTGAAGATTGTAATAGGGCACGTAATCTTTACAGGAGGGGTGATAAGCCTTCCATATATCAATAAGGCTCAGTCTGTGCACGAAATTGTAGAATTGTTTCTCTTGGGAGGAGTAAGCCTGAGGGGTCAGTCCAGTACGGGAACCAGACCTACCTAGCGGGGGGCAAAGGGCAGCGTTAAAATCCCCTCCCATTATGAGTTTACCCCTAGCATGTAAGGAAATAAAGTCAGACGTTTCCATCCAGAAGCTGGAGTTCGGGCCATACAGGGCTACAGAAGTAGACTGTTGGGTGGAGGCAGAGCCCTGGACAACCACATAATCTCCCCGCATCATCCATATGAACCCCTTCCACCCGAATAGGGCAGGAGTTGCGAAATGATATGGCCACAACATTACGTTTCGGTTTAGCGCAGGACAGAAAAACCCTGAAATAGGCAGGAAGCCACCCTCTTAGGAACTCTGGTTTCCTGAAGCAATGTTATGTCCACTGATTTGCGTTTAAGCTCACGGAACAATAAGCACTGTTTGCGGGGCGAGTTCAGGCCTTAATCATTGAATAAACCTTAGTCATTAAAACGTAGAGAGTTAAGATTGTATGAATTGGGCCTTCCAGGGTTCCCCGTCTGTCCACCACAGCCCCGGAGGGCATAAAGCCCATAGGGCAGCAAGGAGAGGAATCCCAAAGACAGAAGTAAAGACTCGAAGAGAGAATTAAAAGAAGGGGGAAAAAAGGAATGAAAGAATAAGATAGAAGGATAGAGAAACTCATGTTGGGCAGACACGAGGGGCCAAATTACATACTTGGTGCTAACGTTAGCGCTCACCTACATGAGCGTTAACGTTAGCCCTATTATTTTACGCATATTACAATCCAAACGCTAACGGGTTAAGTTACCCGTTTACGTTTGGAATCTTGCGCTTCTCTGCGCGAGGTAACTGTACTTTACTGTCCCTATACTTAACATGGGGAGCGCAAAGTGTTAATCAGCATTAGGATTACAAAGTCCTAACGCTGATTAACGTCCAGCCGCGGTTAACAAAAAGTTAACCAGAGCCAGGACTTGGTGTTAACGGATTCCGCTTCTGCAGAATCCGTTAACACCAGCCAATAAAATAATAAAAAGAATCGTATACTCACTCACCTCCTGTCCCGCGGCGAGGACCGCAGCTCTGCCTGCCTCCTCAGTCCGGCGGGAGCAGGGACAGACTGGGGGAAAAGTCCCCAGTCCTCCCCCTGCATATTACTACGCTGACCGGCCGGATCTCGCAAGGTGAGATCTGGCAAGTCATGTGACCGCTGGCTCAATGGAGTCCAATAGACTCCATTGAGAGGATGCGCGGGGCTGTGCTTTGCGCATGGTAACAATGCAGGCAGTTTTTTTAGCATCTGCATTGTAATCTAGCGGTAAAATGGGCAAGCTAGGGGGAAAATTGCTACCGCAGTTTTTCCTCCTTAGCGCCCCCGTTTTACCTCTAGGAATGTAATTTGGCCTGAGATGGGGACCAATACCAAACGAACAGGGATACCAGAGGGAAGGTGTCTGGGGAGGAGGAAAAAGGGGGAACATAGGGAACAGCCAACGAATTGCGAAGGTAGTATGGCAACCCATCCGTGTCCCCACACCCCACCACCTAAATGTCTTTTACAAACCAAAATGTAGTACGCTCTCTTGTGCCAGAAGTAAAAGTATCAAATTAAACTAGTAACATTTAGCAGTAAAAAAAAATAAAATAAAAAATGACACAATACAATATTCACTCACCTGTCACGAGTAGTACCTGGCCCAATAGGGTCTCGGGTAAGCAGGAAAAACCAGAGTGCCACAGGGGGCTAACGGGAGAAAAGAGTCTCAAAGCCACAGTAGGTCAATCTTCAGAGGTGACCCATTCTTGAGCCAGGCGTGGCATGGGTTGCAGAGGGGCAACATCAGCAATGGAGGGCGGCACCGGGAGATCCATAGTGCACAAGACATCTTTAGCTTAGTGAAGATAGGATTAAGCGTAAGAGCGAATATTCTTGAGTCGAGTATTCTTGAGTATTCGTAATTTTAAATGGAATGACCCAAGTGTAACATATCATTGCGTCGCACAGGGGTGTGGGAATTGTATCGCCCGACGCCCGGGACATGAAGATCCGGGCGCCGGGCGTCCAGACTGTGGACTAATTACAAGGACGCCCCCGATACCGGAAGCCGGCATTGAGCCGGCTTGCCGGCATCCGAGGGGCTTGGGCGGCTGTTTGAATGCTCTATCGGCATTCAGACAGCCGCCCCTGGAGCTCTCAGTCGCATACTTACCTTCCCGAGCGGTGCCGACAAAGTCTCTGTGCTTCCGCACGTTGAAGGACCCAGCCGCGATCACGTGGGAGTCCCATGTGATCGCGGCTGGGGGTCCTTCAAAGAGCGCCGGTGCGAAGACTTTGTCGGCGCTGCTCAGGAAGGTAAGTATGCGGCTGAGAGCTCCAGGGGCGGCTGTCTGAATGCCAATAGAGCATTCGAACAGCCGCCCCATGTCTGGTCTGGGGTCTGAGCTGGGGGGCAATATCCATGAGAGTGGGGGGCAATATCTGTGAGCTGGGACAAATCCATGTGTGAGCTGGGGCAGCATCCATGAGCTGGGGCAATATCCATGAGCTGGGGCAATATCCATGAGCTGGGGCAGCATCCATGAGCTGGGGCAGCATCCATGAGCTGGGGCAGCATCCATGAGCTGGGGCAGTATCCATGAGCGGGGGCAAATATCCATGAGAGCGTTGGGGCAGTATACCATGAGCTGGGGCATATATCCATGAGCTGGGGCATATATCCATGAGCTGGGGCATATATCCATGAGCTGGGGCATATATCAATGAGCTGGGGCATATATCCATGAGCTGGGGCATATATCCATGAGCTGGGAAATTATCAGGACAAGTTGATCGTCCTGAGGGACAAGTAGATTGGACTACTACTTAGTCCGTTGGACAAGTAGATTTTTTTTTAATTTCCACACCCCTGGTCACAGAAGATCCGTGACCCCTCTCCATTCTCTCTTGCCAGTGTGGAGGGGAATAAATCCTGATAGCATGACAAAGGGGTACCTTCATATTATTATTATTATTTATTAAGCGCCAACACATTCCGCAGCGCTGTACAAGGTGTAATGGGTAAAGACAGGACAATTCTACAATACATACAGGAGACAGGTCAGTATTCCTGCCAGCAGATACAAGAGGATATGAGGCCCTATTCCCGTGGGAACTTACAATCTTCCACATCCTGGTTGCATGTAGCTTTGAGCAGGGCATCCTTCATGGAAAAGTAATGTAGGTGAGCCTCGACATCCCATGGAGCGGCAGCCTTAACCCAGTGGGTGGCTCAGGGCCCTTTGCACACGGTGCAGAATCAATTTAGATGCCGGCAGCTCAGGCAGTAGGCGCTTCACGATACCCGTGAATGTGACCCCTAGATCGGCACCTGACACCGATTCCAACAGGCCCCACAAGCAGACTGTCAGGATCGGGTAACCCCGCTTGCAGACGATAAGCCAACAGACCCAGACCAACCGGTCCTTACTAATGGCCAGGTTAAGCAGAGCAGACAAACAAAAACACACTTAGGTAGGGGTCGAGGAATAGAGGTTCGTTTATACTATGCCAAAATTCAGGGCGCCAGAAGACAGGGAAATCGAGACAAGCCGGGATCGAATTAACCAGGAAATCAGTCAGATAGGAATGCAGCAATAACAACAAGGCACTAGATGTGAATGGAACCACGCTAGGGCAGTTTGCTATGAGAAATTAAGCCCTTTAAATGGAGTCACAGCACTTCCTATTGGTGCTCAGAGGAGACGCCCTGCTTTGCTATAGGATCGCTGGTCATGTGCTGCGATTGGTTGTCCTTCCTGTATGCTGCGTCTGATTCGCGAGCGGCACCATTCTCTGTCCGGTAGTACACAATACCCGGGAATAAGGCTTTCTGGATATCAGCTGCTGTGACGACCACAACATTTCCCCGGACATGGGCCGAAGCTGCAACACTTCCCCGGACATGGACCGAAGCTGCAACACTACCCCGGACATGGGCCGAAGGCGCAACACTTCCCCGGACATGGGCCGAAGGCGCAACACTTCCCCGGACATGGGCCGAAGGCGCAACACTTCCCCGGACATGGGCCGAAGGCGCAACACTTCCCCGGACATGGGCCGAAGGCGCAACACTTCCCCGGACATGGGCCGAAGGCGCAACACTTCCCCGGACATGGGCCGAAGGCGCAACACTTCCCCGGACATGGGCCGAAGGCGCAACACTTCCCCGGACATGGGCCGAAGGCGCAACACTTCCCCGGACATGGACCGAAGGCGCAACACTTCCCCGGACATGGACCGAAGGCGCAACACTTCCCCGGACATGGACCGAAGGCGCAACACTTCCCCGGACATGGACCGAAGGCGCAACACTTCCCCGGACATGGGCCGAAGGCGCAACACTTCCCCGGACATGGGCCGAAGGCGCAACACTTCCTGGACATGGGCCGAAGGCGCAACACTTCCCTGGACATGGGCGAAGGCGCAACACTTCCCTGGACATGGGCGAAGGCGCAACACTTCCCTGGACATGGGCCGAAGGCGCAACACTTCCCTGGACATGGGCCGAAGGCGCAACACTTCCCTGGACATGGGCCGAAGGCGCAACACTTCCCTGGACATGGGCCGAAGGCGCAACACTTCCCTGGACATGGGCCGAAGGCGCAACACTTCCCTGGACATGGGCCGAAGGCACAACACTTCCCTGGACATGGGCCGAAGGCGCAACACTTCCTTGGACATGGGCCACCGTGACACAGACATTGTTTCACCAGGATCAGTTGGATAAATCCTACAAGACCTCCTCCAGGTATTGTACACAATGTTCAAGGGCCTCTGAATGACTTACCAGGTCACTGCAAAACAGGGGCTGACTGGCAACTTTTGGCCCAAGGGACAAGCACAAGCCATAGGCCCGTGGTGCAGCAACCCTAGGGGGAGAGGGCCCCTGCACCCTCCGTGCTACTCCCCCCCCACGGGTAAAGCAGGGGGCTTGCTTGATTGTGAGCTTTTGGGACATCCCTGCATGGTGACCAGGACATGCAGTAAAAGGCCCCCCACTCCTACAAAAAGATTAAACTGGCTTTTATTATTCTGGTGAGTTGTTATGCACTCATATATTTCTTACTGCTGTGTAGCTCTGTGATAGTGTAATGTGCAGTGTGTATGAGCGTACCACATCACTTCATCGATGTGCCAAGTACATCCTCTGCACACAAACATGAAACCAGAGGATGCGCTCAGCACGTCATCAGCACCTAATAGGTTAAAGGGGGAAAAGAGGGTAAAATTTGAGCGCCCCTTTAATCTCTTGCTGCCCTGCACAAATATTTAGTTTTGTACCTGTACCTCATGATGCTGCCAAGACGCTCGCTGTCATTCTTACTTTGAGGAGTGCAGGCAGCAGATACCATGGTGATTCTAGGAGCAATACCAGCCCTTTGGGTGCAGGGCAAGAGGGCCAAGCCGGGCTGCAACAAGGACACATGCGCAGAATTTTACACACAGCAGCCTGTTTAAAGACAAATACTGTACACGCATTTACACACACAGCCATATATTCCCTACATCCCAGGTAGGTAGCAATAAAACGTACACTCATACACACCGCACATTACTGTGATTTTTATTGCTGTGGAGCTCTGTGATACTCATACACACTGCACATTACTCTATCACAGAGCTCCACAGCAACAACACTCACAGTAATGTGCATTGTGTATGAGAGTATCAGAGTTCCACAGCCACCCATTAATTTAATTTCTCCCCAGTCCATTTCAGCCCCAGTATGTTTACACACACACACCACCCCAAGCTCACACAAATGCACAACCCTTGCTCGCTCACACGCACCATCCCTGCTCACACACACCACCCCCTGCTCTCAAACACACACACACACACAGCCCCTGCTCTCAAACACACACACACACACACACACACACACACACACACACAGCCACTGCTCTCAAACACACACATACAGAGCCCCTGCTCTCAAACACACACCCACACACAGCCCCTGCTCTCAAACACCCCCGCGGTAAGAAAGCAGATTGTACAACAAATGCTTATGCCGGCTATTAATTACGGAGATGTAGTGTATGCAGCCGCCCCGCAAACACACCTTCAGAAACTTACTACATTGTATAACTCATTCTGCCGCTTTGCATTACAATGTAACTACATGACCCACCATTGTGACATGTTAAAAGAGCTAAACTGGCCATCGCTGGAGTCTAAACGCACCCTTCACCTTTCCAGCCTGGTGTTTAAGAGCTTTTCTGGGAAGCTGCCAACCTATCTGAATAGACTGCTTCCCCCAGCAGCTCCCTCATCCTATAACCTCTGATCCAGGACTAGGGATGAGCTGTTCGGGTTCGGAGTTCGACCCGAACTTTGGCAGGTCGAAAGTTCGCGAATTTCGAACTTTTTGGGCGTGTTCGGTTCGGGTTCGAAAAAAAAAGAAATTTTGAAAAAAGTATAGAAAATGCTTTAAAAAATATTAAAAAATCTAGAAATAAAGAGACTCTTTACTGCAGAATATTATAAGCAACGGTTTATTAGATATTGAATTAAAAACTAATGTGTACGTGGAAAGATTATCAACTCTAAATGACCTCTGTTCACAAACGGGCATAACACCAGGTGTTTTTAGTCTGGTAATCAATTTGATTGAATGTACACTATACGGAGGTACTGAGGGGGTGGGGTGGTGTCTGTTTCTGATTGAGATTTGAGAATTAATTTCCCTAAAACATCCTAATATGCTGCATTTAACTGGTGTTTGAAAAAAATCTAAAGCAATGTTATTTTTCACCTCGGGATTAAACATTCACAGGGTTATTCAGAGAGCGGTGAAAAGCAGAAGAATAACTGGAGAAGTTAAAATTCTAGGTCAAAATAGCCAAACCAGAAAAATTCTCCCATTTATTTGGTCTAGATTGTTCTCTTCTCTTGCCAGTTCTCCTGGCTTTCACCTTTCTCTCAGGGTTGTTCAGAGAAAGGTGAAAACCAGGAGAATGGCAGGAAAAGAGAACAATCTGGACCAAATAGCCGATTTGGAAAGTGAGATAAGGCTAGGGTCAGACTAACACATTTTTCACAGCGACCGTCAAAAAGTGCGTCCGAACGCATTGCCGTATTTTTTCACAGATTGCGCGAAAACGGTAATACGATGCGCATTTTTGTGCGTGATTTTTTACGGATCCAAAAGCAGGAAACTTTGGGTGTCTGGACGTTATGTTGGCCGGACATGAGCAGGATCTGACGTCTCCAAATCACGCACACACGCCACTAGTGGACGCAGCACACTCTGTACGTTCGTACTAGCGTACTTTGCGTTCTCGAAAAACTGCGTTCATTTTCCTCTTGCGTTGCGCAGCCGGACTTTCGTGCGACCGTACTTCGTATATTGGCCGTCATTGCCCGTCATTTGCTGCTAGTGCGGCCGTGATTAAGTGCGCCTACACGCTAGTCTGACCCTAGCCTAAACGGGAGAATTTTTCTGGTTTGGCTATTTTGACCTAGAATTTTCCATTCTCCAGTCATTCTCCTGCTCTTCACCGCTCTCTGAATAACCCTGTCAGGGTTATTCAGAGAAAGGTGAAACTCAGGAGAATGACTGGAGAATGGAAAATTCTAGGTCAAAATAGCCGAACCAGAAAAATTCTCCCATTTATCTCACTTTCCAAATCGACTTTTTGGTCTAGAAGTTTCCATTCTCCTGCTTTTCACCGCCCAAAAAAAATCAGTAAACTTTTTCTGCGTGTCCGAAAATGTCTCCTCTTTTCAAACAGACTGCCGCCCCAAGCAGTTGTTTATGGATAGATTAAAGAAAAAGCATTTACCGTCATTTGAAATGTCATTTTTTTGTTTTTACATATTTCTATACATCCTAGAAATCCGCCACTTCACGGGCAGGTTATGGGGACCTCCTAAGCACGATATTTGAAGGAATTTTTCGTTTTTATTTTTAACCATTATTTCATGGAAAACTCACTGTCCCTTTAAAAACGGTGTTTTTAAAACTTTTTGTCCTCGTTTCCTGTCCCCCAGGGCACTACCCGGACCCCCATACACCTTTTATGGCAAATATGTAGCATATATGCCCTCTTGGAGGGCACTCCAAAAAAACGAATTTTCAGCTCCATTGACTTGCATGGGGGTTTGGGTTCGGTCCCGAACAAATGGGAAGTTCGGGCTCGAACAGAACTCGGGGAGTGTTCGGCTCATCCCTATCCAGGACCAGCACCTTACTTGCAATACCACAATACAAAAAGACAGTGGCTCGGTCCTCATTTTCCTACAGAGCACCACAATTATGGAATAACCTCCCAGACACCATCAAATCTTCCCCCAGTCTTAAGTCACTCAAGAGCTCCTTACTAACATACCTCAATACAGAATGCACCTGTAAACATGTAACATAATGACTATTTACTACATATTTATTTTCTGTTAATCTGTATATTTCTGTTGTTTTTTTGTGGGGGGGTTTTAATATCTTGCATTGTATTACTTTGTATTTCTGTAACTGTAACACTTCAATGTTCTTGAAAGCAAGAGAAATCTCAATGTATCCTTCCTGGTAAAATCCTTTATAAATAAATAAATAAATAAATAAAACAAACACACACACACACACACACACACACACAGCCCCTGCTCTCAAATACACAGCCCCTGCTCTCAAACACACACACACAGACACACACAGCCCCTGCTCTCAGACACACAGACACACACAGCCCCTGCTCTCAGACACACACACACACACAGCCCCTGCTCTCACACACACACACACAGCCCCTGCTCTCACACACACACACACAGCCCCTGCTCTCAAACACACACACACACACACAGCCCCTGCTCTCACACACACACACACAGCCCCTGCTCTCAAACACACACACACACACACAGCCCCTGCTCTCAAACACACACACACACACAGCCCCTGCTCTCAAACACACACACACACACAGCCCCTGCTCTCAAACACAACACACACACACACAGCCCCTGCTCTCAAACGTACACAGCCCCTGCTTTCAAACACACACACAGTCCCTGCTTTCAAACACACACACACAACCCCTGCTTTCAAACACACACACACACAGCCCCTGCTCTCAAACACACACACAGCCCCTGCTCTCAAACACACACACACACACACAGCCCCTGCTCTCAAACACACACAAAGCCCCTGCTCTCAAACACACACACAGCCCCTGCTCTCAAACACACACACACACACACACAGCCCCTGCTCTCAAACACACACACACACCGCTGCTCTGAAACACACACACACACACACACCGCTGCTCTGAAACACACACACACACACACACACCACTGCTCTGAAACACACACACACACCACTGCTCTGAAACACACACACACACACACTGCTCTGAAACACACACACACACACACACCACTGCTCTGAAAACACACACACACAACACACACCACTGCTCTGAAAACACACACACACACACTGCTCTGAAAACACACACACACACACACACACACCACTGCTCTGAAACACACACACACACACACACCACTGCTCTGAAACACACACACACACACACCACTGCTCTGAAACACACACACAACACACCGCTGCTCTGAAACACACACACACACAACACACACACCACTGCTCTGAAACACACACACACACACACACCACTGCTCTGAAACACACACACACACACACCACTGCTCTGAAACACACACACACACACACCACTGCTCTGAAACACACACACACCACACACACACACACCACTGCTCTGAAACACACACACACACACCACTGCTCTGAAACACACACACACACACACCACTGCTCTGAAACACACACACACACACACACACCACTGCTCTGAAACACACACACACACACAACTGCTCTGAAACACACACACACACACACACACCACTGCTCTGAAACACACACACACACACACACACCACTGCTCTGAAACACACACACACACACACACACCACTGCTCTGAAACACACACACACACACACCACTGCTCTGAAACACACACACACACACACCACTGCTCTGAAACACACACACACACACAACACACCACTGCTCTGAAACACACACACACACACACACACACACACACACTGCTGCTCTGAAACACACACACCGCTGCTCTGAAACACACACACCGCTGCTCTGAAACACACACACACACACACACACCACTGCTCTGAAACACACACACAACACACACACCGCTGCTCTGAAACACACACACACACACACACACCACTGCTCTGAAACACACACACACACACACACACACCACTGCTCTGAAACACACACACACACACACACACACACACACCACTGCTCTGAAACACACACACACACACACACACACCCTGCTCTGAAACACACACACACACACACCACTGCTCTGAAACAACACACACACACACACACACCACTGCTCTGAAACACACACACACACACACACACCACTGCTCTGAAACACACACACACACACACACACCACTGCTCTGAAACACACACACACACACCACTGCTCTGAAAACACACACACACACACACACCACTGCTCTGAAACACACACACACACACCGCTGCTCTGAAACACACACACACACACACACACACACAACTGCTCTGAAACACACACACACAACACACACACCACTGCTCTGAAACACACACACACACACACACCACTGCTCTGAAACACACACACACACACACACCACTGCTCTGAAACACACACACACACACACCACTGCTCTGAAACACACACACACACCACACACCACTGCTCTGAAACACACACACACACACACACCACTGCTCTGAAACACACACACACACACACCACCTGCTCTGAAACACACACACACACACACCACTGCTCTGAAACACACACACACACACCACTGCTCTGAAACACACACACACACACACACCACTGCTCTGAAACACACACACCACACACACCACTGCTCTGAAACCACACACACACACACACACACACACCACACACTGCTGCTCTGAACACACACACACACCTGCTCTGAAACACAACACACACACCGCTGCTCTGAAACACACACACACACACACACACACCGCTGCTCTGAAACACACACACACACACACACCACTGCTCTGAAACACACACACACACACACACCACTGCTCTGAAACACACACACACACACACACACACCACTGCTCTGAAACACACACACACACACACCACTGCTCTGAAACACACACACACACACCACTGCTCTGAACACACACACACACACACACCACTGCTCTGAAACACACACACACACACCGCTGCTCTGAAACACACACACACACACACACACACACAACTGCTCTGAAACAACACACACACACACACACACCACTGCTCTGAAACACACACACACACACACACCACTGCTCTGAAACACACACACACACACACACACCACTGCTCTGAAACACACACACACACACACACCACTGCTCTGAAACACACACACACACACACACCACTGCTCTGAAACACACACACACACACACCACTGCTCTGAAACACACACACACACACCACTGCTCTGAAACACACACACACACACACACCACTGCTCTGAAACACACACACACACACACACCACTGCTCTGAAACACACACACACACACACACACACACACACACTGCTGCTCTGAAACACACACACCGCTGCTCTGAAACACACACACCGCTGCTCTGAAACACACACACACACACACACACCGCTGCTCTGAAACACACACACACACACACACACACACACACATCGCTGCTCTGAAACACACACACACACACACACACGCACACGCACACGCACACACAAAAAATAGACCATCCCCCTGCTCACACACCACACACACTTTTGTTACATACTTACCATAGGCTGGAATCATTCCCTGCTGTCTGTCTCCTGGCTGGGCTTTCTCCTCTTCCCCTCCCTGCACCTGCTGGACGCTCCTAGCACAGCAGAGAAGGCTCTGCATCGCGTGGTGGATGTGGAGCAAGAAGGGGCGGGGCCAGCATTGCCCCATGTGAGCTGCTGGGCTGGCAGCCTCCTCTTCCTAATTATGAGATCGGCTGGCTGCGGTGTGTAGCAGCCGGCCGTGCTCATTTTAAAGAGAGAAAACGCAGCAGCTGAAAACCGGCCGGGGACATTTGCCACCCTGCCCCCGGCCCAGTCCGCCCCTGCTGCAAAAGCCCTCGAGTTTCTCAGCCCGGTCCTCCAGCTGTGCAGTGCACTCACCTCTGCCTGAATTTCTGCTGATAATGGGCTCTATTACAGTCTTTGTGCAAACGTTAATGCGTGCACAAAAATGCATTAACGCGAGGGGCAAAACCCGTTGCGCTGAACGTCTTATTTCAATGTCTGCGCAAAAAATGCAAGTTAACGTCTACCGCCAGCAGCGTAGCGTGGGTTGTCAGCGCCCGGGGCAAGGCACGAATTGTGCTCCCACCCAACCTGTGGACACAGTAACACACCCTTATTCCCTTCTACCAGTAGAGTATTGACCCTCTTACCCCACAAGCACATGTATTGTATATTAACAAAATACTGATATAACAAAAAAATGAAACACACAAGCCCCCCACGCTATGCCACTGCTACCAGTCACCCAGTCCAAGTATACACTAGCATAGTTCCACTCTCACACTATACCCAGTCACTCTCTCCCAGTACCCCAGTCACCCTCTCCCTCAAGTACCCCCACTTTTTCCCAGTACCCCAGTCACGCTCTCCCAGTACCCCCAGTCACTCTTTCTCTCTCAAAGTTCCCCCACTTTCTCCCAGTACCCCCATTCACCTGTACCCCCAGTACCCCACCCCATCACTGTGTGTGTTGGTTACACTGCTCTGGTGTCACACAGTGTCGCCTACCTGCATGGAGTTGCTGGTGGTCCGGGGGGTGGGTTGTCCAGGGTTCTTAGTGGGGACCAGATTTTAAATGTGCTGCAGGGCAGGTGCCTTAGTGGTTCAAATTTCTTTTGAAATTTTGCGCCCCCTAAGAAAATTGCGCCCGGGGCGACCGCCCCCGAGGCACCCCCCACGCTACGCCACTGTCTACCGCGGGTGAACGCTGCGCGAGCGTACTGTATTGTGCACGTCCTATACTTAACTTAGTGAGCGCAAATGCGTTTGTGTGCTGGTACGCGGATGGTATTATAATCTATGTGCAAAATTTAACGCACAGCGTTTGCGCGCATAATTTTAACGTCTTTGAAAAGCTGGTAGTAACAGCAAATCTGAACGTCCTGGCCAAACCCAAATACACCAGCTCAAAAAAATAAAAAAAAAATAATAAGTTGTGCGTGTTTTTTTTTTTTTGATGCAGCATATATTCATAGATTGACTTTGACAGGCGCAAAAACTTAACGTGAGACAATTGTGTGAAAAAACAGTCAGCACACCGATTTCTGTACGCAAAGTTAATGCGCGCTCGTTTATGCGCGTCTTTTTTTACGCCGTTATTTTTTTGACGGATGAAATAATGTGTGAGGATTGTAATACCAGCGTTAATTTACGCATGTTAACGTTTAACACTTTGCGCAGAAAAATTCACGCGTTTACCATGCATTTTTGCGTGAAGAATGTAATAGAGCCCGATGTGTGGGTGGGCTTATCAAGTTCAGTGGTGATAAAGGCTTGGGAGGGCCAGGATGTCAGCCCTGGTGGCCGAGTTCCCCTCCAGTTTCGACTCTACATGAGGCGGAGGCCGCATGGTTTTGGGCCGGTTGCGATCTTGGACGATACCATCTGAGCGTGGCTGAGAGGAGAAAAATCGGCATGACCTGCTGGCCTATTTTTTCAAATTTTTTCAGCCAAACCTTTGCGGTTATATATTCTATGGGGTATGCTTATTAAAAAAATTAGAAAGGGGAACTAGTTACTGTATTTTTCTGGCAAAATACACAATTTTTAGCTAAAAGTGAAAAAACGAATTTTTTGTAATTCAGCATCATTATTCACATTATAATTTAAAAGTGAACAATAGTGCTGTATTAATAAACAAAAAAAATGAATTTAATTTATTTATTAATTTGATATAACTTTTTTTAATCAGTGCTGAATAAACAAACTTTCGTTGATCGGGTCGAATTAAATCGAGGCCTCAGTTTTGATGAAAGCGTCACTTTCTTTTAAAGCATGCCTTATAACCTTGTATTGTTCTTCTAGTATAGATTATTTTTATTTCTAAACTATTTTACCAGGAAGGATACATTGAGATTTCTCTCTGTGACGGGATGGAAGTCCGCCTGCGGTCCTGGTCTATCTGACCCCCCCCCTTTGATGGCATCCGGCCCGACTACCGAGTGCCACGGCACTCGGCGTCTCGAGCGGCCTGGAGGATGAAATGGCGTTGGTTCGGCGTCTGGAGAGATGGTGCGGTGTTGCCTTGGGGATCCCGTTCCTGGGTTGAGTGGTGATGCAGGAGACCGCTGAGTGTCTCCTGCAATAGTGATTGTAGCTCTGAAATGAAGACACCAGACGTGGCTGTATGCTTTAAAACAGTGAACTGCATTTTATGGGTTTCAACAGGGTCATTTATACAACTTCACACAAACAGATTACCAACTCCCCCACCCACACAACCAGCACTGATTGGCTCCTTTCCCAGCCTCCTGTTCCCTATCAGGTCCCTTTCAGCCTTCCCATTGTCCAGGGATTAGGCAGATGAGGTCTTGGAAAAGCCTCCAATCAGCTGGCTTGCTGTATCCTCTATCTTGCCCTTTCAGGCTCCCCCATTGTCCAGGGGATTAGGCAGATGAGGTCTTGGAAAAGCCTCCAATCCTCTGGCCCGCTACATCCTCCATCTTGGGGCATGAGATCCTTTGTTCTGTGAAACCATGCTGGGATGAGCAAAATGGCGACGGGGAAAAACACATACAAACGGTTTCTTTCATACTTTTACAGTCACATCATACAGGGTACATTTTTATTACATTACACCAATAAAACCACATCTAGCAATAAAATAAGAGGTCCATAGGCTCACACGCAAAACCAAAACGAAAACAGGAAAAACGGTCTTTAAAAAGGGTTCAGTCTTTAGTCCTGTGGCTCGCTGAAAAGAGCTCTCATGTCCGTTCCGTGACATTTCTCCCCCCTTCTAGAGTCTGACGGACACGGTTGGACCCACACGGGTCGACTCGGGGAAGTCGGAGCAGTCTTTGTGGCCCATAGTCTGTGGGAAGGAGGGGAGCCACCAGGCTTCTCAATTTGTCCTTGCGGCAGTGCCTGGCGTGTTGGGGGTACAAGTCTTTGGGGGTACCCCCTCCAGAATAAGGGTCCTGTGGTCGGGGAGGGGTACCGCCTGTACCACCTCCGGAGGTATCGCGCACCCGGGAAAAATGGGTGCTAAATGCACACGCCCCGAGTGCCCTGGTCAGCCGTTGGAAAAAACAGTGGCTGCATGGGGCCTCCAGGCCAAAGGGGTGTGGAGATGGGCAGAGTTGAAACAGGCTCTGCCCCATTGCCAGCGCGTCAGCTGGGGGGTTCAAGGCCGAGGAAGGGTCCCCGGGCAGGAGAATGGCATCCTCCATCTCCGGTGGGGTCAGTGGCTGCGGAATAAGCAGCCCGGGTGTATCCTCTTTCTGTTCCCCGAGGCAGGCGGTGAAGGTTGGGCAGAGGCCGGCGGCACTCTGTCCGGTTGCCAGCTCTTCTGCTGGGGAAGCAGGCGCAGGAACGACATCCAGACGGTTGGATGGGGTCAACGGCTGCGAGGTAAGCAGCTCGGGGAAATCCTCCTTCTGCTCCTCAGGGCAGACGATGGAGGGTGGGCAGACGCCAGTGGGACTCTGCCCCATTGCCAGCTCTTCTGCTGGGGAGGTGGGTACAGGAACAAAGTCCAGGGGGTTGGATGGGGTAAGCGGCTGCGGGATAAGCAGCTCGAGGGTATCCCCCTTCTGCTCCTCGGGGCAGATGGTGGAGGATGGGCAGAGTTGAAACAGGCTCTGCCCCATTGCCAGCGCGTCGGCTGGGGGTTCAAGGCAGAGGAAGGGTCCCCGGGCAGGAGAATGGCATCCTCCATCTCGGGTGGGGTCAGTGGCTGCGGAATAAGCAGCCCGGGTGTATCCTCTTTCTGTTCCCCGAGGCAGGCGGTGAAGGTTGGGCAGAGGCCGGTGGCACTCTGTCCGGTTGCCAGCTCTTCTGCTGGGGAAGCGGGCGCAGGAACGACATCCAGGCGGTTGGATGGGGTCAACGGCTGCGGGGTAAGCAACTTGGGGAAATCCTCCTTCTGCTCCTCAGGGCAGACGATGGAGGGTGGGCAGAGGCCAGCGGCACTCTGCCCCATTGCCAGCTCTTCTGCTGGGGAGGTGGGTACAGGAACAAAGTCCAGGGGGTTGGATGGGGTAAGCGGCTGCGGGATAAGCAGCTCGAGGGTATCCCCTTCTGTTCCTCGGGGCAGATGGTGGAGGATGGGCAGAGGCCAGCGGCACTCTGCCCCATTGCCAGCTCTTCTGCTGGGTAAGCGGACACTGGCACAGTGTCATCTTGCGGGGGCGGGAGGATAACTTCCTCTCTGGGCCACTCGGACCCTTTATGCGGCCCATTCTGGTCGCTTGGCACCTGCCGTGCTTCTTCCAACCTGGCCGGCTCATCTACTGTGGTCCCGACGGGGACCCATGGGAGCATCTCAGGCTCCAATACTTCCGTGTCACTTGGACTGTCTGCTTCTTCGGCCAGACAGTCCCAGGTCATGGGGCTTAGGCCTTACTGCGGAGCGTCATCCAACAACCTTCTGTAGGCCTTCTCAAGCTCCCATTCGTGCTCTACCAGGAACTCCAGTTCCTCTATCTCGAAGTCCTTGCTCTTGTATGAGAGTTCCTCTTCCCGGCGTTCCAGTATCTCCTCCAACCGCCACTCCGACTCTTCTCCAAACCCGGGGTCATTGGCCATCCTTTCGTATAGCAGCCCTGTGCCGCCGTAGTGGAGGCCTGCGGTGGAGGCGCCGTTGATGGTGCGGGGTAGCAGGGGGCCTATTAACCACTGGGACATCCGGTAAGCGGCATCCAGTGCGATCTCCTGCTGAACCAGGTATTGGAGCTCTGCCTCCCACTCCTCTGGGGGTCGGCCTTTCAGGAATGCTGCTCTGGCATTGTACTGCACTTGGTAGATGGCAGCGTCGGAGGGAACATTGACACCATGGTAGTCCCTTTCATGGTACAGTGCCTCGTACCAGAGTTCTTGGCGGATCTCGTCCCGCCACTCGGGCCCAGAGGGCTCAACTGTAGATCCATGATACCGATCCAGGCCCTCCTGTAGCCTTCTCGGGAATTCAGCCCTCGTGTCTGCGAGGGTGATGGAACAGTGGCACCACCACTCGATGGGGGGTGTGGTGTCCTCGGATGCAGCTCCAGGCGGACTGTAAGCCTCCATCCAAGGGTCGCTGAGATGTGCAGTTTCCTCAATTAAAACTCCAGGCGAGCTGTAAGTCCAAAAAGAAGTATCGCTGGGGGGTGTAGATTCCCTGGATGAAGCTCCAGTCGAGCTGTCAACCTCGAACCAGGGTTCTACGGGTAGGGTTCAGGGGCAGGGTATTCAGTCCTTTTTGCTCGGAGCACCGCCATCCGCAGCTCGTGCTGACAGTCCTTCTCTTGCTCCTCTTCCTGCCGGATCTCCTGGATGGCATTGTGTATAGCGGCTTCTGATGGGGCGGCTCCGAAGAGGGCTAGCCGCTGCCACACTTTCCTTTGGAAGGGATCTTCTGGGACCAATGCCTGGGTGGGTGGCAAGGTTGGCGTGCCCACGGCTCCCTGGTCCATTTCCTGCAGTTCCTCGATCAGGGCGGCTTTACTTTTTGAGCCCAGGGTGCCTCCTCGGCTCTCCAGGATGCCCTGCAGGGTGTCTTTTTTGTAGTTGGCGTACCCTGCCATGCTGAGTGCTTTTTCTGGGGGTTCAGAGAGCCTATCCTCACCGCTTGCCACCAATGTGACGGGATGGAAGTCCGCCTGCGGTCCTGCTCTATCTGACCTCCCCCCCTTTGATGGCGTCCGGCCTGACTACCGAGTGGCACGGCACTCGGCGTCTCGAGCGGCCTGGAGGATGAAATGGCGTTGGTCCGGCGTCTGGAGAGATGCTGCGGTGTTGCCTTGGGATCCCTTTCCTGGGTTGAGTGGTGATGCAGGAGACCGCTGAGTGTCTCCTGCAATAGTGATTGTAGCTCTGAAATGAAGACACCAGACGTGGCTGTATGCTTTAAAACAGTGAACTGCATTTTATGGGTTTCAACAGGGTCATTTATACAACTTCACACAAACAGATTACCAACTCCCCCACCCACACAACCAGCACTGATTGGCTCCTTTCCCAGCCTCCTGTTCCCTATCAGGTCCCTTTCAGCCTTCCCATTGTCCAGGGATTAGGCAGATGAGGTTTTGGAAAAGCCTCCAATCAGCTGGTTTGCTGTATCCTCTATTTTGCCCTTTCAGGCTCCCCCATTGTCCAGGGGATTAGGCAGATGAGGTCTTGGAAAAGCCTCCAATCCTCTGGCCCGCTGCATCCTCTATCTTGGGGCATGAGATCCTTTGTTCTGTGAAACCATGCTGGGATGAGCAAAATGGCGACGGGGAAAAACACATACAAACGGTTTCTTTCATACTTTTACAGTCACATCATACAGGGTACATTTTTATTACATTACACCAATAAAACCACATCTAGCAATAAAATAAGAGGTCCATAGGCTCACACGCAAAACCAAAACGAAAACAGGAAAAATGGTCTTTAAAAAGGGTTCAGTCTTTAGTCCTGTGGCTCGCTGAAAAGAGCTCTCATGTCCGTTCCGTGACACTCTCGTTTAAGTATGTCCTGGGTTCAAGAACATTGTATTTATGTACCTACTGTAACAATTCATAGTAATATAATGCACGATATTAAAAAAACAACACAAATATACAAATAAATATGGGTTAAAGTAGGAAATATATTCACTGTTACATGTTGACAGGTGCACTCTGTATAGAGGTATGTTAATAGAGATCTCTTAAGTGACTTTAGACTGGGGGAAGATTTGATGGCATCTGGGAGGTTATTCCATAATTGCAGTGCTCTGTAGGAAAAAGAGGATTGAGACACTTTCTTTTTGTATTGTGGTACTGCAAGCAAGGTGCAGGTACTGGATTGGAGGTAATAGGAGGAGGGAACTGCTGAGGGAAGCAGTCTATTCAGGTAGGGTCGGAACTTCCCAGAAAAGCTCTTAAACACCAGGTTTGAAAGGTGAAGGGTGCATCTAGATTTCAGTGATGGCCAGTTTAGCTATTTTAATATGTCACAATTGTGGGTCATGTAGTTACATTGTAGCACATAGCGGCAGAATGAGTTATACAATGTAGTAAGTTTATGAAGGTGTGTTTGTGGGGCAGCTGCATACACTACATCTCCGTATTCAATAGCCAGCATAAGTATTTGTTGTACAATCTGCATTCTTACCGCAGGTCTCAGGCAGGATTTGTTTCTGTACAGGGCACCTAGTTTGGTGCATACCTTTGATGCTCTCCAAATTTTTTTTGATTATCACCAGATATTGCTGATTCGTCAAATGAGTTAAAATCTTAAAAGTAAAACATCAAGAAATGGGAGAGCAATATCAACATTTGTGTAAAGTCCTTTCATGCACATTAGATCTTGAAAGACACCATGCTGAGTAAAGTTTGTCAGCAAGCATCAACTATTCGGTAAATCCTTAATTGTGTGACTATTAAACAGGCATGGTTGTGTCCTTGTAGTTATTTCATTGCCCTATGATATATTTTTATTTTGTTTTTTTATACATCTTTTGCATGTAACTGCACTGTCTTCACTTTTTGTATGGGCATGTTTCAGCACGTGGAGGACACTCTTTTACTATCCATCTATGTAGCATATTCATAGACACATGTGATGTTAGATTTATTACTAGTTAGGTCAAAATTATCTTTAGACTCACTAATACCAACAAAATAATACAAACAGAAATTATGTAGCCTAGCCTTTCTATTGTGGGGCACTTTGGTACCTCTGTAAGTAGAAACATAGAAACATAGAAAAATGTCGGCAGATAAGAACCTTTCGGCCCATCTAGTCTGCCCAATTACATGGATACTTTACCTGGATTTATCTTTTGTTTAGGATAGCCATAAGGCTATCCCATGCTTGCTTAAATTCAATTACTGTTTTGGCCTTTACCACTTCTACTGGAAGACTGTTCCATGTATCCACCACCCTCTCAGTAAAATAATGCTTCCTGATGTTACTTTTAAACCTTTGCCCCTCTAATCTAAGACTATGTCCTCTTGTTTTGCTATTTTGTTTCCTTTTAAATATACTCCCTTCCTCTACCTTGTGGATTCCCTTTACGTATTTAAATGTTTCTATCATATCTCCTCTGTCTCGTCTTTTTTCCAAGCTGTACATGTTAAGATCATTAAGCCTTTCCTGGTAACTTTTCTCCTTCAAGCCGTGCACCATTTTAGTAGCCCTTCTCTGAACTCTCTCTAAGATGTCTATATCCTTCTGGAGATACGGTCTCCAGTACTGCACAAAGTACTCCAAGTGAGGTCTCACCAGTGCTCTGTACAGTGGCATGAGCACTTCCCTTTTCCTACTGCTAATACCTCTCCCTACACAACCAAGCATTCTGCTAGCATTTCCTGCTGCTCTATTACATTGACTACTTACCCTTAGATCCTCTGAAATAATGACCCCTAAATCCCTTTCCTCAGATGTTGAGGTTAGGACTGTATCAAATATTCTATATTCAGCCCTTGGGTTTTTACACCCCAGGTGCATTATCTTGCACTTATCCACATTAAAACTCAATTGCCACAGCTCCGACCATTTTTTTAGTTTACCTAAATCATTTGTCATTTGGCTGATCCCTCCAGGAACGTCAACCCTGTTGCAAATCTTTGTGTCATCAGCAAAAAGACATACTTTTCCATTAATACCTTCTGCAATATCACTAATAAAAATATTAAAGAGATAGATATAAATACCTCTTGAAATTAAATATACAGAATTATTGTATTAATATAAAAATCTTTATTATGTGAATTCTATTGTAATAAATAGAAGGAAAATTCCATATTTTTTTATGTGTTCATAAACTGTATGATATTTGTTTTCTTTCCAACTGATAGATTTTGTGTTTTCACCAGACCCATAAATTACTTTACTGACTGCTGCAACTTAGCTTTGTTTCAGCATGATGGCCGTAAACCTAAGACGGATGGCTTCCTCTTCGGAAACAGTTTGAATATATGCATTAGAAATTACAAGGACTGTTCTTCCAGAATACAAAATAGTATTGAGTTTGGAAATGCCTTTTGGGAGTGGAAGCAAAAAATCTTTTCTTTATTGGATATGCTGTCCTGTCGTCTTCACAAGATGGATTTATTTTATATAATGTAATGTAACTGAAATTTTACTGTATAAGGGAAATTACACTCGCATTTCTCAAGATGGCTGCCTAAGAACAGGTATTAGGTGCTTATCGCAGTGTCCAGTCTCGGGTTTCTAATGTTTGTGACAATAAGCGACTCCTTTTGTTCTGTCTACATTTATAACTATATCTAGTGACACCAGAACAGCTTCAACTTATTACGGTGATTGTGAGAAAAAGTGAGGTTTGAGAGGCTCTTGGGGAATTAACCCTTTCGCTGCTGAGGCTTTTCCCGCCCCTATGCTGAGGTCATTTTTACCGGTTTTGCTCATCATGTTTAAACGTGTTTTGAAGGCTTATTTTAGTATATGACCCAGACATATTATATATCGTTCTTTCCGTCAGACTCGGTAGATTTATAATATGTCATTATTATATGTATACGTTATGTCATGTCTGTATATTATAACAAAAAATGCAATAAAATATGTATTTTCAATAATTTACAATGTGTAAAGTGTTTTTTTCCACATTTTAACATGCGAGCAATTGCGGTTATATTTTGTATGGGGTGCGCTTGTTAAAAAAATTAGAGATGGGGTCTCGTTACATTTTTTTTTGGGGAAAATGACACTATTTTTAACAAACGCACCGCATACAAAAATTGTTAGTGCAGCATCATTGTTCACAATATAATTGAAATGGGAACAATATTGCTGCATTAACAAACCCAAAAAAAAAAAAAAAAGTGTTTAATTTTTTTTTTTAATTTTTTTTTTTAATTTTTTTTTATTTTTATTTTTCTTTTTTTTTTTTTTTACAAAATTTTTCACTGTAGTATTTGGTATCGTTGGAACGGCCATGCTCTGGCCGATCCAACGATACCAAAATTTAACCCCTAACTGCCACGGATCGGGAGATAGGGAGTTCATTGGAACTCCCTATCTCCACAGTTGGTGGCAGTTAGGGGTTAAGTCTAGGACTGGCGTCATCGTGCTACGCACGATGACGCCAGTCCTCTGGGGGAGTTCCCGGAGGCTTGGCCGACATCCAAGATGTCGGCCAGCTCCGGGAAAGGATCGCGAACCGGCGCTTTTCAGCGCCGATTCGCGATCCAGCTCCCCAGGGGTTAATGCCAGGCATCATTTGGAAGGGCAGGCTGTGCCCTTCCAAATGATGCCTGGGTTAACCCCCTGTGCACCGCCGATCGGGAGGGAGAGAGGTCCGAAGGACCTCCCCCCCTCCCTTTCAGGCGCCTCCTCCGCACATGCGGGGGGGGCGCCTGAATTAGGTGTCATCGCGCCCCCGCGATGACACCTAATGCTGGCGGCTGCTGGTCCGGATGCGCGGCTGACATCCAGGATGTCAGCCCGCACCGTAGGGGCCAGCGATCGGCCGGAACCCGGCCGAACGCTGACCCCAATGTGAGGACACGCTCAGCGCGTCCTCAGCACACCAGCGGGAATGCTGAGGACGCGCTGAGCGCGTCCTTAGCATTCAAGTGGTTAAAGAAGAGGTTTGCCGTGACCTGTCTCATCCATTTTTTTGTGCGGACCCTGTGTGATGTGGAAAAGATTACCTCACTTCCTGTGCACCTTAAGACAATCGAACGCCACATGGGCGGCTTTACATATAGTGTAAAATAGACAGTATAAAATTAGGTCTCTATCTACAGCTCTTGATATAGTCACCATTATATAGAAGATGTAGCGCGTCAAGCTTATGGATCTGCTTACGTATGTGCCAGAGTTTATTGGCGATTCAAGGACACCAAAGGGTCGGGTGCTCTGGTGCTTCCCCCTGTTGCTCTGTGGTGAAACTATAAATACTTTATATATGATCCAAACACAGTAGGTTGATATGCGTATTGTAAAACTAGCAAGGATGTAGATAAACAGACCACATTGTCGAAGTAGCAGGGGGTAAGCCAAAATCACGTTGATTCCATAAAACAATCGTGGTCAAAATTATCACTAAATATCACTATTGCGAATAAAATTTTACTTTTATTGTACTGCATATAAAACAATTTCTAAAAGGCCACCCTCTGGTGGTACAAATTCACACAAAAAACATAAATTGCAGGTAGGTATTGGTTCAAAGGATTGCCTTAATATTCAATTTTTCTGACAATAAACTTCCCCTATTTTTGTTCTCAATTTCTTCAAAAGCAAGAAGACCAGCCTTCGTGGGTTGGTAGGTATAGAATAGTAGAGAAGAATATCAAAATAAATAACAAGATGAAGTACCAACAAGAGGAGCGCTCCCCATCATACTTCTATAAAGGCATTAGAAAGTTATTCCAATACAGCATCCCTACTCTGCATACAAAATTCAGCACACTCTACATATTTCACTACTTCATAGTAGCGTCATCAGGCGTTATGAATAGTTCAGTGTGTATAAAAAAAAGTAAAATTGGTTGTTATAGCCATATTCTCAAAGTGTATTTCACTCTTTCCCCTTGTATTTCAATGATTGCTTTGCAGGCTCAAAAAGATGCCAGAGATCGTGGCGCAATGGATAGCAAATTGGACCTCTAGAATATTGAAGCAATTCGAAGGCTGTGGGTTTGAGTCCCACCTGATTCAGCTTTGTAAATGTCTTTGTGAGGTATCTTTAACAGATAAAAACCATGAAGTATCGTAAATGCAAATATAAAGGCATTACTTTGTATTAAACTAATGTAGTATGAAATGCAATTATAGAACTTCAGAGATCTCAAAAGAAATTAAGCTATTTTGGATATTTTATTGTAAATTTATACTCCTACTTGAGATTAGGGATGAGCTGTTCGGTTCGATGTGTTCGGAGTTCGATTTGAACATCGCCAGTTTGCATGTTCATGAACTACGAACATTTCTGTGTGTTCGCCGCATGTTCGCCCACAATGCACCAGAATGGACCACAATGCACTTTTCCACTGGCCTGAAGCTTGTAATTGGCTACAGCCTGCACCTGACCACAGTTTAGGTGCAAGACAGGTGCAAGACTATGCCAATCACGGCTCAGAGTCCTGATTGGGCAAATTTTGCCCAATCATGGGCTCACAGAGCTAAGTCCAGCAGCACACTATATACAGTAAGGCTTGAACCCAGCCCAGCCAGCACGTGTTTTTCTGCAGGAGTGAGAGGAGATTTTTCTGTCATTGTGTCTTCTCACTGCCAGTGATAGCTATTGGGGGGGGGGTCTCACTTGTTGCATATATCTGGGAATTGTGGAAAGTGTGTCTTCTCAGTCAGTGACAGCAGCAATTTGGGGGGCTCACTTGTTGCAGATATCTGGGAATTGGTGGTGGAAAGTGTGTCTTCTCAGTCAGTGACAGCAGCAATTTGGGGGGCTCACTTGTTGCAGATATCTGGGAATTGGTGGTGGAAAGTGTGCCTTCTCAGTCACTGACAGTCAGCTATCAGGGGGTGTCACATACTTCCATAAAATTTCTGTGAATTGTAATCCGTGTCTTCTCAGTCACTGACAGTCAGCTATCAGGGGGGTGTCAAATACTTCCATAAAATTTCTGTGAATTGTAATCCGTGTCTTCTCAGTCACTGACAGTCAGCTATCAGGGGGTGTCACATAGTTCTAGCAGATTTCTGCGAATAGTAATCTGTGTCTTGTCACACTGCCACCTATCAGGGGGGCTCACTGATTTATAGGAGGTTCCTGGGAATTGTAATTTGTGTCTTGTCACTGCCACCCATCAGGGGGCTCACTGATTTATAGGAGGTTCCTGGGAATTGTAATCTGTGTCTTGTCACTGGCTGCCAGCTATCAGGGTGTCTCACTGAGTTATACCAGAGTTCTGGAAATCTTTAATATTTATACCAGATTTGAATCAGAGTTCTGCAGTATATCTCCAATTTTTATAACAGAGTTGAATCAGAGTTCTCTATATCTTTAATCTATATATCTCACCATGTCAGAAAGACCAAAAAGGACAGGCAGACGCTCCTGACACAGACAGGCAGACACAGATAAGAGGGCAAGCAGCCTCTGTGTCGGGAGGCTGTGCCTCTGGTCATCGTGGACGTGGTGCATCCTCTGCAGGGGCACACTTGTCCTTTCTAACTGGTGCTGGCCGTCTTAAGCAGCAGCAACATACAGAGGATTTGGTGGATTGGCTAACCAGGCCATCCTCATCCTCCGAGTCCTCTGCCAGCCAGGCTTGTAGTGCTTTACAGTCCACCTCAGCTGCCAAAGAATCTAATGCAGCCTCCATGTCCACAGCTACTCCTGCCGTAGCCTCATTATCTCACACGGAGGAGTCAGCTGACTTGTTTGACTAAAATGACAGTGACATGCTGCTTGAGGATGCGTAGCAAGTACAGTGCTCTGATTCAATCTCTGAGGTTGAAGAAGGGAATATAATCAACCTAGAGGAAGGGGGTGCCAGTGATGACACACAAATAACTGGCACTCATGTTGCCCCAGTAGCTGCAGCATACTGCCAAGTTGGCTCCAGTGACGAGGAGATAGGGGGAGATGACAATGATGATGAGGTCACTGATTCCACCTGGGTGCCTTATCGAACAGAGGAGTCAAGTGAGGAGGAGGAGGAGGCACAACAAACACGAGGCAAAACGTCCTCTATGACCAACCGTAGCCAGTCCAAGGCATCACATGTCAGAGCTGCTCAGGTGCAGAGCACTCTTGTCTCAAAGCACACATCCAGGAACTCTGCTGTCTGGGAGTTCTTTAAGAAATATGCAGCAGACCGCACCGTTGCTATTTGTAATCTAAGTCAGATGAGGATCAAGCGTGGGAAAGACACCGGACGCTTGGGTACCACGTGCTTGAGGCGACATATGACCACCTGCCATGCATCCCGTTGGCGCAACACTTTGCGTAGGTCCTCCTCCTCACCTGTCTCTACCCCCACTATATGTCCTGCCATGTCATTGACTCCAACCTCCACTGACAGGGATGATGCTACAGTAATGGATGTACCAGCTCCTTCCTCATAATGTGACAGCATCCCATCAACTGAAGATTTATGCAGTCAGATTACGTTGCCCCAGCTGCTGCAGCGTAAGAAAAAATATAGTCCCAACCATCCCCAAGCACAGCGTCTAAATGCCAGCTTAGCAAAATTACTCGCATTGCAGCTGCTGCCTTTCCAGCTGGTAGACTCTGCTTCCTTCTGTGAATTTGCTGAATGTGCTGTACCACAGTGGCAGGTTCCAAAACGCCATTTCTTTTCATGGAAGGCCATTCCAGCACTATACCAGCACGTGGAAAACAATTTTATGGAGTCATTGGGAAAGGTAGTCAGCAGCAAGGTGCACATGACTTTAGACATGTGGTCCAGCAAGCATGGACAGGGCCATTACATTTCCTTCATGGCACACTGGGTAACTCTGATTGCAGCTGGTAAGGATCCAAGACGGCTTGCTCATCCACCACGCCTCCTGAAAGCTGCTTGTATAAGGTCTGTCTGGTCCACCACCTCTTCCTCCTCCTCCTTCTCTGTCTCTGGCAAAGTGGCAGTTAAACCGACGCGTGACAGGGGCTACACAATGGCTCAAGCAAAAAGATGCCATACTGTGCTTGAGCTGGTTTGTTTAGGGGACAGGAGCCACACCGGGCCAGAAATTCTGTCAGCTCTACAGGGGCAGACGCAGAGATGGTTAACACCACGCCAGCTTGAGCTGGGAATGGTCGTCTGTGATAATGGCAGCAACCTTCTCTCTGCCCTACGCCAGGGTAAGTTGACACATGTACCATGCCTAACACACCTCCTAAATCTGGTGGTACAGCGTTTCCTAACCAGGTACCCAGGGCTGGCAGAGCTTCTCAGCCAGGCCAGAAAAGTCTGCAGCCCCTTCAGATGGTCATTCCCAGCAATTGTTCGCCAATTGAATTCCACCTTCCCACAAACCGTCTGATCTGTGACATGCCCACCAGGTGGAACTCAACATTAGCAATGCTGCAGCATCTGCACAAGCAGCAGAGGGCCATCAACGAGTACCTGTGTGAGTATGGCACAAGGACAGGTTCATGACAACTTGTTTACCCCCCCTGCAGTGGCTGATGATCAAGGATGCATGCACTGTACTGTCACCATTTGAGGAGGCAACGAGGATGGTGAGCAGGGACAGTGCATGTATCAGTGACACAATTCCTTTAGTGTTTCTGCTGGAGCACACTCTGCGGGGAATTATAGATGTGGCACTAGAGGCAGAGCAGCAGGAGGAGGAGGCCTTCCCTTGCTCTCAAGGCCCCAGTCTTTCCGCAGACAGCATTACTGTGGGTCCTCAGATCAGACAGGAGGAGGATGAGGAGGAGGAGGAATATTTAAGTAGTGGGGGCATTGAAGGTGGGGATTCCTCAAGGGAGGGTTTTGTGTGCCCAGAAACCCAAGGACTAGTACGTGGCTGGGAGGAGGAAGACCAGGAAGACTCGGAAGCTAATGCCACCTCCAACCTACGCTGCATGGCTCCCTTATCCTGCAAAGCCTGGTAAAGGACCCCAGGATTTGTGCTATCAAGGAGAGGGATCATTATTGGTTGGCAACCCTTCTTGATACACGATACAAGGGTAAAGTTGCAGAGCTCATCCTGCCCGCACAGAGGGAGCACAGGATGAAATAATTTGAGGACGCTCTAAAGCGACACTTGTGTAACACCTTTCCAGGCACTGGTAGGTTACCAAGTGATGACACAGGTGCTTCTGAGGCTGCGGTTGATCAGAGGAAGAGCTGTGACTTGATGCCTTTTCCAATTTTTTTAGGCCACGACGCCCACGGACGTCAAATGTAGGCACCCATTGCCAGGGTCTTCACCGTATGGTGCAGGACTACCTAGGGGCAAGGGCAGACCTGGATACCTTTCCAGAAGATGATCCACTGGCTTACTGGGTGTTGAGATTGGATCACTGGCCAGAACTTAGCTAATATGCTATGCAGCCACTAGGTTGCCCTTCATCCAGCGTGCTTTCTGAAAGGACATTCAGTGCTGCTGGATGTTTTGTCACAGACAAAAGAGTGCGTCTGTTCACCGACTCTGTAGACCGGCTGACATTTATAAAAATGAATCAGTCCTGGATCAGCAGCTATCAATCCCCTGATGCTGACGTAACAGAATAGATCAGGGATCTCTTCTGCATTCACAAAACCTCCACCACTGCACTCTTCAACAATACCACAAAGGGGTTACGGTGTGAAGGCACTTGCTGCCACCAAAGGCACAATATTTGGCTGCACTGACACTGATGCCTATATTACCAGATCTATATCATTTTAATATTGGACTGCAGGGTTCAACCCTGCACTCTTCCACAATACCACAAAAGGGTTGCGGTGTGAAGGCACTTGCTGCCACCAAAGGCACAATATTTGGCTGAACTGACACTGACGCCTATATTACAGATTCATATCATTTTAATATTGGACCACAGGGTCCAACCCTGTACTCTTCCACAATATTACAGAGGGGTTACAGTGTGACGGCACAGTTGCCGACACTAAGGCTAGGGTCAGACGAACGCATTTTTCACGTTGTCCGTGAAAAAGTGCGGTCGAACGAACGTACGTATTTTTTCCCTGAATACGCGATAGCGGTCATACGATGCGCCTTTTCGTCCGTGATTTTGTACGGATCATCAATAAAACACTTTTTGCGTCTGGACGTTATGTTAGCCGGACATTAGCAGCGTCTGACTTCTCCTAATCACACACACAGGCCGCTATGCGGCCGCAGCGCACTCTGTACGTCAGTAGTAGCGGTTTGACATTCTCGAAAAAATGCGTTCGTTGGCCACTTGCGTTGCGCGGACGAACTTTCGTGCGGCCGTTCATCGTATGTTCCCCGGCATTGGACGTCATTTGCTGCTAGTACGGCCGTGATTTCGTGCGGCTAAACGCACGTTAAAACTGCGCTAGTCTGACCCTAGCCTTAAGGTCCAATTTTAAAGCACCTATTGTTACTTTCATCCAAAGCCTGCATAGGTTTCACCATAATTTAGCCAAAAAATCACTAAACTTGTTCTGCGTGTCCTAAAATGTCTCTTTTCACACAGACTGCCGCCCCAAGCAGTTGTTTATGAATTGATTTTAGGAAAACCGTTAACCGTCATTTGAAATGTCATATTTTTGTTTTTAAAATGTTTCTATAAATTCTACAAATCCGCCACTTCACCGGCAGGTCATGGGGACCTCCTAGGCACAATATTTGAAGGAATTTTTAATTTTTATTTTTAACCCTTATTTCATGGAAAGCTCACTGTTCCTTTAAAAACCTTTTTTTTTTAACTTTTTTTTCTTGTTTCCTGTCCCCCAGGGCACTACCTGGACCCCCATACACCTTTTATGGCAAATATCTTGCATATATGCCCTCTTGGAGGGCACTCTAAAATTCGAACTTTCGAGTCCCATTGACTTTGGTTCGAGTTCGAGCTCAACCTCGAACTTTTGAAAATGTTCGAGTTCGAATGCCAACCGAACACGGGGGTGTTCGGCTCATCCCTACTTGAGATGTTGTAGAACCCAAAACTAAAATTTCCAAATCTTTCACAAAAAGTAATCTTCTTAGACTTTACGTATTACTGTAACTTAAAAAAAACAACTACTGCATTTTTAAAATGTATGATGCTCTGTGGCGCAGTGAATAGCGCACTGGACTTCTAGAATTTTGAATCAATTCAAAGGCTGTGGGTTCGAGTCCCACCCTAGTCAGCCTTTGGATATCCGTAGATGTCTTTGTGAGGTATCGTAAATGCAAATATAAAGGCATTACTTTATGTTAAACTGATGTAATATGAAATGCAAGTGTAGAATTTCATAGGTTTCACATAAATTAAGCTATTTTGCATATTTTATTCAAAATTTATGCTCCAACTTAAAATGTAGTAGGACCCAAAACTAAAGTTTCCAAACCTTTTACAAAAAATGATCTTCTAAGTCTTAGCGTATTACTAAGTATTACTGTGCTCAGGGCTGGACTGGAACAAAAATTTAGCCATTGACTTCATCCAGACTGGCCCACTTTAATTATGCAAACGTGCACAAAAATAGTTTATAAACCAACCGGATCACTCACCAATCACTCTACAGATACCGGAGTTGCTGCAGAGTGATTGGATAGGCGAACATAACGGCACTGAGGTTGATTTTTGAGGCACTGAGGTCGGTTAATGTTTGATATTGTTGGATTGGCCAGAGCATGGCCTTTCCAACGATATCAAACATGACCATGTAGAAAGTTTTTTAAAAAAAAATTAAGATAAAAATAAAAAAATATTTTAAAAAAATTATAAAAAAAAAATAAAGAAGTTTTTTTTTGTTTTTGTTTTGTTAATGCAGAAATATTGTTCCCATTTCAAATGTAATGTGAACAATGATGCTGCACTAACGATTTTTGTTTGGGGTGTGATTGTTAAAAATCGCGTAATTTTCCCCCCAAAAAAATGTAACAAGACCCCATTTCTAATTTTATTAACAAGCGCACCCCATACAAAATATAACCGCAATTGCTCGCATGTTAAAATGTGAAAAAAAACACTTTACACGTTGTAAATTATTGAAAATTCGAATTCTATTGCATTTTTTGTTATATTATACAGACAGGGCATGGCGTATACATATAATAATGATATATTATGAATCTGCTGAGTCTGCCGGAAAGAACGATATATAATATGTCTGGGTCATATACTAAAATTAGGCTTCAAAACGCGTTTAAACATGATGAGCGAAACAGGTAAAAATGAGCTCAGCACAGAGGTGTGAAATGCCTCAGCAGCGAAAGGGTTAATATTCAGTTTTGGGCCTGGTCTGGATGAAGTCCAGGGCTGAATATTTGTTCCAGTCCAGCCCTGACCACAGTAATACTTAGTAATACTCGAAATCTTAGAAGATCACTTTTTGTAAAAGGTTTGGAAACTTTAGTTTTGGGTCCTACTACATTTTAAGTTGCTCATAAAAATATGCAAAATAGCTTAATATATGTAAAACCTATGAAATTGTATACTTGCATTTCATATTACATCAGTTAAACATAAAGTAATGCCTTTATATTTGCATTTACGATACATCACAAAGACATCTACTGATATCCAAAGGCTGACTCGGGTGGGACTCGAACCCACAGCCTTTGAATTGCTTCAAAATTCTAGAAGTCCAGTGCACTATTCACTGCACCACAGAGCTTCATATGTTTTAAGAATGCAGTAGTTGGTTTCTTTAAGTTACAGTAATACTTAAAGTCTTAGAAGATTACTTTTTGTGAAAGATTTGGAAATTTTAGTTTTGGGTTCTACAACATCTCAAGTAGAAGCATAAATTTACAATAAAATATCCAAAATAGCTTAATTTCTTTTGAGATCTCTGAAGTTCTATAATTGCATTTCATACTACATTAGTTTAACACAAAGTAATGCCTTTATATTCGCATTTACGATACTTCATAGTTTTTATCTGTTAAAGATACCTCACAAGGACATTTACTGACATCCAAAAAGCTGACTCAGGTGGAACTCAAACCCACGGCCTTCAAATTGCTTCAATATTCTAGAAGTCCAATGCTCTACCCACGATCTCTGCTGTCTTTTAGAACCTGCAAAGCAATCATTGAAATACAAGGGTAAAGAGTGAAATACACTTTGAGAATATGGCTATAACAACCAATTGAACTTTGTTTCCACATACAAAATAGTAAATAAAATGAATGTTTTCTTGACCCCTGAAGTCTCAACATATGATTGGCAGGAAAGACCTGCCAATCAACAATACACCAATGAGGAACTAGTAGGAGGATCTTCAGTTAAATACTAACACAACTGTGCTCCATTATGTAATTAAGAAAGGTATATAAACCTAGGAGATCCATAGGAGATTAATTTCTTCTATACACACTGAACTATTCATAACTCCTGATGATGCTACTACTATGAAGTAGTGAAACGCGTAGAGTGTGCTGAATTTTGTATGCACAGTAGGGATGCTGTATTGGAATAACTTTCTAGTGCCTTTATAGAAGTATGATGGGGAGCGCTCCTCTTGTTAGTACTTCACCTTGTTGATCTTTATTTTGATATTCTTCTCTACTATTCTATACCTACCAACCCACGAAGCTGGTCTTCTTGCTTTTGAAGAATTTGAAAACAAAAATAGGGGAAGTTTATTGTCCAAAAAATTGAATATTAAGGCAATCCTTTGAACCAATACTTACCTGCGATTTGTGTTTTTTGTGTGAATTTGTACCACCAGAGGGTGGCCTTTTAGAAATTGTTTAATATGCAGTGCAATAAAAGTTAAATTTTATTCACGATAGTGACAATTGTGACCATGATTGTTTTTTGGAACCAATGCTCTGTGGTGTGTGTATAAATGTTGCTGCTTATGAAATAGCCTCTCATACTCCAGCTGTAGTGCTATTATAAATTTATTAACCAAACATCTTATAAACAAGTTCTATAAACTTCAGCTCTAGCTTCTAGTCAGTGTCCATGTGTCTGACTTCCTGATTAACTACTTCCTGCTGAACTGCAGTGCAACACATATTGAGGCTAGGGTCAGACTAACGCATCTTTCGCGTTGTCCGTGAAAAAGTGCGTTCGAATGAATGGACGCATTTTTTCACGGAATACGCGATAGCGGTCATACGATGCGCATTTTCGTCCGTGGTTTTGTACGGATCATCAATAAAACACTTTTTGTGTCTGGACGTTATGTTGGCCGTACACTAGCAGCGTCTGACATCTCCTAATCACGCACACACGCCGCTATGCGGACGCAGCGCACTCTGTACGTCAGTACTAGTAGTTTGACGTTCTCGAAAAAATGCGTTTGTTTGCCACTTGCGTTGCGTGGCCGCACTTTTGTTCTTCATATGCAGCCCGGCATTGGACGTCATTTGCTGCTAGCACGGCCGTGATTTAGTGCGGTTAAACGCACGTTAAAACTGCTTTCGTCTGACCTTAGCCTAAATGTCCCCTGGAACCAAACACTCTTTGTTCTGGTTCCATACATATTGATATATCTTTTCCCTTTTTGGGGAAATGAAAGTTGCAATCTTTTTAAGTTCAATTCCAGGTAGTATTCAGTTCCTGAATAGGGATGAGCTGAACACCCCCGAGTTCGGTTTGCATTCGAACTCAAACTTTTCAATACGAGTCAATGGGACTCAAAGTTTGATTTTTAGAGTGCCCTCCAAGAGGGCATATATGCTAGATATTTGCCATAAAAGGTGTATGGGGGTCCGGGTAGTGCCCTGGGGGACAGGAAACAAAGACAAAAAGTTAAAAAAAAAAAACGTTTTTAAAGGGACAGTGAGTTTTCCATGAAATAAGGGTTATAAATAAAAACGAAAAATTCCTTCAAATATCATGCCTAGGAGGTCCCCATAACCTGCCCGTGAAGTGGCGGATTTCTAGGATGTATAGAAACATTTAAAAACAATGTCCGGGTCCGGGTAGTGCCCTGGGGGACAGGAAACCAGGACAAAAAGTAAAAAAAAAACGTTTTTAACCCCTTCACTGCTGACGACGTGTGGGACACGTCCTCAGTTACTCCTGCTGTATGCTGAGGAGGACGTGTCCCACACGTCATCAGCTTTGCGGGACCCCCGGCGGACATACTCACCTCTCTGTCCGGGGTTCCGAGGCGTTCTGACTTCAGCGTCCTCAGACGCTGAAGTCAAGCTCCTCTCAACACAAATGACGTCATTGCACCATGCGCGATGACGTCATTTCCAGGCGACCCCGGGCCCCGGCAATGCCGGGAGATCGCCTCCAAGGGAGGGGGGGATCCGTTCGGATCCCTCTCCCTCCCGATCGGGAGGTCCCACAAAAAAAAGCCAGGCACCGCTTAAAAGGGGAGAGTCTCCCCTTTTAAGCGGTGCCTGGCTTTAACCCCTTAGGCACAGGTCGCACTTCAGCGCCTTGCGGCGCCGAAGTGCAGCCTAGCTCTGGTGGGGGCCACCATCTTGGATGGCGGCTCCACCCCCAGGTCCCCCCTCACTGCCTAACGTCCTCACGCATAGCGTGATGACGTCAGATAGCCGGGGAACCCCTAGCTGCCCAGAATCCCCTGGTGGAAATAGGGGGTTCATTTGAACCCCGATATCTCCAGAACCGTGGCAGCTAGGGGTTCATGGAGGGTGTCAATCGAAAGGTAATAATTGAAATAGCTATTCAATTTTCGCTCCAGATGAAGCCGGTTGTTACCAGCGCAACATATGTCGAGCTGAGTGTTTAATATCTTTTGGTTTTAATGCTGTTTGTCTTGTAATGCACTAGTGAGGGTAAGAGCAGAATCTGACCAGTATTAGGGATAGCAGCAATTGTGTGAGATGGTGATTTTGTGTGCTTATATCTTCCATTAGCTTTATATATTGGATGTGCATTCAATTTTTTGGATTTTGTTCCCAGGCCACGCATCCTATTTTGGAGGCCGCCTGTTATTCATATCCACTGGCATTTTGGTTGCACCACATCTTTGCAACACAAGCTGCATCTCCGATCAATATATATCTCTAATTTTGCCTCACTGTGCTTTTGTGTATGTTGTTTTTAGTTGGTATTTGGGAGTGTCTCTTTGTGATTTAATAAAGGCATTTGGCCATTGTTTCTTGGCACTCCCTGATAAACAGTGACTGACCGGCCAGTTCGGTTCACTGGTAAATATATTATTTTGTTTTTGTCATATTTACAGGTTTAGTCCTGTCCTGGGAGTGTTATCTCACGTTACTCTTTGAGATAAGTGATTGTTGACCAATGCACGGGCCCTTGGTCCGTTCTGTTGTTTTGTTGTTGCTGTCACTTGCAATGCCTGCTTGTTCCTGCAAAGGCTTTGCTGGTCATTCATCACTTGATCCTGTTTTAACAAACTCCCTCTCATTGGAAGTAATGATTTGGTTTGTCGACTCCTCAGTCTTTGAGCAGGACTACACACCATGCCTTGTGTCGGTTTGTTGCGATGATGATACAGTAATGCTAAATAAAGATAATTTCCAGAAGAAACAGCCTTTTGCAGCACTCTCTTGGCTGTCTTTACTGCTGACTCTACCTTCCCATTGCTTTGAGAGTATCCTGGTGATGAGGTAACGTGGTCAAAGTCCCAATACTTAAGTCTTTAACCCTTTCACTGCTGAGGCTTTTCATACCTCTGTGCTGAGGTAAATTTTACCGCTTTCGCTCATCATGTTTAACCGCGTTTTGAAGCCATATTTTGATATATGACCCAGACATATTATATATCGTTCTTTCCGGCAGACTTGGCAGATTCATAATATGTCATTATTATATGTATATGTGATGTCCTGTCTGTATATTATAACAAAAAATGCAATAAAATATGAATTTTCAATAATTTACTAAGTGTAAAGTTTTTTTTTCCCATTTTAACATGTAAGCATTTGTGGTTATATTTTCTATGGGGTGTGCTTGTTAAAAAAATTAGAAATGGGGACTCGTTACATTTTTTTGGGGGGAAAATGTCCCTATTTTTAACAAACACACCGCATACAAAAATCGTTAGTGCAGCATCATTGTTCACATTATAACTGAAATGGGAACAATATTGCTGCATTAACAAAACAGCAACAAAAAATAAACTTGTTTATTTATTTATTTTAGAATTTTTTTATTATTATATAATCAATATTTTTCTTAATTTTTATTTTTAAAAACAAAAAATTTTCATGGTCATGTTTGGTATCGTTGGAAAGGCTATGCTCTGGCCAATCCAACAATATCAAACATTAACCCCTAGCTGCCACGGATCGGGAGATAGGGGGTTCAATGGAACCCCCTATCTCCACCATTGCTGGCAGCTAGAGGTTAACTCCAGGACTGGCGTCATCGTGCTAAGCACAATGACGCCAGTCCTCAGGGGGAGTTCCCGGAGGCTTGGCCGACATCTTGGATGTTGGCCAGCTCCGGGAGAGGATCACGATCCGGCGCTTTTCAGGCTGTGCCCTTCCCAACGATGCCTGCCTTAACTCTGTGCCCCTCGGCGATCGGGAGGGAGAGAGGTCCGACCTCCCCCCTCCCTTTCAGGCGCCTCCAAGATGTTAGCCCGCACCGGGGGGGCGCAGCAATCCGCCGGAATCCGGTGGAATGCTACCTCCTGTGCATGGACGCCCTGAGTGTGTCTATAGCACAGGAGATCTACTTGGCTGGACGAGCTGAGCGCGTCCATAGCAGCCAAGTGGTTAAAATCCATTGACATAAACTGGGGTCCATTATCTGAACATAGTGTCTGGGATTCCATATCTGGCAAAATGGGCCTTTAATTTTTCTTATTACTGTAGATCTAGTATCCTGAAGCTGGTCTATTTCCCAGAAATTAGAGTCATAGTCCACTGTTATTAAATACTACTTGCCATGGAATGTGAACAAATCAATGCCAAGCTTTTCCCACGGTCTAGTTGGGATCTCATGAGGCATAAATGTCTCCTTTGCTGTTTAGTATCAAATGTACGGCATATGTCATTTTGGTCAATATACTCTTTCAACTGTGCATTCAGTCCTGGCCAGTAAACACTCTCCCTGGCTCTACGTAGACATCCTTCCACTCCAATGTGAAGAGTATATCCGAGACATAATATCTGTTCGAAGTTCAGATGGAATAACTACTCGCTCGCCATTGAACAAAACACCATCCTGTACACTCAGTTCATTACGTATGTGTTAAAATGGTGAAGCCTCTAGGGGTACCTGTTCCTTTGCATGAAGATCATCCCCCTCAACACAATTTGCTTCACTGCTTGTAAAGTCTTGTCTTTATCCGTGCTTTGCTGTATAGCTACAAGTCTCCTGCTGGATATTGGTAGATATTGGAGCATGTTTATAGATTCAGCCTGGTGCTCCACTGAGCCTTCCGTGGAACCTTCTAGATATGCTCTACTCAAAGTGTCTGCCACTGCCAGAGACTTTCCTTGGCAGTATCTGATACATGCATCATACATCTGAAGTCTTAACATCATACGCTGAAGACGTCTGGGTGCTTTCAGTGTTTCTTAATGCTTTCAAGGGGCATATGGTTCGATTCTACAGCTACTGTCTGGCCAAATGTGAATTGATGAAATTTTTCCATCCCAAAGAGGACTGCTAATAACTCCTTCTCTATCTGTGCATAACCTTGCTCTGTCTCTGTCATTGCTCTGCTTGCATAAGCTATTGGTTGTTTACCTTGCATCAGTGCTGCTCCCAGTCCTTTCTCCGATGCATCACATTGTAGTTCCAATGGTTCATCTGGGTTATAATATTTAAGTACCGGCGCACTGCTGATTTTAGATTTGATCTGCTGAAATGACACTTCCTGCACCTCAGTCCACTCCCATACTGCATCCTTCTGAGTTAGCTGGTGCAGTGGTTCACCTGCCTCAGATTCTCACAAAACCTTGAAAGATAGTTCACATCCCCAAAAATCTCTGTACACCTTTAACATCCAGGGGTCTGGGCATTTCAGTAATGGCTTTGACTTTGCTTGGGTCTGCATGAAGTCATTGGGCTGACAATAAGTGACCTATATACGGCACTTCTTTTTCCGTAGCTGGAATTTCTCTGGATTGAGTTTGAGGTGTCTTTCTCTACAACGATCTAGCAATTTCCTCAACGTTTGATCGTGATCTTGAATGGTTTCCACTTCAGTATCTTCTTCTCCTACAATCAGAATATCATCTGCAATAATCCTGATACCTTGTAATCCTTCCAGTGCATGATTTAGTTTTTGCTGGAACACTTCCAGGGCAGGGCTGATGCCCACAGGCATCCTAACCCAGCGGTATCGGCCAAAAGGAGTAGAGAAAGTGGCCAAATAGTTGGATTCTTCCTCTAATTCAATATGCCAAAATCCACTCTTGACATCGCACACTGAAAAAAACTTCGCTCTCACTAGATCTGGAAGTATGTCATCAATTGTTGACAAATGATAATGGCTTCTTTTCAAAGCCATATTAAGAGGCTATGGGTCAATGCAAATTTTTTACTTTCCTGATGGCTTTTTCACTACCACCATACTACTAATCCAGTCTGTGCTTCTCTCAACGGAGGTAATAATACCCTGTACTAAACCGGCAAGTTCCTCTTTAAGGGGTTTGAGTAAGGACACTGGAACCTAACAGGCTGTACATGAGCGTCCACTTCCAATTTCAGTTTTCCTTCTAGACAGCCTATTCCTTGAAAAATATCTGCATACTCTTTATTGATGGCTGACCAGCACCACACCTTGTCATCTGGGTTGTCAGTCTTGTTCCACATTTATAAGATTTTGGTGCTGCACCGAGATCAGATCCATAGCTTGAATAGCTATACTTCCTAGTATAGGATGACACACCTGTGTCAATGACCACGAACTCAGCCTGATATAACTTTTGATTGCGTGGGTTTCGAATTTTAATCTTGCATACTCCTACTGGTGTCAGTGTGCTCTTATTGTACATCCTTAGCATCTTATCACATGGTAGAATTTTAGATTTGTCTTTCAACAATCTTGCTGGTATGATTTTACAGTCCGCTCCACAATCCATCTGGAATCTAACCGCTTGCCGGTCGATTAGCATGGTAGCAAACAAAGCTGATGGAAATTTACATATTGTTTTCTTCATTGCACAAATCTGAATAGTTGGTTCCAAAGTTAGACCCATAATGTCTTCATATTCTTCCGAATCTGCAGTCTCCTTATAAACAGCTTGTACTGCTGGCTTTCTTTGTTGTGAATTAGTATGGCACTGGCTAATAAAATGATTGGCTTTACCGCATCCTATACATTTCTTGCCAAATGCTGGGCATTTCTTTTAGTCTCTCGTGACGCTTACCACAAAACATGCACTGTACTGTCTTGTCTGGAGCCTGTGTCATTCTGCTCTGTCCCTTCCTAAGGGTGTAACTTGTTTCCATCCCATGGACTGACCCTGCACTGGTGCTGGAACTCTCCAGTAGGTTCAACCTTGCTTTAGACAGCTCAGCAGCTCTGCCCATTTGTATGCATTTTTCCAGTGTTAAATCCACTTCCCTCAGCAGGCATTCCCTGAAGTTAGAGTCTCTTGTGCAACATACAATCATGTCCCTTTATTAAGGAGTCCATGATATTTCCAAAGTTGTAAGTGGCTGCCAGTGTACGCAGCCAGGGCCGTCTTTAATATTGACTGGACCCTGGGCAAACTTTCTTTTGGGCCCCCCCATTGGAATTTACTCTCCACCCCATCCAAAAAAAAAGCGAAAAACCACACATACAGGGTTATTCAAAGAGAATCGAAAAGCCACTGCACGATTGGTGACTTTTTTTCAATTCAGTGCGATTTGGCAATCCCATTTCTGAAACCCTGCGGTGTATTCAGCAAGCACCACAGGGCCGTCGTAATGCAGGGAAAAGCCGCCGCAAATCCGCCGAACACTCACCGCAAAAACCAGCGAACGCACACCGAAACCCGGAAAAACATCTGGATTAACCCCGCCGAACACGGAGAAACCCGAGCAGCCGCCGGAAAAAGCCAACACTGCAGACGAATGGAGTGAAAAAAATAAAAAACAGTAGACTTGAATGTTTGAAAAGTAAAATGCTGTTTGCAAAGAAACTACTGAGCGAAAATGTCTGAAATTTACATATAAAATCCAATGAATGATAATAAAAAGGGCTGTTACAGATAAAAGGAAAAACGATTGCAAAAAAAAAAAAAAAAGGAAAAAAACAATTTCACACAAGAATCCTGAAAAATGCCTATAATAACCTAAAAAAAAATCTATAAATAAAGAGACTTTTTACTGCAGAATATTATCATGAACGGTTTATTAGATATTGAATTAAAACGGGAATATTTTTAACATTGAAGCCTATGGGATTCTCCTGAATAAGGCTAGGGACAGATGAGCGCATTTTCTGCGGCCACCGTCAAAATGTACGTCGATGCGTGCGCACGCATTTTTTCACGGAATACGCTTAAGTGGTCAGACGATGCGCAATTCTGGACGTATTTCATGACGATGGGGTGAAAAGAAGTCTAGGGAAATCCGGCTGTTTGAACGTTATGTTGGCCGCACACTAGCAGCGTCTGACGTCTCCTAATCACGCACACACGCTGCTATGCGGCCGCAGCGCACTCTGTACGTCAGTACCAGCGGTTTACGTTCTCTGAAAAAATGCGTTCATTTTCCACTTGCGTTGCGCGGCCGGACTTTTGTGCGACCGTACTTCGTATATTGGCTGTCATTGCCCGTCATCTGCTGCTAGTGCGGCCGTGATTATGTGCGCCAGAACGCGCGTTCGCACTGCCTCAGTCTGACCCTAGCCTTAACCTGTTGAATTAAACCACCGAATGGCAGGGCATTAGGGGAACCTTTCACTGCTGGTTTTTGTTCTCTGAATAGACGAAGTATTGCTTCTCTATGGGGATTTCACTGCCCTCGAACAGGCACCGTATGTGCAGGCAATTTGCCAAAATTTGGGGAGTTGCCTGCTCTCTGGATAGCCGAATGGCCAGGAAAGGTAACCGTACGCTGAGTTTTGGCGTTCCGTTACCTTTCATCCACAATTCGGATCTCTTTGAATAACCCTGATAGATTAAATTAATTTTTTTACAATTACGCACCCTTTATACACGTACTGTAAGAAAAACACAATAACACAATATCTCTGTGTGTACACATCATATATAAGTGTATTTATACGTACTATTGTATATACATCCTTTGTAAATGTACACATCCTATATACTGTACATGTATACATCATAAACACACACACTTGCATCATATACACATTTCCACATATCATATATACACTTGATATTTACATCACACACATTTCCACTCCATATACAGTTGTGTTCAAAATTATTCAACCCCCACTGAAATTGAGTGTTTTGGCCAGTTTGACATTGATTTTGATCATTCAGTCATCTTGCTTACAATTAAATCAAAGAGGCACGTGTAGGTCAGACAAATATAACATAACATTTATAATGAAATAACCACAAATGTCTTTTCTGTGCTCACATCATTATCAGTTTTATTCAACCCCCAAGTTACATTCAATCTTAGTACTTAGTACAACATCCTTTTACAGTTATAACAGCTTTTAAACGTGAAGCATAGCTTGACACAAGTGTCTTGCAGCGATCTACGGGTATCTTCGCCCATTCGTCATGGGCAAAAGCCTCCAGTTCAGTCACATTCTTAGGCTTGCGCACTGCAACTGCTTTCTTTAAATCCCACCAGAGGTTCTCAATCAGATTTAAGTCAGGTGACTGCGATGGCCACTCCAAAATGTTCCAGCCTTTAATCTGCAACCATGCTCTAGTGGACTTGGAGGTATGCTTGCGATCATTGTCCTGTTGAAAGGTCCAACGTCTCCCAAGCCTCAGGTTTGTGACGGACTGCATCACATTGTCATCCAATATCTCCTGGTACTGAAGAGAATTCATGGTACCTTGCACACGCTGAAGCTTCCCTGTACCTGCAGAAGCAAAACAGCCCCAAAGTATGATTGACCCCCCGCCATGCTTCACAGTAGGCAAGGTGTTCTTTTCTTCATAGGCCTTGTTCTTCCTCCTCCAAACATAGCGTTGATCCATGGGCCAAACAGTTCTAATTTTGTTTCATCAGTCCACAGAAAACTATCCCAAAACTTCTGTGGTTTGTCCACATGACTTTTGGCATACTGCAGTCGACTCTTCTTATTCTTTGGAGACAGCAAGGGGGTGCGCCTGGGAGTTCTGGCATGGAGGCCTTCATTACGCAGTGTGCGCCGTATTGTCTGAGCTGAAACTTCAGTACCCACATCTGACAAATCTTTTCTCAGTTCCTCAGCAGTCACACGGGGACTTTTCTCCACTCTACGCTTCAGGTAGCGCACAGCAGTCGAAGTCAGCATCTTCTTTCTGCCACGACCAGGTAGCGTTTCAACAGTGCCCTTTGCCTTGAATTTGCGAATGATGCTTCCTATGGTCTCTCTTGGTATGTTTAACATCTTTGCAATCTTCTTATAGCCATTGCCCTTCCTGTGAAGAGTAATCACCTCTTCTCTTGTCTTCCTGGACCATTCTTTGACTTCACCATGTTTGTAAACACACCAGTAAATGTCTAGAAGGAGCTGAGTATCACAGTCATTTTAAAGCTGCCTAATTGGTGCTTATTATGCTTTATTGCTGCTCCGTGACATCCACAGGTGTTTTCAATACCTGATTGAAAACACTTGAATGAACCTCTGTTCTTCAGAGTGGTAGTCTTTAAGGGGTTGAATAATTGTGTCAATGAAGAATTCACAAAAGAAACATTTACTACTGTATTACAAAACCAATTGATGTCATTTTAGTTGCATATGGTTCTTTAAAAAGTCCTTGTAGGATTTCATTCTGAATACAATTACAAATGTACACTAAATTCCCTAAAACCCTTTACAGCATTGGGGGTTGAATAATTTTGAACACAACTGTATACAGACACATCACACACATGCATCATATATGCATATAATCTACACGCACACACCATATATACATAATCCACATACGCACACACCATCTATACATAATCCATACACACACACACACACCATCTATACATAATCCACACACACACACACACACACACACCATCTATACATAATCCATACACACACACACACACCATCTATACATAATCCATACACACACACACACACCATCTATACATAATCCACACACACACACGCACCATCTATACATAATCCATACACACACATACATAATACACACACATATACATAATACACACACATAATCCACATACACATATACATACATATCCACACACACATACATATCCACACACACATACATATCCACACACACACACATATCCACACACACACACATGAACATGTGACATACCCAAGCTGGAGGGGTGGGGTAGCAGGGGGTCTTGTAAGCAGAGCCCTGCTTCTTACTCCATGCTTGCTGTAGGCTCAGGCTGGCAGAGCAGAGCAGGGCTGAGCAGAATTACTGACTGAATCCTGTCTCCATGCGGGGGAACTGCATGGTGAGGAGGAGGGGGAGGAGCCAAACGCAGCTCCCAAGATGCCTCACCTCTCTCGTGAGGCCTCACCTCCTCGCTGTGGTCCCATCACCACGGAGGGGAGGCAGCCCGTACCACCATGATTTTTGCCGGCTCAAGGACTCAGGAGCAGCTGCTTTGGGCCCCATAACACTGACTGGACCCAGGGCAGCTGCCCCTTTTGCCCTGCGCTAAAGACGGGCCTGTACGCAGCGCTGTGACCTATGCAACAATTCCTTCCTCTTCTGAGTCCTTGAAAAAAATGATATCTGTCCATAGTCTCATTTTGCTTTGGTTCACAATAATCATCAAATGCTTTAATTAGCACAGCAAGTGAGGGAACTGCCACTCCTGGGAGAAGGGTGTCTTTTACCTCTCTGCCTTTGTCTCCAAGTAAGCAAAGGACCAGTTTTACCTTCATCTCCTCTGGTTTGTCGGCCATTATCAGGTCTGTGTATAGAAGAATGTCTTCTTTCCATCTCTTCCATGTCTGAGACAGATTCCTTACCTGATCCAGCAGACCTGGTGGTTTTAAACCTTCCATATCTTCTTTTTGGTGTATGTCTCAAATAATATCCGCTGCCACCATGTATAAATGTTGCTGCTTATTAACCCCTTAGGGACCTTGGACGTACCATGTACGTCATGGCAGCGGGTCTCTTTTAGACCCGCTGACGTACATGGTACGTCCTGTTGGGTTTTGAGCGCTGGAAGCGATTGGATCGCTTCCAGCAGCTCAAACTCCATTGCAGGATGCCTGGGAGTCCAGGCATCCATGCAATGGCAGTTACAAGTGCCGGGGCACCTTGTGATCGCTCCCCGGGAGCGATCAAAATCCGGTTTTACCGGAGAGGTTTCCGGCACTTCTAGAGAGAGCTGGAAGCGATCGGTATCGCTTCCAGCTGCTCTGTGTATATTGCAGGGATGCCTCGACATCGAGGCATCCTTGCAATATGCTTACCTGCTGCCGGTCCGCTAAGTGATCGCTCCCCCGAGCGATCACTTCCGGTAGCGGCAGGAAGTACTGAGTGCCACGAGGTATCGTGGCACTCAGTACATAATAGATCACATGAGTGATCAGGTGCTCTGCTGGGTGCCTCGAGGGATCAAGGCACCCAGCAGAGTAAAAAGAAGTGTAAAAAAGAAAAAAAAGTTAAATAAAAATGAATAAAATAAAATAAACTGACAGCCAAGATGGCGCTGCCCTTCTAAGGCAGGGTCATCTTGGGGCTGTGTGGGATGTTCCTAGCCTGCCTCATCAGAGAGGCAGGCTAGCAACATCCAATCAGAAGTTAGAAAAAGTCAAAATAAAATTTCTAATTTGTCAGGTCAGGTCAATATTTTGTAAATATTGGCTCTGACCTCTGTGATTCTCCCTCCCTCTCCTCACTTGTGTTTTGGTGAGCGAGAGAGAGAGAGATCAGATTTGACAGGTTAGAGATTTTAGGTAGATTTAGTGAGATTAGAAAAATTGAGGCAGATTTAGAGAGAATTTAGGGAGATTTAGAAGAATTGAGGCAGGTTTAGAGTGATTTAGAGAGATTTAGGTGTTTATTTGTATTTTCTTGTGAAACCCAACGGTTCTTCTAAGAACCAACAATCCGCTTATATATATAATAATTATAATTTTATAATCTATTATATATAATGTCTGAGAGGGTGTACAGCGCCGAGGAGGCATATGCCATCCTGGCGTCAGAATCTGAGGCATCTGCGTCAGACTCAGACCCTGATTTCGACCCTGCTAACTGCTCAGAGACGTCGCTAGATACATCATCTACGCTGGCTGATGTATCTAGTGATGTTTCTGATGCAGATCCTGGGTCACCACCTGCCAGCAGGAGACGTACAGCTCCAGCTGAGGAGTGGGTAGTGTCTCATCGCCAGAGGCCAGATATCCCTCCTTTCACGGCAAATCCTGGCATCAATATTGATGTTGCAGGATTTACCGCCACACAGTTTTTGCAGGTGTTTATGGGGGATGATTTGTTGGGCCACATCGTGGCCCAATCAAATCTGTATGCCCATCAGCATTGTGCTGCGAAGCCAGACTCCTACTTGGCAAGGCAGCAATGGACCCCGCTAGATGTGCCAGAATTTCTGAAATTCTGGGCACTTACTATGCTGATGGGCATCATAAAGAAGCCCTCAATTCGCTCCTACTGGAGCAGTAGCCCCATCTGCTCTACCCCCATTTACCCCCAATCAATGTCACGTAGAAGGTATGAAAACATTTTGCGTATCATGCACTTCAATGACAACAGCCTGTGCCCTCCTAGAGAGCATCCCCAGTTTGACAGGCTGTATAAAATCCGCCCCCTGATTACCCACTTCGCCGCCAGGTTTGCAGAGGCTTATACACCTGGAAGGAATATCTGCGTGGATGAATCCCTAATGAAATACAAGGGAAGGCTGGGATTCAAGCAGTATATTCCTTCCAAACGCTCCACGTATGGAGTGAAGGTGTATAAGCTCTGTGACAGCGAGAGTGGGAATACTCAGGCCTTCCGGGTGTACGAGGGAAAGGATAGTAGCCTTGACCCTCCAGGTTGCCCAGAACACATGGGAACCAGTGGCAAGATTGTGTGGGACCTACTTTTTCCCCTGATGAACAAAGGGTACCACTTGTATCTTGATAATTTTTATACGAGTGTCCCTTTGTTCAAGCTGCTGTATTGTTTTGATACAGCAGCATGCGGTACTGTTCGCAAGAACCGCGTAGGTTTCCCAGCACAGCTTGTCCGCACCCGGCTAAAAAGGGGGGAGACCTCAGCTCTGCGCCAAGAGGAGCTGTTGGCGGTCAAGTACAGAGACAGGAAGGATGTATACCTTCTATGCACCATCCACACTGAGAGGTCTGTGGAGGTCTCTGTACGTGGCAGAGCTGAGCGCATCAGGAAGCCAGTGTGCATTAAAGACTATAACTGGCATATGGGTGGGGTTGATCTGGCAGATCAGCTGCTCCAGCCCTACCAGATTATGCGGAAGTCAAGGGCCTGGTACAAAAAGGTTGCAATTTACCTGATGCAAATTGCAACCCACGATGCCTTTTTGCTCTGCAAAAAGGCAAACCCCGGAGTGACGCTGTCCTTTTTACAGTTTCAGCTCCAGGTCATTTCGTGATTTTTGTACCAGGATGCACATGCTCCCCGGGCGGTGATGGGGGACAGAGTTGGGGCTACACATTTTATTTATAAAATCCCCCCTACTGAGGGCAAACAGAAACCCCAAAAAAGATGCAGGGTGTGTTTCAAGAGGGGGCAGAGGAGAGACACAATCTTTTACTGCCCAGAATGCCCTGGACAACCCGGTCTGTGTCTTGGGGACTGTTTCAAGCTATATCACACTGTGCGTGATCTGTGATTTTTTTTTTCCTTCTATTTTCTCAACACTCCAGTTAGTTAGTTCAGTTTAGTTTTTTTTTCTTTTACTGCACCAGACTTTTACATTTTATTCGTACATTTTTATGTTCTACAATTGGTGCTGTATTTTCCAAAATCTTTGCACACCTATGCATGGGGGGCATGGGTGTACTCAGGAGACCTTGCAGAAAACAACCTGGAGAGTTTTCATGCAGTAACAAACAACAGTGTCTCCTAAATCACAGTCCAAAACTACTGTGGGCGTAAAAATCTGAAAATTTAAAAATTACCGCCACACACCTTCTCAAATGTTTTGGGCTAAAATCGTTGCATCCATGGCATCAAAGCACTCCATATGCAATACCTTGGGGTGTCAACATAACAAATATAAACAATTTTCTGGCAATAATTCAAACTGGGGTATGCGGTAGACCCAAAACCAAAGATAGGCCTAGCTGAAGAAATAATCTCAATTTCAACTCCAATGACAAAGTCATAAAAATTGTATTTGAACCTTCCCAAAATCCTGGCAAACCTATGCATGGGGGGCATGGGTGTACTCAGGAGACCTTGCAGAAAACAACCTGGAGAGTTTTCATGCAGTAACAAACAACAGTGTCTCCTAAATCACAGTCCAAAACTACTGTGGGCGTAAAAATCTGAAAATTGAAAAATTACCACCACACACCTTCTCAAATGTTTTGGGCTAAAACCGTTGCATCCATGGCATCAAAGCACTCCATATGCAATACCTTGGGGTGTCAACATAACAAATATAAACAATTTTCTGGCAATAATTCAAACTGGGGTATGCGGTAGACCCAAAACCAAAGATAGGCCTAGCTGAAGAAATAATCTAAATTTCAACTCCAATGACAAAGTCATAAAAATTGTATTTGAACCTTCCAAAATCCTGGCAAACCTATGCATGGGGGCATGGGTTGTACTCAGGAGACCTTGCAGAAAACAACCTGGAGAGTTTTCATGCAGTAACAAACAACAGTGTCTCCTAAATCACAGTCCAAATCTAATGTGGGCGTAAAAATCTGTAAATTGAAAAATTACCGCCACACACCTTCTCAAATGTTTTGGGCTAAAACCGTTGCATCCATGGCATCAAAGCACTCCATATGCAATACCTTGGGGTGTCAACATAACAAATATAAACAATTTTCTGGCAATAATTCAAACTGGGGTATGCGGTAGACCCAAAACCAAAGATAGGCCTAGCTGAAGAAATAATCTCAATTTCAACTCCAATGACAAGTCATAAAAATTGTATTTGAACCTTCCCAAAATCCTGGCAAACCTATGCATGGGGGGCATGGGTGTACTCAGGAGACCTTGCAGAAAATAACCTGGAGAGTTTTCATGCAGTAACAAACAACAGTGTCTCCTAAATCACAGTCCAAAACTACTGTGGGCGTAAAAATCTGAAAATTTAAAAATTACCGCCACACACCTTCTCAAATGTTTTGGGCTAAAACCGTTGCATCCATGGCATCAAAGCACTCCATATGCAATACTTGGGGTGTCAACATAACAAATATAAACAATTTCTTGCAATAATTCAAACTGGTATGCGGTAGACCCAAAACCAAAGATAGGCCTAGCTGAAGAAATAATCTCAATTTCAACTCCAATGACAAAGTCATAAAAATTGTATTTGAACCTTCCCAAAAACCTGGCAAACCTATGCATGGGGGGCATGGGTGTACTCAGGAGACCTTGCAGAAAACAACCTGGAGAGTTTTCATGCAGTAACAAACAACAGTGTCTCCTAAATCACAGTCCAAAACTGATGTGGGTGTGAAAATGAAAAATGACCACCAAACAGTATCCATTTGTTTGGAGCAAATGGTTGCATCCATGGCATAAAAACACATTCAAAAATGTCCCAAATAGGACATGGGTGCATGATGACGAAATGTGAAAATTCCAAGTTGGAAAACTGAAATGCGCACCCCCCAAATAAGGCCTATTAGCCCCCAAATGACCCGACATACCTATACAGGGGTGATATCAATTTACTCAGAAGATGTTGCTGAACATATTTTTGGGTGTTTTTTGGCAGTAACCCATAACTGGATTTGACAATTCATGCCTAAAGTACAATGTGTGTGAAAAAATAACACAAAAAGTGACTACCTGAAAGTTTGACATAGAGCTAGTGCATGGAAAGTGTTAAAATACAACTCTTTGAAGCACCCTAGGGTGTGCCCTTTCTAAAAATATATGGTTTGATGGGGGTAAATTACTTTGGCCGGCTTCAAAAATGTCCCAAATAGGACATGGGTGCATGATGACGAAATGTGAAAATTCCAAGTTGGAAAACTGAAATGCGCACCCCCCAAATAAGGCCTATTAGCGCCCAAATGACCCGACATACCTATACATGGGTGGTATCAATTTACTCAGAAGATGTTGCTGAACATATTTTGGGGTGTTTTTTGGCAGTAACCCATAACTGGATTTGACAATTCATGCCTAAAGTACAATGTGTGTGAAAAAATAACACAAAAAGTGACTACCTGAAAGTTTGACATAGAGCTAGTGCATGGAAAGTGTTAAAATACAACTCTTTGAAGCACCCTAGGGTGTGCCCTTTCTAAAAATTTATGGTTTGATGGGGAAAATTACTTTGGCCGGCTTCAAAAATGTCCCAAATAGGACATGGGTGCATGATGACGAAATGTGAAAATTTCAAGTTGGAAAACTGAAATGCGCACCCCCCAAATAAGGCCTATTAGCCCCCAAATGACCCGACATACCTATACATGGGTGGTATCAATTTACTCAGAAGATGTTGCTGAACATATTTTGGGGTGTTTTTTGGCAGTAACCCATAACTGGATTTGACAATTCATGCCTAAAGTACAATGTGTGTGAAAAAATAACACAAAAAGTGACTACCTGAAAGTTTGACATAGAGCTAGTGCATGTAAAGTGTTAAAATACAACTCTTTGAAGCACCCTAGGGTGTGCCCTTTCTAAAAATATATGGTTTGATGGGGGTAAATTACTTTGGCCGCCTTCAAAAATGTCCCAAATAGGACATGGGTGCATGATGACGAAATGTGAAAATTCCAAGTTGGAAAATTGAAATGCGCACCCCCAAAATAAGGCCTATTAGCCCCCAAATGACCCGACATACCTATACATGGGTGGTATCAATTTACTCAGAAGATGTTGCTGAACATATTTTGGGGTGCTTTTTGGCAGTAAACCTTAAAGTTCACAGTACATGTATTCTTAAATTGCGTTAAAAAAAAAAAAATCACCAAAACTTTTTTTTTCTCAAACTTTGGCATAGATTTGTGGTAAAATGGTTTGCATGGAAAGAGTCAAAATACCCCAAGTTTAATACCTTGATTTGTGTACTTTAAAAAAATATGTATATGTGGAGAGTTATTCAGGAATTAGTGACAGATATCAGTGTTACAATGTCACTAGCACTAGTTTTGAAAATAAACTCTTTGCAAATGGCAAAGTGCTACTTGCACTTATTGTTGCATAAAATAAGGAAAAAAGCGAGGAATATGTAAACATTGGTTATTGCTAAACTCAGAACTAAATTTAGAAACTACTAAGGAATTAAATTTTTTTGACGGTTGTTGATACATAAGAAATTTTGGGGGTCAAAGTTCAAAAAAGTGGTGTTTTTTCAATTTTTTTGTCATATTTCACAATGTTTTTTATAGTAAATTATATGAAATGATGAAAAAAATGGTATCTTTATAAAGTCAATTTAATGACGAGAAAAACAGTGTAAAATATGTGTAGGTTGCATAAACGAGTAAGAGGAAAATTTGTCCTAAACACTAACAGCGCAGAAACGTAAAAACAGCAGCGGTCACTAAAGGACGGATTTGTGTAAAACCGCCCGGTCACTAAGGGGTTAAATAGCCTCTCAGACTCCAGCTGTACTGCCATGGTAAAGTTATTAACCAAACATCTTATAAACAAGTTCTATAAACTACAGCTCTAGCTTCTAGTCAGTGTCCATGTGTCTGACTTCCTAATTAACTACTTCCTGCTGAACTGCAGTGCAACACATATTAAACGTCCCTTGGAACCGAACACTCTTTGTTCTAGTTCTATACATATTGTTACATGGTGAACGCTGATTATATCAATTCATGCTGAATTGCACTCACATTGTCACACCCTCAGCGCCTGGGGGGGTCTCAGGAGGGGGTCAGGCACCCGGCGGCATCGCTGGCTGACCGGGTGCCCAGTGTACATGTTGATTCCAGCATTCGTGCACCTTCTGAGGGGGCGGGGTGCGGCATGATGATGTGGAGCCGCCGGCCTTTATAGACAGGGTGCGCAAATTGACTCGTTGTCTTGATGTGGAGTTTGTTTCCCGCATCACTAGTGAACCATTCATTCAAGTCACTGATTCATTGTTTCATTTGCTACGTTGCTGACCTGGACTGTATGAGGAACCTGATTGTTGCTGACTCGGACTGCCTTCTTGACTATTCTCCCTCTGACCAAGCCTGTATGTATGAAATACCCAGAACAGACTCAGAATGTATGCTGACCCTGATTATATGAGGACCCTGTTTGTTGCCAACTCGGATTGTTTACCTGACCACGCCATTTCTGAATCCTTGTGTATGAACGACTTGCATAAGCCTGACCCAGGTTACTCCTTAGCCGCTGTTAATATTAACCCTTGCTGCCTGACTGCATGTTCTGTTCTGAGACCTGCTGCCAATATACCAAGGTTGTACTGTGTTTCTGGTGTTCCTGGACTCCCTGGCTGGGAGCTATAGGATTAGCGGTCCCGACCACTCAAGGATCGGAGGGCTTAGAGGTTTGTCCGAAAGGATCCACGGTTATCGAGGGTGAGCGATACAGCAAACGTGACACATTTTTTATGTAGTGCCACTATTTCAATCAAATGTGTATGGTTTTACACGGTGGTTTGTTCTGTATTCTGTATCATCTAGGAGCCTCAAACTGTCTCCAATCTCACGGTTTCAATGAGCCTTGCCTGTCATCCAATGGTCCGAATTTATTAGGACCACTAGTAATATTCATACGTCCTTGGTCTATATATGGTCTGTATGTGCTCACTCTTGGTTTGCTTTCACTATTTGTTTAGCACTGTGTGAGGAGCGCTCTGAGCATTAAGGCCAGTGTGGTGATTTTGTGCACTCTATAAATAATAATCGTACAGCCAGGTAAGTCGTGACATCTAGAGAGGTGTTCAATTTGTGGTTATAGGTTAGTGACTGTGGTGCGGAAATTTACTTATTTTTATTTATAAAGGATTTTACCAGGAAGGATACATTGAGATTTCTCTCATTTTCAAGTATGTCCTGGGTACAAGAACATTGAATTGTTACAGTCATTACAGAAATACAAAGTAGTAAAATGCAAGATATTTGCAACACAAAACAAATATACAGATTAACAGAAAATAAATATGTAGGAAATAGTCATTATGTTACATGTTTACAAGTGCATTCTGTGTTGAGGTATGTTAATAGGGAGCTCTTAAGTGACTTTAGACTGGAGGAAGTTTTGATGGCGTCTGGGAGGTTATTCCATAATTGTGGTGCTCTGTAGGAAAATGAGGATCGAGCCACTTTCTTTTTGTATTGTGGTATTGCAAGTAAGGTGCAGGTCCTGGATCGGAGGTTATAGGACGAGGGAACCGCTGGGGGAAGCAGTCTATTCAGGTAGGGTAACGGCTTTCCAGAAAAGCTCTTAACCACCAGGTTGGAAAGGTGAAGGGTCCGTCTAGATTCCAGCGATGGCCAGTTTAGCTCTTTTAACATGTTACAATGGTGGGTCATGTAGTTACATTGTAGCACAAAGCGGCAGAATGAGTTATACAATGTAGTAAGTTTCTGGAGGTGTTTGCGGGGCAGCTGCATACACTACATCTAGATTGTTGTACAATCTGCTTTCTTACTGCAGGGCTCAGGCAGGATTTGTTTCTGTACAGGGCACCTAGTTTGGGGTAAGGTTTAGATGATAGTTTTTCGATGTGGGCGCCAAAGGATAGATTTGGGTCTAACCACTAGGGATGAGCTGTTCGGGTTCGGACGGTTCGGAGTTCGACCCGAACTTTGGCAGTTCGAAAGTTCGCAAATTTCAAACTTTTTGGGCGCGTTCGGTTCGAGTTCGAAAAAAAAAAGGAAATTTTGAAAAAGTATAGGAAATGCTTAAAAAAATACTAAAAAATCTAGAAATAAAGAGACTCTTTACTGCAGAATATTATAAGCAACGGTTTATTAGATATTGAATTAAAAACTAATGTGTACGTGGAAAGATTATCAACTCTAAGGCTGGGGTCAGACGAGCGCAGTGTTAACGTCCGTTTTGCCCGCACATAAGTACGTCCGTGATAACATACAATTGTGTTAAATGGAGCCCCACACACGAAGTACATCCGCACAGAAGTGCAGAGGCTGACGGACGCCTCTCTTATCTGGCCTCCCTCTGTCCTGCCTCTCCCCCCTACAATCCATCCTGAACGCCTCTGCCAGGCTAATTCACCTCACCCGCTGCTCTGTCTCTGCCACTCCCCTCTGCGAGTCCCTTCACTGGCTCCCCATCCACTGCAGAATTAAGTTCAAAATCCTTATCCTTACCTACAAAACCCTCACTAACTCAGCTCCCCACTACCTGTCCTCACTAATCACCAAATACACCCAGCCCGCTCCCTAAGGTCAAACAGTGACCTGCGACTAGCTTCTCCCCGCATCACCTCTTCCCATGATAGACTGCAGGATTTCTCACGCGCAGCCCCCACTCTCTGGAACGCTCTCCCTCGTACTGTCAGACTTTCCCCTAACTTCTCTTCCTTCAAACGCTCCCTTAAAACGTTCCTATTTAGGGAAGCCTACCACCCAACTCACTGACGCAACCATCAATCACTCTCACCTTACAGTCCTCTCCTCCTGTTTCCAACCCCAACCCTCCCAGATTGTGAGTTCCTACGGGAATAGGGCCCTCATCTCCTCATGTACTGTTTGTCAAATGTTGTTCAATGTATTGTAACCCTGTCTATACTGTGCTTATTGTACAGCGCTGCGGAATATGCTGGCGCTTTATAAATAAAGAATAATAATAATAATAATAACGGACGCAGGTTAGGCAAGAACGTAATACTGCTAGAACGGACATTCGGAGTGCGCCACGTCCACAACGTCCACATAGCTTTGTGTGTGAGTGATGGAGCATGGTCAGACGGACTGCATTTATACGTCCAGCATTTTTGACGGACAGAATGTTTTTTCATTGTAATTTATTTTCCCTGCTACATCAGTCAAAAAATCCGTCAGTGAAAAAAACGGACTGTGTGGCCACTACCTTGTCGTCAGTCAGAAAGTACGTCCGTACTGCACGGACGCACAGTCCGTACAAAATGCGCTCATCTGACCCTAGCCTTAATGACCTCTGTTCACAAACGGGCATAACACCAGGTGTTTTTAGTCTTGTAATCAATTTGATACATTGTACAATATAGTGAGGGGGTGGGGTGGTGTCTGCTGCTGATTGAGATTTGAGAATTAATTTCCCTAAAACATCCTAATATGCTGCATTTAACCCTTTCGCTGCTGAGGCTTTTCACACCTCTGTGCTGAGGTCATTTTTACCGCTTTCGCTCATCATGTTTAACCGCGTTTTTTTGCCATATTTTGATATATGACCCAGACATATTATATATCGTTTTCTCCGGCAGACTTGGCAGATTCATAATATGTCATTATTATATGTATACGATATGTCATGTCTGTATATTATAACAAAAAATGCAATAAAATTTGAATTTTCAATAATTTATTATGTGTAAAGTGTTTTTTTTCACATTTTAACATGCGATCGTTTGCGGTTATATTTTGTATGGGGTACGCTTGTTAAAAAAATTAGAAATGGGGTCTTGTTACATTTTTTTTTTGAGGAAAATTTCGCTTTTTTTAACAAACATACAAAAATCGTTTGTGCAGCATTATTGTTCACATTATAATTGAAATGGGAACAATATTGCTGCATTAAAAAAACAAAAACAAACAAAAAAACTTGTTTAATTTTTTTTAGAATTTTGTTTTTAAAATATTTTTATTTTTTTATTTTTTATTTTTTAAAAAAACATTTTTCATGCTCATGTTTAGTATCCTTGGAAAGGCCATGCTCTGGCCGATCCAACGATATCAAACATTAACCCCTAGCTGCCACGGATCGGGAGATAGGGGGTTAATTGGAACCCCCTATCTCCACCATTGGTGGCAGCTAGGGGTTAACTCCAGGACTGGCGTCATCGTGTTATGCATGATGACGCCAGTCCTCAGGGGGAGTACCTGGAGGCTTGGCCGACATCCAAGATGTCGGCCAGCTCCAGGAGAGGATCACGATCCGGCGCTTTTCAGCGCCGATTCGTGATCCGGCTCCCCAGGGGTTAATCACAGCCACCGTTTGGAAGGGCAGGCTGTGCCCTTCCAAACGGTGCCTGGATTAACTCTCTGCCCCCCGGCGATCGGGAGGGAGAGGGGTCCGAAGGACCTCCCCCTCTCCCTTTCAGGCGCTTCCTCCGCACATGCGGGGGGGCGCCTGCATTAGATGTCATCGCGCCGCCGCGATGACATCTAATTGCTCTGCCGGGGTCCCGGAGTGCTGGGCTGACATCCAAGATGTCAGCCCGCACCGGGGGGCGCAGCAATCTGCCGGAATCCGGCGGATTGCTGCCTCCTGTGCATGGACGCGCTCAGCGCGTCCATAGCACAGGAGAACCACTTGGCTGGACGCGCTGAGCACGTCCATAGCAGCCAAGTGGTTAACTGGTGTTTGAAAAAAATCTAAAGCAATGTTATTTTTTACCTCGGGATTAAACATTCACAGGGTTATTCAGAGAGCGGTGAAAAGCAGGAGAATAACTGGAGAAGTGAAAATTCTAGGTCAAAATAGCCAAACCAGAAAAATTCTCCCATTTATCTCACTTTCCAAATTGGCTATTTGGTCTAGATTGTTCTCTTCTCTTGCCAGTACTCCTGGCTTTCACCTCTCTCTCAGGGTTGTTCAGAGAAAGGTGAAAACCAGGAGAATGGCAGGAAAAGAGAACAATCTGGACCAAATATCCGATTTGGAAAGTGAGATAAGGCTAGGGTCAGACTAACGCATTTTTCGCAGCGACCGTCAAAAAGTGCGTCCGAACGCATTGCCATATTTTTTCACGGATTGCGCGAAAACGGTCATACGATGCGCATTTTTGTGCGTGATTTTTTACGGATCCAAACCAGAAAACTTTGGGTGTCTGGACGTTATGTTGGCCGGACATGAGCAGGGTCTGACGTCTCCAAATCACGCACACACACCGCTAGTGGACGCAGCGCACTGTGTACGTCCGTACTAGCGGTTCTGCATTCTCGAAAAAATGCGTTCATTTTCCACTTGCGTTGCGCAGCCGGACTTTCGTGCGACCGTACTTCGTATATTTGCCGTCATTGCCCGTCATTTGCTGCTAGTGTGGCCGTGATTAAGTGCGCCTAAATGCACGTTAAAAATTCGCTAGTCTGACCCTAGCCTAAATGGGAGAATTTTTCTGGTTTGGCTATTTTGAACTAGAATTTTCCATTCTCCAGTCATTCTCCTGCTCTTCACCAGTCTCTGAATAACCCCGACAGGGTTATTCAGAGAAAGGTGAAACTCCGGAGAATGACTGGAGAATGGAAAATTCTAGGTCAAAATAGCCGAACCAGAAAAATTCTCCCATTTATCTCACTTTCCAAATCGGCTTTTTGGTCTAGAAGTTTCCATTCTCCTGCTTTTCACCGCCAAAAAATCAGTAAACTTTTTCTGCGTGTCCGAAAATGTCTCCTCTTTTCATACAGACTGCTGCCCCAAGCAGTTGTTTATGGATAGATTAAAGGAAAAGCATTTACCGTAATTTGAATTGTCATTTTTTGGTTTTTACATATTTCTATACATCCTAGAAATCCGCCACTTCACGGGCAGGTTATGGGGACCTCCTAGGCACGATATTTGAAGGAATTTTTCATTTTTATTTTTAACCCTTATTTCATGGAAAACTCACTGTCCCTTTAAAAACGTTTTTTTAAAAACTTTTTGTCCTTGTTTCCTGTCCCCCAGGGCACTACCCGGACCCCCATACACCTTTTATGGCAAATATGTAGCATATATGCCCTCTTGGAGGGCACTACAAAAAACCGAATTTTCAGCCCCATTGACTTGCATGGGGGTTCGGGTTCGGGTTCGGTCCCGAACAAATGGGAAGTTCGGGTTCGGGCTCGAACCGAACTCGGGGAGTGTTCGGCTCATCCCTACTAACCACATACCTAGATATTTGAGAGAAGTGACTGTGGTCAGTGTGCCATTTGATCTTGTCCCAACACATAGATGGGGTGTTTGCAATTTGTGTAGTTTAGGTGCTGTTCCAAAAAGCATTGTTACAGTTTTGTCAGTATTTAGAAAGTTTGTGTTTGATCCACTTTTCTACCTCCTGTGAATTGTTCTTGCAGCACAGCCTCCAGCTGTGGGAGATCTGGTTTGCTGGTATAGATTAGTGTCATCTGCGTACATGTGTACAGTTGAGGCTTTGCAGACATTGGGCAGATCATTTATGAATATTGTCAATAGCAGGGGGCCGAGTATCGAGCTTTGGGGTACTCCGCACGTTACGGGGAGGGAAGTGCTGTCAGAAATAGACATATATTGAGACCGATCAGACACATATGATTGGAACCAGGTTAGTGTGCGCTCACCAATACCGGAGTTTTTAAGTTTTTGTAATAAGATGCCACGGTCTACTGTGTCAAAGGCCTTGGCAAAATCAAGGAAGATGGCTCCAGTTAGGTTTCCTTGTTCCATGCCAGCCGGGATATCATTGCAAACTTTTAAAAGGGCAGTTGTGGTTGAATGATTTGGACGAAAGCCGGATTGATCTGGGGTTAAATAGTTACAATACTGATAGTAATCGTGTAATTGAGTGTAAACACATTTTTCCAGAATTTTTGACATAACAGGAAGCAATGATATTGGACGGTATTAGGATACCAAAGTATTGTCTCCACTTTTATGGATAGGTACCACCCTTGCAGTCTTCCAGAGTTTGGGTATATATCCAGTCGCCAGTGATTCATTGATTAGGGTTGTGACAGGTTTTGCAATTGCCGGCACGCTGATTTTTGGCAGCATTGCTGGGATTTGGTTAGGTCTGGGACTGTTAAGCCTCAATCATGTCGACCTTCATTTACAACATTTAAGCGTTATCAATGTGTCTAATGTTTTTAATGTTCTGCTAATATATTTAGTAGGGATGAGCATTCAGTTCAGTTCGGAGTTCAATTCGAATATCGCCCGTTCGGCGAACTCCTAACATTTCCGTGTGTTCGCCGCATGTTCGCCCACAATGCACCACAATGGACCACAATGCACTTTTCCACTAGCCTGAAGCTTGTAATTGGCTACAGCCTTGCACCTGACCACAGGACAGGTACAAGACTGGGCAAATTTTGCCCAATCTTGGGCTCACAGAGCTAAGTCCCGCAGCACACTATATATATGGCTTCCCTGCCTGCAGCCCCAGCGTGTGTGTTTGCAGGAGTGAATCAGAGAGGAGAGGAGATTGTTCTGTCAGGGTGTATCAGTGACGTTGTAGGAGATTTCTGGGAATTAGAATCTGTTTTGGCACTGCCAGGCTATCACCGATTTATAGCATTGTTCTGGAAAATCTGTATATCTTTGATCTAATTCTAGATACCATACAATAACACCGTTTAATCAGAGTTCATCTGCTTATTTATTGAGAGTTGAATCAGGCTTTTGCCAGCTATCAGGGTGTTGCAGCCTGCAGGAGAGGAAGTAAATCAGAGCGAGAGAGAGAGTAGAGGACATTGGCAGCCTTGCAGGGAAAAATCTGTAAAATCGCTGACTTATATCAGAGTTCTGAATATCTTTAATCTATATATCACTCACCATGTCAGAAAGACCAAAAAGGACAGGCAGACGCTAGTGATGAGCCGAACACCCCCGTGTTCGGTTCGCATTCGAACAATTTCAAAGGTTCGAGTTCAAACTCGAACACGAACTCAAACTCAATGCAAGTCAATGGGACTCGAAAGTTCGATTTTTAGAGTGCCCTCCAAGAGGGCATATATGCAAGATATTTGCCATAAAAGGTGTATGCGGGTCTGGGTAGTGCCCTGGGGGACAGGAAACAAGGACAAAAAGTTAAAAAAAAAAGTTTTTAAAGGAACAGTGAGTTTTCCATGAAATAAAGGTTAAGAATAAAAACGAACAATTCCTTCAAATATCGTGCCAAGGAGGTCCCCATAACCTGCCCGTGAAGTGGCGGATTTGTAGGATGTATAGAAACATTTAAAAAGAAAAAAATGACATTTCAAATGACAGTAAATGGTTTTCCTTTAATCTATTCATAAACATCTGCTTGGGGCGGCAGCCTGTATGAAAAGAGGAGACGTTTTAGGACACGCAGAACAAGTTTAGTGATTTTTTTGGCTAAATTATGGGGAAACTTATGCAGGTTTTGGATGAAAGTAACAATAGGTGCTTTAAAATTGGGCCTTTAGTGTCGGCAACATTGCCGTCACACCGTAACCCCTCTGTGGTATTGTGGAAGAGTGCAGGGTTGGACCCTGCGGTCCAATATTCAAATTATATGAATCAGAGGCGTGGCCGGCTGCTGATGGGAGAAGTTGTGCCTCGGTGGAGCTCCGCATGTCTTCTCCATACAGGGACTCCTAGCTGACTCTTTTGCGACACTTTTGCTCTTGAACAGTCCCTGAGCGGCTGGCCTTCAGCATCGTGCAGTCCGGAGCCTGTTTAGCACCCCCTCCGGACCAGAGACTTTGCTGGCAGCGGCTGCCTCGTGGCTGCGGAGCAGCACCGGTGGCCATCTTGTGACCTGACATCCGGCTCCTGCTATCTACCTTCCTCTGCGGATCGGATTGCTCTGCCCTGGACTGCGTTGCTGCTGAAGGTGACGGAGATGGAGGGCCCACATCTCCTGCCAGACCCAGATGACTGTAAGGTGGGAGTTAAGGATTGACCTGTGAGGGGTTGCATGGATGGATTCCCCCCCTCCACTGGAGGCAGGGGAGCCCTGGTGTCGGGCCTGGATGCCAGTCTGAGCATGCTGGCGGAGGAGGACGCCAATAGCCCACTCACCAGGGTGTCTGGTGCCGTATGCTGGCTGCTCTGAGGAGCTGCCGGGTGGAGGTGACCCCAGGGACAGGAGTTAATGCAGACAGAGGCTGGAGCGATGCCAGAGGATGGGCTGGCCACGTGGATGTCATCTCCGCGGTGGAGGACGGAACCCCGGAGCGGTGCGATAGCAGACTGTCAAAACTGGCAGAATAGCAAAGAACCCTGGGTGGTTTGCCATCACTTACCACGCGATGCGTGTGCTGGGACCACGGAAGACCTCCAGGAGGCTGTTTGCCGGCAGACTGAAGTGCCTACCCGTGCCCTGCGAGGAGGCCCTTGCTGTGGTGGAACTGACCGGGTGGAGGTCCACCTGCTGTGCCATCCACTAGCTGACTCATCATGATGGGACTTGTCACGGAATGGCCCAGCACCCTCAGCCAGGGGCGGTGCACAAGGACATTGATTTGGCCATGAACACTTAGGTGCGGTGGCACGCACAGAGTTTTGCAGTACTTTTTATTAGATGTGGTTATGTGTGGTGTAATACAGTGTTCCCCGTTGATTGTGAAATGTGTTCCCTTTGTCTGCCTTGCCCGCCGCCATTTTCCGATTGCCTCGTGGTTGCAATCAGATTATTCGAATCGGAAAATGGCCGATTCGAACCATCCGGTTCGAATCGTAAAATGGCCGATTCGGACCATCCGGTCCGAATCGGCGACTCCCCGAACTGCAACGGCCAATGGGTCCTGCGAGGGCGGGCAGGGATTCCCATTGTATTATAATCCGTGTAAAGTTGATAAATGCCTGAGCTGTGAATAATAAAGCCAGATTTAGTAGTGCATCCAGCCTCGACTGATGTCTTGATTTCTCCGCCGTGCTTCATCGTCTGAGTATTCCCCGCAGTCTCAGGGTACGGTGTTCAACTAGATCCGAACCGAACCGAGCGCTCTGTGCCTGCATCTCGCATCAGGACAGGGGCGCAGCGGATGGTGTTCGGTTCCCAGACGATTAGCCAGAGATCCGATCCGAAGGGCGCGGCCGAGTACCGCGCTTCGGTATTGCAAGAGATCGCGGTAAGATCCGAAGACTTTGCCGATCCCGCAAGATCCGAAGCTGCATTCATCTACGATCCGAAAGTCCTCCGCAATCAGATCCGAATATTCCGCCGGAGGAGATCCGATCCCCGAAATCGGCCGCCCGGCCGCCGTCGTACTCCACACCCACAAGGTCAGTGAACCAGCTGCTCGGGACGCTGAGTGCCGTATGGCTCAGTGGTCGGGCTGGTTCCAGGCAGGGGTCCCCTCCACCGCCCGCTAACCCTTCCCCAGGGCCACGCCAGGCCGCACGAGATGCCGAGTGCCGTGCCACTCGGTAGTCGGGCCAGCGGTAAGCGCCGGGGCACGCAGATAGAGCACACCCGCAGGCGGAACAACATCCCATTCCGTCATACTGGTGGCAGCGGTGGGATCGCTCTCTGCAGGCCCCTGGGAGACCTACGCCATGGTGGTGTACACCCACTACAACCGGGACACCCTGCGTGGGATGTTGGAGAACCGGGGAGGAACGCCGGGTAATAAGAACCGGAAAACTCTGATTAAGGAGCTGATCAGGATGGATCAGAACAGGGTGACGACGCCCGTCCCCAGCCCTGTCCACGCAGAGGTGGAGGAAGATGCTTGCCTCAGAGAGGTGCGGCGTCGGATCGCCCTGCTCGGAGATGCCCCAGCGGCGGCGGACAGATACGAAGTGATTCGGGAGGTTTACCGGGAAGTCGAGCGAGAAAAGGACCGCCAGCACGAGCTGCGGTTGGCAGAGCTCCGCGGAGCAGAGCCTGAATATTTTAACCCCGAACCCTACCCCGTGGAACCCTGGGTCGAGGCTTACAGCTCGACTGGAGCTTCACCCTGGGAATCTGCAAACCCCAGTGACTACCCTTACGGGACTGACAGCTCGCCTGGAGCCTGTATTGGGGACATCACACATCCCAACGACCCTCGGATGGAGACTTTCAGCTCGCCTGGAGCTGCATCTGAGGACGCCACATTCCCCGTCGAGGAGCGGTGCTCCTGTGCCGGCACCTTCGCTGACATAGAGGTTGTGTTTGCAAGAAGGCTGCAGGAGGGCCTGGATCGGGACCAGGGGTCCACAGAGGAACTCTGGTACGAGGCCCTGAACCATGAGAGGGACTGCCATGGTGTGTATGTTCCCTCCAACGCTGTCGTTCACCGGGTGCAGTACGACGTGCGAGCAGCGCTCCTGCAAGGGCGGGCCCCAGAGGAGTGGGAGGCCGAGCTCCAGAGTCTGGTGCAACAGGAGATCGCACTGGACGCCGCGTACCGCGCGCTCCGGTGGCTAACCGCCCCTCCGACAACGCGCCCTATTGATGGCACCTCCACCGCCGGCCCCGCTACGGAGGCACGGGGCTGCTCTACGAGAGCATGGCCGCAGACCCCGGGTTCGGAGAGGAGACCGAAGAGCGATTGGAGGAGATTCTGGAGCGACGGGAACTGGAGCTCCCGTCCGACATCAGGGACTCGGTGTTTGAGGAACTGGAGTCCCTAGCAGAGCGAGAGTGGGAGCTCGAGGTGGCCTACCGAAGATTGTTGGACGGCGTGCCGCGATCGAGCCTGAGCTCCCCGTGCTGGGACGGGTCGGCGGAAGAAGTCGACAGTCCCCAGGTCTGGGACTTATGGGAGGCCGAGGTGGTCCCATGGGTGCCCGTGGGGGTCCCAGCAGAGGAAGTTACCCCCTTCACCCCGCAAGCGGACAGGGTGGCCGAGGCCACGGGTCCAGCGGGGGAGCTGGCAACGGGGCAGAACGCCACTGGCCTCTGTTCACTCCCCGACGCCAAGAGAGATGTCCTCCAACCGGCGGAAGAGCTGGCCACGGGGCAGAGTGCCGCTGGCCTCTGCCCACTACCTACGGTCTGCCAGGAGGAGCAGACGGATGGTTCCCCCGGGCTGGGCTGTGAGCAGCCACGGATTGCCCCGGGGGGTGAAGAAACCATCCCCCTGCAAGGTGACCCTCACCCAGCAGGGAAAGTTATCCCCTTCACCCCGCAAGCGGACAGGGTGGCCGAGGCCACGGGTCCAGCGGGGGAGATGGCAACGGGGCAGAGCGCTGCTGGCCTCTGCCCAACCCCAGTCGCAACGAGAGTCGTTCCCCAACCAGCAGAAGAGCTGGCCACGGGGCAGAGCGCCGCTGGCCTCTGCCCACTGCCCACGGTCTGCCAGGAGGAGCGGACGGATGGTTCTCCCGGGCGGGGCTGTGCGCAGCCCTTGATGGTCCCGGGGGGTGAAGAAACCATCCTCTTGCAAGGGGATCCTCACTCGGCAGAAAAGATTACCCCCTTCACCCCGCAAGTGGACAGGGTGGCCGAGGCCACGGGTCCAGGGGAGAAGCTGGCAACGGGGCCGAGTGCCGCTGGCCCCTACCCACTGCCCACAGGCTGCCAGGTGGAGCAGACAGATGGTTCCCCCGGGCTGGGTTGTGCGCAGCCGTTGATTGCCCCGGGGGGGGAAGAAACCATCCTCCGCAAGGAGATCTCCACCCAGCGGAAGAGCTGACAAAGGGGCAGAGCACTGCTGGCCTCTGCCCATTCCTCCCAATTTGCCCCGTGGGGCAGAGTGAGGATGACCCCGTGCGACTGCCGTTGCGGCTATTTATTCCCCTCTTCAGCTGCCAGGAAGAGCAGCCGGGTTTGACCCCATTTGTCCCCTCGGTTGCCGTTTCCGTACCTGCCTCTCCAGCAGAAGAGCTGGCAACGGGGCAGAGCGCCGCTGGCCTCTGCCCATCTTTGCAACCCTTTGGTTCGGAGGCCTCGCGTAGCCACGGTTCTTTCCAACGGCTGACCTGGGCACCCGGGGCGCGTGCATTTAGCACCCGTTTTCCCCGGGTGAGCGATAACCCTGGAGGGGACACAGGAGGTACTCCTCCCCAGACATATGTCCTTTCGCCCAACCGGGGTAACCCTAAGGACGTGGGGCCCCGACCCAGTTGGCACGGCCGCAAGGCCAAATGGAGAAGCCTGGTGGCCCGGCCTCTCCAGACAGACTACGGGCCTGGGAGCACCGACTTCCCCGGTATGACCCGGTGGGGTCAGACCAGGTGCGTCGAACTGGGGGAGGGGGAGGAGTGTCACGGAATGGCCCAGCACCCTCAGCCAGGGGCAGTGCACAAGGACATTGATTTGGCCATGAACACTTAGGTGCGGTGGCACGCACAGAGTTTTGCAGTACTTTTTATTAGATGTGGTTATGTGTGGTGTAATACAGTGTTCCCCGTTGATTGTGAAATGTGTTCCCTTTGTCTGCCTTGCCCGCCGCCATTTTCCGATTGCCTCGTGGTTGCAATCAGATTATTCGAATCGTAAAATGGCCGATTCGAACCATCCGGTTCGAATCGTAAAATGGCCGATTCGGACCATCCGGTCCGAATCGGCGACTCCCCGAACTGCAACGGCCAATGGGTCCTGCGAGGGCGGACAGGGATTCCCATTGTATTATAATCCGTGTAAAGTTGATAAATGCCTGAGCTGTGAATAATAAAGCCAGATTTAGTAGTGCATCCAGCCTCGACTGATGTCTTGATTTCTCCGCCGTGCTTCATCGTCTGAGTATTCCCCGCAGTCTCAGGGTACGGTGTTCAACTAGATCCGAACCGAACCGAGCGCTCTGTGCCTGCATCTCGCATCAGGACAGGGGCACAGCGGATGGTGTTCGGTTCCCAGACGATTAGCCCGAGATCCGATCCGAAGGGCGCGGCCGAGTACCGCGCTTCGGTATTGCAAGAGATCGCGGTAAGATCCGAAGACTTTGCCGATCCCGCAAGATCCGAAGCTGCATTCATCTACGATCCGAAAGTCCTCCGCAATCAGATCCGAATATTCCGCCGGAGGAGATCCGATCCCCGAAATCGGCCGGCCGGCCGCCGTCGTACTCCACACCCACAAGGTCAGTGAACCAGCTGCTCGGGACGCTGAGTGCCGTATGGCTCAGTGGTCGGGCTGGTTCCAGGCAGGGGTCCCCTCCACCGCCCGCTAACCCTTCCCCAGGGCCACGCCAGGCCGCACGAGACGCCGAGTGCCGTGCCACTCGGTAGTCGGGCCAGCGGTAAGCGCCGGGGCACGCAGATAGAGCACACCCGCAGGCGGAACAACATCCCATTCCGTCATAGGACTATTTACTCAACCTTTCTGCTGGACATGGGCTGAAGCGATCTGGTCTGCAGCCCCTTTTTTCTTTTTCTTTTTTTTTGATGCTGACCTGCGCCTTTTTGTGACGACCCCTCCTGCAAAGTATCCCTTACCCCCAATGTCAATTTACTTTAGTCCTTTTGTCATCCCCCGACGATGTGCTCTCTTTTGTGAACGTTTCTGCTTTCTTTTTGTTTTTCCCATTTTTTTTTGGCACCTACGGGTTCCCTCGGAGCGCCTTGGCCCTTCAAGCACCCGGGCCTAGTGCCATTTGTCCCCCCTGGCCTACCAAGGTCCCTCGGACTCACGGGAACATTCCAGGGACGGCACAGTACTGGCCTTTGCCACTAACCCTTGTTCCGTTTATTTTATTTTCCATCACCTCCCTCATTTAACTAGATGCCTTTAGCCGATTTTTCATTAGATTCTCGTTTTTTGTTGTCTAGCAGTGCATATTTTCCTCTCAGATGACTTGATTTTTGGTTTATTTCATGCCTATTGCTGTGTATTAGCAGAGTTCTGGCTTTCCTGCAATGTATTTGATGATTCATGGAGGCCCTGCGAGGCCTTCGCTTTTTCTCTGATTTATATCTGTCTACGCAATACCCATAAATAAAGAATTAAAAAAAAAATGATATGAATCTGGTACAGGCGTCGCTGCCACCAAAGGCACAATATTTGGGTGCACTAAGTGCCTTCACACCGTAACTCCTCTGAGGTATTGTGGAAGAGTGCAGTGGTGGAGGTTTTGGTAATGCAGAAGAGATCCCCGATCTATTCAGTTACATCAGCAGCTATAACAAAACCGGGTCAGCAATGTTTAGGAACTTGTACTGCGCTACTGTATATGGTGAGAATCAGCGCACACCAGTAGCAACAGGAAGCAAACAGAACAGGCAGGGAATACACAGAGAGAATAGTCAAATGGCAGGCAAAGTCGGCAACAGATCGGGTCCTCAGAACAAGCAGGGTCAGTAACAAGTATACAAACTGATTCGGTAAACTAGGTGATGCGGGAATAAAGGCTGAGACACACTGAGCGTGTAGTGATGCACATTTTGCAGGCTTGACTTCAGTCTGCTCCGCCTCGCAGCGTGTCTACACTACATTACGTTTGCTTCTCACCGCACTGGACAGGAATCCACTAACTAAATTAAAATGTACACACAAAACCGTTTTATTTTCACAAAGCATATGTTATATAGGCAAAAAAAGTTTCTACTGAATAAAATACATCAAAAATGACTGTTAATTTAATAGGAATAGTATAAAAATATAGAAAAAGGTAACCCCTGATCATATATATTATAGGGACACGGAGTGCTGTGTATAGAGTAGGGATGAATTGATACCACACACAGACATATACGTATATATATCAACACGCAGACCTATATATACGTATATATCAACATTCAGATATATATACACCCACCCACAGACCTCAGACCATATATACACATATGCACATGAGGGGGGTGGCATGTGGACAATCTCAACTAAATGTGCCCCCCCCATTTGACTGACCCCTCCAGAAGAAATGTTGAACCCGACAGAGCAGACAATATATATATTACTCTCTGCTCTATCGGGTTCAACATTTCTTCTGGAGGGATCAGCCAAATGGGGAGGGGGGCAATAGGTTGCCAAAATGTGTGTGTAATACAAGTCTGGATATATATATTTATAAGAATATAAATATATATCTTATCTATATATATATATATATATATATATATATATCATACCTGCCCTTACCTTCCCCTATAAAATTGCTAAAAATATACACACAAAAAAACAAACCACTGCCTGAGGCCCTGCGCAGCCCACATGCCACCCTCCTCTACCTGGCTGAATGTATCTAATATATATAATTAAATACATTCAGCCAGGTAGAGCAAGAAAAAAAAGGTTTTATTTTATGTTCCCGGGGACATTTAAAAATGTCCTCAGATTTTATTTTTTTTAGAAATGTGTCGCCTTACCTTAGCTTGGTGGTCAGTGGGGGCTCCCTGGATCCTGGTTGTGGGGGGTCTGCCGTGGCCGCAGGTGCAGTGCAGTGGGGGGTCTGCCCTGCGCCGCCTGTCTCTGCCACATGCACCCGGGCGGCTAGCCCGCACAGTCGCAGCTCTGTCATCCTGTGGCCGCATGCTCCTCAAGGGGATCCTTGGGAGGCCCCGGCAGGCTGCCCTCTACAGTGCCTGATTAGAGGGCCGTGTTTGCCTGATGTTTTAGTAACAAGAATGTTTTATCTCATAGGCTTCAATGTTAAAAATGTTCCCGTTTTAATTTAATATCTAATAAACCGTTGCTTATAACATTAGCAGTAAAGAGTCTCTTACTAGATTTGTTTTAGTACTTTCTATGCATTTTTTTTATACTTTTTTTAAAAAATATATATTTTAGAACTTTTGGCGAACGTCCCAAAAAGTTCGAAGTTTGAGAACTTTCGAAGGGCCGATGTTCGAATCGATCTCCGAACAGCTCATCCCTAGCAGATGCTCCCAGACACAGATAAGAGGGCAAGCAGCCTCTGTGTCGGAAGGCTGTGCCCCTGGTCATCATGGACGTGGTGCATCCTCTGCAGGGGCACGCATGTCCTTTCTAACTGGTGCTGGCCGTCTTAAGCAGCAGCAACATACAGAGGAGTTGCAGGATTGGCTAACCAGGCCATCCTCATACTCCGAGTCCTCTGCCAGCCAGGCTTGTAGTGGTTTACAGTCCACCTCAGCTGCCAAAACATCTAATTCAGCCTCCATGTCCACAGCTATTCCTGCCTTAGCCTCACCATCGTACACGGAGGAGTCGGCTGAATTGTTTGACTACAATGACAGTGACATGCTGCTAGAGGATGCGCAGCAACTCCAGTGTTCTGATTCAAACTCTGAGGTTGAGTAAGGGAGTAAAATCAGCCTAGAGGAAGGGGGTGCCAGTGAGAAACAAATAACTGGCACTCATGTTCCCCCAGCAGCATATTGCGAGGTTGGCTCCAGTGACAAGGAGATAGGGGGTGATGACTATGATGAGGTGACTGACTCCACCTGGGTGCCTGATCGAACAGAGGAGTCAAGGGAGGAGGAGGCACAACAAAAACGAGGCAGAACGTCTTCTATGAGCAACCGTAGCCAGTCCAAGGCATCAGATGTAAGAGCTGCTCAGGTACAGAGCGCTGTTGTCTCGCAGCACACATCCAGGATCTCTGCTGTCTGGGAGTTCTTCACGACATGTGCAGCAGACTGCAGCATTGCTATTTGTAAGCTATGTCAGAAGAGGATCAAGCGTGGGAAAGACATCAGACACTTGGGTACCACGTGCTTGAGGCGACATATGACCACCTGCCACGCATCCCATTGGAACAACACTTTGCATAGGTCCTCCTCCTCATCATCTGTCTCTACCCCCACTATATGTCCTGCCATGTCATTGCCTACAACCTCCACTGACAGGGATGATGCTACAGTAATGGGTGTACCAGGTCCTTCCTCAGAATGTGACAGCATCCCATCAGCTGAAGATTTACACAGTCAGATTACGTTGCCCCAGCTGCTGCAGCGGAAATAAAAATATAGTCCCAACCATCCCCAAGCACAGCGTCTAAATGCCAGCTTAGCAAAATTACTCACATTACAGCTGATGCCTTTCCAGCTGGTGGACTCTGCTCCCTTCCGAGAATTTGCTGAATGTGCTGTACCACAGCGGCAGGTTCCAAAATGCCATTTCTTTTCACGGAACGCCATTCCAGCACTATACCAGCACGTGGAAGACAATGTTATCGAGTCTTTGGGAAAGGCAGTCAGCAGCAAGGTGCATGAGACTTTAGACACGTGGTCCAGCAAGCATGGACAGGGTCGTTACATTTCCTTCACGGCACACTGGGTAACTCTGATTGCAGCTGGGAGGGATCCAAGACAGGGCTCTGTGCTGGAGCTTGTTCATCCACCACGCCTCCAGAAAGCTGCTTGTGTGAGGTCTGTCTGCTCCACCACCACCTCTCCCTCTTCCTCCTCCTCCTACTCCTTCTGTGTCTTTGGCGAAGTGGCAGTTAAACCGACGCCTGACAGGGGCTACGCAATGGCTCAAGCAAAAATATGCCATACTGTGCTTGAGCTGGTTTGTTTAGGGGACAGGAGCCACACCGGGCCAGAAATTCTGTCAGCTCTGCAGGGGCAGGTGCAGAGATGGATAACACCATGCCAGCTTCAGCTGCGAATGATCGTCTGTGATAATGGCAGCAACCTTCTCTCCGCCCTACGCAAGGGTAAATTGACGCATGTACCATGTTTAGCACACGTCCTAAATCTACTGGTACAGCGTTTTATAACCAAGTACCCAGGGCTGACAGAGCTTCTCAGCCAGGCCAGAAAAGTCTGCAGCCACTGCAGACGGACATTCCCAGCAAGCGTTCGCCTGGCAGAAATTCAAAGAGAATTCTACATTCCCACAAACCGTCTAATCTGTGACATGCCCACCAGGTGGAACTCGACATTAGCAATGCTACAGCGTCTGCACAAGCAGCAGAGGGCCATCAACGAGTACCTGTGTGAGTATGGCACAAAGACAGGTTCAGGTCAACTTATTTCCCCCCCCCGCAGTGGCTGATGATCAAGGATGCATGCACTGTACTGTCACCATTTGAGGAGGCAATGAGGATGGTGAGCAGGGACAGTGCATGCATCAGTGACACAATTCCTTTAGTGTTTCTGCTGGAGCACACTCTGCGGGGAATTATAGATGTGGTTCTAGAGGCAGAGCAGCGGGAGGAAGAGGAGACTTTCCCTAGCTCTGAAGGCCCCAGTCTTTCCGCAGACAGCATTCCAGCGGGTCCTCCTCAGATTAGACAGGAGGAGGATGAGGAGGAGGAGGAGGAATATTTAAGTAGTGGGGGCATTGCAAGTGGGGATTCCTCAAGGGAGGGTTTTGTGTGCCCAGAAACACAAGGGCTAGTGCGTGGCTGCGAGGAGGAAGTGCACGATACGGTCATCCTCATTGACCAGGAAGACTCGGAAGCTAATGCCACCTCCAACCTATGCTGCATGGGCTCCCTTATAATGCAAAGCCTGCTAAAGGACCCCAGGATTCGTGCTATCAAGGAGAGGGATCATTACTGGTTGACAACCCTTCTTGATCCACAATACAAGGGTAAAGTTGCAGAGCTCATCCTGCCCGCACAGAGGGAGCACAGGATGAAAAAACTTGAGGACGCTCTAAAGCGACACTTGTGTAACACCTTTCCAGGCACTGGTAGGTTACCAAGTGATGACACAGGTGCTTCTGAGGCTGCGGATGATCAGAGGAATAGTGGTGAAGGCCAGGACCGCTTGACTGATGCATTTTTAATTTTTTTTAGTCCACGACACCCAGGGACGTCAAATGTAGGCACCCATTGCCAGCGTCTTCACCATATGGTGCAGGACTACCTAGGGGCAAGGGCAGACCTGGATACCTTTCCAGCAGATAATCCACTGGTTTACTGGGTGTTGCGATTGGATCACTGGCCAGAATTTTGCCAATATGCTATGCAGCTACTAGGTTGCCCTTCATCTAGCGTGCGTTCTGAAAGGACGTTCAGTGCCGCTGGAGGTTTTGTCACAGACAAAAGAGTGCGTCTGTCCACCGACTCTGTAGACCGGCTGACATTTATAAAAATGAATCAGTCCTCGATCAGCAGTTATCAATCCCCTGATGCTATTCCGTTAGGAGTAGATCGAGGATGTTTTCTGCATTCACAAAACCTCCAGAACTGAACTCTTCCACAATACCACAAAAGGGTTACGGTGTGAATGCACTTGCTGCCATGAAAGGCACAATATTTGGGTGCACTGATGCCTTTACCAGATTCATATCTTTTTAATATAGGTCCACCCCTGCACTTTTCCACAATACCACAGAGGGGTTACAGTATGAATGCACTTGCAGGCCTGGCACCAAAAGCACAATACTACAGAGGGGTTACTGTATGATGGTACTTGCTGGCCTGGCAGTCTGGCACCAAAAACACAATATCTGGGTGCACTGACGCATTTACCAGATTCATATCTTTTTAATATAGGACCGTATGGTCCACCCCTGCACTCTTCCACAATACTACAGAGGGGTTACTGTATGATTGTACTTGCTGGCCTGGCAGTCTGGCACCAAAAGCACAATATCTGGGTGCACTGATGCCTTTACCAGATTCATATCTTTTTAATATAGGACTGCATGGTCCACCCCTGCACTCTTCCACAATACTACAGAGAGGTTATTGTATGGTGGTACTTGCTGGCCTGGCACCAAAGGCACAATATCTGGGTACACTGACGCCTTTACCATATTCATATCTGTTTAATATAGGACTGCAAGGTCCACCCCTGCACTCTTCCACACTACTACAGAGGGGTTACTGTAGGAATGCACTTGCTGGCCTGACACCAAAAGCACAATATCTGGGTGCACTGACGCCTTTACCAGATTCATATCTTTTTAATATAGGACTGCATGGTCTACCCCTGCACTCTTCCACAATACCACAGAGGGGTTACTGAATGATGGCACTTGCTGGCCTGGCACCAAAGGCCCAATATTTGGGTGCACTGCCACTGACTCCTGTATCAGATTCATATCCTCAGAGGGGTTACTGTGTGACGGCACTGTTGCCGACGGTAAAGGTCCAATTTTAAAGCACCTATTGTTACTTTCATCCAAAGCCTACATAAGTTTCACAATAAATTAGCCAAAAAATCACTAAAATGTTTCTGTGTGTCCGAAAATGTCTCCTCTTTTCATACAGACTGCCGCCCCAAGCAGTTGTTTATGGATAGATTAAAGGAAAACCATTTACCGTCATTTGAAATGTCATTTTTTGGTTTTTACATATTTCTATACATCCTAGAAATCCGCCACTTCACGGGCAGGTTATGGATACCTCCTAGGCGTGATATTTGAAGGAATTTTTTGTTTTTATTTTTAACCCTTATTTCATGGAAAACTCACTGTCCCTTCAAAAACTTTTTTTTTTTAAACTTTTTGTCCTTGTTTCCTGTCCCCCAGGGCACTCCCTGGACCCCTTTTATGGCAAATATCTAGCATATATGCCCTCTTGGAGGGCACTCTAAAAATCGAATTTTGAGTCCCATTGACTTGCCTTGAGTTCGAGTTCGAGTTCGAATCTGAACATTTGAAAAGTTTGAGTTCGAGTGCGAACCGAACTCGGGGGTGTTCGGCTCATCCCTAGTGACGAATGGCAGATATGAAAGAAACAATGCTGCCGGGTCTGGGTTTGTGGGGTTGGCGGGAACGTCATTCAAAGGGCAAGGTATATATTGACACGGACCTGGGCCCATCCCACTCGGTAATCACGAGCCGACGTTCACAGTAAGGGTGGGAGACAAAGACGAAATTTTTATGGTTGACACTGGCGCCGAATATTCTGTTGTAACACAGCAAATTGCACCACCAATGGGAAATGAGGTTGATATAATGGGAGCAATGGGGGTATCTGCTAAGTATCCTTTTCTTGCTTCACGAAAATGTAGTTTGAGAGGGCACAATGTAGAACATGAATTTTTGTATATGCCCGAATGTCCCATCCAACTCCTAGGGCAGGATATTCTTTGCAAATTGCAAGCCCAAATTACGTTTCTCCCCGTGGTCACGCTAGACTAGACCTGCCGGAGAGTGGCAGCTCTGTTCGACAGCATCATCCAGCCAGCCAGGAGACCTAACCTGTAAAAATTGCAGTAATCATGCCTAGAGAAGAGGAATGGTGGACGGCACCAACCGCACCGGTCGCACCGGACCCATACACACTACTACTGGGCGTCCCTGGAGAGTGGGCAGAAGATAACCCGCCTGGGTTAGCTGTGAATATTCCCCCAGTGTATGTTGATTTGAAGCCTGGCGCAACGCCTGTGGCTCTGAGGCAATATCACATTCCACAGGAAGCCAAACAAAATATTCAGACACATTTACAGAGACTTAAAGATCACGGGATATTGAAATTTTGTGTGTCACCATGGAATACACCACTATTGCCAGTTCAGAAAGAAGGTACGCAAGTATACCGCCCAGTCCAAGATCTAAGGGCAGTTAATGAAGCCACGATAACCCTACACCCTGTGGTTCCCAATCCATACAATTTATTGGCATTAATTCCTGGTGATACGAAATATTACACAGTGCTTGATTTAAAAGACGCTTTCTTTTGCATCTGTCTTGCTCCCTGCAAGCCAGCCCATTTTTGCGTTTCAGTGGGAGGAATCTACAATGGGAGAGTGCCATCAGATGACTTGGACACGCCTCCCTCAAGGTTTCAAGAACTCGCCCACTATCTTTGGGTGCGCGCTCAGCCAGGACCTCCTGTCCTTCAACGCTCAGCCAGACAAAGTTGTTCTATTACACTATGTAGATGATT